>CM076579.1:1312477387-1313677387 GCA_034641835.2 Pinus albicaulis
GCAGCTGCAAATGGCATGGATACGTCAATGGGACATAGTGGCTGGAATCCCAAGCCCACCTGAAAGGGGCTATGTCCAATTGAACTATGGAGAGCCCGGTTATAACTATGTTGTACATAAGGGAGGCTCTCGTCCCATGTGTGTGGATGCTTTGAATTGTACATGCACAGAATGTGTACAATCATTATGTTGACGACCTCTGTCTGGCCATCTGTTTGGGGATGGAAAGCTGTGGACTTGGTGAGCTTGGTGTCCAACATTGACCAGAGGCTGGACCAAAATGTGTCGAGGAACCTGCTATCCCGATCTGATATGATAAACTGCGGGATCCCAAAGTGCACCCACACTTGTTCAAAGAAGAGTTTAGCAAGGCTTCGGCTATGATATTCTTCTGCTGTGCCGCTCATACGGCTATCTTCGAGAATCACAACGACCACGAAAACACGCTCATTTCCCCCATTTTTAGTAGAAGGCAAAAGCCCTAAATGTAATCCATTGGAGATGGATTGCCGCGTCGACTAGGGTAGGTAGTGGAGCATATAGGCCTTGCTTCGATGGTCGGTTTGGAAATGGCACGCAGTGCAGGATCCGTTGTGCTTCCCGACATCCTGTCGAAGGTTCAGCCAATAGAAATACTTCTGCAGTATTGCCACTATTTTCTCGACCCCAAAATTCCCAGTGACTTGACTGTAGTGCGCTTCCCATATCATCTTGGCACGTTCGCTTGAAGGAACACAAATGTGTCCATGGTGACATAACAATGCATCTTGGAGGTGAAAATTTGGAACTTCTGTACCCCTGAAGAGTTCCTTGTATGTGTGGCTGAATTTTGGATTGCTCTTGTAGAGAAGTGGCCAATCAAAAGTCTCATGCCCACAAGAGTAGAGAACTGTGGTTATGGCCACGATCGTGGCTCTTACCGAGGCGTCCGCAACATTATTGGTGCTACCCTTCGTACTTGATGTTCAAATGAAATCGTTGTAGATATGTGGACCACTTCTCGATGGCGATCATTTCGCAACTTCCTCGTGTCCGTATGAACCGATGGGCCGGTGGTCGTGTGGATGATTTTTTCCTTCCCCAAATGTAATGCTTCCATTGTCGACAAGCCGGTACATTGGAATACATTCTTTTGTCATAAGTGGGATACTTGCGAACTGTGTTAGACAATGTCTCACTATGAAATGCCATTGGATGTCCCTGTTGAGTAAGAACCGCCCCAATAGCATAGTCAGAGGCATCCGTTCCCTGATCTCAAAAGGTCACGTAACCGGTAATGTGAGCATCGCGGCATTGCAGCGATTTTTCAATTCCGTAAATCCCTTCTGTTGAGATTCTGACCAAAAGAATTTTTCTCTCACTCCTCCCTTGGTGACTTGAATCAAGGGCCAAGTGATATGAGAGAATCCCAACAGGAACCTACAGTAGAAATTAGCAGGACCCAGAAAGTTGCGAAGCTCTGTTATAGTGGTTGGGGCTGGCCAATCCCAAATAACTTGGATCTTGGTTGCATCCACATGCACCCCCTTTCATCAATAATGTATCCCAGGTATTAAACCTAGGTCATGCCAAAAGTGCACTTCTCCAAATTGGAACACAACTTGTGTTGCCACAGTGTTTGGAGGACTTGTCGTATGTGGTGGAGGTGCTCTTCCCAAGTCCGGTTGAAGATGAGAATTTCATCCAAGTACACCACTACAAATGAGTTGGTGAATGCATGGCAAGATGTCATCCATCATCCTCATGAAGGTTGTAGGAGAATTCGTCAACCCGAAAGGCATGACCAGTGATTCGAAAAGGCCTTCCTTGGCTTTGAAGGCAGTCTTCCACACATCAGAGGGTTCAATTGGTACCCGGTGATACCCAGACTTGAGGTCAATCTTGCTGAAATATTTTTCACCTTTGAGTTGGTCCAGAAGGTCATCAATCCGTGGGATTGGGTACCTATTCCGGAAAGTGATCTTGTTCAGCGCCCGATAGTCAATACAGAGTCTCCACATCCCATCCTTCTTCTGTACCAACACAATCAGGCTCCCATAGGGCGATGAACTTGGTCTAATGTGACCTTTCTGCAACAGCTCCTGAATCTGCCTCCTGATTTCATCATTCTCCATAACAGAGCGAGACAGACTGGCCCATTGGGTAGTGGCAGACCGGTCAGATCAATCGGGGTGCTTGACCTGGACAGTAGAGGAACTTCCGTGGGTGGGGAGACACCGTACTCCTCCACACCTTATCCATTTGTTGTCGTCGTGCGCAGGAGCCTTGTCTAGAGGTCGTGGCCACAGTCTTCTTCTTGCCCTGGGGGCGGATCATCAGGAAAATGAATTTCCTGGTTTGGGAAATGAGCTTATTGCATTGTTTTGCAGTAACCAAAGAGATAGCAGCAGGAGGTGGTACCTTTGGTATCCTATACAACTTATTTCCCAAAGTAACAATAACAACACGAGACCGAGACTCATACACAGCATGACGCTTCCACAAGTATGGTTGGCCTAATAATACATCAGAAACATCAATAGGAGCAATGTCACACAATACCTCATCCATGAAGGGCTTGATGCTATAGGAAAGGCGACACTATTGGCTAACGCAGAGATCCCTTCCTTGGTGAAGCCACTCGATGGTGTATGGATGTGGGTGAGCTATGGTCGGCAAGCCCAACTACTTCACGGTGTCTGCCGAAATGAGGTTCTTTTGGCTCCCATTGTCGACAATGAGCTGTACTGAGGAGCCCTTTACCCACATCTGGGAGTGGAAGAGACGTTCCTCCTCCTCCGGGTCTTCTGGTTCCTCCTTCTAGATCTTTGTAGTGGCAATAGTGGCATTGGGCTCCGCATCAATAATCTGTTTCCCTTTTTCATTCCCCTTTTCAGGTTCTGATTTGGAGTTAGAGCATGCATCTGAATCAGAATCCCTCATCTCGGCCACTAGCGACTTCTTGGCCCGACACTCAGTTGTGTTATGAGTGGAGCTCTTATGGAACTCACACCACTTTCCTGTGTCCTTCTTTGGATTTGCGGTGCTGTTATTTTCTTGTGGCTTCGATGAGTTTTATTTAGCTTCCATGCCTTGGCTCTGTCCTTTGTTCTGAGGTTTTGAAGCACCTTTCCCTTGATTTTGATTCGCAGATCCAAAGTCTCGCTTCTTCTGCTTAAATTTTTGCTCAATCTTGGCAGCATACTGGTATGCCGTACCAAGCGAGGATATGTCGAGGAACTCAATTTCCTCTTGAATGTATCTGTGCAGATAGTTGTGATACTTTAGCACCGTATGTTTCTCTGAATCTTTGATACCCAACTTTGTGCGCAGGGTATGGAACAAATTCGTCATCTCATGCACATCTTGATCCCTTTGTTGTCATAGCGTGGTCCATTGTATGTACTTGTCCTCATAGCTCCCCACAGGATAGTATTGTTCCTTGATGGCGTCTAGGAAATAATTCCAAGTGGGTACGACCGAGAAAAAAGAGGGTTCTGTCTCATCCTTTTTCTCACAGTGGCTTTCCCACCAGTCCTTGACATGGGGGGCAACTTTGAGGAGTGCAAAAATAATCTTCTCCGTATCGGAAAAGTCATGAACCGAGAAATATCTTTCTAATAGATTCAACCATATATCTACGGCATCTGCATCTATTTGACCCTCAAATATGGGAATGTCAAAATTTACTTGTACCTTAAAAGGAGACGCACCTCCAGAGTGGCTGCTGGATGCAGATGCGCCACCGGTGGGCAGCCGTTGAAGGATCTGGGAAAATTTATCCATCATCGCGTCTTGTTTTTCGAGGCCTCCTCTACAATATTTCGATAGGATCTCCTCGCTTCCCTCATCTTTTCTTTCATCCCCCATGGGCGTCCGTCGAGGTTTGTGAGGCTGATCTTGCAAAGGTTCCACCAGATCGTTTCTCCTTAGCCCCTTATACCCCAACCTCGTTGGGGACATGCAAAGAAGGATCAAGAAAAGGTATCGCTTCCGATACCACCGATCCGTAGTTATGCAGAACGCAACAAAGTAATAAACATATAACCATAAATACAGAGATGCGGCGAAAATAACACTTCATTTCATTAATATCAAAGAACTAAAATTTGTTTACAGACAGAATGGAATAAAACTAGCTAGGGCGCTGGTAGCTATCTTTGAGAAGAGATGTGGCGGCTACAGGCCTCTAAACTGAGTTACAATGAGGCTCAAGGGCCTATTTATTGTTGAGAAACAATGTAGAATTCGAAACGTCCAAAAAACCTAACCGTAGGAGACGAGGCGCCAAAACTATGGGCGCCCGTTTGGGTGAATTGGTGGTTCAACTTCCCGGGGGCGTAACTTTAGCATCCAATCTCCGTTTGACGCGCTCAATAGCTCGTTAGAAAGATCTATCCGAGGAATAAAAATTTCAGCACGAATATCTTTCCGAAATGGAATGATATTTGTTGGAGGCGTGATGCCCAAAAAACATCGTTTAGGGCCTCAAAACGGCCCCAGAAGTTCAGGACTCAAAAAACTGCTAAAAATAGTAAGTTTTGTTGCAACTTGAAAACTGAAAGAACTGATGATGGGGGTTCAAATGGAATAGGTGGGTGGCCACCAATATCCACCTGGATCATTCCTCCACTGTTACGAAGAAATGGTCCCTATTGTGTTCAGTTCCTCCATGAGATGAGGAAACTTCTGCTAATCTTGGTCTGTGGTGAACAACTTGCCTTGGTGGAGGAGTTGGATAAATTTGACAACCTGATATAGTTGGATCTTCTCTTGGAGTGTGTTCTTGATTTGCATATCCATGATACAATCCGTGGTGGCCGGTTCCATGTAGTCTAGGTTTAACTATGTTTATGTGAGTTGTTCTCTAATGTCAGTGGTGTCGAGTAGAGGTTGGAAGAAAGGATGAAGGTGGTCCACATTGAATACTAGGTGCATACCAAGGAATGGTGGAATACTGAGCTCGAAGGCATTGTTCTTGCCAGCCTTTGGTGTTGGTGTACTACTCGTATCGCGAGCGAGAAAGCTCGCGTGGGGTCCAGTGAGGCGCTCCTTCTGCAAATGTAGCCACACTTTGTCGCCCACCTGGAAGTTGTGTGGCACCCGATGTTGATCATGGTGTTGCTTATACTTAACATTGGCTCTGTCCAATATGTCATGAACCTATTGGCGGATGTGTTGAATGCGCTCAATGAACCTGTTTGCTTTGTCAACTTCAGACTGGACATGAGCCGAATCGACCTGAGTAGTCGCAAATGGCATGGCTACGACGGGAACATAGTGGTCGGAATCCTGCTCACTCGAAAGGGCCATTAATTGAACGTTTTGTTGCTATAACCATGTTTGCGCTAGGGGAGGCTCTCGTCCCATGTGCGTGGATGCTTTGAATTGTACATGCGCAATGTGTATAATCATTCTCGTTGACAACCTCTCGTCCGGCTGCATCCGTTGGCGATGGAAAGTCAGGACTTGGTGAGCTTTGTGTCCAACATTGACCGCAGGCCGGAGCAAATGTACCGAGGAACTCGCTATCTCGATTTGATATGATACCTGGTGGGATCCCAAAGTGCACCCACACTCGTTCGAAGAATATTTTAGTAGTGGCTTCTGCTATGATATTATTCTTGCAGGCCGCCATGATGGCCATCTTCGAGAATCTGTCGACGACCACGAAAACACAGTCATTTCCCTGCTTAGTAGAAGGCAGGCCCGACATGTAATCCATGGAGATGTATTCCCAAGGTCGACTAGGGGTAGGTAGCGGAGTATGTAGGCCTTGCTTCTTGATGGTCGGTTTGGCAATGGCACAAGCAGTGCAAGATCTGATGTGCTTCTCAACATCTTTTCGAAGGTTGGGCCAATAGAAATACTTCTGTAGGATTGCTACTGTTTTCTCGACCTTGAAATGCCCAGCGACTCGACTGTAGTGTGCTTCCCATATCATCTTGGCATGCTCACTTGAAGGAACACAAAGGTGTCCCAGGTGACATAAAAGTGAATCCTGGAGGTGAAAATCTGGAACTTGTGTACCCCCAAGAGTGCCTTGTAAGTGTGGCCGAATTCTAGGTCACTCTCATAGAGAAGCGGCCAATTATAAGTCTCATGCCCATAAGAGTTGAGCACGGTGGTGAGTGCCACGATCAAAGGGCTCGCTGAGGCACGCAACAATATTGGTGCTACCCTTCGTACTTGACAGCCAAATGAAATTGTTGCAGATATGTAGACCACTTCTGATGGCGATCATTTTGCAACTTCCCTTGTGTCTGTATGAACTACAGGGGCCCGTGGTCTGTATGGATGATTGTTTCCTTCCCCAAAATGTAATGCTTCCATTGTCGACAAGCTTGCACAATGGAGTACATTTCTTTGTCATATGTGGGGTACTTGCGAACTGTGTCAGACAATGTCTCACTGTGAAATGCCACTGGATGTCCCTGTTGAGTAAGAACTGCCCCAATAGCATAGTCAAAGGCATCTGCCTCGATCTCAAATGGCTGTTGCAAGTCTGGTAAAGTGAGCACTGGGGCAGAACAGAGGCGATTTTTCAATTCTGTGAACACCTTCTGTTGAGGTTCCGACTACAGCAATTTTTCTTCTCGTCTTCTCGGGTGACTTGACTCAAGGTCCAAGTGATATGAGAGAATCCCAACACGAACCTACGGTAGAAATTAGCAAGACCCAGAAAGCTGCGAAGCTCTATTATAGTGGTTGGGGCTGGCCAATCCCGAATGACTTAGATCTTGGTTGGATCCACATGCACCCCTCTTTCATCAATAATGTATCCCAGATATTGAACCTCGGTCATGCCAAAAGTGCATTTCTCCAAATTGGCACACAACTTATGTTTCCGCAGTGTTTGGAGGACTTGTTGGATGTGGTGGAGGTGCTCTTCCCAAGTCTGGCTAAAGATCAGAATGTCATCCAAGTACACCACTACAAAAGAGTTTTTGAATGCTCAAGATGTCTTCCATCATCCTCATGAAGGCTTCGGAGCATTCATCAAAATTAGCATTCATCAACCCTAAGGCATGACCAGCCATTCAAAAAGGCCCTTCGCTTTGAAGGCAGCCTTCCACACACCGAGGGTTCAATTGGTACCGGTGATACCTACAGACTTGAGGTCGACCTTGTTGAAATATTTGCACTCTTGAGTTGGCCTTAAGGTCATCAATCCGTGGGGATTGGCACTTATTCCCATGCGGATATTTTTCGCCCGATAGTCAATACAGAGTCTCCACGTCCCATCCTTCTTCTGTACCAACACGATCGGGCTCCCACAGGGCAATGAACTTGGTCTGATGTGACCTTTCTGCAACAGCTCTTGAATTTGCCTCTTGATTTCATCATTCTCCAGAATAGAGCACCGATAGATCGGTCCATTGGGTAGCAGCGGACCTGGGGTTAGATCAATCGGGTGCTTGACCTGACAGTGCAGAGGAACCCCTATGGGTGAGGTGAAGATGTCCTAGTACTCCTCCACAACCTTATCCATTTGTTGTTGTCATGTAGAGGAGCCTTGTCTGGAGGTCGTGGCCACAGTCTTCTTCTTGCCCTGGGGGCGGATCATCAGGAAAATGAATTTCCTAGTTTGGGAAATGAGCTGCATCGCATTGTTTTCATAACCAAAGAGATACAGAGGTGGTACCTCTAAAGATCCCGTACAACTTATTTCACAACAATAACAGCACTAGGCCTGACTCATATTACGCATGACGTCTCCACAAGTATGGTTGTCCTAATAATACATCGAAACATCAATAGGAGCAACATCACATAATACCTCATCCGTGAAGGGCTTGATGCTATAGGGAAGGCGACACCGCCGGGCCGACGCGAGATCTCGTCTCGGTGAAGCACCATGGTGTATGGATGTAAGAGTTGTGGTTGGCAAGCCCAACTGCTTCATGGCATCCACTGAAATGAGGTTCTTTTGGCTCCCATTGTCGACAATGAACTATACCGGGGAGCCCTTTACCCACATCTGGGAGTGGAAGAGACGTTCCTCTTCCTTTGGATCTTCCGGTTCCTCCTTTTGGATCTTCGTAGTGGCAACAGTGGCATTGGGCTCCGCATCAATAATCTGTTTCCCTTTTTCATTCCCCTTGTCAGGTTCTGATTCAGAGTCGGAGCATGCATCTGACTCAAAAGCCCTCATCTCGGCCACTAGCGACTGCGTGGCCCGACACTCACTCGTGTTGTGAGTGGAGCTCGTATGGATCTCACACCACTTTCCCATGTCCTTCTTTGGCTTTCGCGGTGCTATTCTTTTCGGCTTGTTGCTTTGACGGTTGTACATGTGCCCTTTGCCTTGGCTCGTCCTTTGTTCCGCGGTTTGGAAGCACCTTTCCCTTGCTTTTGATTCACGTATCCAAAGTCTCGCTTCTTCGTTTTAATTCCTCGCCAATTCGCGCATACCCCATGCTGATGGGCACAAGCGAGGAGATGTCGAGGAACTCCATTTCCTCCTGAATGTATCTGTGCAGACAACTGCGATACTTTAGCACCAGATGTTTCTCTGAATCTTTGATACCCAACTTTGTGCGCAGGCTATGGGACAGATTCTTCATCTCATGCACATCTTGATCCCTTTGTTGTCGCAACGTGGTCCATTGTATGTACTTGTCCTCATAGCTCCCCATGGGATAGTACTGTTCCTTGACGGCGTCTCGAAAAGAATGTACTCCTCCACAACCTTATCCATCTGTTGTTTTTGTGCAGAGGAGCCCTGTCTGGAGGTCATGGCCACAGTCTTCTTCTTGCCTTGGGGGCGGATCACCAGGAAAACGAATTTCCTGGTTTGGGAAATGAGTTTACTACATTGTTTTGCAGTAACCAAAGAGATAGCGGCAAGAGGTGGTACCTCTGGTATCATGTACAACTTATTTCCCAAAGTAAAAATAACAGCACGAGGTCGAGACTCATACACAGCATGATGCTTCCACAAGTATGGTTGTCCTAATAATACATCAGAAACATCAATAGGAGCAACGTCACATAATACCTCATCCGTGAAGGGCTTGATGCTATAGGGAAGGCGACACTGCCGGCTGACGCGGAGATCTCGTCCTTGGTGAAGCCATCCGATCGTGTATGGATGTGGGTGAGTTATGGTTGGCAAGCCCAACCGCTTCATGGTGTCTGCTAAAATGAGGTTCTTTTGGCTCCCATTGTCGACAATGAACTGTACCGGGGAGCCCCTTACCCACATCTGGGAGTGGAAGAGACGTTCCTCCTCCTCTGGATCTTCCGGTTCCTCCTTCTGGATCTTTGTAGTGGCAACAGTGGCATTGGGCTCCGCATCAATAATCTGTTTCTCTTTTTCATTCCCCTTTTCAGGTTCTGATTCGGAGTTAGAGCATGCATCTGACTCAGAAGCCCTCATCTCAGCCACTAGCGACTGCTTGGCCCGACACTCACTTGTGTTGTGAGTGGAGCTCTTATGGAACTCACACCACTTTCCCGTGTCCTTCTTTGGCTTTGCGGTGCTGTTCTTTTCTTGTGGCTTTGATGAGTTGTCTTTAGCCGCCATGCCTTGGCTCTGTCCTTTATTCTGCGGTTTGGAAGCACCTTTCCCTTGCTTTTGATTCGCAGATCCAAAGTCTCGCTTCTTCTGCTTGAGTTTCTGCTCAATCTTGGCAGCATACCGGTATGCAGTACCAAGCGAGGAGATGTCGAGGAACTCTATTTCCTCCTGAATGTATCTGTGCAGACAGCTGCGATACTTTAGCACAAGATGTTTCTCTGAATCTTTGATACCCAACTTTGTGCGCAGGGTATGGAATAGATTCGTCAGCTCATGCACATCTTGATCCCTTTGTTGTCGCAGCGTGGTCCATTGTATGTACTTGTCCTCATAGCTCCCCACGGGATAGTATTGTTCCTTGACGGCGTCTCGGAAAGAATTCCAAGTTGGTACGGCCGAGAACAGAGAGGGTTTTGTTTGGTCCTTGTTCTCACAGTAGGTTTCCCACCGGTCCTTAACATGGGGGGTAGCTTTGAGGAGTGCAAAAATAATCTTCTCCCGGTCTGAAAAGTCATGAACCGAGAAATATCCTTCTAACAGATTCAACCATCTATCTACGGCATCTACGTCTATTTGACCCTCAAATATGGGAATGTAAAAATTTACTTGTACCTTAAAAGGAGTCGCGCCTCTAGAGTGGCTGCTGGATGCAGATGCGCCGCCGGTGGGTAGCCGTTGAAGGATCTGAGCAAAGTTATCCATCATCACGTTCCTTTGTCTTTCGAGGGCCTCCTCGAGCAATATTTTGATAGGATCTGCTGCTCCCTCATCTTTCTTTTCGTCCCCCATGGGCGTCCGTCGAGGTTTGCGAGGCTGATCTTGCAAAGGTTCCACCAGATCGAGCCCTAGCTCCTTATACCCCGACCTCGTTGGGGACATGCAAAGAAGGATCGAGAAAAAGCAGACCGCTCTGATACCACTGATCCGGATTTATGCAAGAACACAACAGAATAAACATATAACCATAAATACAGAGATGCAGCGGAAATAACACTTCATTTCATTAATATCAAAGAACTGAAATTTGCTTACAGACAGAATGGAAATAAAACTAGCTAGGGCGCTGGTAGCTATCTCTGAGAAGAGATGTGGCGGCTACAGGCCTCTGAACTGAGTTACAGTGAGGCTCGAGGGCCTATTTATTATTTAGAAAAAATGGGAAATCCTAAACAGCCAAAACCCTAACCCTAGGAGATGAAGCGCCAAAACTATGGGCCCCGTTTGGGTAAATTGGTGTTTCAACTTCCCAGGGGCGTAACTTTGGCATACGATCTTCGTTTGATGCGTACCATACCTCGTTAGAAAGATCTATCCGAGGACTACAAATTTGGAACGAGCAACATCGGTCCATGGACCCATGTTGCTCTCCGTTTTCCCAAAAAAATGTCGTTTAGGGCCTCAAAACGGCTCCGAAAGTTTAGGACCCGAAAAACTGCTAAAAATAGTAAACTGTGCCGAAACTGAAAAACTGAAAGAGACAATGGTGGAGCCCCAAGTGGAATAGGCGGGTGGCCACCAATATCCACCTGGATCACTTTATCCCTCCCTCTCTCCTCCTCTCTCTCAAGTCATCTCTCTCTTCCTTTCTCTCCTACCTCCCTCTCTCTTTCCCCATCTCTCTCTCTCTCTCTCTCTCTCTCTCTCTCTCTCTCAAACCCTCTCTCTTCCCCAATCACTCGATTCCTCTCTCTCAAGTCTATATCTTGTCCTTTCTCTCTCTCCCTTTCTCTCCTACCTACCTCTCTCTCTCTCTCTCTCTCTCTCTCTCTCTGCCATCCAATCCTCTCTCTCCCTTTCTCCCCTACATGTCTCTCTCTTTTCCATCCAATCCTCTCTCTCCCTTTATCTCCTACCTATCTCTCTCTATCCCCAACTATGTTACTGTATCCCTCCTCTCCTTATTTCCCCCTTATCTCCATCTCTCCTTTGTCTCTTTATATCACCCTAAATATACACATTCTATTTCCATATCTTCCTTGTAACTCCCCCTCTCTCTCTCCACTTCTCACTCTCTATTTATTTATTCTTCCCTCCTTCTATCCCCCTCCAAATCCATCTCTCTATCCCTTGAATGTCGGGAAGTTCATTGCAGTGCGCTCTTGAATGGAGGATGTTGCATATGCAACGCAGTTAGTCCCTTTAGAGGCAACGTTGGTGAGTTCATAAGTGATATAACATATACTTCAAACCTTGGAAATCTCACAATAGAAGCCATGAATGAATTGTTCTGCTCTTAGGGCATATAACAATTGAAATGTAAGGGGATGATAGACCCTATTTTATTGGTCCTGGGGATGATGTCCAATTTGGCCAGGTCATGGGGGATGATGTTGAAATTGACCTATAAAACTTCTTCCCTCCCTCTCTCCCCATCCAAATCCATATCTCTATCCCTCCCTCTCTCCTCCTATATTCCTTCCTTTATCCTCCTCTCTCTCATCCTTCATCTCTCTCCTTTTCTCTCCTACCTCCCTCTCTCTCTCTTTTCCCTCCAATTTTCTCTCTTCCCCCATCACTCTCTTCCTCTCTCTAAATTCCTCTCTCCCCCTTTATCTCCTCTCTCTCTCTCTATATGTGTGTGTGTATGTGTGCCATCTAATCCTCTCTCTCTCTATCAACATCTACACTAAAATCAATGCATATAGTGCAAGAAACCAAATAGTATTAGAAATCACCATCCACACTCAAATCAATGCATCTAATGCAATAAATATTCTTCCCTTTCTCCCCCCTCCAACTCCATCTCTCTTTCACTCCCTCTCTCCACTATCTCCCTCACCCCTCTCTCTCTCTCTCTCTCACTCTCTCTCTCTCCAACTCTATTACTATATCCATCTCTCTCTCCTCCTCCCCCCCTTCCCTCCATCTCTCCTTATTTTTATCTTTATGTCATCCCCAAACATACACACTCTCTCTCCATTTATCCTTTGTCATTCCCTCTCTCTCTACACTTCTCACCCTCTATGTATTTATTATTCCCTCCCTCTCTCCCCCTCCATCTCAATCTCTTTATCCCTCCCTCTCTCCTCCTCTCTCTCAAGTCATCTCTCTCTTCCTTTCTCTCCTACCTCCCTCTCTCTTTCCCCATATCTCTCTCTCTCTCTCCTCCTCTCTCTCTCCAACCCTCTCTCTTCCCAAATCACTATATTCCTCTCTCTCAAGTCCAATATCTTGTCCTTTCTCTCTCTCCCTTTCTCTCCTACCTACCTCTCTCTCCCCCTCTCTCTCTCTCTCTATGTGCCATCCAATCCTCTCTCTCTATTTGCCATCCAATCCTCTCTCTCCCTTTCTCTCCTACCTATCTCTCTCCATCCCCAACTATGTTACTGTATCCCTCCTTTTATCTTTCTCTCCCCTTATTTCCCCCTTATCTCCATCTCTCCTTTTTCTCTTTATCTCACCCTAAATATACACACTTTATTTCCATATCTTCCTTGTAACTCCCCCCCTCTCTCTCCACTTCTCACTCTTTATGTATTTATTATTCCCTCCTTCTATCCCCTCCAAATCCATCTCTATATCCCTTCCTCTCCCCTCCTCTCTCTCAAGTCCTCTCTCTTTTTCTTCCTCTCTCTCCCTTTCTCTCCTACCTCCCTCTCTCTCTATCTCTCCTCCAATCCTCTCACTATCTCCTCCCTCTCTCCTCCTCTCCCCCCCCCCCCGCTCGATCTTTATGTCTCCCTATCCCTCTCTTACCTTTCCCTACCTGTCTCACTCCTCTCCCTCTCTCTATATCTTCATTCCTCCTCTCCCCTCTCCTTCAGTTTATCCCCATCTCTCCCTTGTCACCCCCATCTCTCCCTTGTCACCGCCCCTATCTCTCCACCTCTATGCCTTTGTTCTTCCCTCTCATATATATCTAGAGTTAATAAAAAAAATTCATGGTATTAGTAATGATTTGGCCCATGGTATTTGGCCCATAGGCTTCACCTAAATAAAACCTCTTTTTTGGGTGTTCATAAATACAAAGAGGTTTACAGAGTAAATATAAAAAACGTTTTTATTTATTTAGCATACCTCTTTTATTTACCATGGAATTTGATCCATAGGCTTGGTATATAATTAGATGTTGATTTCCAATCCTATTTGATATATTTATATATATTTATCATGCCTCTTTATACTTATTTGATATTTATTTAGTTACCATACCTCTAGTTTATTTATATTTTTATTTATTCACCATATCTAAACCTCTTTATATTTTAAATTTATATCGTGTTTATACATAATAATAATTAGGTTTATTTTTAAATATGACGACATTGGATCAAAATGTTAAATGTTAAACATTACATTTATGTTTGCGTTTATATGTTTAAGTACCCCCATATGTTTATGTGTTTACATGATATCTACCCCCATATTCGGTCATAGAGAGTCGGTTGTAGAGATCCTGTGTTTCAATAAATAATATTAAAAAGTTATTTGTGCCGAGAGGCGCATTCTACAGCCCAGTATGACCCCGATGTGTAACTTATAGGACGTGACATACTTACACATCGAGGTCATAATGGGCTGTAGAATGCCCCTCTCGACGCAATCGCCCAGAGTAATACAAATCTAAACTAGTGAAGCGAGAAAATCAGTACAGTTAGTGACGGTCGTAGTGCACCAGTCAAACTAGATAGAATGGAAGAACCAAGAAAAAAACATGTGCAGAGATGTCCAGGATGAAATGTGCATATAGACGTTGCCAACCCAAGACGCTAGTAGAATGGCCAGCCCACAGATTGAACCTTAGTGCCCTGTCTCGAAGCAATTGAAATACATTTCGACTATAAATACCATGTTTGACCACACGACCGCACCTCCACTCCTATATAAATTTGGTAAGTTGATCCTTCTAAAAAAAATTATGATTCAAAATATATTGTCTTAAATGTGTATTTTTTTTATTATTTTGTTATTGTTACATCTTAAATGTGGATCTCATTTGGGATAAACAAAATTCAAACCATCTCACTCTTTTAAGTAAATTTGATTCTAAATTTAATTAGACTTATCTCTGAAGTTAAAATAATGTTTATAAGAGAAACTTTGTCTAATAATTAGAAAAAATTCATTTATAAAACTTTATGCCTCATATTTCCAAACAAACTAGATTATCAATTTTAAAAAAATACCATAAAAACAAGCCCAGACCACAAATTGGAATCTTAGGAGTGTTGAAATTATAAGATTTTAACAAAAATCATAACAAAATTTTCACTATTTTCCAGGAAATTTTGTAGCGTCAGTAAATCTTTTTAGCGAACCCCCAAGTGTTGAATCTGTTCGTTGCGGGCAGTACTCGATTGTGTCAGTCATGTCGTCCATCCCCGATCGAATCCTGAGAAGTCCTGAAAACTCGACGGCGCCATCGGACAGGTTGCGGCTTCTTCGATCTGAGGCGGAAACTTTCCACTTGTCGCATGCATTTTTCTTTCGGGTGGCAATGTGGGATAAATCAGAGTACACTCGTCAAGCTCGTCCTGCGAGGAGAGGACTGGATGCACTGGATGTCCCCACCAGTATTGCCATTGACGCTATTGTAGTTAAATCTATGCAGAATGCAACTAATCTATTAGATGGTTCGACTGGATCCTCCTATGGTGTGAAGTCTTTGTAATTTTGTAAAAAATTAGTAGAAGCCAAAGTGGTCAGCCCTTCTTATGAAGCATTGTTCCAAAAATTAATTAATACTGATATGCCATAAGTACAATAGGACACTCACTTCAACCCCAGTGATCATAACTGATGTTGTTTATTCCAACTAAATATTCATACCTGCACATAATAAAGGTTAATTGATGTCAACCATAACTGTATTATTCAACATTTAAACCGATTGTGTTCAATAAATGAAACCCACCCAATAACAACATTTAAACCCATTGTGTACAATAAATGGCACCCACCCAATCATTTCAATAAATGACATTCAACCTATTATATTTCCCATTAAAACAAATCAAGGCACATGGATCAACAAAATCAAATTCCCAGATATTCGATCACATCATATTAAATCCTGATTACACATGAAAAATGAAGCCATTGCAATCCATGTCCATCATTGTCACCTATTAAATTCAACTGCAAAAAACTGTAAAAGAATTTCAACCAAAGTTATATTCAAATTACAACAAGAACGCAATCCATTACGATATATTAAGTTTCTTAATTTTCTATGAAAGTGATCTTTACTTTTACATAAATGATAACCACAAATGTTGTTTAACATTAGTAATGGTCTGAGTTTAAATCGAGTGATTTGGGAGACATGATTTTTGTGTGAAAAGTAAAATACTAAAATGATATTTGTTGAAATTATATAGGCATCTGCAATGACATTGAAAATTTATGTTTTTTCAATAGATTTATAATGCAATGTACCTAAAAACGTTTTTTAACAGGGAACACACAATGTCATGTATTTCGAAGGAAATAACAATTTTAGTTATTTAACTAGGAACACACAATGTCTTGTATTATGAAGGAAATAACAAATTTAGTATGACTATCATTATCAGGTCATACATCCTTCACATTCCAGTGATTGTAGTAGCTCGAAAAATGAGGGGTTTCTTTCAAAAAACAATTTTGCACCGCATTCTAGTCCCTAGGCTTCAACATTAGAATACCAGCATATGGGTACAAATCTTCATTCTTTCGAAATATTAAGGAAGATATTCACCTTGATGAAAAACGATAGATTGCTTTCATCCAGAAAAGATTTTAGTTGAATGCGGAGCTAAAGACAAAAAAGACCCAAAAAATATCCAATTATATCATATATTAGAAATTAAAGAGGCATATGTGGGTGCAACGGAAAATAGTAGATTGATTTCATGTGAAAAAGATTCAAGAGAACAATGTCATAGATTAGAAATTAAAGAGGCATCTGTGGGTGAAACGGAAAATAGTAGATTGACTGCATGTGAAAAGGATTCAAGGAAATAACAAATTTAGTATGATTATCATTATCAGGTCATACATCCTTCACATTACAGTGATTGTAGTAGCTCGAAAACTAAGGGGTTGCTTTCAAAAAATAATTTTGCATCTCATTCTAGTGCCTAGGCTTCAACATTAGAATACCAACATATGGGTACAAATCTTCATTCTTCTGAAAGATTAAAGAAGATATTCACCTTGATTAAAAATGATAGATTTCTTTCATCCAGAAAATATTGTAGTTGAATGCAGAGCTAAAGGCAACAAAGACCCAGAAGATATCCAGTTATATCATAGATTAGAAATTAAAGAGGCATCTGTGGGTGCAACGGAAAATAGTAGATTGACTGCATGTGAAGAGGATTCAAGAGAACAATGTCATAGATTAGAAATTAATGAGGCATTTGTGTGTGACACGGAAAATAGTAGATTGACTGCATGTGAAAAGGATTCAAGGAATTAACAAATTTAGTATGAGTATCCTTATCAGGTCATACATCCTTCACATTATAGTGATTGTAGTAGCTCGAAAACTGATGGGTCGCTTTCAAAAAACAATTTTGCATCTCATTCTAGTCCCTAGGCTTCAACATTAGAATACCAGCATATGGGTACAAATATTCATTCTTCTGAAAGATTAAGGAAGATATTCACCTTGATGAAAAATGATAGATTTCTTTCATCCATAAAAGATTGTAGTTGAATGCAGAGCTAAAGACAACAAAGACCCAGAAGATATCCAGTTATATCATAGATTAAATATTCTATAGTTGAGATACATTGCAGTTCAACAACTACAAGGGGAATCAATCTTAGAATTCTTTAAGTAAAAACATTAGCTAGTGTTGTTGCAATGTCCATTGTTGGAATTACTTCCCAAAAGTTGCATCCTTATAAGAGGAAAAATAAGTGATCCTCCGAAGTCTAGAATGTAGTGGGTTTTATGGTGAATGGAACTGCAAAGTAGAAATATGCAAAGGGGTTTGGACACATCTCATAGAAAATTATATTTCTAAATGCTTGTTTGCATGTGAGCCATATTCTTTTCACTTCAATTTTTTTATTGTGCACTGTTAGTTGGTTGTCTTGATATCTTTTCCCAGACAGTGTTGAAATATTTTTAAGATTTGTTCATTCTAGAACTAACAAAACTTACATGACCCTGACTATTCCTTCAGGTAAGACCTTCCAAGAGCTAACAAAACATATAGGGCCTTCACTATAGATTCAGATTATACCTCCCAAGACCTAAGACCTTATTTGTGCCTAAGTAAGACCTCTCAAGACTGTAAACTGTTATAAACTGTTATAAATGGGAAGAGATGATGTTACCATATTGAACATTATTTTCAAACTTAGAATGTTGCAAAGAAATAATTCTAATTCAGAGAAACTACTCAAATAATCAAAAGGTGTCGTGAGGCTATCTTAAATTGCACTATATACCCCATATTTATATATTTCTATCTAGTCCCAAAGTGTTTATGGAAGCCCATGAAGGTTCAAATTGGGACTGTAATAGTGCCTGTAGCAGGTCATGGGGTATTGGCAGGCTTGGCTATTCCTAGCATCCTCGACAGACATAAAGATGATCATATTTTTTCAAAATTAAGCACTCAAGATACCATAATTAAAATCCTTATGACCAATTTCCGTTCACTACCTGTAATTGTTGATAAATCACTAAAATATTCATATATTTATTTAATATACATCTTGGATGAACTTGAACCTGAAAGTAGTAAAACAGGTTTTGCATGTAGTCAACTGAAAGTGAAACATGTTCCTTTTGATTTGTAAAGCCAAATAGCAAGAAACAATACTATATTTTATAAAAAAGTTATCAAAACAGTCATTGTAATTTAAGTGTAAAAACAAGTTATCAAAACAGTCAATTATTCTTAACTAAATGCATGCAATAATTTTGCAGGTAGTTGCATCCATGGCAAGAGTTAGTTATGTAGCTCGTACAAGGAGAAGTGGCAAAAGAGTGACCAGGGGTGCCCAACTGCGATGCACTTCATCATATGAGGAAAAGACAAGTGATGTGAATGTCAACAATGCTCCAAGCAATGTTGTTGAGGATGACCATGTGGTTGAAGCTGATGTTGTCACACCATCACTCACAAGGCCACCGTCAACCACAGTCCAAGGGGAAATTTCAACTGAAATGATCAGCGCTATAAGAGGTTGGACAAAATAAGAAATGTTAGCTACAATTGACGACATAGAGTTTAATGGATATTCATTTATGGCATCTGCAAAGAAACATGGTATTCCTCCCTCATCAATGCATTATTGGATAAATGGGATCACTCATACCAAACGTAGAGGGCCTCTTACAGTTATGACTGAAGAGGAGGCTGAGGTGGTTGAGTCGTGTAAAGAAATGGCCCAATTGGGACATGGGATAGAGTTGATACAACTCAAATCCACAGTTGCTAAAATATGTCAAGGGAGGCCAAACCCATTCAAAGATGGGTTTCCTGGTAAATCATGGTGGTTTGGGTTTTAAAAAAGGCATCCAGACCTTGTATTGCGTAAAGTGGAGGGCCTTGACAAAGACATATCATTAAATTTGTGCCCTATAGTTGTATGTAAGTTCTATGACACTCTATCTTGTGCATACGATAAACATTCTTATGGTGCAAACCATATATGGAACTGTGATGAAACATGTTTACAGGCGGGAAGGAATTGTGGCATGCAGGTAATTGCCAAGAGAGGGAGCCGAAACGTGCCAAAAATTTTGCCTAAGAGTAGGGAGTGGATAAACATTTTATATATTTTTAATGCAATTGGTGCTTCAATCCCAGTATTTTATCTATTCAAAAGTAAAAATCAGTTGAAAAACTATATAAAAAATTGCGAACCAAGTGCATGCATGGCTGCACATCCCCATCCATGGATGACTCTAAATTGGATTTTCCACTTTGTTACATCTGTTCTAGGTGGTGTCTCACCTAATAACAGACACATATTGATATTAGATGGCCATGGAAGCCACATGGTTGTACAAACAATTGAGGAAGCAAACAATTTGGGCATTGACCTTTTAACATTGCCTGCGCATACTACTCACAGATTGCAACCCATTGATGTTAGTGTGTTTGGCCATTTCAAGAAATATTTCAAATCAGAGTGTGTTGCATGGATGGCAAAGAATCCAGGGGTTGAGGTGAAAAGGTTCGAGCTAGCATAGATTGCAAGTAAAGCTTTTAAAATGGCTCTGACATCATCAAACATCAAGGTTGGATTTAGGAGGACAGGAATATGGCCACTGAATTATGATCCTCTTATGCATGATACTGGTTGTAGCCAAGTGTTTCATGTGGATGGTCGGGAAGAAGAGCATGTAAAAATAGATGTTGAAGTGCAAGAAGAAGTACATGAACATGTTGATGTGGTTGCAACTGGTAATATAATTTCCCTCTCTCAAGAACAATTATACGCTGATGATGATGAGCAGGTATGTGAAACACAGTATATTCATGAACAAATTGATAGAAACATGGAGTTTGTTCTACCAACTCAAGCACATGGAACTTTTGCTGCTGATATTGTTAATGACATTGTTAAACATGCAGTTGACAATGTAGATGTAGTTGAAAATGAAATTGCTGATATTGTTAATGCAGATGTAGTTGAAAATGAAATTGTTGATATTGTTAATGACATTGAAAATGACCAATTAACATTTTCAAGTCAATTAAACCCACCATTATGGTTGGCAGAAGCCATGATTGATTTGAACGAACATAGTGTCTTAAGAACCAATGAACAAAGCATGAACATGCCTTCACAATCGGCTGAATTGAACAGTGAAATTGTCCATTTTTTGTGGACAATAGATCAATGGAAAAAGATGAAGCACATAATGAGGCACCAAATAAAGATAACAATATAGTTCAATCAATTTTCATGGATACTAACAGGCAAGTGCCAAGCAATGACATGCAGGTGGGGGGGAGGGTGGAGAAGTTACTTGGGCAGTTCCTAAAGCTACCAATAGAAATAGTGTCAATGAAAAATAAGCAAGGAACACCCAGTAGTCTTTGTTTGGGTTGAAGTTCACAGTTACTCACCTTAGAAGAATACATAAAACTCTTATTTGAGTTTGAAAATAAAAAAGTTTAAATTCGAGAAAAAAAAAAGGGGGGGATCAAGCCAAGGAGAAGAAGGCAGCAAGGGTTGTTGCAGCACAACGTCGAGCAGATGAAAGGCTTGAAAGAGAGAGATAAAGGAAAGATAATGATAAATAAAAACAAATGGAAAGACAGGAAAAGGAAGCAAGAAAGGCTAAAAAAATACTTGAAAAGGAATAAGGGATGACTGATATGGTTTACATAAATGCAAGCACAATTGATGAAACCGGGGAAATGTCCAACACATTGGAAAATATTGCAAATAATACACCATTATTCCAAGACCTCATAAACATTCAAGTGCCTCACTATCAAAATGGGGGTTTACCCACTTGCCTTATTCCTACCACAGGAGGTGTGAATTCAATGTATTCTCATCACACACCTCCACTTAGCGCAAGTGTGAGGTATGGGTACTAAATTCCTCCATGGTTGGAAGGGACAAGTTAATCTCAATTATATGGCAGCAATCAACCACAATCTAATCAACCCTTCTTAGGAAGGCCAACCTACATGGCTCAATCAGGCAACTTAGGGTTTGGCACTGAAGATTCTCAAGGCCATAAAGAATAGGGGTGTTGTATGTTTTTGGTTGTAACCACATTATGATGTGGATTTTGGATGGACTGTCTATTTTTCTTGTCACATGAAGGTTGACTTATTTCATACTGTATGCGTCATTGTAACCAAAATCGATCTTAGAAGGAACATCTATAGTCTATTATAGTGGAACATTCTGACAGAATGACATGAGAATGTTGTTAGTTCTATTTTTTTTTTATATTGTATACTGTTAGTTCTGTTAGTTTATGAAGATTTTCTAAATTTCTATATGTTTGAACTTTTTTATCTTAATAGATCCAAGATTTCCTCTACTACACTAAGTATAATTCAAATGTTTTCAGCATACTTTGCAAACCATATCTCACATATATATCCACACACAACATGCAAAAAAGCATACCTCTTTATAAAACCATTGTGATAGCACAGTGATATGTGCAAATATAAAACTGCAATATAGAGTTCTCATAAACAATTAATACATAGACATGTTATGGAGTTCTCATAAACCACATGCAGCAAAGCATACCTCTTTAAACAACCACTGTGATAGCACAGTGAGATGTGCAATACAAAACCACAATATAGAGTTCTCATAAACAGTTAATACATAGTCATGTTATGGAGTTCTCATAAACCATGTTATGAAGGTTCACTGCCATATTAAAGGCTATTGTCATTCACAAGGTTACTCCCAAATATAGATTTAATGCCAAGTATGCCATGCTAAGATCATTAATAGTCATATCAAGGTCAATTACATAACAGGTTTTACTTTCGTCTTAACTACATCATTGTCAATAGAATAAACACTGAATATACATAGTGATATAAACACAAGAGACACCTTGTTACTGTCATACATTACTTATTTATGGTTATAGTCTCACCATTGAACACAAATTACTATAACACATTGAACAATCATATATTACAGGTCATATTCATGTTGATTTCATAGATAAATAGTATGAAGCTAATTACTATATCACTGCCATATAAAAGGCTATCGACATTCACAAGGTTACTCACAAATATAGAGCTAATGCCAAGTATGCCATACTAATATCATTAAAAGTGTGCTCATAGAATCCAAATACTCTTCAGGAGATACAGATAGAGAGATTTACTTCATATTGTGGCTCGACTTCCATTACAAAGGGGAATTAGACCCACTCGTTTACCCACCGTAGAGTTAGAGCACCTCCTACCATCAGTGGTGGTAGACATCTTGCTGGTTGGACACATGCAGAGAGGATACTTCTCTGGTTTAGGCAGCGAGTGTTAGAAGGGAAATGGTACTTATCATGTTTTCTTAATACAGGTTTTGTTTTCCAAAAAAGTAAATGGTATGGTTAGGTGGTTTCGCTAGTAATAAAAAGGGTAATTCTAGTAATAGCATAAAGTCCATATCGATAGTGTAGAGCTAACAACACTTGTATTATACTGATATCAAAACTAATAGGGAAATTAACTCGAATTATTAAGTACAGATATGAGGTTACATCATAATAGATGAAACAGTAGCAAATCAGCTTATATGGAGATAATAGTAATGAGGTTAGATTACAATATGTGAATATGATGAACACCTGTATAAATGGGATTACTAGTGTGATTAATATATACATAACCTTGCTTAATTCAAGTAATACTATTAATATGAAAAGTGTAAGATGATCAAAGGTATAAGTATGTTCATAAATTAGTAATAGTTATTATATAAACACATGAATGGTAATAGTA
Organism: Pinus albicaulis; assembly: GCA_034641835.2. Taxonomy (NCBI): domain Eukaryota; kingdom Viridiplantae; phylum Streptophyta; class Pinopsida; order Pinales; family Pinaceae; genus Pinus; species Pinus albicaulis. The sequence continues at coordinate 1,312,500,284 of CM076579.1, forward strand.
AGGGTCTCACCTCTTGTATTATGGAGATGTAATAGTGTGTTCACTTCATTATGTTAATCTATGCAATGGGATGTGGACTACTACAGATACAACACTTTCTTCCTATTTGGGTGATAGTATCAGACTAGTTAGATATGGATACATGTTGAATAAAGGATGAACATAGCACACATAATATGGGAATGGTATTGGCGTAAAAACCTGTTATGGAATTGACCTTGATAGTAAGCTGAGAAATACAAATACATTCCATTAAACAGGGCAGAGATATTCTACTTTAAATCTAAGGGTAATTTATGGCACAATTTGCACCCTTAACACTGCGGGAAAGACACAATTAGCATGAACATTAAGCCACAATTAACATGAACAGTAAGCCAAAAGAGCTATGGTTAAATGGATGAAACTGTATGTCAGCCTCTTCATTCCTTTATATGCCACTTTTCCTTCATCATCTTAGTACTTGATAGATAAATAAATTCATGTTCCAAATGATAAAATGCTTGATTGATTATATGGACGTTCATTTCATTTGAGACTGGATGAAAATATACAGTGCAGACCTAAAAGTCCGAGAACACATTCTTGTTTTTCTAACAAATGAAAAACACAATGTAGACCTAAAATTTCAAGAGAATATTCCTGTTTGTCTAACCACTCCGAAGTTTCGTACCTTTAAGCCGAGAGATCCAAAAACATGAACAGTAAGCCGAGAGAGCCAAAACCCAAAACATTAATTATTGCAGGTAAAACCCTATTCTAAAACCCGCATTCAGATAATTTCAGATATGGTAGGCAGAAAATAAATAAATAAATGACTTTAAGGCATTCATATGAACAAATATTTCAGGTCAGTGCTAGCAAGGCGTATCATTCATCACTGAATAATAACTAACAAAGTTTCAGAGTTAAGAACATTCATTCATTTATCACAGTGATTATAACAGGAAGCAAGAAAGCTAAATGATGTCCTTCACCATGGAAAAACTTCATACATATGAGATTTCCAGGGCATAAGCTAATTAGCCATAAAAACCCATTTTAAAACCCAAAGAGCCAAATATTCCAACACAGAATTTAAGTGTTAAAAAACACAATAGTTGGCTTGTAGGAATAGAATTCCTGTCGGGGAGGTGCAGAAGACAGGTGTGTTGGAGAGGTAAATCCCCTTTGCGGACAGAGGCGATCCCTACTAGCCCAGATCAGGCCTAGCAACAATCAGGTCACGCAATGAAGCAGGTTCTTAGCTACAAAAGAACAAAAACCATAATGAATTTCCTACCTCAAATCCTACGCAGTAGTCGTTGAAGAAAGGATGACGCTTCCCCTCCCTTGCTTGGCAAATCACGATTCTTCTGCTCGACACGTCTGAACACCTGCACACATGCAAAGGATACAATGATATACAACGTAAAATCTAAAGTCTGTAACCATACATCAGTCAGAGAGGATGTAATTCATTGCATCAAAGAAATAGACACATGAATAGAACCATAATCAAAGTCGCTTATCATTAAAATAACAAAGGAAAGATACAACCCAAAGCTCTGACGCTTGATCTTCCTTTGGCGGGGCTGACAGCGGAGCACATCTCAACGAAGCCTGTCAGAAACGAGACAAAGCTCTCTCTCTTCGGCTTGGCTCTCAAAGGCTGTCTAGCTATAGTCTCCTTGGTACAAGTTCAACTCTAGCTTGCTAAGGGTGAAGGAAAGCTTTTATAGATGGTGGAAGGGGAGTTGGGATCCATACAATCATGGGATTGGCCCTATCTCTAAGGAAGCTTCTATAATAGGTGGAAAACAACCTCCCATACATGGAGATCTGGATCCAAACCTCCCAACTCATTTTAGTGACTCGTTCAGGAGTTTGTTGGAATCAAACTTCCGCCATTTATTTTTAAAAAAAATCACTTATTATGCTTGGCGCGAGTGAGACACTGGGACAGAGCACCAGTTGGCGCGCCTTCTATGGTGGGATTTCCCCATTGGCACGAGGGCTGAACTGGCTATTCGCGCCAAGGCTAAAAGATCAATTTTTAGGGTTTTACAAAGGAAACTTTCTTCAGAGGATTGATTGTCCTTGTCAAGGGGGATGCCATGAAAGTAGTTTCAGGTTATGTCACTGCTCACAGGTCATGGGAAAAATCCCTCCAATGTGCGGGATGGGGAATTGTAGGGACGGTGACAAAATGTTGTGTAACAGATGCCTCCTAAAGCATGAGGCTCGAGAGAGAGAGAGAGGGGTGAAATGTTTTATGAAAATGTGCCCAACTGAAAACACTACTGTCGGAAGACCTGCATACAAGTACAACTGATATCTCCGATACATGATATGTGGTATGGGCGCAGCCATCCATAATAGAGTATACAATAATTAGGATCCAAGGTATGGACACAGCCATCCAGGAAGGATCAACAAATAGACTCAGGTATGGTCGCAGCCATCCAATCAAATGAGTCATGTAACTAATCATGATAATCCACAAAATCCGCAGCCTGGATTTCATCAGACAAAACCCAGGGTCTTGCGCTCCATCTCAACCCGAACAGAGTACAAGTCCCAGCATGTGAATAAGTGAGCTGAATTCGAACATGCAAGAACATCATCTGATTACCAGCCAATAATGAAAGCTGTTAACAGACGCGAGAGGTACCACCAATAATGAGGATGGCCCTCAAGGTACTATAGGTACAATCCACGAAATGTGAATAGTGAGCTGACTTCGAACACCCGCAGAATCATTCGATCGAAGGCCAATGATGAAAACCTTGCGTCGAATGCGAAGAACCTGCCATTGAGGCATGCAAACTCTAAGGTACCTAAAGGGAGTCTCTAGATCAGCTTCTTGGATAATGAGTTGAAGTCGACAGGAAGTGAACTTGATCGAAAGTGGGCCATAGTGTTTCCCACATCATCAACGTGAGATAGAGGAACATAATGTTTGTGAATCAGGATCCGTAGAGAATCAGAGGGAGGTTGAAAACTGCAGAGGCCAACTTCTCTTGAACATACCGGAGGCATGACACTGGATTTGGCAGTATTTGACATCAAAGGATCTAAGGTCATGATGACATGGCAAAGAGCAGATGAGTGGTCAAAAAGGATTACCCAAACCCATGGAGGCAAGCAGAAAACGAGATGAGATGTCCCCAACCCGACACGAATGCAGACAAGTGCCATGTTCAAGAGCGACATACTGCCGACATGACGATGATATTGGTTCCATTTTTCCCCACCATTTCTAGCGAGTACCCCAATTATTTTTTAAAACAAGCTTGAAGGGGATAGCATATGCTTTCGATATAAGTTTGTCCTTTGGACAAATCCAACCTAGTACATTTAACGAGCCCTAGGAAGGAGGAACTCGAGTATCATCATTACGACGAAACCCGATGTCATCAGGTTTTAACGAGTCTGACAAAGGAAGAACTCGGCGTCTTTTCATATTTAGAGAGTTTGAAAAGAAAGCGGAAAAGTAAACTCTAATAGTCTTTTTTCATAGATAGATCCTCAGATCCGAAAAGGTAGAAAACTATGTCTGAGAAAACCTCCTAGTCGCAATAGGCTAGGGTATTCCTTTTTCGTAAATAATCTATCCCAGCCCGAAAAAGGGGTAAACGTATACTGGGTAGATGTCATTTCACAGCCAATTTAACGAGATCAAAACGACGAGCGACTCAGCAATCTTTTCATTTTTAGAGAGTCGGAAAAGAGCTGAAAGATGACTCCAATAGTGACTTTTTCGTGTTTTTACCGAGTTTGAAAAAGTATAAAATACAACTCGTACTATCGTCCCAGTCGCGTGAAAACCTGTTGCTGCACAAAAAAGCAAGCGTAAAACCTATTTTTCAACAAAATATAATAAAATATTGGAAAAATAAGCTTCAAAACCTAATTTTATTTTGAAAAGTTATAAATATGACCAAAATAGTAAAAACATATTTACTTTTACTTTTTACCTCTTTTGGAGAGCAACAGTGAGTTTTTTCCTTGCGAACTTGCGGTGATGATTGTGGACGATCTAGTGCATCATTTCAGATCCCGTATTTTCCAGGTAAGAGGCGCTTCCATTAGCTACATTTCAATCCATTTTTATAGCATTCCATTGTGATTTGGGATCCTTGAGGGGAACATTTTCAAATTTAGGGCTCGCACAATTGGCGCGGGTATGAGGCATGGACCCGCGCCAATCGGGTTCTTTTTGCAAAGGGGTCGCGCCAACCGCGCAACCTTATTTTCTGCTCAATTTTTACAAAAAATGAACCAATCAACTGGATTTTTGAATGCCCAAGGGATCTAATGAAGTGTTTATGACCATTTTGGTGCAGGTACAAAGCCACAATGGTGATCGAATGGAAAGAAAGGCGGCACAATGAAGAAGAAAAAATGGAAACGGGGAACGAGAAATGCATGAATTCTCTCCGAGATTGTGGTTTGAAGAATTTCTTCTTGACACCATGTCTCAGGGCACAACCTGAATTGTTGCAATACTTAATCAGCATCTGGGATGAGAACGAAGAGAAGTTTAGGCTTCGAGATCAAGTGCTGGAGCTCGAAGTATCTGATGTTTACTTCATCACTGGATTGTCTCGGAGAGGTCCAGTCCCGATCATGACAGGTACTAGGCCTTCTGGCGAAAAAATGTCAATGGCTATGGAAAGAGTGTACCCAGGGGCACAAACAGGATTAGGTAGCGAGAAGGTTGACATTCACATTGTTCCCGATCTAGTACTCAGAGTGGTGCTCCATACCATTACGCAGGCTGCGGGGTCGCAGGCGCCGCATGAGGCTACTAAAACACAGCTCCTCTTGGCATCAGAATGTATGAACCCAACATTATTTGATTAGGCTACAGCCATAACCATGAATATCAAACAGAAATTGAAAAAGTGTAAAAAGACCAAACTGAAGCAGTTTGGGTACAGGTCTATCTTGGTATCGTTCATCCTCGAATGGCTACCTATTTTCCAGGGCCAGGGGGTGATAGTCGCAAATCCACCGTTGAGAGAGCCACAGATGGCTCGATGGGCAGCACTGATGCCCAGAGCAGGAGGGGGCCAGCAAATGTCATGGTGGCCCGAGTTCTTCGTATGGCTTCGGCGACAATTGATCATCGTAGAGGACTGGCCCTATGCCGGTACTGACTTCACAGGAGACCTTGACCTTCCACTCTCGGAAGGAGAGGACTAGGATGAGGAGCTGGGTAAGACTATTTTTTATTTTGAGTTTTTTATGATTTTTTTTTTGGTATACATGTATGTCCTAACATTCGATCCTATATGTATGCAGATGTTGGCACAGAGAGGCCCGTCGGGATGTCGCCGATCACATGGAGAACCCCTCTCGCCTATGACCCTCAAGGGGAGGGTGGCGAGGGGAATGAGATAGTTCAGAACTTGGAGGGAATCGCCCATGGGATTCCTAATTACGCTCGTCTAGAAGATGTCCCTTTGGCTTATCAGAGGCACACCGTGGGGGTGCCTAGTCACCTTCATCATTTATTGAGGCAATTGGTACGGGTAGTGACATGCTACCATGAGCACCATGCTGATTAGTCGTCTAGGCTTTTATATGCATATTTTTGAGAGACATGTTGTCTCCGGATATTATTAAAACAGACATGTATATTTTTGGATTTTATGTGATGTACACACATTGCAAACATTCGACATATATATATCTATTTATGCATGGATATTTTTTCACATATGATGATGTTTTTTACAAGTTGCGTAAATGTCTATCTAATACCATGTTAGCTACTGCATCTGTTAACGCATTCATGTGTCTGGGTATATGCTGATATGTGATGTAATCAAAATTTCTTTCCAGTAGACGAATACGTAGATACAGTCTTAAAATGGATGGGTTCCTAACTGAATAATGACCATTGAGTTGTAACACTACAAGCTGTGAGTCCATATATACAAGTAATGCAAGAATACCAAGGTTAATAGTCTCGCTCAATAATTCCAACACGGCACTATATTCCGCAAAATTATTTTTAGCAGGCCCTAGACAAACACCTTGTAAATTAACTAACTCACCAGCAGGATTGTAGATTACCCAGGCTGCCGAGGATAGATTCCTGGTACTGTGGGAGGCACCATCTGCGAAACAGACAAAAGGAGTAATAGAAATCTACACAATCAGGAAGACCCAATCAGTAGAAAGAAGCTTTCAAAGCACACCACACCACACATGCACAAAAATGAAATCAATCACTTATGTACACACACCACACATGCACAAAAATGAAATCAATCACTTATGTACACACACCACACAAGAATAATTCAAGCATAGTACTTCTTCAAGTATAGCCCATTTCTAGGCTGCACCAAAGGAATACCTTCAATGTCGATTAGCTCATAGGCCCCATTTTTTAATACAGGTTTAACGATATAGGGCCCATGCCATATGGGCTGGAATTTACCTGCCCCGAGCTTATCATGTGCTTGATCATATAAGAGGACAAGGTCCCCTTCTATAAAAGAGCGTGGAGAAATCATCTGATCGAAATGAGCTTTAACCCGCTTTTTCTGTGCCTCAATAACCAAAGCAGCCAAGCGGCGGGTTTCATCCAGTTGTTCCAGATACAAGAGATATTCTTCCTTCGAGGAAGTGTCGGGCAGTAATTCCACAGCCAACTTCAGCGAAGGGATCTCACATTCAATCGAAAGAGTTGCTTCCAGACCATACACCAACTAGAAAGGTGTGAATCCGGTTGCGCTCTTTATTGACGTTCGGTAGGCCCAAAGAGTTGAGAACAATTAGAGATGCCAATTTGATTTGTGAATACCAATTGTTCGTTGAAGCATTGTGACAAGTACTTTGTTCACGACCTCAACCTGGCCATTTGCCTGAGGGTAGTATGGCGTTGAGATGTTGTGATGCAAGGCCAAATTTGATGTCAGCTCTGCCATCATGTAGTCCCGAAAATGGGTGCCATGATCGGTGACAATGGCTTGAGGAACTCCGAAACGCGTAATCACATGGTTGAAAATGAATTGAGCGGTTGTCTTACCATCGGCAACTAATGTAGGCATCGCCTCGGCCCACTTGGTGAAGTAGTCTACGGCAACGATGATATAAGCATGTCCCCCGGCCGAGTGAGGGTTACATGTCATAAAATCAATGCCCCATTTGGCGAAAGGGCCTACGGTAATGACAGGGTGTAACGGGAGGGGTGGCGCACGCATCTTGCATTGAAAGATCTGGCACGCATGACACTTCCTTACTGCAACAATACAGTCTTTAAATATAGACGACCAGAAGTAACCTGCATGCAGAATCTTCTAGGCGGTAGCATAACCAGACATATGACCACCACAAGTGCCACTGTGACAGTCATTTAGGACTTTCTCAGCCTCTTCCAAGGTCAAACATCGGCGGAGCACAGAATCGACTCCGACACGATATAAGGTATCTCCGACAATGAGATAGGGTTGGGATTGATGCCAAATGCGATGTCGAGCATCCTTCGTTAACTCGTACCGGAAGGTGGATGTCTGAAGGTACACGACGATGTCACCGTACCATGGATCGTGAGTGCTGATAAGAAAGAGAGTTTCATCCGGGATATGATCCTTGGATTGAGATGGAACAGAGTCGGTAGGGAGAGAGCAGATAATATCAGCAAAAACCAGTGACTTCATCGATTTGGCAGTAGTGAACTCCAAATCGAACTCCTGAAGGATCACAATCCATTTGGAGTACTTTCTCCCCAGCAATTGTCGAGACAAAATGTAAGTCATGGGGTTGCAGTTGGAAATCACGGTTACCGTGCCCAACAGGATGTAATGGCGAAACCGCTGAACGGCCTAGACCGAGGAAAGCGCCAACTTCTCGACATGAGCATAATGCGTCTCAGTGTCGAGCAGATTCTGAGACAGATAATAAACCACGTGTTCATTTCCGTCGTCATCATCCTGTACCAAAACCATGGCAATTGTGTTGAATGCAGCAGCCAAGTAGAGGGTAAAGTCGTGATGATATTTGGGAGGACATATGAACGGAGCGTTGACAAGCTACGTCTTAAGTTTATCGAAAGATTGCTGAGCAATCTCGTCCCAATGGAAGGGAATGTCCTGTTTTAGAAGGCGCGTAAACCCTTTGGCCACTTCTGCATAGTTCGGGATAAAGCGACGTAAGAAATTTGCTTTCCCCTGAAGACTCTGAAGTTGATGCCATGAGGATGGGGATGGGAGATTAACAATAGCCTCGAACTTGAGGGGGTTAAGGAAAATTCCGTATTTAGAGACAATGAATCCCAAAAGACGACCAGAATCAATGCAGAAAACACACTTTTGGGGATTAAGCCTGATATTGTAACGTCTGCAATGGAGAAAAATCTGGTAGAGGTGTTCAGGATGGTCTTCGCACAGAGCTGAATGAGCCGGGAGGTCATCCAGATACGGCTAAATGATGTGACATATGTCATGAAAGGCATAGGACATTACACGCTGGAAGGTGGCTCCAACATTTTTTAAGCCGAACGGGAGCTTCTTGTAGGCAAATGTGCCCCATGGATAGATAAAGGCGGTCTTATGTTGATCGGCGAGTAAAATATTAATCTGATTGTAACCTGAGAAGTCATCCATAAGGGAATAGATCTCACTTCCCGTGCAGTCATCAATGATCTGATATATAAAGGGAGTGGGATAGTTGTCCTTAGGACAAGCTCGATTGATGTCTCTATAGTCAACAGAGACCAGAATTGTGCCCTATTTCTTATCTACAGGGACAATATTGGAAACCCATTTTGTGAGGGGGATTGGATATATGAAGCCCTTGTTAAGAAGTTTCTCAACTTCTGCTTTTATAGTTGCGTCTTTTCGAGGGTGCACTGGGTGCAGATGCTAACGCACGGGCTTCGCACCTGGATAGGTGGGAATTTCGTGTACGACTATACTGGGATCGATCCCAGGCATCTCTTAATAATACCATGCAAAAATATCTCAGAATTCGCGGAAAAGGCTCGTGTATACTTGAATCTCTTCGGGAGAACAAGTAACTCCCACATGAATGTTCTCGACGACCCCCGGTTTAACGGAGATGTCGATAGGCATGGTTTGGGTGTTGTTACTCAAATTTCCTTCCGAAAGAACCTCATGAGTCAATATTGGCGTTTGGAGAGGCGGAGAGGGAACCTGAGATGCGAAGCGCTCTAGACAAGTAGATATTGCCCCCAGGCCGGGCATGAACGAGGAACGATGATGTCCATCGCTCCACGGTAGATTTTCAAGAGACATAGTCTCAACGATAGCTTCGTCAGACGGAAAGAATTCTCTCAACGAATCAGGCGAATCTGCATCGCTGAGCCAAGGGGATTGAGAATAAACATCTATAGCAATGCTCAAAGGAGCATTTTCAAGAGGAGGAGGATCTGATGCAGCGAATATCTCGCCATAATTAATTTCAACTGGGGTCAAAGGCATCGATTCTCCAAAAGAGGTCACCTGTTTAGGAGAAGGGATGATCCATGGGTCATCTGACCTAGATATCATGTTGACTTGAACAGTGTTCGGTGGTGACATGGGAAAAATACCCATGAGAACGGGGTCCTTGAAAATACCAGGTCCTACACTGTCAGGGGGATTAGGAATTTGATCCACGTATGGCACTTTGTTCTCGGAGGACGAGGTAAAGAAAGACAACTAATCAACAGTGATAATTTTTCCCTCACGTGGAAACTTCAAAAGCAAAAAGAGGGTGGACGGAACGCATAGCATGGCATGAGTCCAGTTGCGACCAAGTAAAAGATTGTAGTTGAGTTTGGCATCAACAACTTCCACTTCAACGTTGACTATCTTACCTTGTAAAGTGATCGGTAAACTCGCGAGAACACCCAAGGGTTTTGATTCCCTACCATCGAATGCCTTAAGGGAATTGGGAGATGAAGTAAGAGCTGGAGAGCCAATGGCCTTCCAGCAGGCAGATGACATAACACAAGTAGAGGCACCTTCGTCCACAATGGCTCTGTGAATGTTGAGGCCGTTGATACCGACTTGTATAACAAGGGCAATTTGATGTGGAAGTCGGGGAACAAAATTCTCTAGATCGAAGGTGAGAAGACTAGAATCAGCAAGATCAATTCCATCGATTGCGGATAACAGAGCTTTCCATTGTGATGGGAAACTTTGAGCACTTCCAACGCAGACATTGTGGAAGGTGCCTATGCCAAATCCTCAACAATGCTATAATGTTGAGCAGCACAAGAGTTTGGATTATAGGAAGATTTTCGAAGAACACCTTTGGAAGGTGGCCTTACAACGAGTTCATCCTTGGGCTTCTCAATTTATAAAGGACCAAAGACAGGTGGGGGAGGTGGGCCATAAACGACTTCCTTCCCAGCTGCCTGGCATGATCCAGCATAATCCTTCGAACGAGTGGCAATCGAAACAAGTGCAGCACCATTCATCATGAAAACTTGGGACCCAAATTGTGCAGATGGTGAAGGCTGCTCAACCATCTGGGTCTGCTGAGATGGAAAAGGTTCCTTAAGAATTGTCGGAGTTCCCTTAGAGCCTTTAAGAATTTGACTGACCTCGGATCGTTGGGGAAAATCTTTGGTGTAGTGGTCTCCGTCACAGATCATGCAAGGGTACTTCGGTTTTCGTTGTGAATCATCATCAGCACGTGGTTTTCAGGATTCTGGTTTCGGGGCATTAGATTTGGATTTGCCTTTTCCCTTCCTCTTCCTTTTGGAGGTCTTTTCCGCAGGATTGGCCTGAACGGCGTTGACCTCCACGGTCTTACCAGAATCTGAGGTGGCGGGAAGAGCAGAATTATTGGAAGAATCTGACTTCTTCTCCCCATTAAAAGACTTGCGAGAAGTCTGAGAGACGGAACCAATAACACCGTCAACCGATGGGGTAGGTGGTGCTTTAGAGGTCCCTGGCCACGGGGCATCAGTCAAGATATCATATAACGTGCCGGACTGAGAGTACACCAAATCGAGGTATTGGGCACGAGCAATGGCTTGTTCCTCAGTTACACATGCCCCCATAGAAATGTCTTGAGCGATCTTGTTAACAAAGGAGGTAGTGAACCAGTGAGTTAGAAGCTGATCAAGAATATCAAACTTGATCAGACGACGACAACGTCGCCACTCATGAATATGATTTGAAATATGAGTGGCTTTATCCTACTTCAGATATGTCAGGAGATGAATCCTGGCTTCATAACGAACTGGTAACTGGACATGTGTCAGGAATGCCATAGCTAAAGTATTAAAGTCTTGAAAAATACCGTTGGGTAATTCTATACACCACTTAGCAGCATCACCGGTAAGAGTGCGCTAGAAAAGACGTAGACAAATCGAGTCATCCACCCAAGAGTTCGAAGAACACCACAAATGGTAGGTCTTGACATGGGCTTGGGGGTCTTCTCTAGCTTTACCCTCAAACTTGGGACAGTCACCCGGTACCTTCGTCGAAACCAGAAACCAATACGGATTATGAAGAATCGAATCATTGGTCAATTTAGATACCGGTAATTCCAATGTGGCGAGGAAAGGTAACTGAGGATTAAAGGGCATGCCAGGTCCCCGATAGGGACCTGTACCTGTACTCCACCCTGGTTGAGCATAATTATGTCCCCATTGATTCTGTCCTGGAGGATTCTGACCATAGGGGGTATAAGCCGTATAATTGGGTTGATACGGTTGCTGGTAACCAGTGGATGGGGGTTGATAACCAGGGTACTGACCCTGATTATATGTAGGCCCCGTTTGAGCAGTGTATGGATTTGACTGCGGAGTGTAAGTATAGCCTGGTTGTTAAAGGTAATAACTAGAACCTTGGGGCGGTTGTAAACCGGTCGAGACTGACCTTGAAGGTAATAGCCGCATTGGGGTCGAGCGGGCTGCTGGTAAGTGGGGCCCTGTTGAGCCTGATAAGTTGGGCTCACAGGCGGGTTCAGCTATGGCATAGAATAAATCGGTTGTTGAGCAGGGTTAACTGGATGTGCAGGCTGTCTTGGTTGAACAGGTTGACCTGGCTGTGCAGGCTGCCCTGGTTGAACAGGTTGGCCTGGCTGAACAGGTTATCCTGGTTGAACAGGTTGTCTTGGCTAATGAAGGACACCAGGCTGCCCCGGCTGAGTAGGTTAGGCTGATGGCAAGAGAGGGCCAGGTTGTGCCTGATAACCAGGTTGACCTATGACAGGACCATAAGATGGCCCTATTTGTGCAACATTCGAACCGATTGGAAACTGAGGTTGTTGAGGTTGCACCAATGGTTGAGAAGGAGGGATTTTCCCCCCAGGACCATACAAAGGTCCGGGTTGATACCCGAGTTGGCCTGTAGGTCCTTGAGGTTGCCCTGGTTGGACCACAGGGTGAGGCTATAGAGATTGACCTTGAGGGTTGTACGACTGCCCTTCCAGACCGTACAACAATCCCTGCTACCCCGAAGGTTGTCCCTGTAAGGGTTGTCCTTGCGGGTCATATAGATAACTTGGTTAGGCCAAAGGTTGTCCCCGGAAGGGTTGTCCTTATGGGTTAGAAGGTTGCCCAGCCTGGGTAGACATAAAATTGTTAATATATTGATAAGCCTCAGGAGTAGGAAAACGAAGAGGGTTACCCTGCTCATCATATTGATATGGAAATACGTAAATCGGGGTACCATCCGGTCCATAATGGGAAAAGTAAGGACGGTTGAGATCTTGAGAGGACTAACCAACCTCGAAGTTCGACGGCTGTAAAGACAATCGATACTCCTTAGGAGAGATATTCTCTAGGATAGCAAAAGCTATGTAAACGTCTTCCGGAACCGACGAGGTCCTAGTTGATTGAGTAGTGACAGCGGGCATAAATGCAGCTACGCAAACAGTAGGCCTAACAGGTACTGATATGACAAAAGGAGATGTCGTGAGAGGTTTCGATGGCAACATCCCTAACGAAGGAATAACCAGCCTCATGGACGGAGTCAATATTCCCATAGAGGCCACATCGGCCATGACCTGACTTAAGGACCTATATCCCGCTGGAAGCGAAGGACCAGGTGAAGACATGACAGAAGACTCGGGGATGTTTTCTGGAAAAAGCTCGTAATCTTCACCAGATGTAGGAATTTCCTTACTAGGAGAAGGACTGGGTGAGTCCATATCTGACCCTACCGCAAGATCTTCTAAAAGATGGTGAGGACTAGGAGGTATAATGGAAACTAATAAAGGTGATCCCAATGTAAGAGGAGGAAAGTGTTCCCCTACTCCAAATCCAAAACAAGCGTTGGACAAGGGCCAATTGAATTCAACTGGTCCACCAAAGGGAAGCTCAGATATAACCAGTCCCCCGTCGAGAAACTTAGATACAATAGGCTGCTGATGTTTAGCAGAGGACTGAGAGACCTCTAATGAATCGTCTGTGTAAGGACTACCAATAGATGAAACTTAGGGTTCCACCACTGCGACAGTAACAAAAAGAGGAAGAGATCAAAACAAAGACACACGGGAAAAAACCAAGGCAAACAATCAACAGGCCGAAAAACAATCTCTAAAAGGGCGTGTGATCGTAGGTGATTAATTTTACCACATTGAAACTGGAAATTTTTATTGTTTCATGTTTTAAGAGTCTAGAAACATGTAAAAGATGACTCTATCTCTTTCAATTTGGAAACAAGTGTGAAAGGACAAGCGCTTGATGATCTTTTCAAATTTAATGAGTTAGAAAAGATTGAAATGACTGCTCTGGTAATCTAAGCAGATGGGTGTGCCAGATATCCGTGAACTGCCATATACACCTTGGTAAAAAAAAAAAAAAAAGAGAAATCAACCAAGGACTTGACGTACGTGCAGGTAATCTCCCCGAATGCTGTGTCTGGTGTATCACGGGTATAAGGCGGCAGACTCGGCTTCCTACGGATAAAGGATAGCAACCTAGTGGGGTCTCCCTTTATATACGTGACGGTACGGAGAGCACAAGTCTGTACTAGCGCTATCTAAAGCCAGATGGCGAACAACAGCTACTAGGTTTAATGACGCCGGAACACGTCACTAGCCTAGACCTCTAGATATTTCGTTAATGTTTCAATGTTTCCTTAAGGTAAATTGAATAAATTTCATAGTTGATCTTTAAATTATGTTTCAATTTCAGGCCCTATCGAATGTTGTATCTCAAAAATCCTCTAAACGCACACTACATGCCACAATATATCAGTTTGTTCGATGAAGAGCTAACTACGGGAAGGTTGAAATCTTTTCACATAACAACAAAACGATCACAAAACATCCACTACTGTCTCTAATGCATGCTAATGAAACTAAAAACTTTTCTTTTAGAGTTATATAACACTAATAATGTGGAAAAGATTTCAATTTTCACTAACTAATCAAAAAGCAAAAAGATTTGTTTTTGTATTTTTCAATGTTTTAGAGCAAATGCACCAAACGAAATGAAAAAATAATGAAAAAACCAATTCGAGAAATGATGGTGAGAGAGTTGAAACAAGCAAGTTCACTCAATGCAAACACACACAATCAGAACTCAAACTGATGGAGAAATTCCTCAAATCGAAGAAGAATCTCAAAAGGACTCATACAAACCGTGTAATCTAGGCTCGAAATGAGACAAAGCGAAACTTGAATGAAAAAGAGAGTAATCACTCAACTGACACAATGAAACAATGGAATCCAACAAAACGAATGCAAAGAAGCGAAAATGAAGTTGACTGGGAAAACAAGGACCAAAAACTCCCACGGGAGGCTCAGCACATTATAGCACCTAGAAACCCTAGGGCTAGAAGGCAAAATTGATGGTAAAGGGAAAACAACCGAAGGATAAGGGTCGGACACAGTCAAAAAGGACCTCAAGGCACTCAAGCAATCGGAAAAATGACACCATAACCAAAAATCAAACTCAGAGGGCTAAAAAACAAGCAAACCCTAACACCAAACAGGGTTGGCGTGACTGTTTGGTTGTATCCTGCGCCAAAATAGCGTTGGCGCGGGGGCCTAACTAGAAACAAGCGCTAGCTAGCATGACTTTCAGGCTATAAACCGCGCCAATCGAGTTTAATTTGGAAATAATGAAAAAAGAGCAAACAGAGAGTAGATCAGGTCTTCTAGGGGCTGAACAGGGGTTTTACACCGAAAGGAGGCAAACCAAAAGAGAAAATCAATCAATCAAAAGCCAAAAAAAACCAAAAGAGACAAGAATAACTCCAACTAATTCCCCAGCGGAGTCACCAATTTGTTGGAGAGGTAAATCCCCTCTGCGGACAGAGGCGATCCCTACTAGCCCAGATCGGGCCTAGCAACAATTAGGTCACACAGTGACGCAGGTTCTTAGCTACAAAACGACAAAAACCATAACGAATTGCCTACCTCAAATCCTACGCAGTAGTCATTGAAGAAAGGATGACGCTTCCCCTCCCTCGCTTGGCAGATCACGATTCTTCCGCTCAACACATATGAACACCTGCACACATGCAAAGGATACAACGATATACAACGTAAAATCTAAAGCCTGTAACCATACATCAGTCAGAGAGGATGTAATTTATTGCATCAAAGAAATAGACACATGAATAGAACCATAATCAAAGTCGCTTATCATTAAAATAACAAAGGAAAGATACAACCCAAATCTTTGACGCTTGATCTTCCTTTGGGGGGGTTGACAGCGGAGCACGTCTCAACGAAGCCTGTCGGAAACAGGACAAAGCTCTCTCTCTTCGGCTTGGCTCTCAAAGGTTGTATGGCTATAGTCTCCTTGCTACAAGTTCAGCTCTAGCTTGCTAAGGGTGAAGAAAAGCTTTTATAGATGGTGGAAGGGGAGCTGGGATCCCTACAATCATGGGATTGGCCCTATCTCTAAGGAAGCTTCCATAATAGGTGGAAAACCACCTCCCATACATGGAGATCCGGAGCCAAACCTCCCAACTCATTTTAGTGACTCGTTCAAGAGTTTTTTGGAATCAAACTTTCACCATTTATTTTTAAAAAACATCCCTTACTAAGCTTGGCGCGAGTGAGACACTGGGACAGAGCGCCAGTTGGTGCGCCCTCTATGGTGGATTTTCCCCATTGGCGCGAGGGTTGAACTGGCTAGTTGCGCCAAAGCTAAAAGATCAGTTTTTAGGGTTTTACAAAGGAAACTTTCTTCATAGGATTGATTGTCCTTGTCAAGGGGGATGCCATGAAAGTAGTTTCAGGTTATGTCACTTCTCACAGGTCACGAGAAAAAGCCCTCCAATGTGCAGGACGGGGAATTCCAAGGACGGTGACAAAATGTTGTGTAACAGCAAAGTTCTAGATACTGAACACGAGCAGCAACAACAGCATATTCTTTCCCTTGCATCCGAACGAGACCATCTCCTCCAAAAGAAACAAAATCTCTAGGGTCAGCTCGACCAAATTACTTAAAAAATGTAGGATCCATGGCCCTGAGTTCCAGATATAGTCACAAATGCCCCGAAATATTTCTTATTCTGCACTCTTCTTAAGTGTTGCAAACACATCAAAGTATCTTATGTTGACCTTGTCTCGACCAATCGAGAGCTTAAGAGAAGTATTGTTGCCACTCAGACGACACTACCAGAGCCGGCCACCCGCAGAAGTGGCTGGTCTGAAGTAATCTATCATCCAGGTTACAAAGGAAGCTCAACGACTCTTAGAGAAAGTGCATGACTGGTCAGGCTACCTGGCCAGGAAAAATCAACTAGTTTACCCTTTGCGACACCACGATAATCATTTTTTTAGCCAAGCTATGGGTACCAAAGACAAGACATGACAGAAGGAGCTTTTGGCACAGGTGTATGCCCTCGAGGCCCAAATCTAACAAATCGAATATGAGTCGAGAAAGGCCAAGCATATCCTTTGTGACCTTAAGCCGCCAGGACATGCTCACTTGGAGACACTACAACAGATCATCGAGGAAAAAAAAACACAATGGATTACTCTTTTGAGGACGCGCCATGCTAATCTGACTTTTGAACTCACGACGTAGTTCCTCGACCATGCACACACTCTCACGGGATCATGGAAGACGACCCTCAATGCATACATGTAGTTCATAAATGCAGCCATTGAGTTCATTCTGGAGTTGGGTCCTTCATTGGAAGGAACCAATCAAGAAGGAACAACACAGGAAGAACCACTAGCAGCACAGACTAAACCACCAACACTGACAAATGATTTACTTGGGGAAGAGTCAATGGATTGTGGTTAGGGCTTGTTGGGTCCTTCATTTTTGGGTTGTGATACATTATGGAGGTTGACCACATTTTGACCAGAGGTAACCGTTGGAAAGTCGCGGAGGATACAACTAGAGAAGAAGGGACCGACCAAAGATCGACAGTTGCGGAAGGAAGGCTAGAGAAGCTAGGATTTAGGCAGACACAACCGAGTTGGGAGGAACGCTGATAGTCGAGGAAGTAGACGCAGCTGAGCAATAGAGGCAACCAAAAGAGGAAAAAGGTGTATCATTCGAGAAGTAGCAGTCCAAGTGAGCGCAGTGTGTAAGAATGCCAATGGGGAAAGCTGAGAAGGGGGAGATAGAGAGTATGTTGAAATTTTATTGCGGAGCCGTTCAAGCCCGTACTGTTTCATGCTATATTTTTTTTTTATTGCTCTACCATGTTAGTTTCCTATTATGTCGATGAGGCCTTTGATCCTTAATGTTGTTGGATTTAATAGAAGAAGAAATTACAGGGATATATGTGTACCTTTTTGTATGGTATTATGTGGCCTTTTTTTAATTTTAATATGCTTGTGCCTATGTGATATTACTTCTCTATGTGCACTTTATTTGTTACAGTTGTGTCTCTAACTGTTATAGTTCAGGGTTTATTGGGTATTGATAACCTCCATGTGGTTCATGCCTACACCGAATTACAACCTCTTCACTAACTAAGATCACGACACGCCTCAGGTGAGACACCTTATTCATCCTGAATAAGGTGAAAATGTCAGTGTTGTGCTAGACTATGATGGAGCCTTTGTTGGCCTCTGTTCCCGAACCCAGGGTCTCAACCCATCCATTATTTTTCCGCTAACAATCACATTTGTTTACTACTCCTTCAAGCATAATTGATACAGTCTAACCCACAAGTGGATTTCTTGCACCTTGATCCAAAATAATTTAATCTAATGTGATCTAGATGTTCACATGGATTTAAATTCCTTCTACATATGATGCAGACTCTTGTTGAATGTTTTTTTGATACTTATGTGGGATGCAAATCGTGCTTGAACCAAAAGGCATGTAGGGTGAGATTTTGCTTGTGATGTTCTAGTTATTGATGTTTTCATCATTTATCAATTAAAACAAGAGAAAGGGAACATGGAAGAATAGGGACATGGATGTTGATATTATGTAAGGGCAAAGAATGTCTACACCAGTTATGCCATATGCCTTTATGTTTAATAAAGCTCTAAATATGGTACACCAATCACTACTCTTTATTGAAAGATTTTGAATTTGAGGATGTTATATTATCCTTTACCATGACTTGGTTTCTTCTTTGTCATCATTTATTAATTGATGATTATTTTTAATTGATTTTTAACATTCACGTGCATTTATTTTTATAATTACAATGTGAATCTCTCCAATGCTAGG
Organism: Pinus albicaulis; assembly: GCA_034641835.2. Classification (NCBI taxonomy): domain Eukaryota; kingdom Viridiplantae; phylum Streptophyta; class Pinopsida; order Pinales; family Pinaceae; genus Pinus; species Pinus albicaulis. The sequence goes on from CM076579.1 coordinate 1,312,518,849, forward strand.
TTGAAACTTAATAGTCCTTATTATAGGACATCATTAAAAAATTTCCAGATCATGATCTTAAAAAAAATATGTTTATTATATGCCTTCATTGATTGAGATGTTTCTTCTCATATTTAATAAATATATTTTATATGTTTGTATTGTTCTTTTCTTGCTTTTAACTTAAAAAAAAAAAAAAAAAACTCTTTGAAAAAACTTTACCCACTTTTACCATGGTACCTTTCTTCCAATAAAATAAAAATTTCACAATTTGTATATTTTGAATTATTTCAATTTCTAATCAAATCTGAAAATAAAATATATCATATTATTTTTATCTTTAATAAAACTTAAAAATAAAATATTTCAATCTTTTCACTTTATAGTTATAACAAAAATGACCACACTAATAAATATGATTTAGTTGTAACAAAAATAACCACACTAATAAATATTATTGATATACATACGTCACTACATTCCCAACATGTAAGAAACTTTAAAATTAAATGTGTAGCACTCAATCCCATAAAGTGGAATGCCTAACAAAAACAAATAAAAATACAACAAACTATTTTGATTCCACTTCTCATCCATTTTAATATATGATAAAATACAACAAACTATTTTGATTCCACTTCTTATCCAATTTAATATATGATAAAATTTAACAAACTATTTTGATTCCACTTCTTATCCTTTTTAATATATGATAAAGTACAACGAGCTATTTTGATTCTACTTCTCATCCATTTTAATATATGATTGTGAATCAAATGGATATTAAAATAATAATCATATAAAATAAATAAATATAGAATTTTAAATGAAATAAAATTATTTTTGAAAATTCAATCTCTAATATGGATTTATAATTAGAATAGAATTTAATTTCTAGGGTATGGGAAAATTAAAAACAATCACAGAGTAATTAGATTCTCTCTCAAAATTATTTTGAGAGAGAATCCAAAATTGAGAGAATCTAATTACTCTAGCCCCCTCGAACCCCAATGGTCGGGCGGTTACAATTCAAATAGATGCGGAAGATGGTATGGGTAAGAACTACTCCGTAGGAGATATGGTCGGAAGGTCAGGTTCAAGCCTCGACCCTACCATATAATTTTTCTCTAAGTCATGAAGACCTCCACCGCTAATTTTTTTCCATCCCCCATTCTAGGTCCTCCGCCACATTGGTTAGTATGCCTCCAGATTTAGCTAACTCCGTCGTGGTTGGTGGTTATATATATATATATATATATATATATATATATATATATCTGAATGATACCACCACCAATAATAATTCGACCAACCTTAGTCCAAATTTGATATGACTTGTCATTCGACCTTCCAACCTGTCTTGCCATGGGGGGGTATGTGGCATGTCACGTGGCCCTTCCCCATTGGCCACCATATAAAATAAAATGCCAATTTAATACAATTTCACTTAGACATAGGAATAAAAAAAATTCACTTCCTAGTCATCATCGGCAAATCTGGTGGTGCCACTTGGCGCAGTGTCATTGGTTATTTCTGGAGGATATTCCTGCAAATGCTGACTGTACCTACAACATCAGCACTGTACATGTTCTGCTCATTTTTTTTCCTTGTTTTGGAAAACGAACAACAGACAATAACTTAGTCATACGAATTCGGATTTTGATGAAAAGAGTGTGCCAGAATCCTGGCGACGCAGTATATTCGGTCGTTTAGGTTTGAAGCAATTTCGATCACTTTCAATCTTTAGCTAAAACTTGAGCCTTAGATTACCAGAACCCAAAAACAAAACCTTGCCACAAAACTGCACCCTCCCAAGAAAGGAACAAAACCAAGGTGGCCAAACACTGTCGAAATGCATAAAAAAAAATGTAATTAGAGTAGAAAGGAAATCACTGGCTTACCAGATTTCCATCATGACTAAGAGGCTACGTCCAACACAGAACTTTGCAACTTGAATTCGCATTGTATAAGCTTAATTCAACGTTCCCGGAACACACTATGTGCACCCTCAAATCCACTCCCCTGGATCCCACAACACCCTAAAAGTCACTCAAGGAAGCCCAACATTGTAAACATAACACCCACAACCAACATCCCTCGATACAGAGCTAACCAAATCAATGAGCATGCGCAGGTGAAGAGCCTGTGCAAACTCAACCTTAGTGAAACCGCTCTCCATACCACCCATGCTAAGAAACCAAATATTGTTGAAACCTCTAAGCTGCCCTGATATATAGCAAGCCTTCATCTTCTCGAGGCTTCAATTTAGACGACGCCACTTGGCTTGGCAGCCTCCTCGCCTTAAAGCACAAATCATGTATCATTGCTTCGCCCACTAGGATCCAGGCTCCATACACCCCATTCACTCACCCCCATTTGGGTTTCCAGGTCTACCTCAACAATACGTTTCAGTTGGTCCGTCCAGTCAAAAGTGACAAAGGGAGGTATTCTAGAGAAATCGATAGGTTTTCAACCTGACTGCCCCAATTCATAAGCAAGTCTTCTCTTTTGTTTCTTGATCTCAACGAATGAGAGGTGATGACATATGGGATTGAAAGCACCAAGGACTAAATCCTATCGACTTGGAGTTCTAATCGCCAACTCTTGATGACCTTGTGCACTAGAGATCTGTGCAACAACTTCTTAACTACTAAAACCGCCAGTAGAGAGTCCCCATCCAACTGGAGTTTGCAGTATCCCTTCTCCGGTGTGATAGTCAAACCTTGAGCAAGGGCTGAAATTTCAGCTACATTGTTGCTTGTGCTACCACAATATCCCCCATAAAAACCCAGGGGTGGCCTTCATTGTCGTGGAGGATTCCTCCATAGCCCACTGAGCCTGGGTTTCCTTTGGAGCTGCCATCGAAATTAAGCTTAATGAATTTGCAAGGAGGGTAAGTAAAGAACTTTTAAAAGTGACCCTACATCTCCACCTATCTAACTAGGCCCAGAGCCACCAAATCATGCAAGATATCTAGAATATTATGATCCGAGCCTCTAGTCCCTCTACTTCCAATCTTCCTCCGACCAAGTCTTTGAAAGCATGGTTTCTTTGATATTTAATCTAGTTTTTTTCCCCAGATCTCATCTCCAAAACTCCTACTATCTTTAAACACAATCTTGTTCCTCACCTTTCAAACATTCCAATGGAGGAAGCCTGGAAACAAGAACCGGGCCCTTCTAACTATGGGGTTGTCAAAGCTGTTGGATCTCCACATCTCAATGGTTTCCCATAGGTTGTTTCATGATCTATCTAGGTGCCCGAAGAATGTTTGAATTCTATTCTATAGCACTTACTAATTACATTTGGGGACAAGTATTGAGCACGTGTTCTATGGTTTCATATTGTTCTTCGTAGATCAGGGACCGAGAGGGTCCAACAAAGTTTCTATGATGTAGCATATCCCACGTTTGCAAGCAACGACGACCAACCAACCATAAGAAAATAGCCACCTTTGGCCACAATTTCCTACCCCAAACTTTCTGCCAAAAGGCTTCCTTAGGAAGATCTGCATGATTGACCAAACGTTGGTAGGCTTCTTTCATAGAGAACATCCCCTGCGCTTGGTGCCCCCATCGTAGTTGATCATTACCCTGGGAAAATTGGATCTTACAATCTTGTAGGATGTCATTCAAGTTGCACAATTCTTGTTGACTCATTATCTGGTTCCATTTGTTGTATTCCTTCCACACCTGCCACTAGTCTTGGTTCTGCCTAGTGTCCCATTAGTCCACTACCATCGTTTCCCTAGACCGATAGGTGATCTCTTTAATGTGTAGCAGTTCCTTATGATTTTCTAGCTTAAATAATTGGTGCCATGAGTCTTCCCAGAACAAGTGTTCCTAGATGAACTGTCTTTGCACTTTTCCAAGTTCCAAATCAAAGATCCTTCTGGGAAATCATGGTCTCTTGCCATCTCTGCTTGTTCCCTCCCAGGGTTGTACTTATGTTTCTAGATTTCTGGTTCTCCTTGGTGCCACCGACACCAAAGATTTGCGCCCATGACATGGCTGAACATTTTAGGATCTCTTAGCCCTAAGCCCCCACCTCCCTTTGGAAGGAAAACCTTCTCCCACGCTACCAGGGTCCATTTTCGAGCTCACTGAGCACCCTGCCAAAGAAACTTTTAGAATATGGAGTATATGTCTTTATACACCCCTTTTGGAGTTGGTAACACCGTTAATTGATAAACAGGCAGAGCCTACAACACTGCTTTGAGTAGAACAATCTGACTATGAAGTTTCAAGGCTCTAAAATTCTAGTTAGATAGTTGGCGGGATAGCTTCTCCTTGATCTCAGACAAAAGCGAAACCCTTAAAGAATTACTAGCCAAGGGAATGTTGAGGTATTTCGTCGAAAGAGTTCTAATGCAAAATCCCAAAACTCTTGCAAGGTTCCTATGGACTAGTTTATTTGTTTTAAAAAATAATATGTTTGATTTTTCATGGTTAATATGTGTACTTGAGGCATATTTGAAGTCCATGAGGATTTGTTCCAAGGCCTTGATCTCTTGAATGGAGGGTTTCCTGAACAACATAATATCATCCATGAATTGTTGGTGTGATAGAGGGATATCTTGACTCCACAACCTTAAACCTTTGACAACACCTTGATTAATAGCCTTCTTGATATATCTGCCCAGGCCCTTTGCCGCCAAAATAAATAGGAATCGAAACATGGGTCTCCCTGGTGAAGGCCTCTAGAATCCATGAATGTCCGAGATGCAAAGCCATTGATGAGAATAGAGAAAAAGGTATATGAGATGAGGGATCACATCCATCGGACCCATTCTAGAGAAAAACCGAAGGCATCCAACACTCTGAGTAAGTAGTCCCAGTTAAGTCTGTCATGTGCTTTCAGAAGATCTAACTTGGTCATCATGCTTGGCTTTCTGCTCTGCCTTAGTGAATGCACCACCTCATGGGCAGTAATAAATCCATCCATTATTTGACTACCTTCCAAGAAACCTGATTGTTTTGGATCAATGAGTTGTTTCAAAAGAAATTTAAGACTTCAAACGATAATTGAGGAGATGATCTTATAGATCACATTACAAAGAGCTATGGGATAGAACCATTAGCCTGCTTAGATTGGTTTGTTTGGGTATTAAGGTAAAGAATTTGGAATTAAGACTTAACCATACTTGCCTAGCACAACACGATTCCTCCATGGTCGCATGCACCTTGTTCCCAACAAAGGGCCAACACACCTTAAATAAATATGTGGTAAATCCATCTAGGCCTAGGGCTTTATTTTTGGGCATCTCCTTGACAACTTCCTCTACCTCTTGGAAATATATTTCCTACATGAGGGCCATGTTATGCTTTGGGGTAATAAGTTTAGGAATGTGTTCCATGATCCTGTTTATAGCTTTCATCTAATCTTCTTGTTCCTCCGTTAATGGCCGTTGATAAAATGATATCAGTTCCTCTTTAATATATTCATGCTCCACCAATCTTGTGCCTTGTTGGTAGTTTAAGGAGTATATGTGATTGTGATGTCGATGCTTGACTAGGGCCTTGTGAAAAAAATGAGTGTTCTTCTCTCCTTCACGAAGCCACTAAATGCGATATTTCTGCCTCCAGTACATTTCCTATTGCTTTCGGCGGGCGTCTAGATGTTGTAGGACCCGAATTTCTTCTTCAGCTAATGCTTCCATTCACCCTTGCTTAATTATTGTCACTCGGATATCCTTCATTTGTCCTTCTAGTCTTTGTTTTTCTTGAATATAATCCTTGAATTCCTCCTAGCCCCACTATTTTATGCACAACTTCTGTTATTTTAGTTTGAGGCATAGTTATATAAATCGTCACCCCCACAAGGATCAGGAGGCAGAACTACGTCCTATATAGATCCGCCACTGATCCTCTGGAGGAACTGCGGGTCCGAATATCATATCCACATTTCCGCTATTTTTTTGCGATTCCTGGAAAAATGGATCTACTGATCTAGAAAGGATCGATTATGGATCTATGCAGGTTCCAGTGTGTATATATTGCAGATCACGAGCGGATCTGAGAGAAGGTGGATGGTTCACACGGTTCTGTAGGGCTTTTTTTCCTTTTTTTTTAATTTCGAACTATTATGTGAGGAACTATGCTTTCTGAATACTCCCAAGGTGGCCTTGATGCTCCCTATTACCCACCACTTCGTGGGTAATATCCCTAGGAGACATTTTTTTTTCCATGATGGTCCTCAGTTAGCAACCAGCAACCCCTTGCAGCCCTCAACTAGCTCATTCTGTCATTTTTCCGCCACCTAAGCTAGCCATGTGGTCCCTCACCCATCTATATTCATCGCATGTTTGAAGGTGGGCCTTCCGAACCCAAAAGTATGTCTTATCATTTGGTAATCAATTTATTGGGTTTACTTATCATGGACACTTATGAGCATGGCTTAATGGGGGGATTCAGCGGAAAGAGTGGGCTTACTTGGTGATTTTGACCCCTTTACCTATTTTGGATGTTACCCTTGGAACTTAGTCTCGTGGGATCTCCTTTACTAAATATTTGGTTTTAGGGTGGTACTACTTTGGTTGTGTGGTCCCACTCCCGAATGATGACATGCACTTCATGAGAAGATTGTTTCCTGAGAATGATGTGTCCCTCGTGAGTAATGATTCGCATCTTCGCAGCTCAGGGAGTATCGTCCCCAAACTTCCTCTGGTACTTTATCACAACCATGATCATTTCGTTTAAGTTAATCAAAGTCATAAAGGTTAATAGTGTGCATGCTACCTACAAGGCTAGTACCTGTATAAGTTGTAAAAATAGTAATAATAGTATAGGTCTCCAAGGTTCATCGCGACTAGGTTCTCAGGGATTTATACTCCTCCCGAAAAGTCAATCAAGCATGGAATGATCCTTTACTCGATATCTTGATTTCTCGGGAAGAGGGAATGAGGACATAGAGCAACACAAGTACTTATGTGAAGCCAACTAGAGAGCTCACCAGACCCCGGATGCTACAAAGTCAATTGAATTACAAACCATTGATGGTTCATCAAATGGTCTGCATTACAACAGAATCCAATGGTAGATGAATTCAAACGCGAGTTTGTTAAAGAATTTAATCTTCCCCAGACTAACCAGCAGGGATTGTTTGAGTTATGGGAAATCAAGTAGTGGGAAGGGAAACTTCCTTAGAGTTAATGTAGATGTTTTAGGATGTGATTGGCAAGTTGAGCTACCCGATTGACCAAAATCATCAACGAGACTAGTTCATTGGAGCATTATTACCCCTTACTTGCACGATGTTGACTCAACATAAAATTGATACTCTACAAGAAGCCCTAGAGAAGGCAACTTGAATCGAGGCTATGGTAGGATACCCACATGAATATTTGGGCGATTAGCCTCACATGAACCCTCTATATTAGTTCTATAACATCAAATTGAATATCTGACAGAGAAGCTGAGGGACTTGCAACCGGCACGACTTGCGTGACCGCATGTATGGTGTACCAACTGCCTTTTCAAGGGGCATCATGCGGTGGAGTGCCCAAGGTTGCGAGGCCCAAGCACTCTATCTACACCGACGGGGCCATTTACATATTTGTGGAATGTGGGAGTTACACATATTGGGACACAAGTTTTATACACATGGCACACTCAATTTCACGCATTTCCGAACCAACAAAGTACAAAACCATCCGAGTACTATGAAATATGCATAACATATGGGCATGTCCTTCCTTTCTGTCCAATTCTACAAAATTATTCCAACTTTCCAAAAAACACTTTTTTTGAATTATGTGCTTCACCAACTCACCATATTGATCAATGTAGCGCATTGGATGCCCTAGATGATCGATTGCATTGATCAACCTATCGAATCAATGAGACTCCTCGATGATGAGGAGGAAGAGGAATAAGGGGGAGAAGAACAGGAGGCAGAGATCCGATCCATTGCTATAACTATGATCAAGAGGGGCATATTGCAAGAGATTTCCCGCTACCCAAAAGACCTTGGTGCTCTCAATGCGAGGTTAACACACATGCAACGAAATATTGTCCAAAGATGATTGCTAGATGGGAAAAGCGCAACTACCAAAGGGGAGAAAATTTTGAGCCAAGGCTGTCAGAGACAACTCCCCTCTCAAACATCAACATAGTCATCCGTGGAGGGAAGAAGATTGGAGCTGACATTGGAGCCACTCAACAGCCTATAATCATAAAATCAGCCTCACCAAAAATCTCATATGATTCTGAACAACAGAAGCATTACTATAAAGAGGTTGAGACTTTTAACAAATTGACTTTATGCATTGTACCTCAAGGAGAAAAACCAGGATTTTCAAAATCTAGGAGCTCAAACCTACCACAATCCAATGATCGACCCATAACATAATGGCTCAGGCTATTTCTGGAGATTTTGAATGATCATCAGATGCTTGGGCAGTTGCGGAAAAGTCCTAAATCTTCTGTCAAGGATGGGGCGGCTAAGGAAGGAGTCATTTCTACCAACTTACCCTTGAGACACTCCAAGAGGGTGCATAGGAACAAGAAGAGAACAGGAAGGGAGTTCTGGATTGAAGCTCGAAGTCTGGGCTTCCAGATCAAGGATACAATGTTGGATCTCGACTTAGATGTGAATATCCTACCAAGGAAAACCTGGGAATCCCTTGGAAGGTCGAAGTTGGCATTTTCTCCAATTCAACTACGTATGGCAAATAAATATTGTATCCTTTTGGTTGGAACGTTGGAGGACATATAATTTGACATAGCAGGGGTGAAAAATTATAATGAAATTAAAGTAATTGATCTAGAGGAATTGATGACATTTGGAATGGAGGGAGTTAGAGTGATACAACCCATAGACCCACACCAAGGACCAAGGTTCACTGAGCTGACATATGACATGGAAGAACCTGAATTGTTACATCAGATATACCAACTGACATCAAGGAAAATAGAAGACTATATCAATCCGACAACAGAAGGATTGATCTGATTATTCAGAGCCCAAAGGTCGGCTCTGAGGCCGCTTGGGATGACTGGAAGCAGGGCGGGTATAAGATCAACACCAGGCATTATGCCACAGTCTATCGTGTCAATTGGGTTGGTACTGAGGTACGAGAATTCCCTATTTTCAATGGCATGGACTCAGTTAATGGTTTTCTTAATATAGTTGATGCATTTTTTTCTAAAGAGCACAAAGTTCCCTTGCTAGATGTCGAATTACAAGCAACACCAGTAAGGTGGTGGGGATCTCATCGCAACCATCTCAGAGAATGGCAGGAGATTAAGACAACAATGAGAGACATATTTTGGAATTCAAATGACTAACCATAAAACTTTATGAATTATTGGGGGAGATCTGACCTTCAACAACACCTACAATATTATAAGGGTAGTCAGATCAAGGAATGGATTCCAGAGGACTTATGGATGCACAAGTTTATACACAACCTGGGGACATTTCCGAAGGCATTGTATGTAAAGGAGGAAATAAGGAGGCAGACCAGTGATTAGGACTGTATGGAAAATCAATTTATTAGAGATTTTCCTTTATTGATAGTGATGAATGAATCACAACTAATTTGTAAGTCGTTAAAAGGGTTATGCTCATGGTATTACAACTGATAGAGGAATGTATAGACCAAGACGCCCTTGAGAATCTATATGAATCTAGACTTCATGAAGCCATAGCTTGCGGAAAGATCGAATGAGAGCTAGATGAGGATGACTTGGAGGAATTTATACATATGACGTTCAAGGAAACTAAGGGGGAACGAAGTGTTGAAGATGTGATTGCAACTAATGGTCTGCAAATACTACCCTTGAATTTGTGGAAACATAACATTGACACTATTGAGAAGATGAAGCTAGCCTCAATCAAAGATTACTGGGATGAGAAAATTACCAAGGAAATCCTTGTTCCCTGCATCTGTTGTGGAGATTAAAGGGATCAAGGGAGAGTCAGGGGAGATGAATGTTGTGCTTAAAATTGATACAAAGCGAGTGAAACGTCTACCATATAGGATAAATCCGAGAGTCAAAGAGAAAGTGAAGAAGGAGATATATAAAATGTTGGCAGCAGGGCTTATATTCTCAGTCGGTGAGGTCGAGTCGGTCAGTCAAATAGTTATACAGAAAAAGGACACTAGATTAATTAGGGTCTTCATATATTTACAGAGTCTGAACAATGCCTATGTTGATGACCCCTTCCATAACTTGTTCAACGGAAAATTTCTAGACAATGTGGCAGGAAACAACGCATACTTGTTTACAGATGGATTCTCTGGTTACCATCAGGTCCGGATTGCAAAGGAATACAAGAAGAAAACCAAATTCACCATTGAATGGGGATCCTATACATACCATGTTATTCATTTTGGACTTAAGAATGAACCAACAGTATTCTCAATAATTGTAATTGTTGATTTTAAGGATTATATTCACAGGTTTCTAGAATATTACATGGATGACTAGATCGTCTACATTTTGCTAAAGAAGCATTCTAGTTTTCTCCGAGTGATGTTTGACTGTTGTAGACAACTGCAGATTTCCCTAAACCAAAAAAAGTACATATTCGTTGTCCCTTTTGGGATGCTTCTAGGCCATATAGTCTGCAAAGATGATGTGTTGATCCCACTAAGGTCGCAATAATTATGAATATGGAGCCACCAACAACTGTTAAAAAACTGAGATCCACTCTTGGTCACACATGATATTATAAGAGGTTCATCCACAACTATGCTTTGATGACTATGCCGCTAGACAAGTTATTGAAGAAAATAAAAGGCTTGTTTGGTCAAATGAATGTGAAGCTGCTTTTAATGTGTTGAAGGAAAAACTGGCTAGTGGACCAATATTAGTTATCCATATTGGAACAAGCAATTCTAAATCCACATCGATGCATCAAGTATCTCCTTGGGGGTTGTCCTGGCTCAGCCCAAAGATGGAAATCTTGATCACCCCATTTACTTTTCTAGAAGAAATTATCCATGACAGCAAAAATTATACCACAACTAACCACAAAGCACTTGCGATGGTATATTCACTGCAAAATTTTTGACACTCTCTCTTGGTGGGTCCATTCAAATTCTATACTAATCATTCTACCCTGAAATGCTTTGTGAATAAGCCCATACTTGAAGGAAGGATTTCTAGATGGATTCTATTGTTCCAAATATTCACATTTGAATTAATTCTCAAGCTAGACAGACTAAACATTGGGCTTGATCACCTTTCTCGGTTAGGGTCAGATGAAATTGGAGGGTTAGTAGATGATCAACTATCAGATGCCAACTTATTTTGAGTCGAATCCATACCAAAATACTTAGAGGATATTGTAGTATTTCTAGCCACAGGTTAATGGCTGGAGGGGTAAATAATGACACAACGAAGGCACATGGTGGTTTGTGTTGCATATTACCAGTTGATTGCAGGAGAGTTGTACAAGTTGGGCCTTAATTAGATATTGCGCAGATGTGTTCTTGATCATGAGAGACATGATGTATTTTGGGAGTGTCATTCAGGGGTTGTGGGTGGGCATGTTGGGCGGAAGGCCACCTCGAGGAAAGTGTTGTAGGCAGGACTTTGGTGGCCCACAGTTTTCCGAGATGCAAAGGAATACGCCAAGAAGTGTGATGTTTGCCAAAGGGTTGGAAAGATGTCACATCGGGATGAACTACCTTTGCAACTAGTATTGGCACTACAGGATTTGGAGAAATGGGAAATAAACTTTGTAGGACCTATCAACCCAGTGACACATCACTCCCATGCCAGATATATATCACTGCAATATAATACCTAACCAGCTGGGCTGAGGTGGCACTAGTCAAATATTGCATTGCAGACACTTCCACTAGATTCATTTTCGAGAATATCATCACCTGATTTGGGTGCCCGCGAAGCCTCACCAATGACCGAGGGACCCATTTCATTAATGAAACAATCACCTCATTACTACATAACTTTATGATACAGCACCATAATAGCAACATGTATCACCCTTAGGCAAGTGGTACTGTGGAAGATTTTAACAAAATCTTAGAGAGGGGACTCAACAAGATATGCTAGGCCAATAGAGACAATTGGGATGAGTGGGTGCCAGCTATTTTATGGGCCTATCGTACAAATGTCAAGCGCTTACACAAGTATATGCCTTTCCAGTTAGTACATGGAAGAGGATTTGTAGTACCTATAGAGTTTACCATTTCCAGCCTCTTCATTGTGCAGGCCACTCAAATAACGAAGGAGGATTAAATTCCAAAGCGGTTGGAAGAGATCTGGGAACTAAACGAAGCTAGTTTTGTGTTAGATTTATACCAAACTGTCTAAAAGCAAAGGCAGAAGGCATGGCATGACATACATATCAAAAGGAAATCCTTTATAGTGGAGAACATGTTTTGCTATATGATAGTAAATTCTTAAAATTTCTTGGGAAGCTGCAAATGCATTGGTTGGGACCCTTCATTGTTGTGGAAGTGAAGGAATAAGGAGTTGTTAAGATTGCACAATTGGATGGTGTCTTACTGCCTAGATGAGTGAATGGTGCATGTTTGAAACCTTTCCATGGCTCGAACAATTCTGCACCATATTGGTTGAATCTTCGAAAGGGGATTGTAGGTAGGTTTAGGAAGAGTTAGTCAGTCCTTTGTAGTATATTAATTGTGTCAGTTGATTTAGTTGGTCAATTATTCTAGTAGAAGTCGGTCAAGAATAAACTTTTGTCAGTTCTTTTAGTTGCCAAAGCATTTTCACACCACCACAACTGCTTGTGGTTGGGGAGTCACACGTGTCAATAGTTGTATCCGTAATAAATAAGCAATAATTCCCTGTGTCAGTTTGAATTTGGGCTAAATTTTTCCCATAATATCCATGACATGATTTGTCATCAACTTCTAGGAATTTTTCATCATAGTACAATAATTTCCCATCAATTCCACCCTCCTTTTACAATTTTCCATCATCTAAGTAAGGTTTGGCTCACCCGTCTTCATTGTTGCCACGGTTGAGACCGAGTGGGGAAAGTTATCATATTAATTAGTTAAATGGTCTAATAAAAAACGTTGTGTCATGATTTTCAATTAAATTTGCATGACAACAATAATTTTATCAGAACCAATAGTCGAGGCGGGTGAATTTCCAAGTTTTGAGTCTATATCTAATTTTCCTTGTTCCCAGATAAATTTCAAGCCCCCCGTGTTCTTTGTGTATCACCATTGCTTTGCAGCAATGACTAGGATTGTAATTTATGTTCCAGAAGTTTAACCAGATTCAAGAATTACGAAGAAATACAATATTTATGGCAAGTACGATACATATGTGCTTGTATATAATGACCTCTCGGATTCATTCCAATTTTGAGCACTCAAGCGGGAGATCTACACAAAACCTATAATAAAATATAACAGAAGCCAGTGAATAAAATTTACAGAATGCTTCAAGGGTATACAAATTTCGATGCTAGTAAATTTAAGAAGTCTTCCAGTATTCAGCACGACAGGAGAAACTATGCAATGCACGAAATTCCTCATCAATAGGATGCATGGAGGGTCGTTATCGCTAGAGAAGGAATACCCAATCCATGTTGTTGACAATCAGAGATTCGTAGGCTTGTTTGTTGCTGGAGTCATCGTATCAGCTGCTTTTCAAAATGCTTCCAAGCGGGGGAAAGAAATAGGTGATGACAACTATTATAACAGGTATGGTACCCAGCAAGGAGGCAAGGGTGTTCTGATAGAGCTAATTAATAAACCTAGCATCAAATTCACCTATTACACAGTTTGTGGGAAACTCATGTGACATTTTTCAAGAGTCGATGCATGCTAGACACCATTTCAGTTGCAGAGGCTTCTGTGCAAGTCACACAGTTGAATTGGTGTAGCTTTATGCTACATTAACTTTTGATGCTTGTGAAGATGTGTATATAAGGGATACTCACTTTATTTATTGATATCTTGTTGTGACATTGGCCATGTAGAAATGGTTCCCACCAGAGGGTTAGGAGATGGCACCGGTTACTGAATACCAACCACTTGCTCCCAGGTATGTACCATGGCACACCTTCGGGGACCCCAGCAACAAAGAAAACAATGAGGCCTCCTTTGTCGGATGGTATATGTGTATAAAAGGGATACTCACTTTAATTATGGATATATCGTTGTCACATTGGCCATGTAGAAATGGTTCCCACCAGAGGGTCGGGAGATGGCACCGATTACTGAAGACCAACCACTTGCTCTCAGGTATGTACCATGGTGGACCTCTGGGGGCCCTAGCAACAAAAAAATCAATGAGGTCTCCTTTTCCGGATGGTATAAGAAGATGTTGGAAGTCACCGAGGCCACACCAAGAATCTGGAAGTTGCTCCTTGATGACTATTTTTAGGATATCTGGCTCGACATCAGCCACGACAACACCTGGATATCGCCGAAGTATGTCTATCCCGACACATTTTAGATACGGACCCAAAAGTTTATGTTAATTGAAGAAGCCTTTCATATCAAAGTTTCTTCCTAGCGGGGGATTATGGGAGATGTTCGGGAGGGGAGGCATATATAGTTGTTTGGAGGAATGGTACCCCAACCACTTCCGGGAAAAACCCCTGCGGCATTAAGGAAGCAGATGGCCAAGGAGACACTGAACCCAGTCATCAAGAAGCTCGAGACACAGATGTAGTCCATATTGGAAACTATGGTGAATCTCAGTGCCTTAGTGAGTCCATTTCCCACCTTTTCTGAATTTCATAGTTCAAGGTTGCCTATTTCTTTGACTTTTAGCCCTCTTGTTGCTTCGATTCTTGTAGTGGCCCCCCACTCTCAGTCAAAACCTGTAATTCTGAATCCTTGACCTACTACCACCAAGCCACCATCTGGGCCCAAGAAAAAGTATAAGACCATCTTCACCCCATTTGTTGATATCATAGATGAGGAACCCCATTTGCACACTGCTGCACCCATCATTGAGGAAAATATACCTTCAATTTCCACCGCATCACCATGGTCGAGCAATCCATCACCTCACACAACCTCAACATCCACCACCATTTCAGACATCTTTTCCATCTGGAACTTTTCCCGATATAGAAACATAAACGGAGGTCGACTATGCTATCCAATCAATTACTACAGATAGGAATGGTATACTTACAACCCACATTACGGACACAAAGATCATTCAAAGGTATGTTGTCCTTGTTACTTGAATTAGGTTTGCTCATGGTCATTGGGAACATTACTTCCCCTCCCATTCCAACAACATTCAACACATTGTCCCTGCCCTTTGATCCCATCTCGTCATCACCACCATACCCCACCCCAATCCACATTGATCCTCATACAACCAAACCCTCACAATGAGAGATATTTTCCCAAGAGCAATCTGAGAAATCAGTTGCCATTGGACAACCATTGTAGATTCGGTTCCATGGACCTTCCACAATGAACCCCGATGACCTCCATGGCTAGTCCTCAACCCAATTGTTTACTTTCATTCAACTGGTTGCATGCCAAGCGAAGGTGTTGCACAATGTTCTAGATGTTGAACACAAGCAACAAAAACAACATAGTCTTTCCCTTGCAGCAGAACGAGACCATCTGCTCCAGGAGGAAAAAAATCTTGAGGGTCAGCTTGACCAAATTACTGAAAAATTCCAGGATCTATGGCCCTCAGTCGCAGATATAGTCACAGATTCCCTAGAATATTTCTCGACCTACAATCTTCTTGAATGTTTCGAACACATCAAAGAAGCCTACGCTGACTTTGTCTCAACCAACTGAGAGCTTAAGAGAAGTATTGTTGCTAGTCAGACGACACTACTAGATCTAGCCACCTAGTATGCTAGCGAAATTGAGAAAAAATAATAGAAGTGGTTGGTTTGAAGGCATCTATCATCCAAGCTATAAAGGAAGCTCAGTGACTCTTAGAGAAAGTGCATCAATAGTCAGGTTTCTTGGCCAGGAAAAATAAACTATTTTACCCTATGTGACACCACGCTAATCATTTGTTTAACCAAGCTATGGGCACCCAATACAAGACATAACATAAGGAGCTTCTAGCATAGGTGGATTCCCTTTAGGACTATATCTAACAAATCTAAGATGAGTTGAGAAAGGCCAAGCATATCCTTCGTGAAATTAAGCCACCAGGAAAGGCTCACTTGGAGACACTGCAACTAATCAACGAGTAAACAAAAACACAATGGAATACTCAAGGATGACCCCTACTAATCCGACTATTGAACTCACTACGTAGTTCCTCAACCACACATTGTTGCCTCAAATGGGCTTGAACGAGGTTCAACTTGTACTTTGCACCGAAAAAACCCTCAGACACTGGCCCTTTCGACAACGACCTGCAAGCATATCGCAATCTCGCTCGAGGTGGCTATGGGTGGTTGCAGAACTAGGTTTTTGCAGCCTTAAGGGACTACACAAGGTGGATTTTACTTTGCTTTTATGTATTTTACTCAATCTTTTGTCATACATATCACTACAACGATGTTTATCCTAACCACTTACTTTGCTGCATTCAATTTAACATAAGCACATTACATAGTAATATAAGATGTGCTAACATATCATTTACTTGCAATCATTATTTTGCATAAAGAGATAGAATCAAACATAACAACACATATAAATACAAAATATTTCCCAAAACTTCTTCTTTTTATTAAGATGAATCTTTTTAGTACATTCAGCTTCCCGAATTACGAACACTGTTGCAGGTGGTCTGCCCACTAAGTTGCAGACTCTTCCAAGGTCTCTGCACACTTTACTGCGGAGCCTTTCCTTAAGGCTCAAAATACAGACTCAAGACTAGCCTAAGACCATTACAATCATCATGCTCTATATATCAATCATGCTTCGAAAAAGCATTACATTTCTTTATATAACATTGCATAGATAAAAAAAACAATGGTCCACATACCATGGGATAGAAAAAACAATTAAATAAAACCCTGATGCCCATTACAAAATGAGGGGATTCAACCCACCCAAAATCCCCTAGAACACCACATAGTACATATAACTTTGCGGTACCGGGCACTTCGCTCCTCAAAATGCAGAGTCTTTAACCAAAATTGGACCAAGTTGGGCCACGCCCAACATGCCCCCAAAAATCACATATGACTCGTCCCGAGTCACTCAACTACTATGCCTAGAATATTTGTTGTGATTCTCATGTAGGCGGCATTATATGACTAAAGTATTTCTGCTACTTGCTTTTCCTCTCGACGCACTTCTTCTAGTAGTGCCTCTCTTGTTGGTCTGAAAATATTTTGCAGCATTGCTTTCTCCCTCTGTCGTAGCTCCTCGAGCCTATCATCTAATGCCTGCGAAAGATGGAGGGCCTCATCCTGCCATGGCTGAGTCCTCTATTTCAAAATCTTCTCTTTTTTCTGAAGGTCTTCAATCTGCTTTTAAAGAGTCTCTCCTTCAGTGATTTTGGTGAGCCTCTGCAAGAATGGTAAGGTCTTCGTAGTTGCCCGAATATCTTCCAACTGCTTCTACTTCGTGTGGAGCTCCTCTTCAATCCTCTAAATCTTTGGATCCTCCTGTAGTGAGGTCCAAATCTGCATAGTTTCATCTAGTAGTTTTCCATAGTCTGCCATTGTGTCAGAGATGCCTTTTACTGCATATTTTAGATTGATATCCCTCTGCTCACATACTTCTGTTGGTGTGACTGGTTGTAGCCTCATTTGCAGCCCAATAATATTTACTTCATATTCGAACTTCATCTTTGCGAACTTATTCTTTGAATCCTTTATTGCGAGGCCGAGCTTCACGACCTTCTCTGCTAGTGACTCTTTTATGCAGACCTTTACATCTGGGACTTCATTAAAAAAAATTTGATGATTTCTTCTAGTTATTGTTGTTGCTGGTGTGCTCCATCCCCTTCTTTGATCAGCTGATCGAGATCCTTCTTTAGCGAAGCTCTTTCCTTCTCCACCTAAATGTTTAACAACAAAGTGCGTAGTTCTCCCTCCTTCATTTCATTTGTTATACCTTGGTGGAAATTGTGCAATATCTGAGTTGGAAGTGCAACGGTGTTCATATTGAAATTGTCCCACCCTTTTGCTCGCTCTCTATCTTTGTTGAATTCAAACTGTAATGCTCCAACTGGTATCTGCATACTCCTTAATCCAAATGTCGTTTCTATCATCTGTCGCTTTGCCTGCAATGGTTGACCCATCTATTCTGGTTGTCTGAATGTCTGCAACAGTGCCTTTAACGTTGCAATGCCTTGCTGAACATATTTCAAGAGTGTTATGTAGTGATCATTAATCATGTTCCATGCCTCTATTGTTACTTCCTGGACTTTTTCTCCAATTTCGTCAATGTCCCCATAAGTGAGGACAAGTGGTATTGTGCCCTTATATTTGTTCACCTTTTGTTTCTTCCTTATGCTCGCCATAGTCATTGTAGGTGTCCTCTTTTTTATGATGAAAGTCAATTCCTATATTGGCTCTATGTTGCTAAGAGGGTCCTGGGTACCATGTTCTTGCTTTGGCTCTGTCTCTTTTGCATATTTTCCTTTGTCATTTCCACTTGGATCCGCTTGCTACGAGGTGTCCTCCTCTGCTTCACTATCTTCTACGGTTGAAGTCATCCAATCTACTAACCAGTGCTATACTATCCCACGAAGGTCATCTTTGACAACCAAATATGGAAGAGTATCCCATGTCTCGAGCGAATCCTTCCGAGCCTTCACATAGATCCTGTGAAAATCTACCTTAAAATCTGCTATATTGCGATACTGATCAAACAAAATTAGTTATAGCCTGGGGTGTTGGTTCATGATCCAAGATCCTTTGCTTGAGATGTGTTAAAGAATTACATGTGAAAATTGTAGCTTAAAACACGAAACTTTAAAGGCAAGAACATAAGAAGAGAGAAGCATTTAACATCATGCAAGAAGACACAAAATTGATGTCAGAGTTTGTCCAGGAGGGACTACGTCTCGGGGCCCTGCTCAAATAGTGGGGAGTCCCTTTTCTTCATTAAGTGGCAAAAATTAAAGTACAAGTATAAAAATAAGAAATAACACCCTTATACCTCCATAGCTGAAAGTGCCCAAAAATTGCAAACCTCTAATGAATAAATGGACAATACCATTGGATTCGTGGCGTCGAGTATTGCAGAATCCATATAAAAATTTCCTTAATCTGACAAAGTGAAAATTGGACCCCTTTGGAAAATGGCTCAAATCATGGTTTTGCCCCCTCTTGCACAATGCTCATGGTTCCGTTGTCTCGGTTTCCGTGCCCACTCCTGACCTGCTTGGGCGCACTGCAGAACTGAAGGTTTATATCACTGAAGGTGGGCGGACTCCCCAAGGAAGTCCACTTGGCGTGGTGGTTGAGATCCCAAATATGAGGGAGGGGGTCGGGTGGTCAATTAACCCCGCCCCCTCCACATAAATGCGGAATTTGTTTTAAATCCCAACAAATATACTTTTAAAACCCTGCGCCATTACTCTTTAAAACCCTTCGTATACAATTAATACAAAGTATGGGCAGTTAAGGGGTCGGCCTGCATTGGGCGGCCCACCCCATAATTTTGTCGGCCTCAGTGGTTTCTGTGGCATGTTATTGTTTGGGTGGCAGTGGGGTTCACTACCCCCGCCACTATTTATGTTGTCGTTATCGTGAACCGCAATCGGGTGGTGTTGGACATTGGGTTCAATGCTCCCTGTGTGTTTCACAACATGGACTAACTGCCTCTCGTGGATCCTAACTCTAGCGATTGTAGTGGAGACTAATGCCTGCGGGTTTTGGTCTAACTGCAATCGTGATTCCAACAAGTGGTATCAGAGCGACAGGTCTCGAGTTCAAAACTCACCCGGCTCGCGTTAGGGGGGATATTGTTGGACATTGGGTTCAACGCTCCCCATGTGTTTCTCGACATGGACTAACCGCCTCTCGTGGATCCTAACTCTAACGATTGTAGTGGAGACTAATTCCTGCGGGTTTTGGTCTAACGACAATTGTGATTCCAACATGTGGTCGGCGACAGGGTCACGACCGCTGCCGACCCCCATTAATAACTCTTTATACCTGTTATGCAGTTAGGGCCGTAGGGTCTAGTGGGGGTCATGGCCCTATATATATATGTATGTATGTATGTATATGTATGTTGATTTTAAAAATACTTGATTTTTTACCGTAGGAGTCAAATTAACCATCCCACATTTCACTCGGAATCTGGCCAGGGTTGGCCGTAATTCGGTGGCTGAGTTCCAACAAAATTGTGTCCTCCTTATTCTGCCACATCACCAAGTCAACCCTCGAACTTTGACTGCTCCTAACTCCTTCATACGGACTCGGAATTGAGTGACGTCTGCATCATTGGAATCAGAAAGACGAGATCTTCACCCTGAACTTGGTTCGAGATCAATCCGAGCACTTTTATTTTTGAGCCTTTGTACTTAAGCCACTTGTACTTGGATCTGTTCGATCCACCTTGATCAGTTCACCACCATGTGCAAGTCTATTTGCAACAGTACAAAGAAGATCTTTTTCTCCTATGCACGTGGCAGCTCCTTGGTATTCCAGAGTGAGGCATACCGTGCAGCTTCGCATATATCTGCTTCGACTGGAGGAAACTGTGAGTCCTCCAGCTCCTTCCATGCTAACAGCATGATGATCAATATCAACCGCACATAGTGAAATGTCTTACCCTCTTCTTGTGCCTCGCGATAGTCCTTGAAAAACTCCCTGCATAAATATCTGGCCCAATTGAACTGAACTCTGATGTTGCACTGCATGCTTAAGGAAACCACGGTTGTGGGGACTTCATTTTCTCTACACTTTCTCATTATTTTTCCGGTTAAGATGTGTGCGGAAAAGCGCACTCCTTGATCATTAATGGAATTAATATCATAACCTTGTGACTTTTTTATTATCTCGAACTTGTCCTTCATGGCTTGTGTTACTGCCTTGTCTTCGTTTTTTTCAATGAACTCTTCGGCGGGGTCCTTTCCTTAGTAAAGCAGTCCAATAATCCTTTGTATCAGCTTTTCATCAATAGAGATTCTCTTCCCCAGCCAAAGGCATATTTTATGCATTAATACAAGTAACTTTCAAACACAGGCAATGTTAGACGTGCTTCTACCGAAGTGTGGCACATTTACCATGTTCAACAAGCCCGATCTCTGCAATCCCTCAGCCCATTGGTGTTGCTCCAACCTTTTAACTTCGCTCTCTGGATAATATAACTGATGTAGATACCTTCTTGGCTCGAACTGTGGTTACTTACTCTGGTCATTGAAGTCTGAATCCTCCATCTTCAGTTACGGGATTTTCCCAAGCAATTCTCCTTCAAATGGAACTTTTTTCTAGTAGCAACGACGTGAAAGTGTTGAATTTCACCTCTTTGGGGTCTTTAACTCGCTTGGCACACGGTTTATTTGGTGGAAAATATGGTGGTAACACAGAGGGAATTTTTGCACCCTCTTTCCCCATCTACTGTATCTCAACTTCCTCCTCATTTTCATGGATTTGTTCTGGTTCTTTTTGTTGCACTGGTCTCTTCACCTTCTCTGCAGGTTTCTTATCTTGCTTGTTCTTCATCCGTTGTTATTTTGCTACATTCTTTCACGGGGATGTCCTTAGCTCTACTCCAGAAGCTTCAGCTGGTCGCTTTTCTTGTTTTCTTTTCAGCTGTTCTTCCATGGCTACTTGTTTTCGCAGCAATCTCGCGCGCCTTGGGGACACAGGTACACTTGGTGTTGCGGTTTTACCAGTTTGGGCTTCCATGGTTCCTACTAGCCATTTCTCTACAAATTCTCTATCAATCTCTTCAAAACTTCTCTCAGACATACAACAACACACTTGTGTCACACTTGATCGCAAATTCTCAAACTAAATTCTCCAGATAGAAAAGTGTAAAATGTGGAGTGGGACATAGATTTTATATTGAGTTTGAATTTCAAACCTCATGATTATCTTAGATCTTGCTCATTTAATGCAAATATGGCGCTAGATCCGACCAGCCGTGCTTCATAAATGCATTTCTCCTACACCTCTTAACGAGAATTCTTTTAACGACAACTTTGTCCTTCCAATGGTCAATTTTTTCTGGTTATCTTTGACACATCCCTTTCTGTGTAGCAGCAATGCTTTGACAATTTCCTGAAGGTCGCGCAGTAAT
The DNA here is from genome assembly GCA_034641835.2 of Pinus albicaulis. Classification (NCBI taxonomy): domain Eukaryota; kingdom Viridiplantae; phylum Streptophyta; class Pinopsida; order Pinales; family Pinaceae; genus Pinus; species Pinus albicaulis. The sequence goes on from CM076579.1 coordinate 1,312,540,936, forward strand.
CTTCCCTTCATCGCGGTTCATTCGGACTTCAACATACTCCTGATTCTTGCGAAGTGATTGCCCTTGTCGAAGCTCTTTTCTGTAGAGTAGTTTATAGTCCAGTGCCCATTTTCAACTGCATGTGGCACTAAGACTCTTCTCCCTTCGTCTTTTAGTGTGAAGTTACAGGCACAAAGTCGTCCCTGTATACCTTCAATCTGCTACCATTCACTTGTCCTAGAATCAACTAACCATTTAACTTCGAAAGCCTAAATGCACCACCATCAGAGGCGTGTCTGATGATATATGGTCCTAACCAATGTGTTTTAAATTTTCCTGGGAAATTCGAGAATTTGCTATCATATAAAAGTACAAGATCTCCTTCACGAAATGTCTTCTGCTTGATGTGTTTGTCATGCCAGGATTTCTCCCTTTCTTTTTGCACTTGCTGATGAAAACATGATATAAACCTGTCTTCTTCTAGAGAAAGTAATTATGCCATCTTTTCCTCCATTATATCGAGGTTTTCCATGTCTGTGAAGGCTATAATTCCCAAACTTGGCAGAATGTACTCCATAGGAATGATTTCTTCTTGTCCATATACCAACCTAAAAGGTGTCTGGCCCGTCAGTTTCTTTCACGTTGTCCTATATGCCCGCAACACTGTTGGAATCCTTAGATCCCAGTCATTTTTGTTCACATTGCACACTTTTGTGAGTGCATTCTCCATAACCTTATTGAAGGCTTTGGCTGTCCCATTCACTTGAGGATAATATGGAGTACTTTTCTAATGGTGTACTTGAAATTCTTCAGTCAGTGCCTCAATAGTCTTAAGCAAGAAATGTGAACCTCGATCACTCATCAATATCTTTGGACACCCAAATCTAGACATAATATATTAAAATATGAAATTCATGGCGGTATCTGCGCTGCAATATTTCACTGCTTGTTCTTCAGCCCACCTCACCAAATAATCAGTTGCAGTTATTATGTATCTTGTGCAGGTATTTTTTTCCAGGTGAGTTAATAGGTCCAACAAAGTCAATAACCCATTTGTCAAATGCTTGCAACGTCACCTGTTGTACTAATGGCATCTCATCTCTTCTAGATGGCTTCCTTATTCTTTGGGACACATCATATGCTCGACAAAAATCTTTTGCATCCTTATGTATTGTGGGCCACCATAACCCAATTATTAAGATTTTCAGCGCAATGGCCTTTCCTGCATAATGTCCACCCATGACTCCTCCATGAGCTTCTTCCAGAATACTCTGCCTTTCATGTTTAGGGACGTATCTACACAGTATTTCATCCGGTCCTATTTTGTACAAGTGTCCTGAAATCAACGATAAATCGACTTCTTTGACTACTAGCTCCTTATTTTGTTGCGTAGTGTACTTTGTGGGCGCCATTCCTATGCCCAGAAACTGAATAATATCTGCAAAGTGATCATCTGCGACCCTGATTGCAAATAACTGCGTGTTAAGCAGGCTACCCTCGATACTTGTGGGTTCTTATCCTATCTCCAACTTGTTGATTTTTGTAGCATCGGAATGTGCTCTAAGCCCCAAATTTTGTGGAGAGGCTTAGACACTGGTATTCCAAAGAGCCCATAAACCATTTGTGAAAATTCCACTTGGTTAATGTTTTATTAAAATAATTAATTATTTTAATTAAGTCTAAGCTTAGGGAAATTAAATAATTAAAGGACATTAATAAAACAAAGTGAGAATGATCTAGAAAGAGAAGATCAAGTCATGTTATAATCTTAGCCATTGATTAGAGATCTAATCTCGATCGTTGATTTCTCAATGAGAATACTATAAAGGAAGGCTTGAGGGTCATTTGGAAAACACGCACAGAGTGAATCTTGAGATAAAATTCTTCTAATGGAGCATTGATCGGACAAAGATCAAATCTAAGTGATTTAGTGGGAAAAGTAGCTACTGGAGAGAGTTTTTTTTTTTTTTTTTTTTTTTTTTTTTAGTCGAAGAATCATCAACAAAGAGAGGCAGAGAGACGTCTAGCAGAGCCAAAACAGAGCTAGACAAGTTGACACAAAGCCAACACAGAGCCACACAAGGCTACGTAGAGGTTCAAAGGGTTTATGAGATTCAACTATCAGATTAGATCCAGAAATCGAGAGCTGGGATGTGAGACCAGGAGACCCGAATTTGTGATTTCGGGAGTCAGATCGATCCTTTGCTGGGTGATGCAGTGCCTAGAGGAGGTGATGCAGGGCTTATGCAATCACTACACATACACCTCTAGAGGCAGAATTTCCAGTGACCAGATCAATAGGATTTTCCAGTGATTGAGTGAGGTATTCTCACAATTTTTTTCTGCCAGTATTTCTCTTTGTAACTGAATACACTTGAGGTATTTAAAGATTTATTCGGAATTTTCTACTGCTTAATAAAATAAACCCTCAGATCTGCTACACCGGTTTTCCTGCATTGGGTTTTTTCGGGGACTTGTGTCCAAAAATAATTGTGTCATATTCGTGATTGATATCTTGCTCAGTTTCCTTGTTTCAGAATCTTATTTTATTTAGTGTAAGTTGCTTTAGTAGTTACTTCAATAATTCATATCTGAATTAATTATGTAAAAGCAATTTACATAATAGGAGAAGTTAACTTGGATTGTTGCAGTAGGATTCCTTAGATTGTCAGATCTAGGAATTTTCACACAACCTCGATAGATGATCAAGCCCGACATTCAATCTTCCTGGTTTGACTACAACCTCGAAGTCGTACTACTGGAACAAAAACAACCATCGACAAATTTTTCCTCCTAAAATAGGCTTATTCACCAAATATTTCAGTGCAGAGTGATCAATGAACATCTTGAAATGCGCTAATAACAAATAGTGCATGAACTTCTGTAATGCATAGACCATAGCTAACCGTTCTCTTTCTATCGTAGTATATTTATTTTTTGCTTTGGACATTTTCATGCTTGCAAAATCTATGGGGTGATCAATTTCTCCTGCTCCTGGTTGTGCCAATACTATACCCAACACTATGCAAGATGCATCGACATGTACATGAAATTCCTTATTCCAGTCCGAGAATACCAAAATAGGCGCAACCACCATTTTCTCCTTTAGTATGTACAGGATTTTCTAGCACTTTTCGTTCCACTAAAAAGGCACATCTTTCTTTAAAAGATTCTCCATTAGCGTAGTTATCAACGCATACCCATTTATAAAATTTATGTAATAACCTGTGTGTCCAAGTGTCGTGTGCAATTATCTCACTGTTTTTGGGGCTGTCCAGTTCACAATAATTGCTATCTTCGCAAGATCCACCATTAATCCCTACTTACAAACCACATGGCCCAACAATATACCAAACAATACACAAAAGATACAATTCTTCAAATTTAATGATATTTGGTATTGTCTACATGTATCCAGCATCAACCTCAAGCTCACAACATGCTTTTTCAACAACCCAAAGACTGTCGAGTCATCAAAGTAAACTTCCAAAAATTTGTGTATATATTCTTTGAAGGTTGCAACTACAACTCTAGAAAGGATGGCAGGAGCATTATTCAAGACAAAAGGCATCAACGTGTACTCGTAAGAGCCCCGCTTTGTAGCAAAAGTTGTCTTATGCTTATCTTCTGGTGCAATTCTGATCTGATGGTAACTTGAAAATCCTTCTGTGAAAGAATAGGCATCTTGTCCTCCTAGATTTTCTAATACTTTTTCTTTAAATGGCGTAGGGAAGGGGTCATGCAAACATGCATAATTTAGTTTTCTCAAGTCAACACAAATTATTATCTCTTCTTTTGTCTTATTTTCTTGAACCAGCATGGGATTTACACATTCAGACTCTTCGACAGGTTCGATGATCCCAACTTTGATCATTTTATTTAGCTCCTCCTTTACCTTTTCTTTGTATTTAGGGTCTTTGCTTTACTAGCTTCGCTTCATGTTTTAGGGGAATGCTCATCACTCCTAGGTCCCCTAATATACCCTTCATTTTAGCAAATTTCGTGGGGAAGAGCTCTTGATACTTTTGCAACAACTCTGTAATTTTTCTAACTCTGTCTTCCTCCCAATAATCTCTAATCGTTGCAAATTTTGTTTCTTCTTTTGATTCAATATTCACCTTCTTCGTTTTTGCGGGATTCACGATATGGGGTATTTCAGGTTCTGGTCCAACAACTTCACGGTGTCCTTCTGATTCATCAACGTCAATATTTTGCGGGTCCTCATCATCTTCTTCTACAATCACGTTATAACACTCTAGTGCTTGCTCCAACTGCGCGGTCCAATCTGGCTACTTCCATGTTAGCGAAGTTGTGTTCTCAAAAACCTTTTCTCTGACTTTCTGAAGGGATGAATCTATGCAAAAACAATAATCTTCAAAACTAAATGTTAGTATGAACCCTTCAACCAAATCTTTCCAATTCATGGTTCCATGTCGCAATTCTGTCTCAAGATACCAATTCATAGGAATCGTTTCTAGTGTGTGGATAAACCCATGTGCCCACTCTTGTTCTGGAACTTCTTTCCAAACTGAAGTGCATCGATAAATATTCTCCTAGGGTTCAACCTTACCATTGTACTTTACTTTGAATCCTGTATCTACTGGCCCGAATCTGACCCACATCAGCCTTAGATACTCCTCCCAACTTCCTATATTCCTTTTATGAGTGCCCCACCATCTAGCAGGTGTAGACCTCAAGGCTACATCCAGAGCTTGCAACCTCTATTATTCTGGTATTTTTCTTTCATATTCATTAAGAAAAAGGATTTTACATATTTTATCCCATCATAATAAGGCATACTACATACCTCTGAAGTTATGCAACCAAGTTATTTTGTGATTTTGGCACATCGTCTTGTAGATACTTCATGTAACATGTTTTGCTAATTTTCTGATTCTTCCTCGGAATCTGAAGTACAAGAAATGTCTTGTTCCCAGCTTAGTCTACCTTCCACAATGGGATTAATTCAATATTCCTCCTTAGCTGTCATTTGATAAATGTTGTTGACATCTGCGCCACAATACTCATCCCGGATTCGCTTTGTATAATGCACTCCTTCTCATGGGTCTAAAGGAACAATGACCCTCAAATTGTCTTTTTCGAACACCATTTGTCTCTTCTTCAAATTGATTATCGAAAGCCCAATCCAATCCAAGAAACGCCAGATAGGGGTTGCATCATCTACAATTTCAATCACCTCAAAGTCTGCAACAACGCGCACTCCTTCAATATCTACTACAATTCCAGGTAACCTTCCCATAGGGAGGATCTTATGTTGGTTGGCCATCCTCAACTAGATCGACGACCATTGCAACTTTAGTTTTTCCATTAACTCCCAAGTTTTCTTAGGTAACACGTTGGCATCGGATCCTAAGTCTAGGATTACTTGATTCATATCATATTCCCCGATCAATGCAATTAGTCCCATTTCCTTCCCCGTCCTCTCCTTATGTCAATGTAAATTGTTCACTGTGCGCAGATCGCTTCGTGGAACTTATTTATTAGCGCAGGAGTCTATCAACTCCTGGAGTCCTTCAACAACCTTCTGATTCCTCAACAACTCCATGCAAGTATGTAAGAACGAATTTAAAATACTTGGATCTAATTCTTGCGCCAGAGTATATACTTTGTCACAATCCTTCTTTGCCATTAACTTCGGTTGCGCACTAGATGTTGAAGCCCATGAAGCTTTGCTTTGCCTCCATGAACGCTTCTTTTTCCTTCTGAATAATGAACCCAGGGGATTTTTCTGCGGTCTTTCTTACCTATGTGTCTTCTAGTTTCTTCTTACCTTGTGCTTGATCATCTCCCGTCACATCTCCACTCCTTGTTATGATGTTGATGCGCAATTCATCCTCCCTTGGTTCAATGGTCATCATTTGCAAATTTTGTGCGAGCTATTGGTTCCTTTTCTCCTGCATCTTCGTCATAAGGACCAAACATTCTTCTATCACATGATCAAAATATTTGCAGTACTTATAGGTTGTAGTAGGATTTTGATAGTCTCTTGCAAAGTGTCTTGTCTGCCCACAGTTGTAACAGATAATCCGGCTGCGTCCTCGACCATCTCCTTGTCCTCGTCCTCGTCCTTGGAAACCTCCTCGAACAGCATGTTGTCCTTTATCCTCATGTGCATATCCTTCAAATTTCATTCTATAAGCATCAATACTGTGCTCCATCATCAAGTCATAACTTCAACATTTTTTCTCATCGTGTCCTACTGATTTACAAAAGTCACAAAACAACTTCCTTGGGGTCTGCACATATTTCTATAATAAATAGCAATCTTCATAGCGATGTTGGCCTCTAGTTCTACATATCTCGCACTATAGGCTTGATCCTGGGTTTAATGGATTAGGTGCTCCACTAGCAAAGTAATCTCTGAACACAGGGCATTGTTCCTTAGAATGGCCTTCTACTTTCACTTTATACACCACACTTCTTGTCTAACTTCTTTACCTTTCTTGAGATCTTGCAATTCCAAGGTTAAATTTGCTATCTAACTATGAATCTGCTGTACTCCTGCATGAGTATCTCCTATTGGTGAAGCTTCCAACTTCATTGCAATTTCCAGAACATCGGCTTGAGTTGTTATCTTCTGTTGTGTCAAGGGTAGCCTGATATGTGGTAGCAGTGCAACTATAAAACATTCTTTATGTTGCTATGGGGGTATGTTAAAGCTTACATGTCCCATTAACACCTTGAATCGTTGATCCAACTCCCAAACAAATTCATTAATAATTTGTTTGATTTCCTTCGGCTCAGCAATGCACTGTGACTCAGACTTCAACTTCTTAAATTCTGATATCAGCGCTTTCGTAATATCATCCAATGAGGCAGCTTGATTAGTCGAATACTTCATGTACCATGTCAACGCTCTTTCTCGCAGCATCGTAATGAGCTACACCTTCTTTACATCTTCGTCATTTATCTGTCTTAATTTCTATATTGCTTCATCTACAAACCAAAACTTCTCTGGATCCTCTGATCCAAGCCCTCTAAATACATGTAGCTTGATGTCATCGACCATTCTTCTCGGGGGGTTAGGGGGAGGGGGAAGGGGTGTAGGGGAATTAGGGGGAGGGGAAACCTAAAAATTCCCTTATTATTCTCAACTTCTAACTTCGACACACCTTCAAGTTGGGAGGGGGAATAACGTGGGGTACTGGGGTTACTTCTTTCTTCTTTACTCTTGGATTCACCTAACAAGGGACTATAATCAGTCTCAATAAAGTTCTTAGGTTCGCGATCTACTCTGTATCGCTTTCCACTTCGCTTAGACTCATATTTATTTCTTCCCCCAAACATAAGTAACTAACAATATGATTGCATCCGTAGGACTCCCTTTTCACACAAAAGCATCTTAATCCATAACTTCAAATAATTTAGATACTTACCTCGTGGTCCCTTGAAGAATATTCACTCAGATTCGATGTAAGATATAGTCGTGTCTATGACGAATTCAATGATAAATCCTCCCAGGATACTGTCAATCCAAAAATCAACAGCTCTTGAGATGCTATTGTTGGTATCCTTGAGTCGTTGTATCAATTCAGGGCTCCACACGGTAAGCATGTCGTTTTTAAAACAAGTCTTGTTCTCGGTCATCCTTGATATCCATTCATATAGTTCATTAGCAAACGACGCGAAGAAAATCTCGTGTTGTTTTGTGAAAAGATACCTCTACAACCAGGCTTCAGTCGTCAACCACAAATTTCTATTTTCCTGAGCTGCGAATTCTTGTTCTTTCTGATTTAACCAATCTTGTATTTCCTTCTTTGATGGATGCCACATCCACATGTCCCTCAAAAGTATCTTGGTTCTGACAATGGAACCATTTGTTGGCTCGGTTAGGCTTGACCCAAGTTTGGCTTGTACTTCGCACCAACAAAACCCTTAGACATTGGCCCTTTCGACAACGACATGCAAGCAGATCACAGTCTCACCCGAGGTGGCTATGGGTGGTTGCAGAACCAGGTTTTTGCAGCCTTGAGGGACTACACGAGGTGGATTTTACTTTGCTTTTATGTATTTTACTCAGTCTTCTGACATACATATCACTATTGCGCTATATATCCTAACTACTTACTTCGCTGCATTCAATTTAATATAAGAACATTATAGAATAATATAAGCTACGCTAACATATCATTTACTTGCAATCATTACTTTGCATAAACAGACAAAAGCAAACATAACAACACATAAAAATACAAAATATTTCCCAAAACTCCTTCTTTTATTAAGATGAATCTTTTTAGTACATTCAACTTCGGTGGTCTGTGCACATAGCTACAGGTGGTATGCGCACTAAGTTGTAAACTCTTCCAAGTTCTCTGCGCACTCAACAACAGAGCCTTTCCTCAAGGCCAAAAACATAGACTCAAGACTAGCCCAAGACCATTACAATCATCATGCTCTATCTATCGAGCATGCGTCGACAAAGCATTACATTTCTTTATATAAAATTGCATAGCTACAAAGCAATCAAATAAAACCCTGATACCCGTTACAAAATGAGGGGCTTCGACCCACCCCAAAGCCCTTAGAACACCATACGATAGATATAAATTCGTGGTACCGCACACTCTGCTCCTCAAAATGCAGAGTCTTTAACCAAAATTGGACCAAGTTGGGTCGCTCCCAACATGCACACACTTTCACAAGCTCATGGCAAACGACCCTTAATGCATACATGCAGTTCATAAATGCAACCATTGAGTTCGACCCAGAGTTTGGTCCTTCGTTGGAAGGAACCAGTCAAGAAGGAACAACACAAGAAGAAGCACCAGCAACACTGACTAAACCACCAGCACCGACAAATGATTGACTCGGGGATGAGTCAACGGACTGTGGTTGGGGCTTGTTGGGTCCTTCGTTTTGGGGTTGTGATACATTATGGAGGTTGACCACATTTTAACCAGGAGTTAACCGTTGGGATGTCACAGAGGAGACAACAGGAGAAGATGAAGGGACCAACCAAAGACCGACAGTTGCGAAAGGAAGACTAGAGAAACCAGGACTTAGGAAGTCACAACCAAGCTGAGAGGAACGTTGAAAATCGAGGAAGAAAACACAATCGAGCAACAGAGGCAGTCAAAAGAGGAAAAAGGTGGAGCATTCGAGGGAGAAGTAGCAGTCCAAGTGAGCATAGGGTTTAAGAAGGCAGATGGGGAAAGCAGAGAAGGGGGAGATAGAGAGTATGTTGAAATGTTATTGCGGAGCCGTTTAAGCTTGCTATGTTCCTTATTATCTTGTTTTTGTATTGCTCTATCAAGTTAGTTTCCTATTATGTCGATGAGGCCTTCGAGCCGGCTGAAATGTTGTAATGTTGTTGGATTTAATAGAAGAAGAGATAACAGGGATACATGTGTACCTTTGTGTATGGTCTTATGTGGCCTTTTTAAAATTTTAATATGCCTGTACCTGTGTGATATTACTTATCTATGTGCACTTTATTTGTTACAGTTGTGTCTCTAACTATTATAGTTCAGGGTTTATTGGGTATTGATAACATCCATGTGGTTCATTCCTACTCCAAATTACAACCCCTTAACTAACCAAGGTCACTACGCGCCTCAGGTGAGACACCTTATTCATCCTGAATAAGGTGAAAATGTCAGCATTGTGCTAGCCTACGTTGGAGCCTTTGTTGGCCCTTGTTCCCAAACTCGGGGTCTCAACCCATCCATTATTTTTCCGCCAACAATCACATTTGTTTACTACTCCTTCAAGCATATTTGACACAATCTAACCCACAAGTGGATTTCTTGCACCTTGATCCAGAATAATTTAATCTAATGTAGTCTAGATGTTCACATGGATTTAACTTCCTTCTACATATGATGGAGACTCTTGTTGAAGGCTTTTTTTGATACTTATGTGGGATGCAAATCTTGCTTGAACCAAAGATGGCATGTAGGGTGATATTTTGGTTGTGATGTTCTAGTTATTGATGTTTTCATCATTTATCAATTAAAAGAAGAGAAAGGGAACATGGAAGAATAGGGACATGGATGTTGATATTATGCAAGGGCAAAGAATGTCTACACTAGTTATGCCATACCTTTATGTTCAATAAATCTCTAAATATATTACACCAATCACTACTCCTTATTGAAAGCTTTTGAATCTGAGAATGTTATATTATCCCTTACCATGACTTGGTTTCTTCTTTGTCATCATTTATTAATTGGTGATTTTTTTTTAATTGCTTTTGAAGGTTCACATGCATTTATTTTATAATTACAATGTGAATCTCTCCAATGCTAGGTTGAAACTTAATAGTCCTTATTCTATGACATCATTAGAAAATTTCCAAATAAAGATCTTAAAAAAATATGTTTAGATGTTTTTTTTTCATTTTTAATAAAAGTATTTTATATGTTTGTATTGTTCTTTTCTTGCTTTTAATTTTTATTTCCATATTTTTAATGAAAAAAAGATTTAAAAAAAACTTTACCTACTTTTAAAGAATCACAGAGTAATTGGATTCTCTGAATTATTTGGGAACACTGAACACTAAGCTCTCAATTTGTTAAACAAGTAACTCGTGAGCCGGTAACTGCGTAATTTTTAAGCGAATCAACGATGCAATTGAGAGAAACCATAATATTTTTTATAACAAATAAGACTACACCATAATAAGAAACAGAAATAAGTGAAGTGATTGGACATGGGACGTGGTTCTCCAAGTTCATCTTATAAAAACATAAACCGAGTTGAGTAAAAGATGCCTATCTCCACCTGTGCCTTTTGATGGGACCTGGAGAGCCAAAATAAAAACAGGTAACCAAGGACACTGGAATCCCTTCTTGGCTCGGTTTAGTGTGGTTTTGGTAGTATATACATTTTGAGTAAAAGATGCCATCTCCACCTGTGGCTTTTGATGGGACCTGGAGAACCAAAATAAAAACAGGTAACCAAGGACACTGGAATCCCTTCTTGGCTCGGTCTGGTGTGGTTTTTGTAGTATATACATTTTGAGTAGACGATGCCATCTCCACCTGTGCCTTTTGATGGGACCTGGAGAACCAAAATAAAAACAGGTAACCAAGGACACTGGAATCCCTTCTTGGCTCTGAAATTGAAATTTTTGTAAGGGAAAAGGGGCAGAATCCAAGATTTAAACTAAGATTGTTGTTTTTTAGTTTCTGGCATTGAAAATGGAGAAAGAGGAAATACTGTGTGAGTATTTTTGTTCCGATGGGCTTGTGGGTCAAGAAGAGAATAAAATGGGTATATGTGAAATGTCCGATAAGGATCTCACAGAGAATCACAAGTCGTTCAGTACTGCAGATGGATTGGTATTAAGTGAAGATATCAGAAACCATTCTTTGAATAATAAAGAACATGGATTAAATAGAGAAAGACCCATTATTGCGGAGGATGATCATGGTGGTGAGCTGTATTTGATCAAGAGAGAATTTGGGCACCATGAACAGGGCGTATCTCGGATAAATAATGGAAGTTTTGGGACCTGCCCTGCTTCGGTTTTAGATTCACAGGCCAAGTGGGCACGGCTGTGGTTGCAGCAGCCTGATAGTTTTTATTTTGGGCCTTTACAGGAGGGGTTATTGCAATCTCGCAAGACAGTAGCCGAATTGATCAATGCTGCACATGTTGATGAAGTTTCCCTTGTAGACAATGCCACCACTGCAGTGGCAGTTGTGCTCCAACAGGTTGCTTGGGCATTCATGGAGAATATTTTTCAGAAGGGTGATGCCATATTGATGCTTCACTATGCCTATGGAGCCGTGAAGAAGGCAATCCAGGCTTATGCAGGCCGGGCTGGAGCGTGGATCATTGAGGTTGAGTTGCCATTCCCGGTGCGTTCCAATGAAGAAATCATAGAGAAGTTCAAGGCAGCAGTGGACCGTGGCAAGCGAGATGGCGGTAAAATCAGATTAGCAGTCATAGACCATGTAAGTTCCATGCCCTCTGTTCTTGTCCCTGTAAAAGAGCTGATTGGGATATGCAGAGATGAAGGGGTGGATCAAGTTTTTGTAGATGGCGCTCATGCTATTGGGAATGTAGAGATTGATATGCAAGATATTGGCGCTGATTTCTATACCAGCAACCTCCACAAATGGTTTTTCTGTCCTCCCTCTGTTGCATTTCTTCATTGCCGACGCACATTTCATCCTATGATGCATCACCCAATTGTTTCTCATGAATTTGGAAATGGATTACCAGCAGAGTCTGGTTGGGTTGGTACTAGAGACTATAGTGCGCAGCTTTGTGTGCCTTCTGCTTTAGACTTCACTAAAAAATTCAAGGGTGGTATAGATGCTATCAGGCAGAAGAACCACGAGAAGGTAGTTGCTATGGGGGAAATGCTAGCTGAGGCCTGGGGCACTGATTTGGGAACATCTCCAGTATTATGCTCGTCTATGGTGATGGTTGCTTTGCCAAATAGTTTGGAGGTTTCATCAGACCAGGACGCCTTAAAGTTAAGGTCTCGTCTAAGAAAGGAGTTTTCTGTAGAGGTCCCAATTTATTACAGGGCACCGAAGACAGACTTCCATTCAAATATAGAGCCGAGTTTCAAAGCTTATGCAAGAATCTCTCATCAAATTTACAATACTTTGGATGACTATTTGAAGTTGAAAGCTGCTATACTTCAGATTGTAGCAGAGGTTTCTAAAGCAAAGGAAAATGTTTGCTCGTAAAAGCAGTAAGTTCAGTTAGTCTGAAAATGGATAGGCTATTTTTAAAAGTTTGTTTCCATTGCACTTTCTGTACATGGTGATGGAGCATTCAGTAGTAAAGAGAGCAGGGTAAAACATCCAATGAATGGGCTTTAAAGATGATCAATTAAGAGACTGCAAATATGAAAATGGATTTTTATATTTACAGCAAAGATGCCTGAAACGGCAGAAATGTGACATTTTAAACATTTTTCCAACTTTCTCTATGCATTAGAAAAAAATTGAAAACCAAAAACTGGAAAACATTTTCCATTTTAAATAATATACAGCTTGCGTGGTCCTAATGGTTAAAAGAACGTGTTTCTTCCTAAATGGTCTCAAGTTTGAATTCAAAGGGGTAGAGTATGTGTGTTTTCATTGACTTTCGTAGTCAAATTGTTGTGTAGAGGTGGATCCTTTCCCACAAAAAAGAGAGTCTTATTCACCAATTTGATGTCTAACTTGGCCTTGACCTTAAAATTAGATTTTTTTTTGTTGATCAAAATATTTTCATTAAATCTTCAAAAAGATACAGCATATAATCCTGAAACTTTAACTTCCTGCTCTCCCAGCTTCACTCCCATCGGATTTGTTAGCCAGGAGAGCAGCGCAAAACCATAGAAGACATTGCCATTTTTTACATGAACCCCATAGACAGAAAAGCCAGATAGCCCAAAACACTTGCAAAACCAAAGTCAGATAATATATTTCAAGGGAGAGGATCTGGTGCATGAGCAGCACCAGGGGCCACAGGAGGGCCATGATCTTTGTGAACATGAAAATCAATATGAGCAAGTTGTGCCTCTATCTTGTCCAACCGCTCATTGGCTCAATGTTGACTTCGACGCACAGATACTAGGCAGTCCAGAATGTCCCCTTGACTGTAATGGATATCGTTTATGTATTCAATTATCTCGTTCTTGTCTTCATACATTTTTTGGTAGATGACCTCTAGGGTATCTGAGATATCTCACTGTTGTTCGACTATAGAGGCCAACCCATGTTCCCCCTCCATGTCCGCCCCTCGACACATCCTCGTTCATCACCTTTGCCCGGTCGGCCTACTCCCCAGGCTGGCCACAAGGCCCTGCTCCTCGCCGGGCATGCCCGCACTGGCATAGCATAACCACCAGGTTGTCAAAGAGAAAGAAACACACAACCCGCTCCTGCAATTCCAACTATTCCAACCCTCTTGAGGGAGCACAACCACACAATAAGTGCAATGACCACTGGCACTTCCAACACACCGACTGTGATTCAAATTAACATCGTCACCTGAAGACGGGTCCTTTGTAGACCCTCTGACATAGAAGGGCCGCCCAATTATGCCTCTCCGGAACCCCAAAACAAAACTTTGCCACAAAACTGCACCCTTCCAGGAAAGGAACAAAGCCGAGGTGGCCAGACATTGTCGAAATGCATAAAACAAAAGTTAATTAGAGTAGAAAGGAAATCCCTGGCTTACCAGGTTTCCAGGAAATCCCTGCAACTTGAATTCGCACTGTAAAAGCTTAATTCAACGTTCCAGGGACACATTGTGTGCACCTTCGAATCTACTCCCCTGGATCCCACAACACTGTAAAAGTCACTCGAGCAAGCCCAACATTGTAAACATAACACCACAACCAACATCCCTCGATACAGAGCTAACCAAACCAATGAGCATGCACAGGTGAAGAGCCTGTGCACACTCAATCTTAGTGAAACTGCTCTCCCTACCACCCATGCTAAGAAACCAAATACTGTTGAAACTTCTATGCTGCCCTGATATATAGCAGGCCTTCATCTTCTCGAGGCTTTAGTTCGGACGACGCCACTTGGCTTGGCGGCCTCCTCGCTTTAACACACATGTCATGTATCATTGCCTTGCCCATCGGGAGCTAGGCTCCGTACACTCCGTTCACCCACCTTGGCTTGGCGGCCTCCTCGCTTTAACACACATGTCATGTATCATTGCCTCGCCCATCGGGAGCCAGGCTTCGTACACTCCATTCACCCACCCTCATTGGGGTTTCCAGGTCTGCCTCAATAATACGTTTCAGTTGGTCTGTCCAGTCAAAAGTGACCGAAGGGGGCAATCCAAAGAAATCGATAGGTTTTGAACTTGACTGCACCAATTCACAAGCAAGTTTGCCGCTTTGTTTCCTGATCTCAATGAATGAGAGGTGATGACATATGGGATTGAGAGCACCAAGGATTGAATCCTCTGGACTTGGAGTTCTATTCGCCTACTCTTGATGACCTTGTGCATCGGAGATCCGTTCAACAACTTCTTAACTATTGAAGCTGCCAACAGAGAGTCCCCATCCAAGTGGAGTCTGCAGTTTCCATTCTCCAGTGTGATGGTCAGACCTTGAGCAAGGGCTGAAAATTCAGCTACATTGTTTGTTGTGCTACCACAATATCCCCCATAAAAACCTAGGGGGCAACCTTCATTGTCGTGAAAGATTTCTCCATAGCTCGTTGGGCCTGGGTTTCCTTTGGATCCACCATCAAAATTAAGCTTAATGAAGTTGCAGGGAGGGTAAGTAAACAACTCCGACAAGTGACCCAACATCTCCACATGTCTAACCGGGTCCAAAGCCACCAAATCATGCAAGATGTCCAGATTTTTTAGAGTTCGGGCCTCTAGCCCCTCTACTTCCAATCTTCCTTCGACCAAGTCTTTGAAAGCACGGTTTCTTTGATATTTAATCCGGTTTTTCCCCAGATCTCATCTCCAGAACTCTTGCTATCTTTAAACACAATCTTGTTCCCCGCCTTTCAAACATTCCAAAGGAGGAAGCCTGGAATCAAGAACCAGGACCTGCTAAATATGGGGTTGCCAAAGATGTTGGATCTCCACATCTCAATGGTTTCCCATAGGTTGTTTCATGATCTGTCTAGGTGCCCGAAGAATGCTCGAATTCTATTCTATAGTACTTCCGGTTGGGGACAAGTATTGAGTAGGTGTTCCATGGTTCCCTGTTAATTTTGGACAACTAGGTCCAAACTCCATGTTGATGCCAATATTTTTATTGGACTCCTCTTTCGGAGAGGTGCAAGATCGATCTAAAGATTATCTTGATTCGATGAGCAGAACATTTATTTTGAATTAATTCCACTTATGTGCAAGGTCGGCTAGAATTGTAACGTAGGCTTGAAGCCCCAACAGATGTGTCACACACCCTCACAGATGGATATATATAGGTCAACATTGGAGGTCATTTTCATCATCACTCATCACACATTCTCTCTCATCATCTGATTGGTTCAATCATCATCTTGGAGGCTCTTCTTCTCTCACACGTGGGAAATTGCAGCAAAGGGTTTTTTGGTTTTGACCTAGGGTTTTCAGCGCAGATTTGACCAGCGTTGACTTTGTTCAACGCATGGTCAAACTGACCTCAAACTCTCCCAAAATTTCGATTTCTGCACTCCGCATTTTTTGGCACAGAAATCAAGGTTGGTCATTGACTTTGACCTGGCTGCGTTGACTTTTGATACTGCATTTTTTGTGTTGACTGGACAACATTGAATTTTGTTGACTTTGGGTTGACTGGTATAGAGCTGTCCGAGAGGGTTGTGTAACACATTCTGGTTGGCTGACCGTATAGAGACATTGCTGGTTGAAGCATCCTGTTGACTGCCGTAACATACCACAATACATATATTTCGCTGATCAAGTTAAGTGTATTTTTGGCTTGTCTTCTGTCGATCTATTGGTATGTTCTATGTAATATCCCGTTTCGGGGATATCTCTAAAACACAACAAACTCCAACCAGAGATGGACTGGGAGGGTGTTTACCAGATATTTCACCACTATGAAGAGGGTGAGATCTGGAGGCTCCCTGGCCCTTTCCAGACTCTGTCTAAGAGTATGAGATAGACACACCAAGTGGTATAGAACTAGAATGCCCGAAAATACATAAAGATAGCAGTAAAACAGACATACAATAGCATAGATAGAATGTACGACAAATCATCCAAAAATAGAGAGAGAAGATGCTAAGCCATTTTATTATACTGAGGAATATAATGAAGTACAATAGGTGATCAGAGTGATGACACCTAGACTTGCTCAAGGCAAGTGAAGAAATACTCTCAGAATATCAAGAAATGGCTGCTCTCTGAACTGCGTCCTAGCTGCTGGAAAACTGCCGTGTAGCTGCTACTGCTGAACTGAACTGATGACTTGGGGCTGATCCCCTCGTCGGAATGAGCTGAAAATCTGGAATCCTCCTCTACTCACCAACCACAACAAAACCCAGAAACCATATCTGAAATGGCTGACCCCCGAAAATCACCCCCTTGGGGAATTACGCTGCCCTCCAAGGCTCTGCGCAGAGGCTGAATAGGAACAACTGAAATACGGCCTCAAACTCCACCAAAATCCTCCCAAAGGCAAAGGCTGATCCTCTGCTCAATCTCCAGGCTCAAAACCTTGCAAGAAACTCAATCCGGAGCTCCTCCTGAATGGACTGCGTCCTCCCTCTCAATGACTGCGTAGTCTATGAATGCACATGCTCCGCAACAAAACCCCAAAGACCAATCCTCCCACAAAATGCTGAAGAAACTACCTTGCCCGAGCAGGCACTCGAAGTCCCCTGGGGCTAGGGACGAGATCTTCGATCGGAGACACTCAAAGCACTAAACAGTGTTGCAGACAGGCTAAACAGCCAGCGTGCTCAAGAAGTCAAAACGACCAGCTCAATATCATCAACAACGAATGAACAAAATGAGGAGGCTCTCCCCTCTATATAGCATGTGCCCCTCTCAACCCTAATGCTCACCTCCTCCAACGTTGCCACGTGCTCCCTCTTGGCCTGCGCAGTCCCTCCATATGTCTACGTGGGCCCCCTCTCTGCGTGGTCTCTTGGCCCCCTTGGCTCACTTAAGTTACAACGTTGTGCTACTAGGGAGTGAAATTTTATTTCTAAAGTGAGCTATGTCTCCCCTACTCACCTTTTTATTTATGAATAAACTATAGACGGCAAAATTGAGCAAAATTGAATATTCCAATTAGCCATAGCTATTTAGGAATATTACAGTCTCCCCCGGCAAAATGTTGCTTGTCCTCAAGCAACTGAAGTGATGGATGCTGCAAAATTTTCTCACTCTCCCAAGTGGCATCCTCATCCGGCAAATTTTTCCATCTCACCAAGAATTCTCGGACTGTCCTGCTCCGTAGCTGCCTCTCCCTGGTATCAATAATAGCCTCTGACTGCAACACCAAATGCCTCTCATCATCCGTGGGTGGTAGCTCATCTGTCACTGTCACCTGCTGCCCTAGTGCCTTTTTCAGGCATGATACAGGAAAAACATTATGAATCTTGCTGCCTTGGGGCAGCTCCAACTCATATGCAACCTGTCCATTCCTGCGTATCACCCTGTATGGCCTGTAAAAGCGGGGCTTGAGCTTCTCAGCTCCCTTCTGCTTCAGTGACGACTGTCGGTATGGCTGCAATCGTAGGTAGACCAAGTCCCCTACCTCAAACTGTCTCTCCATCCGACCCTTGTCAGCATACAACTTTTGCTGGTTTTGTGCTATAGCCATATTGTCCTTGAGAGCTCGGAGTATATCCTTACACTCTTGGATCCAAATCTTGGGTCTCGGAGCCTTGCTAGCGCCAAACATCACATCAGCAAAAGATAAAGAATGATACCCATACAAAGCATAGAATGGTGACATACCAATGGACATGTGATGAGTAGTGTTGTAC
Organism: Pinus albicaulis; assembly: GCA_034641835.2. Classification (NCBI taxonomy): domain Eukaryota; kingdom Viridiplantae; phylum Streptophyta; class Pinopsida; order Pinales; family Pinaceae; genus Pinus; species Pinus albicaulis. The sequence continues at coordinate 1,312,559,307 of CM076579.1, forward strand.
CAGTACTCCCCCAGATGCAACCACTTCAGCCATGCTCGCTGCTACCCACTGACATAGTTACGCAAGTAGCCCTCCAGCCACTTGTTAACTATCTCCGTCTTTGGGTGATAATTGGTACTCGGTGTCAACTTCGTCCCCACCAATCGGAAAAGCTCCTGCCAAAATCCGCCCATGAAGCGGTTGTCCCTGTCATTGATGATGGTCTTAGGAAGACCGTGTAGCCTGAAAACCTCTCTGAAGAACAACTCGGCCACCTGTGCTGCTGTGTAGTGCGTGGATATGGCGAAAAAATGCGCATACTTTGTCAGTCGATCAACGACGACAAAGATACAATCCTTGCCCTGTACCATGGGCAACCCTGTGGTGAAGTCCATTGAAATACTCTCCCATTTCCCCTCCGGAATGGGAAGAGGTTGCAATAACCTTGCGGGATGGCTCATCTCCTGCTTGTTCCTCTGGCAAACATCGCACTCCCTGATGTGCTGGAGTACGTCCTCCTTGAGGCCCTTCCATGAGAACCTCTCTCTAATGGCCCTGTAGGTTTTGGTAAACCCCTGATGGCCGGCCAAAGGTGAATCATGTGATGCCCGAAGTATCTTCTTCTTGAGCTGAGATCCCTCAATCAAGAAGATCCGGTCCCTGTAGTAGATGATCTCATCGACCACCCTGTACCTGTCATCTGCCACCTGTCCATCCAGAACCTCACATGCAAGTCTGTCCTTGGAGTACTCTACTAAAAGTCGAGCCCTCCAATCTGTATCCAAGCTCATAAGAGACAACGTGGCTGGTCTACGTGAAAGGGCATACGCACACGTTGAGAATACTACCTTAACTACATCATATGCACGGATGTACGATCCACTCCTGCTACCTCTCCACATGCGTACATACACTCCAAAGAACACAAAGAGGTGTGTGATCGGTCCTCACCACAGACTTTGTTATCCATAAATACGGTGGCCAATGCATGCATAATGGCCAACATCTCCTTGTCGTATATAAAATACAACCTCTTGTGTGGAAGGAGCTTCCGGCTCTCAAAGGCTATAGGGTGTCCTCCCTGCATCAATACTGCGTCGATCCCCTCTCCCGACGCATCACACTCCAAAACAAATGGCTGCGTAAAATCCGACAATGCAAGTACTTGGCAGCTGCTCATCACCTCCTTGAGCCTATCAAAGGCTCACTGCGCTGTATCTAACCAACTGAATGCCCCCTTCTTCGTCAAATCAGTAATAGGTGCAGCAAGCTGTGAGAAACTCCTAACGAACTTCCTGTAATAAGTACAAATACCAATGAATCCTCGAAGTTCCGTCACGTTCCTCGGCTCTGGCCAATCTCTGATGGCCTTGATCTTCTTCTCATGGACCCTCACTCCGTCCACCCCTATGATATGTCCCAAGTACAACATCTCCGACAACCCAAACTCACACTTGGAGAGCTTAGCATAGAACTGCTGCTCCTCCAAAATGCGCAACATTGCCTCAGTGTGCTGGAGATGCTCCTCCCAAGTCCTTCTATAAATGAAGATATCATCAAAGAACACGAACACAAGCTTCCTCAAGTGACTGCGGAAGATGTGATTCATGCAAGACTGGAATTTCGCTGGTGCGTTGGTTAGCCCGAAGGGCATCACCAAAAACTCAAAGTGCCCATAGTGACACCTCGGCTACGATCTGGGGAATGTCTTACCCTCACGCGAATCATGGTACCTTGATCTCAAATCAATCTTTGAGAAGAACCGGCCTCCTCTCAACTCAACTCATCCATCAACTCGCCGATCCTGGGATATAGGTACCGTTTTTCGTGACCAGCCTCGTGGCCCTCAGACACACATTCTCAAAGTGCCGTCCTTCTTCTTCACCAACACCACTGAAGAAGCAAAAGGACTCAGAGCCCTACGGTGATGTGCCCAAGAGCCAAGAACTCCCCGGATGGCTCCGCTCACCCCATCCTGGGAGCAGGCTGGGGATGCCTATAGGGTGTGGTAATCATTGCCTGAATACCCTGCTCCAACTCAATAGTGTGCTCAAACCCCCGATCCGGTGGTCGGCCTAGTGGTATATTCCCGAACACTGTGTCATACCTGTCAAGGATGGCCTGTATATCAGGATGAACGGCCTGACCGGTAGTCCCTGCCTCTGATGCCCGCAACTCAACTGCCCACTCTATGTCTCCCTTCCTGAAATCTGCCTCCATCCGGTGAGCTGAAACAGTCTGCGGTGGGTAAGTGTGCATCTCGTAGATCTTCTCATGCTTCCCGGTCTTCTTATCATCCCACTCCATCTCCAAGGCCTCCCAATCTGTGGTGACCTTCCCCAAAGTAATCAACCACTGAACACCCAATACCACATTGGTATCTGGTATGTTGACCACGAAAAAGTGGTCGGTCAAGGTGTAGGTACTCGTCGTCACTGCCAACTCTGGAACATACTGGCACACTGCATCGTCTGAGCTCCTGGGACTAAAACTGAAAATCCATCGAAGCTCTCGGTCGGTATACCTCTCTGCTCAACCATCTGTGCATCGATGAAGTTGTGGGTTGCCCCACTGTCAACCAAAACTGATACTCGTTGACCACGTACTGTCCTCGTACGCGCAACGTCAAATACTTAGGAACTCCTCGCAATGCTGCAAGGTTCCCCCCTGTAGGTGCAAAAGCCGCACCTCCTACTCCTGGAGGTGGTGGTGGTGGCAACTGATCCTGGGCTGTCTGACTGTCTCCTGCCTCCACATCATCCTCCTCATCCTCTTCCCCGCTACTCTCGGAGAAGACCTCAATGAAGTGTGCTTTGCCAGTAGCACATCTATGTCCCAGTGCCCACGACTCCTGACAGGTAAAGCACAACCGCTTCTTCTTCAGCTCCCTCCTGGCATCATCATCTGTTTGTGCCCGTCCTGGATTCCCCTTTAGAGGCGGAATCCTCACATCCTTCCCCTTGGGCTGGAAGCTCTGTCTCTGGGGGTAAGGTGTCCGAGTCCTGGGCAATGCATCCTGTAAATCCTGGGTCCTGCTAATAGCATCCTGGAGTGTGGCTGGTGTAGTAGATCTAACTAGACCCCGAAGTGGCTCTGCTAACCCCTCCACAAACATATAGATCATTCGTGCCGTGGATAGATCTGGTACCATCACTGAAACCCTCAAGAAGTCTGCAATGTATGTCTCTGGGCTCCCGGTCTGTTTGAGCCTAGTCAGCTCAACAAAGTGTTGTTCCAGATCCCTCCGATCAAACCTCTCTATCAACCTCCTAGTAAACTCGGCATATGTCGTCACTGTAGAATGTCCGAGTGTAACCATCCCATGAAACCACTAGTCCTAGGCCTCACCATCCAAATGTAATGTCGCCACCTTGATGGCCTCCGTCTCCGACATTTGGTTAAGCTGGAAATAGATGTCCAGCTCTCCACCCAAGACTTCGCCGAACTGTTTGATGAACCATCAAACGTAGGCAAGTGGAATCTGCTAGCTGTGCGTTGGGTATCTCCGTCATGATAATGCCGGTGCCCTCTATGATGGTCGCGGGGTCTACTATCCCGCTGAAGCTGAACAAAATCTCTGAACGAGAGAGCATCCCTGAACTCCTGCCCATAGGCCTGATACTCTGCAAAATAATCACCCATATGTCCGGGCTCTGCCTCCTGCTGGGCTCCTGCCCCTGTGTCTGCTCCCAAGAAAGTGGGCATGGTAGAGCGTGTAGGTGCATGTGAAGCCATTGGCTGAGTAGTATCACGCTGAGTAGCACCATGCTCTGGTAAATGGTGAGATGTACCCGATCCCTCTCCTACCTGGAAAACCCGTGGGGTCTCACGCTGTCTAGCCTCCACAGCGGTGAATCTCTGACCCATCACCTCAATCTGTCTCGCTAGATCCTGCACTGATTTGAGGAGTGCCTCCCCAAACTGTTTTGCCTCACTATCATCTGCCATCGGCTCTCTCTGCTCTGAATCTAGCACAGGCTCCTCCTGTTCTGTGTCCACCACCCGAACACAGTCTCCCTCTCCGTAGGTGTTCTCCAACCTACGCTCACGATCTCTGTACTTTCTGCCTCTGTAACAAATGTAGGGCCTCTTCCCCAGTGTCATAGACAACTAGCTCCACAGGCTGAGCTAGAATTATGCTCTGATACCACTGTAATATCCCATTTCGAGGATATCTCTAAAACACAACAAACTCCAACCAGAGATGGATTGGGAGGGCGTTTACCAGATATTTCACCACTATGAAGAGGGTGAGATCTGGAGGCTACTTGGCCCTTTCCAGATTCTGTCTAAGAGTATGAGATAGACACACCAAATGGTATAGAACTAGAATGCTCGAAAATACATAAAGATAGCAGTAAAACAAACATACAATAGCATAGATAGAATGTACGACAAATCATCCAAAAATAGAGAGAGAAGATGCTAAGCCATTTTATTATACTAAGGAATATAATGAAGTACAATAGGTGATCAGAGTGATGGCACCTAGACTTGCTCAAGGCAAGTGAAGAAATATTCTCAGAATATTAAGAAATGGCTGCTCTCTGAACTGCGTCCTAGCTGCTGGAAAACTGCTGTGTAGCTGCTATTGTTGAACTGAACTGATGACTTGGGGCTGATCCCCTCGCTGGAATGAGCTGAAAATCTGGAATCCTCCTCTACTCACCAACCACAACAAAACCCAGAAACCATATCTGAAATGGCTGACCCCCGAAAATCACCCTCTTGGGGAATTACGCTGCCCTCCAAGGCTCTGCGCAGAGGCTGAATAGGAACAACTGAAATATGGCCTCAAACTCCACCAAAATCCTCCCAAAGGCAAAGGCTGATCATCTGCTCAATCTCCAGGCTCAAAACCCTGCAAGAAACTCAATTTGGAGCTCCTCCTGAATGGACTGCGTCCTCCCTCTCAATGACTGTGCAGTGTATGAATGCACATGCTCCGCAACAAAACCCCAAACACCAATCCTCCCACAAAATGCTGAAGAAACTACCTTGCCCGAGCAGGCACTCGAAGTCCCCTGGGGCTAAGGGCGAGATCTCCGATTGGAGACACTCAACGCACTAAACAGTGCTGCAGACAAGCTAAACAGCCAGCGTGCTCAAGAAGTCAAAACGACCAACTCAATATCATCAACAACGAATGAACAAAATTAGGAGGCTCTCCCCTCTATATAGCATGTGCCCCTCTCAACCCTAATGCTCACCTCCTCCAACGTTGCCACGTGCTCCCTCTTGGTCTGCGCAGTCCTTCCATATGTCTACATGGGCCCCCTCTCTGCGTGGTCTCTTGGCCCCCTCAGCTCACTTAAGTTACAACGTTGTGCTACTAGGCAGTGAAATTTTATTTCTAAAGTGAGTTATGTCTCCCCTACTCACCTTTTTATTTATGAATAAACTATAGACGGCAAAATTGAGCAAAATCGAATATTCCAATTAGCCATAGCTAATTAGGAATATTACATTCTATCAACATTTTACTTTCTTGTTTATGTGATTGTTGTTTGATATTGAGAATAAAAGTAAAGTTGCATCAAGCATAACATCTACGAAAATTTACATGGTATCGGAGCTAAGGTGAAGACAAAGGCCAAGTTTGTAGCAATCACCGAAGAAGAGCATTTGTCAAGGACCCATGGGTACCTCAAACTATAATGGCTTCAAAGTTGATGACAAGTTGACTAGGAAGGAAGAGTTCCATGCCTGGAAGATGACTTTGGATCTAATGTTGGAAGACCAGGATGTCATGGACTATGTGCAGGGTAAAATCCAAGAGCCTCTATCATTTGCACCTGCTGCCACCAAGTCAAAATATAAGGAGGGGAAAATCAAAGCAAAGTTGATGATCCGGGATTCAATTCATAAGAGTCTGGTTGCCTACATCTCTGAGCTGGGCACATCTAAGGAGATGTATGATAAGTTGGTCAACATGTTCAAGGCCAACAATGCAAATCAAGTCCTTTTCTTTAAGAACCAACTGAAGAATCTGAAGAAAAGCAGGGATGAATCCGTTCAATTGTATTTTCTGAAGTTGATCGAAATCAGAAATAATCTTCTGGCCATTGGGGAGACAATAGTTGATCGAGAAATGGTTCTCACCGCACTTGGAGGTCTCTCTTCCGAATGCCATATATTCAATACTACCATTCTCAATAACAATGTGATACCTGATTTTGACGAAGTATTATCGAGATGCGTACAAGAAGAGACAAGAATGAAGGAATATGAAAATGAAGGTAATGCTACCTTCATTGTTCGTGCTAAGAAGAAGAACAATGGTGGTCCGAGGAACCAAGGAAGAGCAGGGTCCCAAGGAAAGAAAGGAAAATTTTACACATGTCACAAGATCGGCCACTATGCTAGAGAATGCCCTTATAAGAAGGATTCTCCTGGGGATGATAACAACAACAACAAGCAGAGGAATGGCAATCAAAGGAACAATAGGTTCAAAGGAAAGAGGAAGGCTCCCTCTGGTCGCAATGGAAATGGGAAACCTTTCAAAAGGTCGAGAAATTCTAGGTATGAGGAATCAAATGTTGTTGATGATAAAAGAAATGAATTCATTCTTGTATTTGCCCTCTCTGCTGCATCTCCACCCGACACTATGGATGTCTAGTTGATAGATAGTGGTGCCTCAAGGCACCTCACTGGGTTTAAGGAAGCACTTTCTGATTTGATGGAGAAGGATGTTAATCTAAAAATTATCCTCGGAGATAATGCCACATATCTTGTGAAAGGGACAGGGACTGTGACCCTCCACTTATCTCAAGGTCAAGTCCTCCGCTTGCACGATGTACTATATGTACCTGATTTGAAGAAGAACCTTGTGTCTATTTCGACCATGGAAGACAAAGGTTTCAATGTGGCATTCGTTGATGGGAAGGTGCGCATCTTGAATCAGAGTTTCAAGGAAGCTATCACGATTGGTTTTAGAGTTGATACACTCTACCAGGTTGGAGGAAGTCCACTGGAAGCTATGACATGTGATACTATTCGTCAAACCGAACTATGGCATCGGAGGTTTGGACACCTTCATTACAAAGCCCTTCTTGAAGCAAGGAAGGTGGTGACAGGGATGCCCGAGTTCAAAAATGATCATGAAGGTGTATGTCAGGGTTGTGCTGAAGGAAAGCATAAAAGGAGACCTTTCCCCTCAAGTGTCACAAAGACATCTGATGTCTTGCAATTGATACATTCTGATTTGTCTGGTATGCTGCCCGTGACATCCTTGGGAGGATGTTGTTATTATATGACGTTCATAGATGACTTCTCTCACAAAACCTGGATATACTTCTTGAAGAAGAAGGATGAGGCTTTCATGTGGTTTCGTACTTTCAAAGCCTTGGTGGAAAATCAAACAGGGAAGAAGATCAAGATTTTGAGGACCGATAACGACACTGAATATGAGACGAACGAGTTCAATAACTTTTGCAGAGAAGCTAGCATCAAGAGGGAGACCACAACCGTATATACTCTTGAGCAAAATGGCATTGCTGAAAGAAAGAACAGGACCATTGTGGAAGCTGCCCGTGCCATGCTATGTGACGAAGGTCTTTCGAAGTTTCTATGGGGAGAAGCTGCAAACACTGCTGTGTACATACAAAACTGATGCCCGCATTCTGCTCTGGACTCCAAAACTCCCGAAGAGGTTTTCTCTGGAAGAAACCTGACGTCTCACATTTTAGAGTTTTTGGTTGTCCCGTTTATTTTCATGTGCCGAAAGAGAAGAGGAGCAAGCTGGATGCTTCTGGGAAGAAGGGAATGTTTGTGGGCTACAGTGAAACTTTGAAGGCTTATAGAGTCTATGTGCCTGGTCAAAGAGAAGTGGAGATATGCCATGATGTTACCTTTGATGAAGATGCTTCCCTCAGGAAAGTAATCAATCTTCCAAGCTTTGAGGAAGATCATGAAGTAAGGTTTGGAAATCAAGAAGAACCGAAGGATGAGTCGATGCCCGATGTTGAAGGACCGATGGACCCTATTGATACACCTCCTTCAGTGAATAGAAGACCCTCATGTCTTAGGGATACTCTTGAGGATGCCGAGAGACATATGGCCCCAAGGGGGATGTTTCGTTAAAGCAAAAAGCCGAATAGATACCAAGGGTATCTAGCAGCCATGAGTACAATCGTACAATCTGAGCCTGGATCTTTTGAGAAAGACGTAAAGCATAAAGTCTGGAAGGATGCTATGCACGAAGAGTATGAGTCCATTATGAAGAATGATGTCTGGGATGTGGTTCCGAGATTGGAGGACAAAGCAGTTGTCACCTTGAAATGGCTCTATAAGATCAAGCATGGATCTGATGGTAGTGCTGAAGAGTTCAAGGCAAGATTCGTTGCCCATGGCTTCTCTCAAAAGGAAGGCGTAGATTATGATGATATATTTGCACTTGTGGCTCGATATACCACCATCCGATCTATCATAGCCCTTGCTGCTACGCAAGGATGGAATCTTCATCAAATGGATGTGAAGACCACATTTCTGCATCGTGCGATAAGGGAAGAGGTGTATGTGGAGCAACCTCTGGGGTTCGAAGTACAGGATCGAGACACCCATGTTTGCAGGTTGAAGAAAACCCTCTATGGGTTGAAGCAAGCCCCCAAGGCTTGGTATGAGAGGATAGATAGCTACTTGATGAAGCTGGGCTTCACTCGTAGTAATGCTGATCCGAACCTTTACTTCAAGGTTGATAGAGAAAAGCCTCTCATTCTGGTGCTGTATGTGGACAATATCTTCCTGACAGATGCTGACCCTCTCATTCATCAGTGTAAGAGGGAGCTCGCTTCTGAGTTCAAGATGAAGGACCTAGGACTGATGCATTACTTCCTAGGCCTGGATGTCTGGCAGAGACCTGGCGAAATTTTCCTCTCTCAAGGAAACTATATTGTGAAGCTGCTGGACAGATTTGGAATGGTGGACTGTAAGTCCGTGTCGACACCAATGGAGCTGAACTTTAAGAAGTTGAGTGGCAGCGCTGCTGGGCCCATGCCAGCAAATCCTACTGATTATCGTCAACTCGTAGGGGCCCTGATGTTCTTAGTGAACACTCGTTCGGACGTATGTCTTGCAGTGAACACTTTGAGTCAATACACGGTTGATCCTCATCACATTCACTGGGTTGGTGCCAAGAATCTATTGAGATATCTTCGGGGCATGATAAACCATGGGTTGAGATACACTGCCGGGAGCGTGACACTCCATGGATATACTGATGCCAATTGGGCTGGCAGTGTGGTGGATCGCAAGAGCACATCTGGATGCTGCTTCACACTTGGGTCCACTTCGATATCTTGGATGAGTAGGAAGCAGAAGTCAGTGGCTTTAAGCACCGCTGAGGCCGAATACATTGCAGCGAGTATGGCCTGTTGTGTAGCAGTTTTGTTACGAAAGCTCTTCAGTGAGCTGTTCGGGCATGTGCTAGATACCACCATTATCCTTTGTGATAACCAGAGTGGGATTCGGTTGTTCGAGAATCTTGTGTTCCACGATCAATCTAAGCATATTGATTTGAGGTACCACTTTATCCGAGATATGGTACAACGAGGCGCCGTAAGGCTCGATCATATAGGAACCGATGAGCAGGTCGCAGATATTCTCAAAAAGCCCTTGGTGAAGGTCAAGTTCCTAACCTTCCATGAGAATTTTGGTATCGTGGAATGACCCTATTCTGAGGGTCTTGTTGGACGATGAGCTCTGGGAGTTCCAGGGGGCTTTGGGGATAACTTCTTGGAGCTATAAGCAACCACAGGGCTAGGCTTGCCGAACCTTGTTGGTGTGCTTCTGCCCCACCGTTATGATATTGAGTTGGTTCACCTCTCATGATCTGTGCCCTGTATGCATCCTACCCATTGAGTCCCGGACTCATGGGAAGTACCTCTCAATTGGCCAATGAGGTGGGAAAAGCTAGAGACCAGTAAGAAAGACTGATGGACGTATTACAGATTGCCGTACTCTCTATGTCTAGGATGGCACGTGTCCAACCACTTGATCTGGGATCAAGTCTAGTGAGGTTTCGGACCTCCAACTGACTTCGGGTCAATTAAACCAACTTCGGGTTGGTATGTGACTCCTTTGTGCGAAAATCCTAGATCTGGATTCCTACTGCAACAAATTTGAATTACTCCTATTATCTGATAATTATTTCATTACATTGAAGTACTGACGTAATTACTGAAGCAATCTACACAAATAATGCTGCAGAATAAATCTAAGTGCTGAAACAATCTGAACAAAATACAACGAAAAACAACCACATTGACACAGTTATTTTTGGACTAAGTCCCCAGAAAACCCAACTTGGGAAAACCGATGCAACAGATCTGAGGGTTTGTATTATTAAGCAGCAGAATCTTGAATACAACTAGGGTGCCAACATCCGGCAAACCCTTCAGAGAAATCTAGATAACAAAAATAACTGTGAGATATACCTCACTCAGCAAGTCTCCGACTGATAAAAAAAATAGCATTGGTGAAGCCCTCACCGCCTCTGCGTGATTGCTTATGCTGGATCTGCGTAAGCCTGCGTAGGCAAGCTAGAGGAACTGCATCACCCTTCTCTGCAGCTAATCTGGCTAATCTGAAGCTGGATCTTGGCCCTCTTGGCTCAGAACCCCAGCCTCTATCTTTCTCCGGACTGACTCCAAGAGACACTGCGCTGGCTCTGCGTGATTCTCTGTAGGAACTACGTCACCCCTTCCAGAAACTGCACTGGCTCTCTCCTGCGTAGATGCTGCCTCACTCTGAAATGTATTCTTGGTCCTCCTGACCAATCTCTGCTTCTGCCCCTCTCTGGATCTGATCACTGAACCAAATCACTTAGCAAACCCAACCCTAGTGATTTGTTCTTGATCAAAAAGCTGTGTCTCCTCACACAAATTCGAAAATGCTCAATGGCTCAAGTGTCAAGTGTGTTTTCCATAGGCCCCTCACCCTCCTTATAATCTTTCATTGAATCTTCAACGACCAAGATTAAAACATAATCAAGGGCTAAGATTAACTTGGAGGTGATCCATGACTTTATCTAGAAGATTCACACTTGATTTAATTAATACACTTTTAATTAATCAGTTTCTCTAAGTTTAGACTTAGGAAAATATTAAAAAACAATTAATTAATTTAATTAAATCATCTCTAAGTGGAATTTTCCAAAACCATTCCTGAGTTTTGTTAGTCATCAGTATTTTTCACTATCTTTGGATGACTAAAAGATGTTTATAGATTTCTGAAAACAATATTCCTTGAATATCTTGAGTTTCAGAAATCTCACTGCCTTCATTATCCTTAAAGAAACTTTTTCACTATTTATCAAGTTTGCCATCTCAAAGTCACCCGGTTGCTCCTAAAAAACTCCTTATGGGCTTTTACCTCTCATTTTCATCCTCCTTTCATGCCTATAGCCTCATTTTCCCCTGTTAATAGACTCCATCCTCCCTCTAGGGTTTCCTATAGCTAACTCATTCCCATGTTCCCCAGGTTCCTAAAGCATTAATGGTCTCAAAACTATCTCCGTAGGCTCTTTAGATAAGTCAACTAAATTGGATTTTGGATCTTCATAACAACCCACAACAAATACTCTGTTTTTCACTTGAAGATCTCCAAGCCAAATTTCAGTTAAAATCAGGTCAAAAGATCCTCCCACTAGGTCATTAGGGTTTTTACATGTTTTAGGGCCATCTTTGGATGTTTTAGGCACTGCTTTTCCTTTGCTAGAATCTGGTTTAGATGTAATAGAATGTCAAGACATGGTTATTCAAAAAGGACCTAAAAGATTTCCAAAGAAGATTACCTCATCAGTTCAAAGTCTGCAAATGAGAAAAATGGACAAAGTTTGGCACTTTTGCAGAAGTGTTGAAAGTTGTGTCAGCAAAAGGTACTGATAAGGTAGATTGCCTACTCCTGAATGAAAACAACTTACAGCCAAGGAAAGGGGAACACATTGGTCTTGTAGAGAACTAGGGTTTTGAACTTGATGGTCCAGTTGAGTGCCAAAACAGTGATCACTTGCAGAAATGACATGGAGGAGGCACACAATGCCAAACATAAAGAAAGTCTGTCAGAAAAGATTGATGAAATAGGGAAAAAGGTAAGGTGAACTGGACATAAATTAATGAACTTGAAAGGGCTATAGAGAATTTAGAAGACAACACTGATGATTGCTGTGAAAGACTGCAAACCATTAGGGTTTTTGAAGAAAGTGGCCAGAAAAGGTGGAAAGATTAAGTTGAACTTAATGGTTGAGACTACACAAGAATTTGAAGGTGCTACTATGTGTAATCATCCCAAGTTCGTCAAAGTAAAACTTGTCATGCCTCAAGGACCAAAAGAAAAGGCATTTCAGTCACCTGCAAAGAAAAAGTGTCAAAAAGGTGTTAGTGAGCAAGGAAAAAGGACTTTTGACATTAGGAAATGGGTTTTCAAAGTTAAAATTAAAACTACAAGTCTATAAAAGCTCATTTCATACTTCAAATGAATCATTCTTGCTTGTCAAAAGATCAAGGGCACTAAGGAGAGAAGAAATTTTGAGTTTTCAAGCAAATTTGGGCAATTTTTTTGTGGCGCTGCGCCCTTGCCTTTTCTCTGCCACTAAATTTTTGAAGGTGCTGCGCGCTAGGGAAGGTGCTGCGCTCTTGCCCGACACACTCTGTGCTGTTTTCTTTTGGCGCTGCGCGCTCAGAACAGGTGTTGCATGCTCAGAACTGGCGCTGCGCCCTTGGCCAGGAAGGGTTTCTAAGCCCTCTAACCACTCAAATCACTCCAAATTTCCTTCAAGTCTTTGCCAAAGGTCCTCCAAGCATTCATAAGGGTAATTATGTGACATACACTCATCTTCAAGCTATTTTAGTGATTTCTTAATCAAATGGAATGAAACCTCAATCAAACCCTAGGTTTTAAAGTTGGAGGTCACTGTTTAAACCTCATTTCATCTTCCTAGACAGAGTGTCAGTGATAGATAGGGTATTTACACAACTGGAGGGTTGTCATTGAGTTGTTTAACCTCTCACTCATTCTCATACACCGATACCCTCACTCACTCATTCCCTCATTTGCAAGGCCACCTTTTCATTACCATCCCTTCATCTCATTTCCATTTACCCTCCAGGGTTTTATAAAAGCAGAGTTTACAATGCCAGAGGGTGAAGACAATGATGTGGAGGGCCAAATGCCAAGGAGGCATGATCATAAAGGAAGCAAGATAAATAGATTTGAACCCCTCAATACAAGAGAGCTCATGGCATCGCCCCTTACTATTTCTTGTTTCAAGCATGTAGGATGCTTTGAATTTTGTGAAAAGGTGTAGTAGGTGCAGAACCACCCTGAGCTAACTAGACCATTTATCATTAACTTGCATGACAAACAAGTTAATCTTGCAGGGGTCACCTTTGAATTGTCTACAGATGCCATTGCCAATGCCACAGGCATACCTAGTGTAGGGGAGAAATGGTTCAAGCAAACCAACCTAGACATGAGTTACTTTGAGCCATATCTTAAGCCCAGGTACAAAGACCACAATAAATCTATCTTTCCTTTCTCTCATCTGCTTGATAGATATGCACCTATGATGAAGATTATAATGAAATAATTTACTTGTGAAGGAAGGTTCTCCTGCCTTTACTCCTACCACATTCGACTTCTTATGCACTTTACTAGAGTGAGAATGCTGCACATAACCTATTACCTTTATCGAAGCATTGATAAAATGGCATACATAGTGCAAAAGAGAAACTACCCTCAGCAGATGCAAAGCCTTTTCCATCATTCTCTTATCAAGATGGTAGTTATGCACCAACTACAACAGAAAGGCATTCCATGGGAGACCTTCTTTGCCAATGAGGTTTTTACTGCTCCACAAGGCCATCATCAGCATGATTACCTTCTTCATCTCATCCTCCCATTCCTACTCCTCCATCACTTCCTGCTGTTCCTTCATCACCTTTCCACAATCTTTCACCCTCATCTCATGATACCACAACATCAAACAGTGAAGAAAGCAGTGAGACAGATGGCACTCCAATGAGTAACATTGAGCCACTTCCTTTGACCTACCGGAGGGGAAACAGGCATGTGTTTGCTGCCCTTAAGAGGCAAGGGGCCATGCCTTCTACTTCAACAAAACAGCTTGACAAAGGTAAGGAAAAGGTTGCAGAACAGGTCATGTTGAAGAGAAGGATACACATGAAACCGAGCAAGAGTTTCAACTAGTTCACCTTGACAGTGAGGACGAGGAGAGGATTACAAACATGTTGATCAAGAGCAAGGATGCCTAGATTAGGGAGCTACAAACCAATCTTGGCAGGGCAAAGGATGTGATCAACTTCCTTGAGGTAGAAAACCAACAGTTAGAGACAAAGAAAGTCATCAACGAGGTCAGAGCTATCAGAGTTGAGAAAGAGGCTGGAAAAGCCAAGGCTATGCTAGATGAGACCTTAGGCACTCTTGATGACATTGAGGATGAGGAAGAACAACTTCCTAGGAAGAGGCCAAGGACAATTGGGTTGAAGAAGGCCTTAGCACGGGAAAGAGAGAAAGAGATAGAGTTGGCAGAGTAGCTCGCTCCAAGTGAGTTGCTTGCCATGGAGATCAGCTATGATAGAGAATCTTGGCTAGAGAGAGCCAATGTACACCTAGAGGATCAGCTTGAGAAGGCAAAAAGAAACATTGACCTTCAGAAGAAGATGGCAAGGCATTATGTCTTAAGAAACATGATTGCAAGGGCCAAGCTCAAACGAGCCCTTGCCAAGATTCAAGTCCTAAATGAGGCAAAGGAGAAGGAAAAGCTCAACATCTTTGATGATGTATCCCTACAAGCCTCCCAAACATGATCAGCAAGACAAATTCCATTTTTAGCATCTTTTTGCAAATTTTGAGTTTTCGACTATTTGGCTAGCAGAAAAAAGGGCCAAACGCGTAGTGCCACTGGCGCTGCACTCTTTCTTGGGGCACTTAAATGACAAATGGCTTGCATATTCATGATCCTCATGGCAAGTACATCATCCACAAAAAAATTTAGGTCATTTGGAGCAGAACTGGTCCTTCAAAAGGGCAAAAAACCACCTAAAAAACACCTTTCTGCCCTCTTTTTAGCACTGGCGTTGTGCCCTGAATAGTCTTGGGAGAATGGATTTTTGAGCAGGCAAATGGACTCTATTTTGAAAACTAAAGGCAAATTTGGAAACTAGACAGGATAGACTTTCCAATGAGCTATCATGGAGCTCATTTGGACACCAGGAAGGCCTCTAGAACTCAACTGCAAAACATGTGATTTTTCCAGATTTGGCACTGCGCGTTTGACATGGCGCTGTGCCCTCAGCCAGTGGCACTGCGCCCTTGCCAGAAAGTCAACAAAAGACACAAGAAGTTATTGAAAAAGATATTTTGAGGGTTTAAAGGACAAATATCTCTAAAATTAGCTGAGGAGTTATGTTAGAAGTTATTTTTGTCATGAATGAGTTTGGGATATTTGTGCCTTGGGCCTTGCATGGTCTCAATGGTCAAATGCATTAAATGTGTAATTAATGACATTTTGAAACCCTAGGTAGGGTTTACCTCCTCATTTTGTAGTTAAATACTGCATGTAAGCTTCATTATTTTTTGTTGGTTGATTGTTGAGCTCAATATCATAGACTTGGAGTTGTGAAGAAATTGGCTTTGGAGTAGTGTGAATGTTTTGATTTGAATGGCAACGGAGCAAGCACATTTGCAGGATTCAAGAACATGGTTAATGGTGATGTTGTTCTAATCTAGTACTTGTCTTCTTATGTTTTCCATATTGTGCATTTTTCTCTTGCAATATAATATAAAATTTAGCTTAAGATATGCTGTTAGAGGCACCTTAAGTCTGTCTGCTTCTATTGCTCTAATGTTTTCCTCTGCTAAGTCAGATTAGAGAATTCTTAATTGCTCTCTAGTTCCACTCAGCTTGTTTTTCTTAAGAATGGTTTAATGGAGTCAAGCCAAAGAAGTTTATGGTCTCCCCTGTCTTTTGGTGTAGCTTAAAACATTGTTTTTGAGGCCTTTTCTTTGAAGTTTACTAATTAGGGTTTGCCTGAAGAAGTTTATGGTTTGCCCTATCCTTTTGTCCATCTTGAATAGTCACTTTGAAGGTCTTTTATAGTTTGATTAAGGAATTTAAGAGTTCCTTGCTCTTTAATCATTACTAATGTGTTATCTTGCATGTTTTCTTTCACTGAAGGTAAATAACTAGGGAATTTAGGAGTTCCCTGCTCTCTAGGGTTTGCTGGATTGTTGTTTTAAAGTTTACTTTGTAAATCTAGGTCAAAAAAGTTTATGGTGCGCCCTGTCCTTTGATTATTTCTTAAGCATAGTGATCTTGAAAGCCCTTCTTGTTATAGTATTTGTTAAAGGATTCTTAATTGCCCTTTAAACCTACTATGTTCACAAATTTAATGTTCATTTCACTCACATAAGCTACTGAGATCCATTTGGCTTTGTTAACTTGCCCTATGAAACACCCTTGATTCATTGTTGTCTTTTTCAAGCTTTTCACAGACCCCATAGCCCAATGGTTTGAACCTCTCTTACTCTATCTATTCTTCTTGATAACCTACCCAATCAAACAAAACAAAACAAACAATCTCTATTACTTTAACTTGCCTAAAATCAACATTCTAAAGAACATACAAGTCATACCTTTTATCAAATATAGAAAGAGCCCTCTCTGAGTCCAGGAAGGCTGGGCCCTAGGACTCCAAAGTTGGTTTGATGTTACCTTTGTCTATTTGGTCATTGCCAATCTGCCAAGTTATAAGGACTCAACATAATGGCAATCACGGTGGGACTGAGTGAGTACTAGCTTAAATATTCCTTCAAAACTCAATAATCCCCTGTCAAACCTAAATAAATCAAGTGTTAGCCAAGAATGATATCTGGTTCATTTTCCATATTAGCATCATGGCGAACACACTAGGGAACACTCATTAAAAATCCTAATGTTACATAAGGAACCCAGAAAACCCAAAAATATCTCTAGATTGGTATTCAATTGTTGATGGTGGACAACAAGTAAACCTTAAAACTGTTAGCATCATCAACCTGGTGACTCCACTAGTTTCCAGTAGACCTGGTGACTCCGTTGTCTCTCACAGACTCCACTGGGGATGCATTAATCAATCCTAATAGTATAAAACCCAGCCACATACTATGTGAATTTAGTAAATTTTCAGATAGGACTTTTTTCAAAACCTTTACAAACTTTCAGCCTCTCTGTGTTGTGGGTCTGAAATTTGACTTCACAAAGGATCAACACCAGATCTCACCCTGACCCAAACCCTCCTACTATAGTTGATGATCCAAAAAGAATCCTAAGAAAAACCTCTAAGACTGAATACTCAACTACTGTTAGACCAATTCACAAAGCAAGTTCTGTCCCTGAAAACCTTACATCCTTGCAAGATACCCAATTTGATTTACATCATAGAGGAAACCTATTTAGAATTAAGTCTCAAAGTTGGATAGACCAAATAGACCTTGAGCCTACAAGTTTATAGCAGAGTCCTAGTAGAGAAGCCTCTCCTTCCACTCCTCTTGATTTTCAGCTTCTTCAACACTTTGACTCCTTCCGTTCCAAATCTACTCAATATCAGCTAGCTGGTCCAAGTACATCTGCTACCCCCACTCATACATCCACTGTGCAAACAACTCCATTTCATCCTCCACCTCCACTCATAAACCCTCCTCTTGTAAATCCTCCTTAGGTCCCATTACCTCCTATCATGGCAGGATGGTATGCCCCCTTGGCACTACCACAAACTTTACTGCCTATGCCTCAAGACTACGAATCTAAAATCTCTCACTTTACTGGAGCTGATTCTACCACTGCCCAACTGCATGTAGACAAGATGAATGATGCTTTTGACTACCAAGAAATAGAAGAAGAGACCATAAAAATAAGAATGTTTGCCCAAAGTTTAAGAGGAGAAGCAAAGAAATGGTTCAAAAACTTAACTCCTAATAACATTCATGATCTCCCTTCCCTTTATCAAACATTCATAAACAAGTGGGAGACTAAGAAAAATCCTCTTCAAATCCTATCAGAGTATGATAACTTTAAAAGAAATGTTGGGGTAAGTGTTCAAGACTACTGCACTAGGTTCAATAGTGTATACAATGGCCTCCCTCCCCACATGAAACCCCCACAGGGCTTGGCCTTAGTGAAATTTCCAGATGGGTTTGATCCAGACATGTCTTATCAATTAAGAGAAAGAGATCCCCTTACCTTAGAAGACATGCAAAGGGGAGCAGTAAGTGTAGAAGCCAACCTAATTGCTAAAAGGGCTAGATTGAGAGAATAGAAGAAGGTTACATACAAAAATGAAAATACAACCTCCACATCTGATGCTAAAATTGACAACCTAGTTAGGACAATGAAAAGGATGATGGAGAAAATCAACTTGAATGAAAGAGCACCTCCTATTGAAAACCAAACAAACCCTCAAAACAGAAATAGAAACCAAAACTTCAGAAGAGACCCTCTTCAAATAAGACAAAGAGAAAATGACTAGCAAATCCTCCTTTCCAAGAAAACTATGTAGATGAAGAGGAAAGAGAGACTGAGGAGCCGGAAGAAAATCATGTCAAACTAATAGACTCCAATAATGAGGATGATGTTTTTCTCACAGAAGAAGAACAAGGTTTGTTTTCCTCAAACCAAAATGAAAGAACATATGAGGATTCTGAAGAGTACATGCTAGGGTTTGAAAACGCTATCATGGAGGTTCATAGGCAGTATGACCTCAGAAGTAGGAAAACACAAGATATCCCCAAGAAGAACAAACCAAAAATTTCTGCTAGGAAGACCACTGAAAACACTCATAAAAAGACAGCAGAAAATACCAACATAATGGCTAAGAATCCTGATCAAAGCAAAAACAAAATCAGCCAACATGATGGTGACCAAAGCTGCCCTAGTACATCAACTAGTGGCCCTGAAAAAACTGCTTTAACTAAGATCCCAAACAAAAACCAGCGAGCTAAAGTTGCTGAAAAGACCATGTATGATAAAACTAATGTAAATATACCAAGAACACAAGTACCATTCAGTATTGAGGGTGAAATTTCCAAAATCAAAATAGCCATACCCCTTACTTAACTAGTGACCCAGGATGTATATAGATCTCAAGTTTTGAAGGCTTTAAACATAGGAAATGACCTCGATACTCGAAATCTAACTGATGACAAGCCAGAGTTGTTGTTTGGACCAGACGTAGAAGAAAAGTTCCAAGAGGGAGCTGTGCCTCTGTTCTATGTCAGTTTGAACGTTCATGACAAAATCCTACACAATGCATGCTAGACTCTGGTGCTTCACACAACCTCATGCCAAAGGTAGTGATGGAGAGATTAGGCCTCGAAATAACCAAACCATACAAAGACTTGTACTCTTTTGATTCAAGTAGAGTTAAATGTCTGGGTTTAATCAAAGATCTATGTGTCAATCTGGCACAAATACCAGCCAAGAGCCTAGTCATGGATATTGTAGTGGCCGACATACCCCCAAAATATGGCATGATTTTATCTAGATCATGGGGAGCCAAACTCCAAAGAAATCTCCAAATGGACATGACCTATGCTACCATTCCATTCTTTAACCAAACAAGAAGACTGTGTAGAGAATCTCACATGAAATACATAGTAAGCAGCCAAGATAGGCCAAACAACACCCTTCTCTATTCTATCCATTTAGACCTTGACTCATTTATCTTATACAATGAAGATGACATTAATGAACAAGTAAATGAAAAAGAGGAAGAGCAAGACCTATTAGAAAAATCAAACCAAACACGAGATGAGGAACATGACAACCAAAACCCTAGCAGCGATACACAACAACATAATGGCGAATCTGAACTTGAAACACTTTGGAACATGAGCTTTGATGGCTCTTGTGGCAAAGTTGGTTCAGGAGCAGGTGTTTGGATACACAACACAAATGAAGGTCACTCTTACAAGCTGGATTTTCCATGTACAAACAATATTGCAGAGTATGAGGCTCTTCTCTTAGGGTTACAAATGCTGAAAACTATAGGAGCTAAGAGGATTTCTGTCCAAGGAGATTCCGAGTTAATCATTAGGCAAATTAAAGGAGAATATTCAGCCAAGAATCCTAGGCTAAGAGAATATAAAAATGCTGCCTTGACCTCCTCAAAACATTTGAAAAATATGAACTTACCTTTGTCCCAAGAACTCAAAACAGCCTTGCAAATGAACTAGCCTTTGTTGTCAGCACTTGTCAACTACTTCATGCCAATGAACAATACATGGTAAAGGTCAAAAACAAACCTACAGTCCCGGATAACATAGATTATTGGCAAGTGTTTGAAGGTGACAAACAGATTGAAGACTTCCTACAATCCAAAACTGAATTTGAGATGCCAAAATCAGATTCAGATCATGAAGATGACTACCCTGCTGAGGAACAAACGCACAAAACAGAGCTGCCTTATACTGCTGATATAAATCTGCTAGAACACCCTCTTAAGGCAGAATTGTTTGAAGATTTAGACAAAAGGGACCTTGAGGTATTGCAATGCAAAAATAACTTATTGCCAAGAGGACTTACACCCTTATAAGAGATGTTTGATTTCAATGATGTTGCCAGGAAGCCTAAAATGGAATCCACCGAAACAGATGTAAAAGAATGCAATATAGGTAGTGAAGAAGAAAAATGATAAAGCTGTCCAAAACATTGCCACCCCTTATAAAACAAAAATATATTGAGCTATTCAAAGAGTTTAAGGATGTGTTTGCATGGGGCTATGAGGACTTGAAGTCCTATGACATAAACATCATTTAGCATAAGATTCCTCTCAAGGAAAATCAGAAACCATTCAAGCAAAAGTTGCGTAGGATAAACCCTGTCCTAATGCCTCTAGTTGAGAAAGAAATCAAGAAGATGTATGATGCTGGAATAATAGTCCCACTCAGGTACTCAGAATGGGTCTCAAATCTTGTGTCAGTGAGGAAGAAGACAGGTGAAATTAACGTGTGTATAGACTTTAGAAATTTGAACAAAGCCTCTCTGAAAGACAACTACCCTTTACCTAAGATGGATCATATATTGCAAAGGGTGGTAGGCTCCAAAATAGTTTTTTTGCTGGATGGTTTTTCAGGTTATATTCAGGTGCTAGTACTTCCAAGTGATCAACACAAAACAACCCTCACCACACCTTGGGGCACTTTCATGTATGTCAAAATGCCTTTTGGGTTAATGAATGCCGGGGCCACTTTTCAAAGAGCCATGGACATTGCTTTTTCCGAAGAAATAGGTTACTTCATAGTGATATATCTCGATGACATCACTGTTTACTCAAAAACCGATGAAGAACACCGAACTCACTTGAGAAAAGTCTTTGAAAAGTGTAGAAAGTATGGTTTATCTTGAATCCTACGAAAACTCTGTTTGGTCTTCAAGAAGGGAAACTTTTAGGCCACATCATATCTGAAGAGGGAATTAAGATAGACCCAAAAAAGATTGAGGGAATATTGCAGATCAACCACCCTAGAAACATCAAAGAGCTGCAATATTTCATTGGAAAGATCAATTCTTAAGAAGATTCATATCAAACCTTGCTGAACTCCTAAGAAACATTACAAATATGCTGAAAAAAGAAATAGGAGTCAAATGAGGAGTCAAATGAACCATAGAAGCAAAGCAATCATTTGAATTGGTAAAACAAGCACTTACCGAAACACCAATTCTAATCAGCCCTGATTTTACCAAGGATTTCTTCATCTTCTCATTTGCATCGGAACACACAATTGTTGCAGTATTGCTACAAAAGAACATAATGGGACAAGAACAACCCATAGCTTTCTTCAACAAGGCACTAAGAGATGCATCTCTGAAATATAACATCATGGAAAAACAAGCTTTTGCCTTAATCAAAGCCTTCAAAGATTTCAGAGTTTACATCTTGCATTCACATGTCATTGCTTTTGTTCCTCATGCAGTTGTTAAGGACATACTAACTCAAGATCCTGATGGTAAAATGGGTATGTGGATTGCTGTCATTTTAGAGTATGATCTAGAAATCAAGCCCACCAAGCTAATTAGAGGGCAAGGACTGGCCAAACTGATGGCTGAAGCAAACTTTCAAGCCTTGGACATAAACTTGATACATTCCTTGGATGAACAAGGGGAGCTGGCGACTCCGCCTATTGAAGAAGCATTTCTGAACTCACTCTGGTATGTTGACATATTATATGTGCTATTAAATCTAAATGCTCCTCCTAATTTGTCCAAAACAAAGGGGAGATTCTTGAAACAAAAGGCTGTAAATTTTTGCATCCTAGATAAAGCTTTATATTGGAAAAATTCTGTTGGTATCTTGCTTAAATGTTTACTTGAAGATGATGCAGAATCATGCATGAGTTTCATGAAGGAGAGTGTGGAGGTCATCTCTATTGGAAAACCACTGCCAACAAAATCCTTAGAGCTGGTTTCTATTGACCCACCCTTTTCCCTGATATCCACAAGCTAGTAGTGACTTGCCATAAGTGCCAAATCTTTGAGGGAAAGGGAAAACTATTGCCTTTGCCTTTACAACCTATCAGTGTTGAAACTCTTTTTCAACAGTGGGGTTTATATTTCATTAGAGAAATCCACCCTGCCTCCTCTGCCCAACACAAATGGATCCTCACTGCAACTGACTATTTCACCAAATGGATAGAAGCCATCCTTTCAAGGACTGCCATTGACTTAGTAATCATCAAATTCCTTGAAAATCACATCTTGTCCAGATTTGGTTGTCCAAGAAACATCATCACTGATAATGGTGCTGCATTTAAATCCAAGAGAATGGTAGTTTTTTGCCACAAGTATCACATTACATTAGGGCATTCTACAGCTTATTACCCTCAAGGTAATGGTTTGGTTGAGTCCTCTAACAAAAGTTTGGTAAACATCATCAAGAAGTTGTTGGAAGAGAACAAAAAGTCATGGCATAGCAAACTGGTGCATGCACTATGGGCAGACAGATTAACAAGCAAGAAATCAATTAACATGTCTCCCTATCAGCTAGTGTATGGCATGGATGTAGTTTTTCCAACATCCTTGGGAATCCCAGTGATGAAGCTTCTCCAAGAGGTACAGTCAGAGGAGAATGATATGCAAAGGAGGCTGAACCAGACCATTCAATTGCAGCAATCAAGGGAAGAAGTATACAATAGGACACAAGCAGTACAAGAAAACATTAAGAAGCTGTTTGACAAGAGGACTAAAGCCAATGATTTCTAGATTGGAGACAAAGTGCTGATGTGGGATTCAAGAAGAGAGGACAAAGGCAAGCATGACAAATTTGAAAATCTGTGGAAAGGTCCATACATCATCCATTCAGCGAGAGGTAACAATGCTTTCTTTCTACAAGCAATGAATGGAACAAAGTTATTTGAAGGTCCTGTCAATGGCAGGATGCTCAAGCACTATTTTTGTTGAAGTTCCTAGTTTGAAGTTTTATTCATTGTACATAACATTGCTTGAGTAAAAGATCAAAAAAAAAAGAAGGGGGGGCAAATTAAAAGAAGAGGTAAAACCCCATACAAAAAAAACAATATGTCTGAAAGTGTGCAAGTCCAAATGCCACTACTTTGAGAAAGAAAAGTCTTGTTCAATCATACAGCCTAGCCATGATTGAACATACTTTAAATTTCCGCTGATAAGTTAGAAAATGAAGATTTTCCAAACCATATAAGTTTGGCTTATCAGTAGACTATGTTAGGAGAAGAGATACTGGTTCCCAAAGCACAAAATCTGAACCAAAGAGAAAAGAGAGGGATGAGTGACAGATTTCAAATTATAGCCCTCAATTTTTCTAGTTTTACTTTGTACAAAAATAAAGTCTGTGTGCAACTTGTCGAAAATGCCACAACTCATGACAAATCAAACAACTCAACCTTGATTTGGTCATGTTTTAAATTTTGTGTTGATGGATTAGAGAATGAAAATCTGTCAAACTGTTTAACCTTGACAGATAAGTAGATTAGATAGAGAATAAAATAGCTCATTAGTCTAATCTGAGCTCTTTGAAGTGATAAGGGTAGAAGTAGATAGTTTTTATGCTTTCAAAAGAAAAAATGATGTAAAGGGTTTGCCAATCCAAATGCACCCAAATGAAGAAAAAATGTTAGGAAATGTATGATGGGTAGGTAGTGTTGATATTGAAGCAATCATGTTTTTCAGACTGTGAGATAACAACTTCAAGGGACAACAGCAAGATCAACATTGAAAAATGAAAGAAATTAGCAAGCATGCGAGGCATCTCATCTGCAAAACCAGAGATCTGAACTTTGAGGTTCTTGACACCTCCTGAAAGGAGCTGCCCTCCCTAAGTGGAGCCACTGTTAGTCATCAACATTTTTCACTATCTTTGGATGACTAAAAGATGTTTATAGATTTCTGAAAACAATATTCCTTGAATATCTTGAGTTTCAAAAATCTCACTGCCTTCATTATCCTTAAAGAAACTTTTTCACTATTTATCAAGTTTGCCATCTCAAAGTAACCCGGTTGCTCCTAAAAAACTCCTTATGGGCTTTTACCTCTCATTTTCATCCTTCTTTCATGCCTATAGCCTCATTGCCTCATTTTTCCCCTGTCAATAGACTCCATCCTCCCTATAGGGTTTCCTATAGCTAACTCATTCCCATGTTCCCCAGGTTCCTCAAGCATTAATGGTCTCAAAACTATCTCTGTAGGCTCTTTAGATAAGTCAAGTACATTGGATTTTGGATCTTCATAACAACCCACAACAAATACTTTGTTTTTCACTTGAAGATCTCCAAGCCAAATTTCAGTTAAAATCAGGTCAAAGGATCCTCCCACTAGGTCATTAGGGTTTTTACATGTTTTAGGGCCATCCTTGGATGTTTTAGGCATTGCTTTTCCTTTGCTAGAATCTGGTTTAGATGTAAGAGAATGTCAAGACATGGTTATTCAAGAAGGACCTAAAATATTTCCAAAGAAAATTACCTCATCAGTTCAAAGTTTGCAAATGAGAAAAATGGACAAAGTTTGGCACTTCTGCACGAGTGTTGAAAGTTGTGTTAGCAAAAGGTACTGATAAGGTAGATTGCCTACTCCTGAATGAAAAAAACTTACAGCCAAAGAAAGGGGAACACATTGGTCTTATAGAGAACTAGGGTTTTGAACTTGATGGTCCAGTTGAGTGTCAAAATAGTGATCACTTGCAGAAAGGACATGGAGGAGGCACACAAGGCCAAACATGAAGAAAGTCTGTCAGAAAAGATTGATGAAATAGCGAAAAAGGTAAGGTGAACTGGACATAAATGAATGAACTTGAAAGGGCTATAGAGAACTTAGAAGACAACACTGATGATTGCTGTGAAAGACTGCAAACCATTAGGGTTTTTGAAGAAAGTGGCTAGAAAAGGTGGAAAGATTAAGTTGAACTTAATGGTTGAGACTACACAAGAATTTGAAGGTGCTACTATGTGTAATCATCCCAAGTTTGTCAAAGTAAAACTTGTCATGCCTCAAGGACCAAAAGAAAAGCCATTTCAGTCACCTGCAAAGCAAAAGTGTCAAAAAGATGTTAGTGATAAAGGAAAAAAGACTTTTAACATCAGGAAGTGGGTTTTCAAAGTTAAAATTAAAAATACAAGTCTATAAAAGCTCATTTCATACTTCAAATGAATCATTCTTGCTTGTCAAAAGATCAAGAGCACTAAGGAGAGAAGAAATTTTGAGTTTTCAAGCAAATTTGGGCAAATTTTTTGTGGCGCTGCGCCCTTGGCTTGGCGCTGTGCCCTTGCCTTTTCTCCGCCACTAAATTTTTGAAGGCGCTGCGCGCTGGGGAAGGCGCTGTGCTCTTGCCCGACACACTCAGTGCAATGTTCTTTTGGCGCTGCGCCCTTGGCCAGGAAGGGTTTCTAAGCCCTCTAACCACTCAAATCACTCCAAATTTCCTTCAAGTCTCTGCCAAAGGTCCTCCAAGCATTCATAAGGGTAAGTACCTGACATACACTCATCTTCAAGCTATTTTAGTGATTTCTTAATCAAGTGGAATGAAACCCTAGGTTTTAAAGCTGGAGGTCACTGTTTAAACCTCATTTCATCTTCCTAGACAGAGTGTCAGTAATAGATAGGGTATTTACATAGCTGGAGGGTTGTCATTGAGTTGTTTAGCTTCTCACTCATTCTCATACACCTATACCCTCACTCACTCATTCCCTCATTTGCAAGGCCACCTTTTCATTACCATCCCTTCATCTTATTTCCATTTACACTCCAGGGTTTTATAAAAGCAGAGTTTACAATGCCAGAGGGTGAAGACAGTGATGTGGAGGCCCAAATTCCAAGGAGGCATGATCATAAAGGAGGCAAGATAAATAGATTTGAACCCCTCAATACAAGAGAGCTCATGGCATCTCCCCTTACTATTTCTTGTTTCAAGCATGTAGGATGCTTTGAATTTTGTGAAAAGGTGCAGCAGGTGCAAAACCACCCTGAGCTAACTAGACCATTTATCGTTAACTTGCATGACAAACAAGTTAATCTTGCAGGGGTCACCTTTGAATTGTCTACAGATGCCATTGCCAATGTTATGAACCTAATTCATAACTTAAGTAATAAATATAGTCATTAATAGAATAAATAGAATAAACATAATTACTAATTAGTCAAATAGTAATTATGTTAAGTAGTCGTTAAGTTAGTTGAAAAGGCATGAAAGGTCACCTGCATGGGTATAAAAGCGAGACCTCATTGTAATCATTCAATCGTCTTATATCATATCAATAAATATTTATTATTATAAATACCTCGTGTATTTTTATAATTAAAGCTGCTTTTGCTATTAAGTCCACAAATCTACAAATCTTGTTGTTACAGTAACCAAATCTACAACTTCCGCTGCTACAGTGGTATCAGAGCTATATTAAGGACAAGTTGAAGCTATGGCACACAACATCATTCTACAAGCCTACGAACGTAGTTTACAAGCCCGAGAACATTGTTTACCGTATAATGTGCCATTACGTGAAGATCCCAAAAAAATTGAGCAGATTAGAAAAATTCAAGAAAAACTTCAGCAATTAGAGAATTCATGTGCAGAAGTCACAAATTCATGTGCAGAAGTTACAACCCGTCTTAAGAAAATTTATGAAGAAATCCTTGATAAGGATGAAGATGAAGCTGGTCTTGATGTAGATGATGATCCAAATAATGATGATGTAGATGTTAAATGTAAAAAAGATTCTGCTAGCCAGAAACTATTGAAGAAGCTGGAAAAAGTGATGAACAACAGAGTGTTTCATCCTCTGTTTTGAAAGAAACTTGTGAAGAAACAAAACAAGGTGAAGCAGGAATGGTGACAGTAACACCAGAGCAACTGATTCATGAGAAAATTCGAGACAACATCAATGCATACAATTCATCAAATATACAAGGATTTGTCTCTAATGCTCGCTACCGCTCACTGGAGACAGCATCAATGAAACCTGGTGAAAATTTGATTGAGATATCAGGCCTGGACAACTTTGCTCAAACTGCTTTTGAAGGATACAAAACACTGAACCGCATTCAAAGTCAGATATTTCCAACATCATACCATAGCAATGAGAATCTACTCGTAGGTGCACCCACTGGGGCTGGCAAGACTAACATTGCAATGATTACTGTTTTACGTGAGATTGAACAACATATTAAGAATGGTATTTTACACAAGAATGAGTTCAAAATAGTTTATGTTGCACCTATGAAGGCTTTGGCAGCAGAAGTGTCATCAAGCAAAAACGATTTACCAGCAAGGCATTTTAGAGGGAGTGCCCAACAAGGATCTCTGGCCTATACGAAAGGACAATTAGAGAAAATTCAGAAAGAAAGCCAACAACATGGGTCTCTACCGGAGCATTTGAAGAAAGATTAGCTTGCTGGACAGAGTGATTTGTTAATCACCGAAGATACTGTTGAAAAAATTGACAGCGAAGAGAAAAGGCAGAAGGATAGGCAAGAGAAGGAGCGATTACAACTACAGAATATTGCAAATCTAGAGTCTTTAGCTGATGGACAGAAACTAGAGTCCAATTCTCAGCAAGGAAGACCAGAACCAACAGAAGCAAACTGTCTACAGTGGTATAATGTTGGCAATGCCATTCCTCAGGCTGAACTAAGGAAAAAAATGTGTCAATACCTCTTTACCGACACAAGTCAACAGGTCATTCCCAACTATACCAAAGTCCTGACCGAGAGGAAGATGAAAAAACTGTTGAATGAATTAATTTCAGACTACATGTCTCTAATTAAAGCGAATAAGCTGAGAGAATTGCAGCAGCAAAATCAAAATCATTGCTGGATGGCCCTGCCACGTCTTAACTGGTGGGCACCCGATCGAAATACACCGAATGTCGGCATTCGTTCTGCACAAAATCCCTATAACCCCGACTCTGTCTCGGCTTGTAATTCCCGACCGTCCGCATGCTATGATTCCTTCGCTACACAATTGATCCGAGCGCTCATCGAAACCCCCTCGTTGTTATTAACCCAACTCTCTCTTACCGTCGAAGGTCAACACGTTCCATAGCTGCCGTGACGTTTCAGATGCATTGTGGACGGTATAATAATAAAAGAACCCAAAAAAAATGTTATTATTATTATTTAATTTAGAAAAAAATGGAACAAAATATTTATATGGGCGACCAGAAAATGTGAAAACTTTTGTACGATAGTAAACGTTTCGTGGCGTTCAAGTATTCTAGATAATTTGCGGCTGGAAAACATTCCGTTAACAAGATATATATTGATAACTGGTATCATTTTTACGTTTCAGAATCTTTGTATGCGAATTGATTGTTGTTGTGTCAGGATTGATTGATCACGTCTGATGTTTGATTTATGGTGTCTCCACTAAAAATGTTTTTGTTGTGATTCCATCACACGTTTAAATGTGGTTGTGATTGGGTCACACGTTTGAAGACAAAACTAAAAATAAAAAATTATGGTTGTCGTTCGCCTAAAGGGAACAGGAACATATGTGTGATACTATAAATAATAGAGATATGGTGTGATCATTGTCATCCGAATATGTTGAAGTGACGGGCATGGAAGCGACATAAATCCATTTATTAAAGAATACAACGCAATCAGAGATTCCATCCCTTTATGGGAATATGCATAAGCTACTCTATCAAATATTCAATTACATTACTATTCATAAAAGCTTTAGCATATAAACAAGGACAAGAGGGCTTCCAATATTCTAAAGAGTAAAATAATTAAAAGTATCGTAGTACAGTGTTTATTAAAAAAAAAAAAAAACAAACATTGTTTTTAATTTATTTGTTAAAAAAAAAAAAAGAGAAAAAAAAATCCAAAATAATATCACTAGCGGATTATACATGTGAGGTACTAGTGACCAGTCATAGTGATATAAAAAAAATAAAAATTGACGTCAGGAAAGTGAAGAAAATTGTTCAGGGTTAAGATAAGATGTCAAATTACATAAGTCGAAAAGTTAAGCTTTGAGGACAAAGCTTTTCGAAGAAGGAGGCAATGTTATGAACCTAATTCATAACTTAAGTAATAAATATAGTCATTAATAGAATAAATAGAATAAACATAATTACTAATTAGTCAAATAGTAATTATGTTAAGTAGTCGTTAAGTTAGTTGAAAAGGCATGTCTAAAAGACATGCCTGTTCATGAAAGGTCACCTGCATGGGTATAAAAGCGGGACCTCATTGTAATCATTCAATCGTCTTATATCATATCAATAAATATTTATTATTATAAATACCTCGTGTATTTTTATAATTAAAGCTGCTTTTGCTATTAAGTCTACAAATCTACAAATCTTGCTGCTACAGTAACCAAATCTACAACTTCCGTTGCTACAGCCAATGCCACAGGCATACCTAGTGTAGGGGAGAAATGGTTCAAGCAAACCAACCTAGACATTAGTTACTTTGAGCCATATCTTAAGCCCAGGTACAAAGACCACAACAAATCCATCTTTCCTTTCTCTCATCTGCTTGATAGATATGCACCTATGATGAAGATTATAATGAAATATTTTACTTGTGAAGAAAGGTTCTCTCGCCTTTACTCCTACCACATCCGGCTTCTTATGCACTTTACTAGAGTGAGAATGCTGCACATACCCTATTACCTTTACCGAAGCATTGATAAAATGGCATACATAGTGCAAAAGAGAAACTAATCTCAGCAGATGCAAAGCCTTTTTCATCATTCTCTTATCAAGATGGTAGTTATGCACCAACTACAACAGAAAGACATTCCATGGGAGACCTTCATTGCCAATGAGGTTTTTACTGCTCCACAAGGCCATCATCAGCATGATATACCTTCCTCATCTCATTCTCCCATTCCTACTCCTCCATCACTTCCTGCTGTTCCTTCATCACCCTTCCACAATCATTCACCCTCATCTCATGATACCACAACATCAAACAGTGAAGAAAGCAGTGAGACAGATGGCACTCCAATGAGTAACATTGAGCCGTTTCCTTTGACCTATCGGAGGGGAAACCGGCATGTGTTTGCTACCCTTAAGAGGCAAGGGGACATGCCTTCTACATCAACAAAACAACTTGAAAAAGGTAAGGAAAAGGTTGCAGAACAGGTCATTGTTGAAGAGAAGGATACACATAAAACCGAGCAAGAGTTTCAACTAGTTCACCTTGACAGTGAGGATGAGGATGAGGAGAGGATTACAAACATGTTGATCAAGAGCAAGGATGCCTAGATTAGGGAGCTACAAACCAATCTTTGCAGGGAAAAGAATGTGATCAACTTCCTTGAGGTAGAAAACCAGCAATTAGAGATGGAGAAAGCCATCAGCGAGGTTAGAGCTATCAGAGCTTGGAAAGAGGCTGGAAAAGCCAAGGATATGCTAGATGAGACCTTGGGCACTCTTAATGACATTAAGGATGAGGAAGAACAACTTCCTAGGAAGAGGCCAAGGACAATTGGGTTGAAGAAGGCCTTAGCTCGGGAAAGAGAGAAAGAGACAGAGTTGGCAGAGCAACTCACTCCAAGTGAGCTGCTTGCCATGGAGATCAGCTATGACAGAGAATATTGGCTAGAGCGAGCCAATGTACACTTAGAGGATCAGCTTGAGAGGTCAAAAAGAAACATTGACCTTCAGAAGAAGATGGCAAGGCATTATGCCTTAAGAAACAGGATTGGAAGGGCCAAGCTCAAACGAGCCCTTGCCAAGATTCAAGTCCTAAATGAGGCAAGGGAGAAGGAAAAGCTCAACATCCTTGCTGATGTATCCCTCCAAGCCTCCCAAACATGATCAGCAAGACAAAATCCATTTTTGGCATCATTTTGCAAATTTTGAGTTTTTGACTGTTTGGCCAGCAGAAAAAAGGGTCAAATGTGCAGCGCCACTTGCGCTGCGCTCTTTTTTGGGGCACTTAAATGACAAATGGCTTGCATATTCATGATCCTCATGGCAAGTACATCATCCACAAAAAATTTCAGGTCATTTGGAGCAGAACTGGTCCTTCAAAAGGGCAAAAAACCACCTAAAAAACACCTTTTTGCCCTCTTTTCAGCACTGGCGTTGCGCCCTGAGCAGTCTTGGGAGAATGGATTTTTAACCAGGCAAATTGACTCTATTTTGAAAACTAAAGGCAAATTTGGAAACTAGACAGGACAAGCTTTCCAATGAGCTATCATGGAGCTCATTTGGACACCGGGAAGGCCTCCAAAACTCAGCTGCAAAACAGGTGATTTTTCCAGATTTGGCGCTGCACGTTTGACATGGCGCTGCGCCCTCAGCCAGTGGTGCTGTGCCCTTGCCAAAAAGTCAACAAAAGACACAAGAAGTTATTGAAAAAGATATTTTGAGGGTTTAAGGGACAAATATTTCTAAAATTAGCTGAGGAGTTATGTTAGAAGTTATTTTTTTCATGAATGAGTTTGGGATATTTGTGCCTTGGGCCTTGCATGGTCTCAATGGTCAAATGCATTAAATGCGTAATTAATGACATTTTGAAACCCTAGCTAGGGTTTACCTCCTCACTTGGCAGTTAAATACTGCATGTAAGCTTCATTATTTTTGTTGGTTGATTGTTGAGCTCAATATCATAGACTTGGAGTTGTGAAGAAATTAGCTTTGGAGTTATGTGAATGTTTTGATTTGAATGGCAATGGAGCAAACACATTTGCAGGATTCAAGAACATGGTTAATGGTGATGTTCTAATCTAGTACTTGTCTTTTTATGTTTTCCATATTGTGCATCTTTCTTTTGCAATAGAATAGAAAATTTAGCTTAAGATATGCTATTAGAGGCACTTTAAGTATGTCTGCTTCTATTGCTCTAATGTTTTCCTCTGCTAGGTCAGATTAGAGAATTCTTAATTGCTCTCTAGTTCCACTCAGCTTGTTTGTCTTAAGAATGGTTTAATGGAGTCAAGCCAAAGAAGTTTATGGTATGCCCTATCCTTTGGTGTAGCTTAAAACATTGTTTTTGCAGCCTTTTCTTTGAAGTTTACTAATTAGGGTTTGGCTGAAGAAGTTTATGGTTTGCCCTATCCTTTTGTCCATCTTGAATAGTCACTTTGAAGGTCTTTTATAGTTTGATTAAGGAATTTAGGAGTTCCCTGCGCTTTAATCATTACTAATGTGTAATCTTGCATGTTTTCTTTCACTAAAGAGAAATAAATAGAGAATTTAGGAGTTCCCTGCTCTTTAGGGTTGGCTGGATTGTTGTTTTAAAGTTTACTTGGTAAAGCTAGGTCAAAGAAGTTTATGGTGCGCCCTGTCTTTGATTCTTTCTTAAGCATAGTGATCTTGAAAGCCCTTCTTGTTATAGTATTTGTTAAAGGATTCTTAATTTCCCTTTAAACCTACTATGTTCACAAATTTAATGTTCCTTTCACTCACATAAGCTACTGAGATCCATTTGGCTTTGTTAACTTGCCCTATGAAACACCCTTGATTCATTGTTGTCTTTTTCAAGCCTTTCACAAACCCCATAGCCCAATGGTTTGAACCTCTCTTACTCTGTCTGTTCTTCTTGACAACCTACCCAACCAAACAAAACGAAACAAACAATCTCTATTACTTTATCTGGCCTAAAATCAGCGTTCTAAAGAACATACAAGTCATACCTTTTATCAAATATAGAGAGAGCCCTCTCTGAGTCTAGGAAGCCTAGGTCCTAGGACTCCAAAGTTGGTTTGATGT
Source organism: Pinus albicaulis (assembly GCA_034641835.2). NCBI lineage: Eukaryota > Viridiplantae > Streptophyta > Pinopsida > Pinales > Pinaceae > Pinus > Pinus albicaulis. The sequence continues at coordinate 1,312,592,478 of CM076579.1, forward strand.
TCTCCTTGTCTATTTGGTCATTGCCAATCTGCCAAATTACAGGGACCCAACAAGTTTTATGGAATACATGTGTCTTAGCCTATATACAAAATTACAAGGCTAGAGCACGTCCGATGCTACCATAAATCAACACTCCCTCTTAGCGAGGAAAGTGCTCTAGCAAGACAACTTAATGTGCTGCTGATCTGACTTCTGTAACATCTGCTGTTGTACTGTTGATGCTGCTCACCAACACTGTAGAAAGAACGCTGAAACTGTACTGTTGCTGACTCTGCATGCTGTTGCCAACTGCCACTGTACTGCAACTCCCTCTAAATTTTGCAACCATGCTGCTGCACTGCGTGAGCATTGCTTTGCACTACGTGAGCACTACTCTGCACTGCGCTGCCTTCTCTGTGCACTGCGATGCTACTGCTCATCTCTGCTGCTGCTGCTCATCTCCGCTGCTGCTTTACTGCTGCACTGTTGCTAATTGCAACAGAAAAAAACATCCGAATTTGGACAAGTAAGTCTGCAACTGAAGAATGACACTGACTTCTGCTAGTTTCTGTACTAGCTTTTTGAAAATACTACGCTGTTGCAGCTCTGCACTACGCTGCACCAGTGTGCATTGTTGCGTTGCTGCTGCTTCTTCTTCTCTGCGTTGATCAGGGTCTAGTATTGCTAGCCACTACATCATCTCATCATCTTTTGCTGCAACTGTCCATGCTGTCACTGTCTTTAGGCTGTCGTAGCTCACATGTGATCCAAGAGTTCGGAAATGCTCAAGGATCTCGCATTCTTGTAGATTCTAGATCTACAAATCCAAGTTAGCCCACTTCTCTCCTTTTGGAATATGAGCTAACATAACAATCTTTCTCTGCCTCAATCTTGGCAGCTCTTGCATGTGGATCTTCCTTCTCCTCTTTATCCTTTTTCTTAAGAGGACATTGTGTGGCATAATGCCCATTTCCCCACATCGGAAGCACTTGATATTGGATAGATCTTTCTTCTTCTGCTTCTGTTGCACTTTTGATGCAAGGGCAGTGTTATCTTCTTCCTCCTTCTTGACCTTTGAACCGCTACTGCTATCCTCCAAGTGGCTTTTTAAGAGATCTCTCCTCAACTCCTCTTGCTGTAATGCTACCCACATTGCTTCCCATCCTAGAAGCCTTTCTCTGCCCAATATACTTTGGACAAAGACTTGATAATCCTCTGAAATAGAGTTTAGTGTGAGCCTTACTAGCTCTGAGTCTCTAGGAGCAGATCCTACTGTAGATAGTTGATCTCGGTTTTCCTGAATCCGAGACAAGGAGTCACCCTTCTTCATCCTGATATTCCGCATCTTTTCTTCAAGGTACATCTTCCGCTGCTTGGAAGATCCTTGGTACAACTTTTCTAGCCCTACCCACATTTCTCTAGCAGTGGTTTTGGCTGCTATATGAGGTACGATATTATCCTTCACTCCATCTAGGATCAGTCGCTTGGCTCTATCCATATTCTTCTTAAACTGCCTCAGGTGCGCTGCATCAAGAGGTTTTGCAACTGTGCTGTCTATGAGGGCTTTCAGATCGTGTTCATCTAGGAGAAATTCTATCCTTGATTTCCAGATAACATAGTTGGAGGCACCCTCCAATCTATCTTGGTCACGCAGTCCGTTGCTGGCCATCTCCTCAACCGTCGATACCTTGCTCTAACCCTTTGCTCAGCTTGACTTACACACTCCTTGTGGAGTAAGTCACTTCTTTTGCTGCTGCACGGGAAAAAACTGAGTTTCTTTGAGTAAGAAACCCTTTGAGGTCAAGAAATCCCCAACCATGTTTTTCAGAATTTTCTGACGCTTACACACCAGCTCTTACTGCTGTGCAGTAACTGCGTCCTTCAGCTACGTTGCTTTGCTACACTGCCTCTTCTGCAACTGAAAAAACTTACCCCTCTGTCAACTCTCTCAGAGGGAGCTTTTTCTGCATTGGAATGCCCTCCTGGTTTGGACAACGTAATTTTCTGGGAGGGTGTTCTGCAGATTTCGCAGATCCCAGACTCTTCAACGCTGATCTGCTGGTTCTCTTCATTTCTCCTGCACTTTAGCTTAAATAAGCTCTGAAACCATGTGAAAAATCCTAGATCTGGATTCCTACTGCAACAAATCTGAATTACTCCTCCTATTATTTGATAATTATTTCATTACATTGAAATACCGAAGTAATTACTGGAGCAGTCTACACAAATAGTGTTGCAAAATAAATCTAAGTGCTGAAACAATCTGAACAAAATACAATGAAAAACAACCACATTGACGCAGTTATTTTTGGACTAAGTCCCTGGAAAAACCCAACTTGGGAAAACTGGTGTAGTAGATTTGAGGGTTTGTATTATTAAGCAGCAAAATCTTGAATACAACTAGGGTGCCAACATCCGACAAACCCTTCAGAGAAATCTAGACAACAAAAATAACTGAGATATACCTCACTCAGCAAGTCTTTGGCTGATAAAAAAAAACAGCGCTGGTGAAGCCCTCACTGCCTCTACATGATTGCTTACGTTGGATTTGCGTAAGCCTGCGTAGGCAAGCTAGAGGAACTGCATCACCCTTCTCTGCAGTTGATCTGGTTGATCTGAAGCTGGATCTTGGCCCTCTTGGCTCAAAACCCTAACCTCTATCTTTCTCCGGACTGACTCCAAGAAACACTGCGCTGGCTCTGCGTGATTCTCTACAGGAACTGCATCACCCCTTCCAGAAATTGCGTTGTCTCTCTCCTGCGTAGATACTTTCTCACTCTGAAATGTATTCTTGGTCCTCTTGACCAATCTCTGCTTCTGCCCCTCTCTGGATCTGATCACTGAATCAATCACTTAGCAAACCCCCTAGTGATTTGTTCTTGATAAAAAAGCTGTCTCCTCACACAAATTTGAAAATGCTTAATGGCTCAAGTGTCAAGCGTGTTTTCCATAGGCCCCTCACCCTCCTTCTTATAATCTTTCATTGACTCTTCAACGGCCAAGATTAAAACATAATCAAGGGCTAAGATTAACTTGGAGGTGATCCATGACTTTATCTAGAAGATTCACACTTGATTTAATTAATACACTTTAATTAATCAGTTTCCCTAAGTTTAGACTTAGGAAAACATTAAAAAGTGATTAATTAATTGAATTAAATCATCTCTAAGTGGAATTTTCCAAAACCATTTTTGGGTTTTATTGAATACATGTGTCTTAGCTTATATACAAAATTACAAGGCTGGAGCACATCCGATGCTACCATAAATCAACACTCCCTCTTAGTGAGGAAAGTGCTCTAGCAAGACAACTCAATGTGCTGCTAATTTCACTTCTGTAACATCTACTGTTGTACTGTTGATGCTACTCACCAACACTGTACAAAGAACGCTACAACTGTATTGCTGCTGACTCTGCATGCTGCTGCCAACTGCCACTGTACTATAACTCCCTCTAAATTTTGCAACCATGTTGCTGCACTGCGTGAGCACTGCTCTGCACTGCGTGAGCACTACTCTGCACTGTGCTGCCCTGTCTGTGCACTGTGCTGCTGCTGCTCATCCCTGTTGTTGCTGCACTGCTGCACTATTGCTAATTGCAACAGAAAAACATCCGAATTTAGACAAGTAAGTTTGCAATTGAAGAATGAGACTGATTGCTGCTAGTTTCTGTACTAACTTTTTGAAAATATTGCGCTGTTGCTGCTCTGCACTGCGTGAGCACTGCTGTGCACTGTGCGACACCAGTGTGCACTACTGCGCTGCTGCTGCTCAGCTGCTACTTCTTCTTTGCGATGATCAGGCTCTAGTACTGCTAGCCACTGCATCATCTTATCATCTTTTGCTGCAACTGTCCATCCTGCTACTGTCTTTAGGCTATCATAGCTCACATGTGATCCAAGTGTTTGGAAATGCTCAAGGATCCCGCCTTCTTGTAGATTCTGGATCTACAAATCCAAGTCAGCCCACTTCTCTCCTTTTGGAATATGAGCTAACATAACAATCTTTCTCTGCCTCAATCTTGGCAGCTCCTGCATGTGGATCTTCCTTCTCTTTATCCTTTTTCTTAAGAGGACATTGTGTGGCATAATGCCCCATTTCCCCACATCGGAAGCACTTGATATTGGATAGATCTTTCTTCTTCTTGACCTTTGAACTACTACTGCTATTCTCCAAGTGGATTTTTAGGAGATCTCTCCTCAACTCCTCTTGCTGTGATGCTGCCCACGTTGCTTCCCATCCTGGAAGCCTTTCTCTGCCCAATATACTTTGGACAAAGACTTGATAATCCTCTGAAACAGAGTTCAGTGTGAGCCTTACTAGCTCTGACTCTCTAGGAGCAGATCCTATTGCAGACAGTTGATCTCGGTTTTCCTGAATCCGAGATAAGGAGTCAAAACGTTCTCCCTTCTTCATCCTGATATTCCGCATCTTCTCTTCAAGGTACATCTTCCGCTGCTCGGAAGATCCTTGGTACAACTTTTCTAGCCCTACCCAAGTTTCTCTAGCAGTGGTTTTGGCTGCTATATGAGGTACGATGTGATCCTTCACTCCATCTAGGATCAATCGCTTGGCTCTAGCCATATTCTTCTTGAACTGCCTCAGGTGCGCTGCATCAAGAGGTTTTGCAACTGCGTTGTCTATGAGGGCTTTCAGATCGTGTTCATCAAGGAGAAGTTCTATCCTTGATTTCCAGATAACATAGTTGGAGGCACCCTCCAATCTATCTTGGTCACGCAGTCCGTTGCTGGCCATCTCCTCAATTGTCGATACCTTGCTCTAACCCTCTGCTCAGCTTGACTTACGCACTCCTTGTGGAGTATAAGTCACTTCTTCTGCTACTGCACAGGAAAAAACTGAGTTTCTTTGAGTAAGAAACCCTCTGAGGTCAAGAAATCCCCAAATTTGTTTTTTCAGAATTTTCTGATGCTTATGCACCAACTCTTACTGTTGTGCAGTAACTATGTCCTGCAGGTACGTTGCCTCTTTTGCAACTGAAAAAATTTACCCCTCTGTCAACTCTCTCAGAGGGAACCTTTTCTGCACTGGAATGCCCTCCTGGCTTGGACAACGTAATTTTCTAGGATGATCTTCTGCAGATTACATAGATCCCAGAGTCTTCAACGCTGATCTGCTGGTTCTCTTCTTTTCTCCTGGACTTCAGCTTAAATAAGCTCTGAAACCATGTGAAAAATCGTAGATCTGGATTCATACTGCAACAATCTGAATTACTCCTATTATTTGATAATTATTTCATTACATTGAAATACCGAAGTAATTACTGAAGCAATCTACACAAATAATGCTGCAGAATAAATGTAAGTGCTGAAACAATCTGAACAAAATACAATGAAAAACAACCACATTGACATAGTTATTTTTGGACTAAGTCCCCGGAAAAACCCAACTTGGGAAAACCGGTGCAGTAGATCTGAGGTTTTGTATTATTAAGCAGTAGAATCTTGAATACAACTAGGGTGCCAACATCCGACAAACCCTTTAGAGAAATCTAGACAGCAAAAATAACTAAGATATACCTCACTCAACAAGTCTCTGGCTGATAAAAAAACAGCATTGGTGAAGCCCTCGCTGCCTCTGCGTGATTATGCTGGATATGCGTAGGCCTGCGTAGGCAAGCTAGAGGAACTACATCACCCTTCTCTGCAGCTGATCTGGTTGATCTGAAGCTGGATCTTGGCCTTCCTGGCTCAGAACCCCAGCCTCTATCTTTCTTCGGACTGACTCCAAGAGACACTCCACTGGCTCTGCGTGATTCTCTGCAGGAACTGTGTCACCCCTGCCAAAAACTGCGCTGTCTCTCTCCTGCATAGATGTTGCCTCACTCTGAAATGTATTCTTGGTCCTCCTGACCAATCTCTGCTTCTGCCCCTCTCTGGATCTGATCACTGAATCAAATTATTTAGCAAACCTAGCCCTAGTGATTTGTTCTCGATCAAAAAGCTGTGTCTCCTCGCACGAATTCGAAAATGCTCAATGGCTCAAGTGTCAAGTGTTTTCCATAGGCCCCTCACCCTCCTTCTTATAATCTTTCATTGACTCTTCAACGGCCAAGATTAAAACATAATCAAGGGCTAATATTAACTTGGAGGTGATCCATGACTTTATCTAGAAGATTCACACTTGATTTAATTAATACACTTTAATTAATTAGTTTCCCTAAGTTTAGACTTAGGAAAACATTAAAAAACGATTAATTAATTTAATTAAATCATCTCTAAGTGGAATTTTCCAAAACCATTTCTGGGTTTTATGGAATACATGTGTCTTAGCCTATATACAAAATTATAAGGCTAGAGCACATCCGATGCTACCATAAATCAACACTTTGAGTCCTATAGAGGTTTCAGACCTCTCAGCTGAATTTGTCAGCTGGTAGTGATGTCTCTGTGACTCACCTTTTGTTCTGATAAAGAAGCTAACAAAGCAAGTTACAACGGGATGACGCACGATGTTTGGATGGCACAAGTGGATGGAGTTCTCCCTAGTTGAGAGGGAATGTTAATTTTGGACAACTAGGTCCAAACTCCATGTTGTGATGCTCAGATGAAGATGCCAATATTTTTATTGGATTCCTCTTTCGGAGAGGTGCAAGATCGATCTAAAGATCATCTTGATTCGATGAGCAGAACTTTTATTTTGAATTAATTCCACTTATGTGCAAGGTTGGCCAGAATTGTAATGTAGGCTTGAAGCCCCAGTAGATGTGTCACACACCCTCACAGATGGATATATATAGGTCAACATTGGAGGTAATTTTCATCATCACTCATCACACATTCTCTCTCATCGTTTGATTGTTTCGATCATCATCTTGGAGGCTCTTCTTCTCTCACACGTGGGAAATTGCAGCAAAGGGTTTTATGGTTTTGACCTAGGGTTTTCAGCGCAGATTTGACTAGTGTTGACTTTGGTCAATGCATGGTCAAAATAACCTCAAACTCTCCCAAAATTTCGATTTCTGCAGTCCACATTTTTTGGCACAGAAATCGAGGTTGGACGTTGACTTTTGCAGCTGCTGTTTTTGCGTTGACTGTTGACTGGACAACGTTGACTTTTGTTGACTTTGGATTGACTAGTATAGCGCTGTCCGAGAGGGTTGTGTGACACATTCTGGTTGGCTGACCGTATAGAAACGTTGCTGGTTGAAGCATCCTGTTGACCGCCGTAACGCACCACAACACATATTTTGTTGATCAAGTGTATTTTTGGCTTGTCTTCTGTCGATCTATTGGTATGTTCTATCAACATTTTGCTTTCTTGTTTATGTGATTGCTGTTTGATATTGGGATTAAAAGTAAAGTTGCATCAAGCATAGAACATCTACGAAAATTTACATTTCCTCCTATCCTTGGCAGATGAGGGACCGAGAGGGTCCAACAAAGTATTTACGATGTAGCATATCCTTGGTCTGCAAACGACGACGACCGACCAACCATAAGAAACTGGCCACCTTTGGCCACAATTTACCACCCCAAACTTTGTGCCAAAAGGCTTCCTTAGGAAGATCTGCATGATTGGCCAAAAGTTGGTAGGCTTCTTTGATAGAGAACATCCCTTGTGCCTGGTGTCCCCATCGTAGCTGATCATTACCCTGGACAAATTGGATCTTACGTTCCTATAGGATGTCATTCAAGTTGCACCATTCCTGTTGACTCATTATCTGGTTCCATTTGTTGTATTCCTTCCACACCCGCCACTGGTCTTGGTTTTGCCTAGTGTCACAGTAGTCTGCTACCACTGTTGCCCTAGACCGATAGGTGATCTCTTTAATGTGTAGCAGTTCCTCATGATTTGCTAGCTTAAGAAATTGGTGCCATGAGTCTTCCTAGAAACATGCTGTGCAACTGTCTCGAATCTCCTTGAACAAGTGTTCCTGAATGAATTGTCTTTGCGCCCTTGCCAAGTTCCAAATCAAAGATCCTTTTGGGAAATCATGGTCTCTAGCCATCTTCGCTTGTTCCTTCCCAAGGCTGTACTTGTGTTTCTATATTTCTGGTCCTCCTTGGTGCCACCGCCACTAGAGATTTGCGCCCATGACATGGTTGAGCATTTTAGGATCTCTGAGCCCTAAGCCCCTACCTCCCTTTAGAAGGAAAACCTTCTCCCATGCTACCAGAGCCCATTTTCGAGCTCGTTGAGCACCTTGCCAAAGAAACTTTCAGAATATGGAGTCTATGTCATTGTACACTCCTTTTGGAGTTGGTAACACAGTTAATTGATAAATAGGCAGAGCCTGCAAAACTGCTTTGAGTAGAACAATCCGACTAGGAAGGTTTTGTAGGAATTTACAGGGTAAGTTCCTTAGATCAAAAACCAAAGGTCACCGCTCATAAACAGATCACAAAGCAGTACACCAATATATCACGTGGTTAAAACCCTCGAAGAGGGAAACAGTTCACGACTTGAGTCAACGCGGCCACTTCAAGCAATTTATTAATATAAAAAGAAAGTTTACATATGTTTCTCTCATAAATGGTTACCGGACCCTCCATGCTCTTTAAATAGAGATCATGGACCAATCGGGTGCTAAGCCACGGATCAAGTGTCGTTAATACCAAGGCGAGAGTGAACCGTCGGATCACTACAAATTGTGACCGTCAGATTATAAGTTACAAATATACATAGTAAAGAAACACACTTTACCTAACTCTACACTAGACTAAGTTATTCTTAACTATTTCCTATGTGTCGGAATATCCTAACATCCCCCCTTAAGAACAACTTGGGATAGGATTGAAGGATTTACAAAGGTGACACAAAAGGAGCCTATTTCCTATGTGTCGAAATATCCTAACATCCCCCTCTAAGAACAAATTGGGATAGGATTGAAGGATTTACAAAGATGACACAATAGGAGAAGGAAGGAGGCATTATAGCCTATCCCCCCTTGATGATAACTTTCCTGAACGCCAAGCATGGATCGAAGTTTGGTAAACTTCGCTTCTGTGAGAGCCTTTGTAAAGATATTGGCTACTTGAGATCATTGGTTGGACAATACTGCACTTCAAGAACACGATCATGAATGAGCTTTTTCATGAAGTGTATGTGGCGCTCAATGTGTTTCATACGCTAATGCTGAACTAGATCTTTACATAGCTGAATGGCACTCTAATTATCACACCAAAGTGTAGTTGGATGCTGCTGATGAAGACCAAATTCAGACAGGATCTAATGAAGCCACATGGCTTCCTCGCTGGCTTCAACTGCACCACGATACTCTGCTTTTGCCGAAGAAAGAGAGATGGCACTTTGTTTCTTCCAAGACCGAGTAATAGGTCCTGAACAAAGAGTGAATACATATCCTGCAGTAGACTTTCGATCATCAGGGTCACCATCCCAATCAGAATCATCGAAACCAATCATTAATGGAGATGCTCCTGCACTGTAATGAATCTCGAACTGAACTATACCTCGAATATATCGAAGTATTCTTTTAGATGCTTTCTAGTGACTCTCATGTGGTTGGTGCATAAACCGAGCGACAAGACCAACGACAAAGGAAAGGTCAGGACGGGTATGGGTTAGATACAAAATTTTACCAACAAGTTGACGGTATAAGGTAGCATCAACTTCAGGGTTAATACAAGTGACTGAAAGCTTGATTCCAGATTGAAAGGGATAAGGGGCTGGCTTACAGTCTTCCATGTGAAAGTGGTGTAGAAGATCACAGGCATACTTGGACTGAGAGAGGGTAATACCTTCTTTGGATTGAAAGACTTGAAGACCAAGGAAATAATGCAAGTGTCCTAAGTCTGTCATTTCAAACTTCTTTTTGAGGCTAGACTTCACATGGTTTATATGGTTGGGATCACTACCAATAAGGATAAGATCATCAACATAAAGAACAAGGATGGTGAAGGACTTACCCACTTTCTTGGTGTAGACAGTGTTGTCAGAATGACACCTAGAAAAGCCATTATCTAATAGAAATCTATCCATTTTGGCATACCAAGCCTGAGGAGCTTGTTTGAGACCATAGAGAGACTTCCTAAGGCGACAAACAAGGCTGGAGTCTTTTTGGATAAAGCCAGGGGGTTGTTCCATGTAGATTTCTTCATGCAAATCTCCATGTAAGAAGGCGGATTTAACATCCATCTGATGGACTTCCCATTTAAAGGAGGCAGCAAAGGAAAGAACAAGGCAGATAGAATTCATTTTGGCAACAGGGGAGAAGGTTTCCGTATAGTTAATGCCTTCAACTTGTGAAAATCCTTTAGCAACAAGACGAGCTTTATGTCTATCCACTTTTCCATCTGGTCCAAACTTTGTTTCGTAAACCCATCTGCATCTGACAAGTTTTATTCCTTTTGGAAGAGGAACAAGATCCCAAGTGTCGTTTGCCAATAAGGAACGATATTCTTCATTCATAGCTTCATCCCAATTTGGATGACCGGAAGCTTCTTCAAAGGTGTCTGGATCAGGAGTTTCTGGAACTTGAGCCAATAAGGAAGAGGCTCTTTCAAACTGAGAAAGTTTACATCGTCGATCTGCAGGGTCTCCTGCAAGAGAACCTGCTGCATCTCGAGTAGAGCGGACCCATCTTGGAAGCTGCGGAGCTGAAGGAACATCTTCAAGAGGTGGAGGAGGATTGTCATCCTCGCTGTCGTCATTTGAACTAGAAGGAATGCTGTAAAAAATAGAAGAGATAGAGAGAGGTGGCACATATGCAGAATCAGGCTCGCAGGCCAAAGGTGGCACACCCGCCGAACTAGGCTTGCAGGCCGATATATTTTCATCAAATTTTACATCTCTTCTAATGATTATATTTTTGGATTTTGGTTGAAGAAGTCTATATCCTTTGACATCTTCAGAATATCCAAAAAAAATGCATTTTTCACTCTTAGGTTCTAAGGCTTTATGTTTCGCATCTGGAATATGGGCCCAAGCATCACTTCCAAAAACACGAAAGTGACTTACATCTGGTTTGATTGAGCTCCAAGCTTCTTCTGGAGTTATATTCTTTAAAACCTTAGTAGGAGTGCGATTTACTATGTAATTTGCATAGTTAATGGCTTCTGCCCAAAAATTGAGACCAAGTCCTTTAGATTGAAGCATACAATTAGCCATTTCTTTTAAGGTGCGATTCTTCCTTTTAGCTACACCATTTTGTTGTGGAGTATATGGAACAATATGTTGCAATTGAATGCCATGCTCAGTGCAGAAGTTGATAAATTTGTTGTTAACATATTCTCCTCCATTGTCTGATCTTAACTTAAGAATTTGATGTCCGGATTGTTTCTCAACAAAGGCCTTAAAGGCCAAGAACATGTTAAAAACTTCACTCTTGAGTTTTAAGAAGTATACCCAAGTGCGTCTGGAAAAATCATCAATGAAAGTTAAGAAGTACTTGCAACCAGAGAAAGAAACAACAAGAAGTGGACCACATAAATCACTATGCACAAGCTGCAAAGGGGCTGAAGCGTGCCAAGAGGCACGTTTTTCAAAACTATCCCAATGATGTTTTCCGAGTACACATCCAGAGCAAACACTATCTCGGCAAGATACCATAGGAAGACCTGTCACCGTATTTTCTTTATATGGTTTGAAGAGAGCGATAGTTTAAGTGACCAAATAGTTCATGCCAAAGTTTGCTCACTTCATCATTATGAGCAACAAAAACAGAGGGAAGACATGATGACCCAAAGTTGTCAAACTTATCCTTGATCAGGGCCTTGGAACAAATCCTCACGGACTTCAGAGATGCTTCAAGTACGTAGATTAATGGTGAAAAATCAAACATATTCTTTTTTAATACAAATAAACTAGTCCAAATGAACCTTGCTAGAGTTTTGGGATTTCGCATTAGAACTCTTCCAACGAAATACCTCGACATTCCCTTAGCTAGTAATTCTTTGAGGGTTTCGCTTTTGTTTGAGTTGAAGGAGAAGCCACGAAACTTAGTTCTGTGGGATCTCCTTTACCGACTATTTGGTTTTAGGGTGGTACTACTTCGGAAACCCCGACTTTGGTTGTGTGGTCTCGCTCCCTTATCCACATCTATCACTCCCCTTCCATTCACTATAGCTCCATTCATCATATCTCCCCCTTGGGTCCACATTTCCTCATTGGGTTCACATAGGGCTAGCCTCCCCATTCCCTTGCCCCCACCTTGGGTCAGACTTGGAACGATGCCCTAGAGGTTGAAGTTGCTGAAAAGAAAAGTAAAATCATCAATGGCCACACTCGATAGGAAAATGTACCACAAGATGCAAAAGATGGTTGGGACAAACATATTTAGCACGTGGGAAAAAACCAATGCATGAACTCTACCCAATACCCATGGCCATCACCTTGGTTCCATAGGCCCTAGATGAGGCTCCTTTATCATTCAGGAACCCATGATTGTCCCAACCCCTGGAGGGAAATGAAACGCCCCATAAAAAAAATGGGGTATCCACTGCTATATCTTACACATCATGCTCTTATCCTTTGAGCCTTGAGCAATTAATCAAAGAAAAATCATAAAAATCAAAAGCCATATAACGAAGGTTGGAAAAATCAAGGTTGGGGCACCTCATGTACCACGATTGCTCCCTCCCATACATTATATACGTAGGGTGTGGGTTTCCCTTCTTTTAGCTACCCTTGTGCCTCGATATGTGGCCCAGGATTGCCCCTCTTATTCCCTATTCCATTCACATCTTTATCACATGTCACCACCATTTGAGGGATGTACCTTGAACATACTATCCCCTCTAAAGGTAGAAACCACCTAATAAGGTACTTTGCTAACCCCATTTGGAGCTTGGAGACATTAGTACATGCCAAAACCCACTATGGAAGGGCCTGCCATTATGAAGTGTTCACGTGTTGTCCATGGTTTGTAAGCTCTTTTACTCGGTTACTTTAATGACTTGTTGCACTAGAGGGCTAAGGGACGCATTGGATCTTATGCAGGATTGCAGATGGTGTCCATTTTGGCTTTGGTCTCCCTATACGGGGTCCTAACCCTCCAGAGGGCTACATTCGCACATGTGGGGTGTGTGTAGAGAGCCACGGGCCTCCACAACAATAGACAACATTCCATAGATCCCTAGAGATGTTCAGAGATTGCTTGAGATCCACCTTTTGGATGAGGAAGATGCAACTGGTACACTATGCCCAACTGGCCCCACAGGTGCACCACACACTTGGCAGGTGTCCTAGGACTTGTACGTTGACATGGCATCATTTATTCCATCATTTGAGTCCTTACAGATGGTATACAAGCATCTTCGACTCTCTTAGAGACCCATGAGGTTGTTAGTGTGCCTCCACACCCACTGGGAGCACCACAGGTTTATTGTTTGGAGAACAAGGGGCCAACCCCTTTTCCATCACTTTTGAAGTTCCCATTCATCATTGTGGCACTTATGGATCTCATCAGGCCTCTTGGAGGGCCCTACGACATGCATAGATTATCATTTGACCTCTTGAGAGGCTTATTATTTTACTTGTGAGCTAGTTTGGTGGGCTTGTCACCAAAAGTTAGTTAATTTGCACATTAGTTTATTTTAGGGGCTAATGTAGGCCCAAATAGGTAATTCGAACTCCTAATGGGTGCATAAATAGGAGTTAGATGAATTCATTTTGTATCATCACTCGACTTGGATCATTCTCTCTCTTGAGAACTTCACATTTCTTCTTGGAGGATATTTTTGGATCATGGATGAATTTTGGTGTGTGGATTGGGTCTTCTTATCTTGGAGCTTCTTATATTGCAAATGTGTTGATGGTTGGATATATTTTCTTACATGTAAGTACAATTTTGATGCTATTTTCTTTTACTTTGCTGCATACATTGGTCATGATATTTTCGCTATTTTAGGGCTAATTGCTGCATGCATTTATGACATCAATGTGGAATTATGTTTCTATATAGTTTATCTCTATGTATAGGCCATGTTTGATGAATGAATTGTCCTAGAGATCGAAGTTATCTCGACAAGCCTTCTCCATTTGCAACGAAGTATAAAAGCTTTTAAGGTCACTTTTCTTCTCTTACCCTAAAATTGGATGAAGTTGACTTTGAGAGCCTCCTTGAACAAGAAACGAAATCCATCTTCATAGTTCTCCTTGACTCCATATCCCCAAGAGGAATTAGGCATTGATCCATCAAAAGGTGGTTACTTTAAACCTATTTCTTCACCTTTTCCTCTCTCTTCTAGGTCTAGCCACGCTGGGCCACCTAGGGTATCAATTCCTTTATAATGTAGCCCTAGAAAAAGTTTGATCTCCTAGCCCTTACTACGTTGGTGTGTCCTTAAGGTCTTCTCCGAATTTGAAGAGATTCCGATGGTGGGATTGTGAGATATCCCAAACCCTAGGTCCGAGATCAAACTTTGCTCTGGTGTTCCCAACATTAACACCTCATAGGATAAATATGACACCTTTAAATTTGATAAATTAAACAAGAATGTCACTTTTACTTCAAGAATTTAACATTACCATTAGGGAGCATCTAGGAAGCGTCTAAGGAGTGTTACCACTCAAATTAGCAGGGGACCTAAAGGGACTCCTAAAAGGGTAACTACTAGATCAAGGGCAACTTTGGAGACTTAGCCCACTGTCACCACAACTAAGACTCCCTGCTCTTTACGGACTTTCACCGATGGGAGGAGACTCGATATTTAGGAAGTCAATTATAAAATATGGATCAACAAATAGATGTGAAGTGACCTCAAAGACCCTTTCCCTAGAATAGGGTTAAGAATGAAGCTTGCTTGCTCTTTAAGCAAGGTACAAGATTTTCTAGGAAAAAGAAGGTGAGGATTTGAGGGTTAGGTCAAAGGAATATGACTTGTAAAGGATTTTCCCAATCCCTAAAATCTTTGTAAAACTTGGATTCCCGAGTTGTCCTTGATGAATTGTCTTCGATAAGAAATGGGACCACACGGGGCCAAGTGGACCCATTCTAGGTTAAAATTATTTATTAAATTAGAAGCCTCTTTTTGTTGCCAATTTCAACGCTCCCTCTCAACAAGAAAGGGATTGTCTGCTACCCCAATTCTGCCTCTGTGGAACTCGAATTTGTCTCTTGACAGTGCCTTCGTCAAGATGTTTGCGTCCTTCTCCTCTATAAGAATGTACTCTAATGACATAATCTTCCTTTGCACACAATCTTTGAGATGGTGATACCGAATATCGATATGATTGGACCTATCATGAAAAACTGGATTAACTGAGAGTTTGATGCAACTTTGGTTATCACAATAAATCACCGTCAGATCCATCTGCTGACCAAACAAACCAACAAGTATCTTCCTCATCCAGATGGCCTCACAAGTTGCTTGACTAGCAACCATGTACTCTGCCTCTGTTGAACTGAGTGCAACTGATCTCTTCTTCTTGTTGTACTAGGAAACTGCTGCTGACCCAATACTGAAGATGCCCCCTAATGTGCTCTTCCTGTTGGATGGACTCTCTGCCCAATCTGCATCTATGAAGCCTTGAAGCTTCACTCCCTCTGTCTGCTTGTACCATAGCCCAAACACTGTAGTGCCTCTGAGGTATCTCAACACATGCTTGCCTGCCTTCCAATAAAGCTTGGTAGGCTTAACCATAGCTTGACTAAGCTGGTTAACCACATAGCATATGTCTGGTCGTGTGTTCACCTGGTACATGAGTGAGCCCACACGCTGAATGTAGATGGTAACTTCTACCACTTTGCCTAAAGTAACATCCTCCTTCCTCCAGCTCCCTGCTAGAGGAGTCTCCATGGGTTTGTTGCTCTCCATGTGAAACTTCTTCAGATTCTCGTTGGCATACTTTTCTTGAGATACAAATAGTTCTCCATTTGTTTGCCAAATTTCCAATCCAAGGAAATCATGCAAGAGCCCCATATCCTTCATCTAAAACTCTCTTGCCAGATCGTCTTTGCAAGACTTGATGAGCTACTCATCACCTGTCAGAATCGAATCATCGACATAAAGTACATTGATTAATAGTTTACCTTCTACCACAATATGGTAGAGGTTCGCATCTTCTTCACTTTTGGTGAAGTAGCTGTCGATCCTGGTGTACCAAGAAGGAGATGCTTGCTTCAGTCCATACAACGCTCTCTTGAATCTGCACACATGCGACTCTCTGTCGAAGGTCTCAAAACCTTCCGGCTGCTCAATGTACACCTCTTCCTCAATCACTCCGTTGAGGAAGGCTTTCTTTACATCCATTTGATGTATCTGCCATCCCATCCACGTTGAAAGTGCAAGGATAGATCTGACTGACGAGTACCTTGCAACTGGAGAAAAGGTCTCCTTGTAATCAATATTTTCCACCTAAGAGAACCCTCTGGCCACAAATTGGCCTTGTGTTTCTCAACTGTAAATTTTTGTAGATGTCCTATGTTTGATGCAACTTTACTTTTTATCCCCAATATCAACTAGCAATCACATAAACAAGAAAGTAAAATGCTGATAGAACATACCAGTAGATCCACAGAAGACAAGCCAAAAAATATATGTGTGTTGGTGCGTTACGACGATTAGTAGGATGCTTCAACTAGCAAAGTCTCAATACGGCCAGCCAACCAGAAGTGTCACAGTGAACAGTGAACAGTGAACAGTCAACACAAACAACAACAACAGCAAAGTCAACGCAAACAGCAACAACATCAAAGTCAATGCAGCGAAGTCAAAGTCAACGTCCAACCTCGGGATTTGTGCCAAAAAATGCAGATTGAGGAAATCGAAAGTTTGGGAGAGTTTCGGGTCAATTTGACCAAGCGTTGACCAAAGTCAACGCTGGTCAATTTATGCGCTGGAAACCCTAGACAGTCCGAAACCCTAGCTGCTGCTTTTTCCCACGTGTAAGTGAAGAAGAGACTCCCAAAGATGCTCGAACCAATCAGATGAGGAGAGAGAATGTGATGTGATGGATGAGTGAAAATGTCCTCCAATGTTGACCAATTTATATCCATCAATGAGGGTGCGTGACACAACTGCTGGGGCTTCAAGCCTATGTTTCATTTCAGGCCGACCTGCACATATTTTGAATAAATTCAAAATAAATGTTTGCTCAATGGATCAAGATGGTCTTTAGATCGATCTTGCACTTTTCCGAAAGAGGAGTCCAATAAAAATATTGGCATCTTCATCTGAGCATCACAACATGGAGTTTGGACCTAGTTGTCCAAAATTAACATCAACACTCCCATCTGCTGCCTATTTCACCTTATAGTTCCACCTGGATCCTACAACTGACTTTCCCTTCGGTCTTGTGTCAACTTCCCATGCATTGTTTCTGATATGGGAATCATACTCCTCAAGCATGGCATCAAACCAAACTGGTTGTTGCACTGCTTCCTCGATTGAGGATGGGCTCAATCTCTACACTCTTGCTCATAAGAGCCATGTAGCTAGTGTACTACTCTGGGGACCTTCTCTGCCTGCACTGTGATGTGGGTGCTTCCACATTCTCTCTAGTATCAAGCACCAACTTGTCAGCCTCTCTGGTGCGCTTCCACATTCTCTCTAGTATCAAGCACCAACTTGTCAGCCTCTCTGGTGCGCTTCCTTCCATCTTTGGATGTCTCTACATGAGTGGGTGCTTCCACTCTCTGTTCCTCTGCTTGTGGCTGTTGATTTTTGGTAGCATCGGAAGTGCTTTAAGTCTCAAAATATGTGGAGAGGCTTAGGCACATGTATTCCAAAGAACCCAAAAATCATTTGTGGAAATTCCACTCGGAATTATTAAAATAATTAATTATTTTAATGAGGACCTAAGTCTAAACTTAGGGAAATTAAATAATTAAAGGGTATTAATAAAACAGAGTGTGAATCTTCTAGAGAACATGGATCAAGTCAAGTTACGATTTTAGCCGTTGATTAGAAATCTAATCTCGGTCGTTGATATCTCAATGAGAAGACTATAAAGGAAGGCGTGAGGGTCATTTGGAAAACACACTAGTGTAGATACACAATTGCCCAAGTAAATCGATTTTCTTAGTGGCTGAAGTTCGGAAATAGAGAATCGATCCAAAGGGAGAGTTGTTGGTGGAGGAGAGACAAAGAGGGTTCAGCATCAATCCTCGCTGCAGGAGCAGGTGACACAGTGGAAGGAAGAGACAATAGAGAGGCAAGAAGGGAACAATGCAGAGAGGTGACGTAGTTTTGTGCAATGCCCACGCAGAGCCAATGCAGTGGTGACGTAGGAGGCCCGAGAGGGTCCTTCCGGGGTCATTTCTCATAAGAAAATTTTGTGAGAAATTTCCCCAGTGTTATCATAGAGAATTTCTCTTCATTACTGCTAATTGTAAATTGTATAATAAGATTTTTCGCTGAAGAATAATAGAAATCCTCATCTGCTGCACTGATTTTCCCGCATGGGGTTTTTCCGGGGACAATTGTCCAAAAATTTCTGTGTCATTCTTGTGCTAGTATTTCCTTATAATTTTTCTCAGTAATTGTATGGTGAAGTCTGCATTTGAATTTATTTCAATATTTACTGTAGGGATTTCTGCAAATAACTTATTTCTGAATAATAAGTAGGAGAAATAATATCAGATATTGCAGTAGGATTTCAAGTTGAAATTTTCACATGGTATCAGAGCAAGGTTGAGCAAGAAAACAGGAGGGTCTATGCCAAAGGGAACTCGTGGTGCTGCTCTAGCAACAAATCGTACTCCTGAGGGTTTTTACACATTGCTTCTGTAGAAACTGTCGGGAAAAGGGAAATCACGAAGAAGATGGAAGATCGCGTTATTTCAGAGTTGGCCTCAAGGTTGGAAAAGGAATGTGCATGTTTATCTAGCTCTGCATCATCAGATGATTGGTATATTGATAGTGGGGTTTCAATCCATATGAATGGAGAAAGAGATCATTTCTCCAGCTATGAAGAAGAACGAATGGACTTCCAAATTACTATGGGAAACAAGACAAAGTGTACCCCTATAGGAAAAGGGACCGTAGCATTTTAGACAGAAGCAAGAGACAATCTCTGAGCCACAAATGTGCTGCATGTGCCAAGTATGGGAATGAATTTACTTTCAGTATCTCAATTGTAGGACAAGGTATATGATGTGTACTTTATCGGAAGGGAAGTCTATGTCAAGCATCCAAGTTGGAAGAAGAAGGCTCAAATTGGGACTCAAAGCAACCGACTATACAAGTTGCAGCTAGAGTCTCCAATGGCATTGGTAGGCAACAATCTAAGTAGCGAATTAGATATGAATGAGCTATGGCACAGACGAATGGGGCATCTACACCATGGAGCTCTGAGAATGCTTAGAGAAACTGTTACGGGAGTTCCAGTACTTAGCACCAAGCACGATTACGTGCGCATAGGGTGTGTATTAGGGAAGTATGCTAAAGCAGCGTATTCCAGAAGCAACAATAGGGCAAAAAGTGTATTGGGACTAATACACTTAGATATCTGTGGAACAATGTCCACTATATCTCTTGGTGGAGGTGAATACTTTGTCACCTTCATTGATGACCATTCCAAGAAGACATGGATTTACTTATTAAAGACCAAGGATGAGGTTTTTGATTGGTTCAGAGAATTTAAGGCTCTGGTAGAAAACCTGACTGGGAAGAAAATCAAAGTGTTGCGTTCATATATCGACGATGAATATACTAATAAGGAATTTACATATTTCAGCGCAAGGGAGGGCATCAAAAGAGAATGGACTGCTCCTTATAATCCAGAGCAGAATGGAGATGTAGAACGAAAGAATATGACTATTGTTGGGGCAACAAAGGCAATTCTGTATGACCAGGATCTGCCTAGATTTTTATGGGCAAAAGCATGCAACACAACTGTATATATCCATAATAGGACCCCTCACAGAGCATTGGGCAAGACAACGCCCGAGAGTGTCTTCATAGGGATGAAGCGGGAGGTAAGTCACTTCAGGATTTTTGGGAGTGGCATATTGTCACGTTCTAGATAAGAAACGAAGCAAACTAGATCAGATTGCTGAGAAAGGGTATCTTGTAGGATATAGCGAGAAATCTAAGGCATACAGAATCTACATTCCAGGTAATAGGAAAGTTGTAGTAAGGAGGGATGTGAAATTCATGGAGGATCGAGCCTTCAGGAAATCCCAAGAAATGCCTACTGAAGAAAGTATAAGGATGTACCTCTTGTCCAGCGGCAGCTAGGAGAAGATCCAGCAGATGGACAACCATTAGGGTCTAGCACTATGACCAATACTATTATTTCTTCAAGAGAAGAAAATCCAGATAGCTCACATCAGATGGGACTACAGGAAGAAGAAATGATTGAGCCACCCGCCACTAGTGGCATAATTAACAGAGAAGTATGACAAACACTTAGGGACGCAAATGTGTTTGTTGGGGCTCCTAGAACTGAGAAAAGGCATTGTAGACAACGTGACAGATACCAAGCATTGGTAGCATAGGTTGAAGAACCCTCTAGCTTTCAATAGGCCATACAACATCAAGTTTCGATGGATGCTATGGTAGAGGAGTACAACTCTATCATGACTAATGATGTGTGGGAAGTTGTACCTAGACCATAGGACATATCAATTGTAGGCTCCAGGTGGATCTACTCAAGTATGCTGTAGACGATAGTGTAGAGAAGTACAAGGCCAGGTTCGTGGCTAAGGGATATGCTCAAAAGGAAGGGATAGACTATGAAGAAATCTTCGCCTCGGTAGCCAGATATACCACTATTAGATGCATTATATCCCTTGGAGTGCAGATGAGATGGGAGATTCAACAGATGGACGTCAAGACTGCATTCTTGAACGGGGTGATAGAAAAAGAGGTTTACATCGAACAACCAGAAGGCGTCGAAATACATGAGAAGAAAACTCATGTATGCAGGATGAAGAAAGCCTTGTATGGACTTAAACAGGCACCTAGAGCATGGTATGGTTGAATTGATGGATACTTGCAGTAGATGGGATTTGTCAAGAGTGACGCTGATCCCAATCTCTTCTATCTTACAGTAGTGAAGGAGCCTCTGATTTTGGTTTTATATGTAGATGATTTGTTTTTGACATGATCATCTAGGCTCATCAAAGATTGCAAGTTTGGTAGCAGAAGGGAGAAATCTTCCTCGGGCAAGGGAGATACACTACAGAAATTCTAAAGAGATTTAGAATGCAAGACTGTAGACCCATGGCTACTCCAATGGTTACCAATTGGAAGAAAATTGATGCATCTGAAGATAAAGAAGTGGACCTCACCTTGTACAGGCAGTTGATAGGGTCTCTCATGTATCTGGTCAACATAAGGCTAAACATTTGCTACGCTGTTAATTCCCTCAGTCAATTCACGGTAGAACCGAAAAGGGCACACTGGGCAGTTGCTAAGCATGTTCTTCAATATGTGCGAGGAACAATCGGATATGGATTAAAATACACCCAAGGCGATGATATCAGAGTGCGTGGATTCACAGATGCAGATTGGGCAGGAAGTTCAGTAGAGGAAAGTACCACAGGGTACTGCTTCAACATTGGATTAGGAATGACCTCCTAGTGCAGTAGGAAGCAGAAGCTCGTAGCACTGAGCTCCGCTGAAGCCGAATATATGGAAGCTAGCACAACTTCGTGTGAGGCCATATGGCTTAGGAAATTGCTCGTGAATTTATTCAGAAGGAAGATGGAGGCGACCAACATTCTATGTGATAATCAGAGTTGCATTAAGCTCTTTGAAAATCCCGTTTTTCATGATCCGTCGAAGCACATCGACATCAGGTGTTATTTTATTAGAGACTGTGTTCAGCAAGGGGCAGTACAGTTGCAGTACATTCCCACGGGAGATCAGGTAGTAGACATTCTCACTAAGGCCCTAGGGAGAACAAAGTTTGTTCACTTCAGGGAAAAGATGGGGATGGTTGAAAATCTGTTTCAGTAGCAGAAACGGATGAAGCAACACTTGAGAGGGAGTTGTAGTATGGATGTAACAGTGGCAGTGTCATGGGTAGCAGTACAGTGGTAGCAGCAGTGCAGTGGCTGATGAAAAATTTGTCAGATGTCTGCAGCGCAGAGAATGCTTCAGGGTTAAAGCAGTATGTAGCAGACATATTGTTAGAGCACCTTCCTCGCTAAGAGGGAGTGTTGATTTTTGGTAGCATCGGAAGTGCTCTAAGTCGCAAAATTTGTTGAGAGGCTTAGGCACATGTATTCCAAAGAATCCAAAAATCGTTTGTGGAAATTCCACACGGAATATGTTTTATTAAAATAATTAATTATTTTAACGGGGACCCTAAGTTTAAACTTAGGGAAATTAAATAATTAAAGGGTATTAATAAAACAGATTGTGAGCCTTCTAGAGAACATGGATCAAGTCAAGTTATGATCTTCGCTGTTGATTAGAAATCTAATCTCGGCCGTTGATATCTCAACGAGAAGACTATAAAGGAAGGCTTGAGGGTCATTTGGAAAACACATCAGTGTAGATACTCAATTGCCCAAGTTGATCGATTTTCTGAGTGGCTGAAATTCAGCAAGAGAGAATCGATCCAAAGGGAGAGTTGCAGGTGGAGGAGAGACAGAGGGGGTTCAACATCAATCCGGGGTGCAAGAGCAGGTGATGCAGTGCCCACGCAGAGCTAGCACAGTGGTGACGCAGGAGGCCCAAGAGGGTCCTTCCGGGGTCATTTCTCATCAGAAAATTTTGTGAGAAATTTCTCTAGTGTTATCATAGAGAATTTCTCTTCATTATTGTGATTGTAAATTGTATAAGAAGATTTTTTGCTGAAGAATAATATAAACCCTCATCTGTTGCACCGAATTTCCCGCATTGGGTTTTTTCGAGGACAATTGTCCAAAATTTCTGTTTCATTCTTGTGCTAGTATTTCCTTATAATATTTCTCAGTAATTGTATGGTGAAGTCCGCATTTGAATTTATTTCAATATTTACTGAAGAGATTTCCATAAATAACTTATTTTTGAATAATAAGTAGGAGAAATAATATCAGATATTGCAGTAGGATTTTAAGTTGAAATTTTCACAGTGGTTGCTCCACATCTTGAGGTTCTTCTTTTGGAGCTAACAACTCCTCAACTGCATGCAACTGAAGCTCCCTCTCAAGGGAAATTCGTATGGCCTTCTCTTCATCGAATTTCACATCTCTCTTGACCACTGTCATCCTGTGAAATGGCAAGTACACCTGATAGTTGTGAGGTGTATCAGTGTACCCCAGAAATATTCCCAACTTAGCTGTTGGCTCTAGCTTTTTGCCGATATCTTTGGTTACATGGTAGTAAACCGATGAACCAAAATTTTTAAAGTGCGCCACATTTGGTTTCTTCCCTGAAAAATATTCCTCTTGTGTATTCATCGCGAGAATCCGATGAGGACATATGTTCTACACAAATACTACTGTTTTGCATGCTTCAGCCCACAAGTGCAACAATAGG
The DNA here is from genome assembly GCA_034641835.2 of Pinus albicaulis. Lineage (NCBI taxonomy): Eukaryota > Viridiplantae > Streptophyta > Pinopsida > Pinales > Pinaceae > Pinus > Pinus albicaulis. Next base: position 1,312,615,792 of record CM076579.1, read on the forward strand.
CTCTGATCATGCAACATCGCTCGTGCTGCTCCCACAATAGTTCTGTTCTTCCTTTCTACAACCCCATTTTGCTGTGGGTTATGAGGTGCTATCAATTCCTGTCGAAGCGCAAAAGTTCTTGAACTCATTCGAGACATATTCTCCACCATTATCGCTCCTGAGAGCCTTCACCTTCTTCCCTGTATCTTTCTCGACAAGTGCTTTGAACTCACAAAATTTTGAGAGCGTCTAATCTTTTTTCTGCATGAAGAATATCCAACACTTGCATGAAAAATCATCTATAAAAATCACATAATACTTGTGTTTTGCTGTGGAGGGTGTCGAGAACGGTCCACACACATTTGAGTGAACTCTTTCAAGGATCGCCTTCGCTCGCCTGTCCTTATCATGAAAGGTAGCTTTGGTGTACTTACCCAATGTACACCTTTGCATGTATCTCGCTGCTCAAGTGCACCCTTGAGAAGTCCTGTAGAAATCTGCTGCATGATCTTCAAAGTGCCATGATGTAGATGGCCCAATCTTCTATGCCATAACTCACCAATTTCTCGGCTCTGCACCTTCTCTGTTTTTGTGCTCAAGGCAGCACAATCTTGTACATCCAATTTGTAGAGGTTCTTTAGACGAACCCCGATCTTTTTGACCTGTCCCATGGCTTTGTGATGAAGGAACACCTTTTCCTTTGCTAAATATCACATCATAGCCACGGTCTTCCAACATAGCAACTTAAACTAGATTCTTCTTTAAACCAAGAACATACATGACATCTTTTAGGAGTACGAGACTCCCTTTGAAAGGTAACAATACCTATGTCGGTCGCGTTATACCTCCCGTCATCTGCCATCTTGATGTGCATCTGGAGATCCTTCTCCTCCAAGTTGTTGAAGGATTCTTTTTTGTCGATCCTATGGAATGAAGCGCCACTATCCAGGTACCACACATAACCCATCATCGATGACACAATGCATGCGATGAGAGTGAAATCCAACTTGAATTGTGAGGCAAGAGCTTCACCTGCTGCTCCTCTTGAGGGCTTCTTGTTGGCCTTCTTGTGTCGACACTTTGTGGCATATTGTCCAAGCCCATGAAAGTGAAAACATTTAATCTTTGACAAGTCCTTCTTCTTGCCTGCCTGACTAGAATTTGATTTGGAATGGGACGCCTTCCCTTTCCCTTTCTTTGCCTTTCTAGCCAAGGCACAATTCTCCTCCTCATCAGCCTTTAATGAGGATCCATCTCTGGTATTCTGTTGAATCTCTTCTTATACCAAGTCGGACCACAATCGCTCCCACTTTGGTAGCTCCTTCCTACCATTCACCGAATCCTTGTAGCTGTGCTTGCTCTTGGGAAGGCCTAGAAGTGTTAGGATCACCAAATCATCCTCGACAACTGTAACACCAACACTTCCAAGCTCATCTCGACATTGAGTGAACTTCATCAAGTATTTTGGTATTTTGTCGCCCTTCTCCATCTTGATTTTTCTGAGATTGTCCTTCGGCGCTAGTTTCCTATGGTCGCTACTGTTATGAAACAAATCTGTTAAGGTCTTCCACATAGCATATGGATTTGCTTTTCCACGGAGGTCCGAGACAATATGATCTCGAACTCCTCCTAACAGAATCCTTCTCACCTTTGCTACATTCTTCTTCTCTGCATCAAGATTTTGAGCATCTGTTGCTGCGGGCCTGGGAATATCACTGTCTATGAACTCCTTCAGCCCGTTGTCTTCCAACACTGTTTCCATCCTGTCCTTCTAAGCTATGTAATTAGAACTACCCTCGAGGGAATATTCGAGTCTCAATCCACAGAAAGACATCCTAATCTGCTTCTAGTCCTGAAGAGTAGATCTGCAAATTTGATTCACCTGTTCAAAACAAACTCTTATTCTTCTCTTCTATAATGATTCCTGCTTTGGTACCATGTAGAAAATCCACATAGATTAAACTGATCTTGTAATATGCTAAAACAAATTACTTGAATCTATTCTACAAATTGCAGAAACTAATTACGAATTCATAATCACATGAACAAGAAAGAGAAAGAATTTCAATCGCACAACACAAAGATTTATCTAGGGAAAGCCTCAGTGAAAAACCCTGCTATCTATATATTGCATAAGTCAAGAATATGAAACAATACAATGCTTCTCTCAGGCTTGAGAGCTCTATGCACTATCTTTGACTGTCTCACTCTACCTAGGCCTACTTGGTTCAATACTTAACAAAAATCTTTCCTTTGGATGCCCTGCCTTGCTTGCGCAATCCCTGGGAAATTGATCCCCTATTAATTAGGAAATTCCCAATTAATGATTGCGCAATACATCTAAGACTTTCTATTGACCTCATGCATGACCTGTACAATTTTCTAATTATACAACTGATAGTACACTTCCCTTTAACTCCAATCTCAATTGGGTCTTCCTCAAAACTGACATGCAATAGCTATTTGTAGTGAATTATCAGTTATCTAATTGATCACTACATGTGAATTAAATCAGGTTTAATTCACTGGACCTCTCACAAGCTCCTCTATCAGTTAAAACTAATTAAACTGATTTTAACTCAAATAATTAAGTTAAATAATTACAACTCAAAATAAACTGTAACTGGACCCCCTAAAACATAGAGAGAACTCTGCGTGCCTCTAGTTTGACCCTAAACTCGAATTGACTGAGCTAACTAAGTCTTCGTGACTTAGTTAATTAACTCATACAAGCTGTCATGTGATGTGGAATTACTATTTCCTCCTAATTTAATTAAGGGAAAATTAAATTAGAAGGCTTTTCTTATTGCCAATTTCAACATCTCTTCCAAAGCAAGACCCTCCCAAGAATGTCCCTTCTAAAGAACCTCCTAAAGAGAAAGACCTTTCAAAGGATCCTCCAAAAAAGGATTCCCAAACTAAAGTCGAGCCTAAGAAGGGTTCTCAAAAGGGAGGAAATATCAAGAAGAAAGAAAAGGGCAAGCGGGCAGGGCTCAACATTGACATGGATACTTCTATTGGGAAGATGACCGTATATGTCCCTCTAAAGGAGATTGCAAAACTTCCTGAACAACAACAACAAATTAAGAAATCCATGGGTTTTGAAGAGGAAGAATTACCTGAAGACTTGCAAAACATTCATATTCCTGATCATAACCGTGGACATGAACCTTTTATGCTCACTTTGGCTATCAATGACCTTTATCTCCATAATTGCATGCTTGACTCAAGGGCTTCCGCAAATATCATGCCCTTAAAAGTGATGAAGCAATTGGGTCTTAGCATCACTCGACCATACAAGAAGGTGTGTGGATTTAACTCCAAACCTGTGGAGGTGGAAGGCCTCATAAAGGACCTTAAGGTTTCTTTGGGTAGGAACCCCGACATATCCCTTCTTATGGATGTCGTTGTCATTTAAATTCTTGGTGTATGGAGGATGGGATTATCTAGGAAACGAGGGGCCACCGTTGGAGTTCACATTCAAGTGGATCTATCATATGCTACCATCCCACAACCTAATGGCACCCCTTTAATCCTTTATAGGGATCCCACCTACCTCTCTCATGTGATTTAGCCTGGACCATATTATGAAGCACGCAACATTGAGAAGCCTTCTCTCGTTCTCCCTTCACAAGAGGTCTGTATCCTAACAAGGCCAACTCACAAGCCAAGAAAAAGGTGGAAGCCTAAAAAATATATAAAGTAGGGGACTTAGTCTTAGTGGACAAAGAACTGATGCCCACCAATATTCATGGGAAAGTTGGGGATGACTATAACTACATTGCTAAGCTCAACGACAAACTATGGCCTCAACTGATCAAGTTAAGTCACATCACTCCTTTCCTTGATACTTGACATTGTGCTATATGCATGTTAGAGTAGGATGCATTGCATGCCGATTTTCTACATCATGGTTAATCTCATATGGTGTTTCCCATGGTAGATTAGCTGCATTTAGATTAAATTTGCATATTTTTGTTACTTGTTGATTTGATGGCATGACAATAAGCATGGGTGATCATAAGATGCCGTGTGGATTTAGTTGTTGATATGTGCAGGTAACAGGTCTGCGATGACCAAGAGATTGTTGGAGTTCTTGTGACCTCTCGTTCGAGTAGCTTTTCCCACTTCTTTGAGAGATCACATCCCAGTTGGAGCCAGATCTTATCCACCACTTTGTGGGTAATATCCCTAGGAGAATTTTTTTCTCCATGATGGTCCTTAGCCAGCAACCAACAACCCCTTGCAGCCCTCAACTAGCTCATTGTGCCGTTTCTCTGCCACTTGATCCAACCATGTGGTTCCTCACCCATTTGTATTGATCGAATGTTTGAAGATGTGCCTCTCGAACCTAAAGTATGTCTCTTCATTTGGTAATTGAGTTATTGGGTTTACTTATCATGGACACTTTTGGATATGGATTGATGGGGGGATTCAGTGAAAAAAGTGGGCTTAGTTTGTGCTTCTGTCCCCTTGACCTCTTTTGGATGTTACCCTTGGATTTTAGTCTTGTGGGATCTCCTTTACTGACTATTTGGTTTTAGGGTGGTACCCTTGGGAAACCCCGACTTTGGTTGCGTGATCCCACTCCCTTATCCACATATATCACTCCCTTCCATTCACTATAGCCCCATTCATCATATCTCCCATCTTGGTCCACATTTCCTCACTGGGTCCACATAGCATTCCCTTGCCCCCACCTTGGGTTAGGCTTGGAACAATGCCTCGGAGGTTGAAGTAGAAGAAAAGAAAAGTAAAATTATAAATGGACACACTCAACAGGAAAATGTACCATAAGATGCAAAAGATGGTCGGGACAAACATATTTAGCACGTGGGCAAAAGTCAATGCATGAGCTCTACCCCATACCCATGGCCATCACCCTGGTTCCATAGGCCCTAGATGAGCCTCCTTTATCATTTAGGAACCCATGATTGTCCCAACCCCTGGAGGGCAATGAACCACCCCACAAAAAAGGGGGTATCCACTACTATATCTTACACATCATGCTGTTATCCTTTGAGCCCCGAGCAGTTAATCAAAGAAAAATCATAAAAGGCAAAAGTCATATAAAAAAGGGTGGAAAAATCAATGTCGAGGCACCTCATGTACCACGATTGCTCCCTCCCATACATTATATACCCAGGGGTGGGATTCCCTTCTTTTAGCTACCCTTGTGCCCTGATATGTGGCCTAGGATTGCCCCTCTCATTCCCTATTCCATTCACCTCTTTATCGCATGCCACCACCATTTGAGGGATGTACCTTGAACATACTATCCCCTCTAAAAGTAGACAACACCTAATAAGGTACTTGGCTAACCCCATTTGGAGCTTCTAGACATTAGTACATGCCGAAGCCCACTATGGAAGGGCATGCCATTATGAAGTGTCAACTTGTTGTCCATGGTTTGTAAGATCTTTTACCCGATTACTTTAATGAGTTGTTGTGCTGGAGGGCTAGGGGATGCATTGGATCTTATGCAGGATTGCAGATGGTGTCCATTCTGGGTTTGGTCTCCCTATACGTGGTCCTAACCCTCCAGAGGGCTACATTGGCACATGTAGGGCGTGTGTAAAGAGCCATGTGTCTCGAGAGCAGTAGACAACACTCCATGGATCCCCAAAGATGTTCAAATATTGCTTGAGATCCACCTTTTGGATGAGGAAGATGCATCTAGTACACTATGCCCAGCTGGCCCCACAAGTGCACAACACTCTTGGCAAGTGTCCTAGGACTTGTTCGTTGACATGGCGTCATTTATTCCATCATCTGAGCCCTTGCAAATAGTCTACAGGCATCTTCGACTCACTTGGAGACACATGAGGTTGTTAGTGTGCCCCCACACCCACTAGGAGCACCACATGTTTATTGTTTGGAGAACAAGGGGCCACCCCTTTGTCCATCAATTTTGATGGTCCCATTGATCATTGTGGCACTTATGGACCTCATCAGGCCTCTTGGAGGGCCCTACAACTTGCATAGATTTTCATTTGACCTCTTGAGAGGCTTATTATTTGTTGACACCTAATTCTCGGGATTGGGTGAAATTTTAAAAATAGTGTAAATAGAAAATAAAGAGAGGCAAAAGTTGAAGAGACACTGGGAGATGAATCCCAAGAGTCTCACCTCCATGTATATATTTGTGTGCACCCTTTAATGCAAATTCATTTCAGTTTTGTTGGAGTTACCTCCTGGCCTAACATGGTGTCAAAGCTAGCTCCATTTTTGGCTTCCCTTCCCTTGTAACTCCCTCCTCCATTCTGCAAAACTGTCTCTGCCATACTATTGACATTCTGCAAAATCGTGACATTTGCGCTCTTCCAACATCTATGCTCTCCCAATATCTTCATTGTTCTCTGCATTGATAACTAACCTATGTTTTCCTTGGAACCACGCTTAGTCCTGACACATACATACAGAGTATATTTTTACATTGCTCCACGCTCCATATACACGCAGCCTTCGCATATTCGTTGCGCTCTCAACACTGGAGCCTCCCCCATTCACTCTATTCCTCTCCTCAACTCAATGCGTAGTCTCGGCTCCCGTGGCCTCTTACACATTCGACTCCTCAACGTGTAGTCTCGGCTCCCGTGGCTTGCCCTTGCCGGTGCTCCTCCACCCACAGTCCTCCAGGTATCGCACCCCACCATCGAATAAGTTCCTCATACATATTCGCTGCTCCATCCAGCAATACCGTTCCCTCACATCGTGGCTCTGCGGTATACACAGTCGTCATATCCACGCACTACTCCATATACACACTACAACCGACCCCATACACACTACAACCGACCCCATTCGCATAGTCATGCCTCTGCCCATCGTGGCTTGGGACCCACGACCCTCCACCTCCACCCACAGTCGGCTTTGTTTTGCACTCCTCGTGGCACAGTCCCTCGACTGCCCCTCGACTCTTATAATATAGTCTGCCTCCTCGGCATACAGACTCCCTCCCTCTTGTACGCAGCCTTCCATACACTGCTGATCATCATAAGTCTCGGCCTCTTGTACGCTACTCCCTCCTCGGCCTCCTATATGCTACTCTTTCCCATACGTTGCTCCTTCCTAGGCATACATGCTTACAGCCCACCGTGGAGCACCTACCCCTTGACATATGCTCCCTATTCATGCGCCCTACCTCATATCCATCCACCCTCCCTCACATAACACCTCCCCATATTTTCTCTCACCCATACAAAACCTCCCCCAAATAAAACCTCCCTCATATATTGTCTACCCAAATATACCTTTGTTGTATAAAACATTGATTTTTTTTACAAATTTGCAACAAAATTCCTATTTTTTACAGTATTGGCATAGTGGCAATAAAGTAAATTTTTTTACAGTACATATTGGAATGCATAAACTCATATCTATTGTGGGAGTGGTTCTCACTAGTAAGGAGAACTATCTTGAGTGGTCCCAGAAAATCAAGCACACTCTCATTTTTAATGAGTTGTGGAAAGGATTTTGTGGAGATGAAGAAAATGCACTTGCAAAGCCTACATCAGACAAGGAGATCACCATCTGGGACAACAAGAACAACAAGGCCTATGCCTTGATTGCAACATTTGTAAATGAAGAGGTGAGTCACCACATTACACCATTCTCAAATGCTTATGAAGCCTTGAAGTAGTTGAAAGAACTGATGAATCACATTCAAAACTTGAAGTTGTTCAATTGATGATTAAACTATTCAGTCTTGAATTGAAAAATGATCACCCCCTTGCTTTAGCATCAGAAGTAAGATCTATCATGCATGACATTAAAAACACTGGTGTTGAAATAGACATACCTCTCATAGCTTATGTCAAGGCATTATATCCCACTTACTCACATTATTTTGAGTCATTGCAAGCAAATGGAAACCTTAAGGAGATTATCTTTGACTCCCTTGAGAAGAAGTTTGCAGAGAGAGAAAAGGCTTTTGGGAAGAAAACAACCCCTAAGTCTTATGAAGAAGCTTTGTGTCTTGCACATAGAAAGAAGAATCATGCTCAAGATTCTTATAGAAGAAGAGGTGGCCGAAAAGGAAGAGAAAGAAGAAATTTCAGAGGTAGGGGAGCAAACAATTTCAAGGTGAAAAATCTGATCTTCATTGCACACAGTGCAGTAGAGATGGACATGATGCATACACATGTAAGTTGCGTTGGGAGAGAATTGAGCAGGAAAGAAATGAAGCCAAAGATAAAACTCATGACAAAGAGGAAGGTAAAGCACCTGAATCCTTTCATTATGTTGTGGCACATTGTACTATTGGAGCAACTGAAGACTTGTTTAATGCGTCACTTGCTTCTTGGGAAAATGATTGGTTGCTTGATTCAAGAGCAACAAGCCACATGAGTTTCATAAAATATTTTTTTGAAGAATTTACTGACAAGGTTGATGGAGTAGTATACTTTGTAGACAAATCAAAACTCAAGCCATCAGGGCTTGGCACAATCAAGCTCAAACTTTCTGGTCTTCCAGACTTTCTTCTACATGAGGTTCTATACCTCCCAGAGTTGAGGAGAAACTTGTTGTCTTTGGTCCACATTTGCTAGCAAGGAAACTCCATTCATATGTTTGATGGCAAGGTTGAGGTCAGAAAAGCATCAGATTGCTCACTTGTCATGATGGGGATAGAAGAAGAAAGACTTCTAATGCTGCAAGGTACCTCTGCTCGTGCACAAAACTTTGCATTTAGTTCTCAATATGATGAAGGTGCATTTCCATCAAGTCTTTTATGGCATGCTAGATTTGGACACTTGAACTATGAAAACATTCAATTGTTGAAGAAAAATGGTGTTACTGGTTTGCCTACAATTCCTAAGAAACTTGAGCAATGTGATGCTTCTATTTTAGGAAAGCATAGCAAACAACCTTTTCATGATTCACAGTCCAGAGCACATAGAAAAATTGAGCTTATTCATTCAGATTCATGTGGCCCCATGCCTGTTCCTTCTGCAAATGGAAATAAATATACAATGACATTTATTGATGACTACACCAGAATGTGTTGGGTTTACTTATTGAAGAAAAAATTTGATGCTTTTCTAACATTCAAGAACTTTCATGCATGGATTGAAAATGATGCACAAACTCATATTGGCTCTATTCGCACCGATAAAGGAAAAGAATACATTTCAAATCAATTTGAAAACTATCTTCGTCAACATGGGATCAAACATCAAACAACCGTGCCTTAAAATCCCCAATAGAACGATGTAGCTGAAAGAATGAACAGGACAATTTTAAATATGGTATGTTCCGTGAAGTTTTTCAAGAATGTAAAATTGATGTCTTGGGCTGATGCAGTTCTATGTGCCGTGTATATAAAGAATAGGTGTCCTTCTAATGCAATTAGAAACAAGACTCTTTATGAATTGTGGCATGGCCACATTCCTTCGGTAAAGCATCTTAGGGTCTTTGGTTCCATCTGTTATGCCTTGATACCTAAGGAACAAAGAAACAAACTTGGTGCAAAGAGTCGGAAGTGTATCTTCTTGGGGATTCAAATACCTCCAAAGCATACTGTCTCTATGATGAAGTTAATAGGAAGTTTGTAGTATCTAGAGATGTCATATTTCTTGAATCTTCCAAGATTGACAATGTTGTTGAGCGGCAACTTGATTGCTTGGATAGATTTGGGCATGCAAATTCATTTCAAGAATTTGATAATCAGATTCCACATCTTGAAGGGGGGATTCCTATACTGAATTAATGTGTGGAATTGTCTTTTGAAGCACTCCCTCCCCCACATGAAGATCCAACCACGGATGACACTTTGAGTGATGTGATTGAAAAAATTGGGAGACTGAATCTTGATTCAATTGCAACTCAGTGAAATGAGTAGCTTGGGCCATCTTAGAAAGGTCCTCCAAAATGGCTGACAAAGACACTTGAAAATGTTCGTCTCGATGAGGTTGGAAAGACAGGAACAAGAAGCTCCACCAAGCAAAATGGAGGTGATGTAGATGATTCTGATTCACCTGTTGATATGGATGTTTCTTATAATTGTGAATTGAATTTGTCTACAAATTTTGAACCAACTTTCTTGAAAGAAGTCGCTTCTCATGATGAATGGAATGAAGCGATGCAGAAGGAATATTATGCCTTGATAGAGAATGGCACTTGAAAGCTGGTTGATCCTCCATTGGGAACCAAACCAATTGGCTGCAACTGGGTCTACAAGAACAAGTACAAAGCTGATGGCTCACTTGACAAGCACAAAGCCAGGCTTGTGGCAAAAGGTTTTGCATAGAAAGAAGGGGCCGATTATGAGGAGACTTTTTCCCCCACAACAAAATGGGCTACCATCCAGACACTCTTTGCCTTCGGAGTGGTTTGAAGGTCCATCAAATGGATGTAAAAACCGCTTTCTTGAATGGAGATATAAAGGATAGTGTTTTTATGTCTCAACGAGAAGGATTTGTTGTGAAGGGCCAACGACACAAAGTATGCAAGCTTGTAAAATCCTTGTATGGCCTCAAGCAAGCATCGCGAGCCTGATATGAGAAGTTAACTGAGCATCTTCTGAAGCTTAACTTCAAACATTATGATCTTGATGTTGCAACTTTGTTTGTCAAGAAAGTTGGTAAAGCAATTATATATCTTGTGGCGTATGTAGATGATCTTTTAATGACAGGGAACAATGAGAGCTATATTGCATCCATAAAGAAGGAATTGAGGAAAGGTTTTGAAATGACCGACTTGGGCTATGTTCACTACTATATTGGTATTGAAGTAACTCAACATCCTAAGTTTATATTCCTCTTTCAGAAGAAGTACATTGGTGATCTATTGAACAGGTTTGGCATGACTGAGTGCAATTTTTTGACTACTCCAATGGAACAAAACTTGAAGCTCACATCCATTGAAGGAAAATAATTTGAGGATGCAACAAAGTATAGACATCTCATTTGCTGTTGGAATCCTCTCCAGGTTTATGCAAAAGCCTTGTGAGGGACATTGGTTTGCTTCAAAAAGAGTTATAAAGTACTTGAAAGCAACTCAAGTCTTTGGACTCAAGTATACACAGGTGGGCGACTTCAACTTGATTGTATACTCCGATTCAGACTTTGATGGAGACAAAGAAACTGGGGTATCTACTTCAGGTTATACTATGAGTCTTGGATCAAGAGTTGTCTCCTGGAGATCATGCAAACAATCAGTTCTAGCAGATTCCACAACTGAGACAGAATATGTGGCAGTAGCTGAAGCAACAAAGGAAATTGTATGGCTCAGGAAAATTCTGGAAGATTTGTAGATGAAACAAATGCATTCAACTCCACTCATGGTCGACAACACTTCTGTAATAAAGTTGGCCAAGAACCCAAAGTTCCATGATCAAATGAAGCACATCAATACGAAATACCATCTGATTCGACATCATGTTGAGGCCAAGACAATCCATCTACGCCATTGTTCCACAAATAAAGAGATTGCAAACATCTTCACCAAAGTGCTCGTAAGAGAAAAGTTCGAAAGAGTTAGAGCGATGCTTGGACTCACCAACATCCCTTCAGATTAAGAGGGGGGGGGAATGTCAACACCTAATCCTAGGGATTGGGTGAAATTATAAACATAGTGTAAACAGAAAATAATGAGAGGCGGAAGCTGAAGAGACATTGGGAGATGAATCCCAAGAGTCTCACCTCCATGTATATATTTGTGTGCACCCTTTAATGCAAATTCAATTCAGTTTTGCTGGAGTTACCTCCTGGCTTGACATTATTTTATTTGTGAGCTAGTTTGGTGGGCCTTGTCACCAAAAATTTGTTAATTTGCACATTATTTAATTTTAGGGGTTAATGTAGGCCCAAATACGTAATTCAAACTCCTAATGAGTGTATAAATAGGAGTTAGATGAATTCATTTTATATCATCACTTGACTTGGATCATTCTCTCTCTTGAGAACTTCACATTTCTTCTTGGAGGATATTTTTGGGTCATGAATGAATTGTGATGTGTGGATTGGGTCTTCTTATCTTGGAGCTTCTTATATTGCAAATGTGTTGATGGTTGGATGTAATTGCAATTTTGATGCTATTTTCTTTTACTTTGTTGCATACAATGATAATGGGATTTTCGCTATTTTAGGGCTAATTGTTGCATGCATTTACGACATCAATGTGGAATTATGTTTCTACATAGTTTATCTCAATGTATGGGCCATGTTTGATGAACGAATTGTCCTTGAGATTGAATTTATCTCGACAAGCCTTCTCCATTTGCAACTAAGTATAAACTCTTTTAAGGTCACTTTTCTTCTCTTACCCTAACATTGGACAAAGTTGACTTTGAGAGCCTCCTTGGACAAGAAACGAAATCCATCTTCATAGTTCTCCTTGAATCCATATCCCCAAGAGGAATTAGGCATTGATCCATCAAAATGTGGTCATTTTAAACCTATTTCTTCACCTTTTCCTCTCTCTTCTTGGTCTAGCTATGCTGGGCCATCTAGGGCATCAATTTCCCGACAAAGTAGCCCTAGAAAAAGTTCGATCTCCTAGCCCCTACTGCACTAACGTGTCCTCAAGGTCTCCTCCGAATTTGAAGAGATTCTGACAATTGGATTGCGAGATATCCCAAGCGCTAGGTTTGAGATCAAACTTTGCCCTGGTGTTCCCAAGGCTAACACTTCGTAAGATCAATTTGACACCTTTAAGTGAAAATTCTTGTTTTGATCCTTTCCCTTGCCTTGTTTAGGTTAAGATCATCATCTTTTTTAAATTCCCTCCTCTTAACCTAGAATGGGTGCACTTGGCCTCGTGTGGTCCCATTTCTTACCGAAGACACTTCATCAAGGACAACTCAAGACTCCAAGTTTTACAAGGATTTTAGGGATTGAGAAAATACTTTACAAGTCATATTCCTTTGAACTAACCCTCAAATCCTCACCTCCTTTTCCTAGAAAATCTTGTACCTTGCTTAAAGAGCAAGCAAGCTTCATTCTTAACCCTATTCTAGGGAAAGGGTATTTGGGGTCACTTCACATCTATTTGTTGATCCATATTTTATAATTGACTTCCTAAATACCGGGTCTCCTCCCATCATTGAAAGTCCGTAAAGAGCAAGGAGTCTTAGTTGTGGTGACAGTGGGCTAAGTCTGCAAAGTTGCCCTTGGTCTAGCAGTTGCCCTTTTAGGAGTCCCTTTACGCCCCCTGCTAGTTTGAGTGGTAAAATTCCCTAGACGCTTCCTAGATTCTCCCTAATGGTAATGTTAAATTCTTGTTTAACTTTCATTTTCATCCTTTCACTTAAATTTTTAACATTACCATGAAATGACTTAGGATGTTTGAGAGTGGTTCCAACCTCGTCAGACTTTGTATGGAGAAAATATAATTTCATATCCCATTCAAAATTCAGCAGACTTAATATTTTTTAGGGTCAATGGGATTGTGGCGTTTCATTAGATTATATCATGTATGAGGGCATGCGATTGGCATTTAATCAAGAGCACCGAGCCCTATACGTACTCCAATGTTGGTGTTGTTGATTGTTGAATTTATTTGTCATGGAGTTAACAAAAATGTACCCTTCACTCAAGTCAAAATCATTGATCAAGCATGTTAAGCTTTCTCTACAATAATATAAGGGTTGGATTAGGCCATTTGACCAAAATTGGGGAATGTTGACTAATATCCCTAGAGAATCGAAGTAGAGGTAAACGCTAGACAAGAGAAGAGGAATCTAGATTCTAGATGGTTGATATTGGAATAATTGATCATTGATGTACAATGGATGCCATATCTATCTTGATTTATGTAAAAATATGCATGTTTTCATGTTTTCTACAACTAATTTGGTATTTTGGACTTTTTTTTTTTAAATATAAATGCAAAAAATATAAAACAAATATATATATATATATATATATATATATATATATATATATATATATAATAGACGCTTCCGAGACGCTTTGCTTCCTAGATTTTTGGGAAATAATGCTTCCGCGTCCCTGCTTCCAAAAAACGTCCCTGCTTTGTCATACATTGGTTTGAGCTGCAAAGAGTGCATTCGATTAAGCCCCTGGATTTGAATTGCCTTCCACCACTCTTCAACCTTGGGGAGGAAGTCTTGGCGTTGGAGCCAAAAGTGTTCAAATGGAAATGACCGATTTTGAGGGGACCGCTTGAGGTCGAGTTCTAACTGAATGGGCTAGTGATCAGACCCCAGACTCGATAATATTTTGGCCATTAGGTTCTCTAACAGAAAGAATCGATCCAACGGACTAGCGATTTGGTGGGTTCCCCCCCCCGTCTATTGTTCTAAGTAAAAACTCCATTGATTGTGTCAGTGTCCACTATTTTCATATCTTAGATCAAGTCCCGAAATAGTAGTGTCACCGTAACCAATCTCCTTATCCCGCCCTTCTTCTCTTCAAGATTTCTAATCATATTGAAATCTCCCCCGAGAATCCATCCTTCCCCTTGAACAAGTTGATGCATAGTTTTGATTTCCTTTGGGAAGCCCTCTTTCCTACCTAGGACTGAAGGTCCATAAACCGTCGATATCCAAAGCCTTTCCCCTAACAACAGGTAGCCAAAGCGTCCCAATAGAACATTTGGTGTAGCCATTCAGTCATTAAAGAGGACCCACCGAGGGTTCCATATCACTTCTATTCCTCCAACACAACCTCTAGAATCAATGGCCATGGATTCGCTCCCCATCCAACACCGTAACAGAATGGATGTGAATGTGGAGTTGCTTACCTTGGTTTCCTACAATAGGACTATGTCTGGTTTTTCCTTCGAAATTTTTGATCTCAGGTATTGCTTCTTACCTTGAATATTCAAGCTGCGAATGTTCCAGGAGACGATCTTCATGGGTCAGCTGTTGTTGAGTGGAGAAATAGTCCATTATCTTATTAATCTAACCAAAGTTCAATAGAAACTCACCTACGACATGGAGAACTTATTGAGATGTTTTGTGCCCTTTGCGGTTGCGGTCATTTGTAGCTTTTTCTTTGGCTTTACAGAGTTGTGTCGAACTCTTTCGTCCCACGTTAGTTGCCGATGACTCCCCACCAGGGGTTGGATTAGATTGTTGCCATTGTCCATATAAGTGCAAGAAGTGGTGAAGTTGCTCCGTGGGTATTGATTGGGTTTCTGTCCTCGCCCAAGTGTGCAGAAATTCCAGCATGGTTTTTTAATCAGCGTCTAAGTTGTCCTGACGATCCTCCGCCTCCAGAATCGACATTGTGTTTGCTAGTAACTCCTTCAAGTTCAAATCCCCACTTGGCTTCTCCGTAGATTTACGATTCATTATTGTCTCTCGATGTATTCTCCACCGCCATTAGTTGGTCTCCAAGGGAAATTTGCTCATTCTCTAGTGTTTTCTCTAGGGTTTCCTCTTGTGTGAGGATGGCAAAAGAGTTCTCATCTGTTGCCGCTTTATGTTCATCTGTGTTCAATTTCTGCAAAGAAGCCCCCAAGGTTTGTCCAGGGCTTTTCGCCTGCTCCGGTTTCCCCTGAGTCTGACGAGTTGCGTTCCCTCTCCGCCTCGTCACCTCTTGGAAACCCCTAGTATCTTCTTGCTCTAGAAGATCCTGTTGCTCAACAATAGTGATGGGGTAGTCTCAAATCAAATGGCCATGCTCATGGAAGTGGTGACATTTGAAGGGGACATGCTCATAGTCGAAGGGTTGGGTCCAAACAATGTCGTGATACTCCAGATCTATCGACTTCGGTAATGGATTTGAGATGTTTATATAGACACAAATTTGGCCATAAGACGTGTTGTTGCACAAACTGTACAAGAAAGATGCGACAATGCTCAGGACCAGGGCTGTCACTCTGATCCCCACCCTCTTCGTTCTAGCTATCTCCCTACAACAAGCTATGGGGGTAGTCCCTATGAAATGTGAAGATGGGAGACTTGTTGGCAACCAACAAGTTTGGGAGACACAATTGAATGGCCTAGCAACTTAAGTGATTTGATTAGATTTATTATGAAGACCAATGCCTTAAATGGAGTCAATTACTTGTGTGAAACAAATTATACCAAGTCATTAGATGAACAGTTTTTGCTTAAGGATGCTTCACTATCCTAAATGAGATGCAAGTCTTACAACCTAGGTGAGATACAGATTCTTGGTTTATTTTAAGTTATATGCCTATTCTAGGTGTATCCTTTCTCTTAACTATTTTGAAGCTAGTTTTTAGAGTAAGTTGTGAGAGAGAAACCGAGGAGAGGAAAGCTGAGGCTTGGTTAACGATACCTTCCCTGGGGTTCTAACCACCCGATGCCTCTTGCGCTGCAGAGATTGTGGCTTTGATGACCTCGAGGTCACCGTGAAAACCACTAAAGAGATGCTAGGCTCCTCAAGCTAGATGAGAAAGGTGAGCCTACCTCTGTATCGACCAAGCTTATGCTTGGCAATTAATTGATTAATGCAAGAGGCTAATTCCTGAAATGCAAACGCAAAATATGAGTGTTCTTTAGGTGAGATTAGTTAATGTTCTTAAGTACTTGATTATGGTGATCTTCAATAAGGTACTTAAACAAATAAGTGAATAACAATCTCAACCCAAGAAAAGTGCTCAAAATTTAATGGTGCCAGAAAATGTTGCCAATAGGCAATTGCTCAAGTGATTTAACAATAATTGATGAATCACCAATATACCAATTAGCAAGAGATATCCAATCCAACAATGAGCAATGAATTCACTTATCCAATAGCAATGAGAAATTAGGAAAGCTAATCCACAATGTTACTTAGAGCAACTAGACAAACTTGTTATCAACTTGATTAGAGCACTTATGTGTGTGGATGCAAGAGTGAAAATAGATGATGATTATGCAGAAATGCAATATGGATCAACCAATAATGATATGATTGCAGCGATAGGAAAATCACCCAATTACTCAATTAAACACTTATCCAAGATCCTCAAGGCAATAGAAACAAGAGCTAAACGAGATTAGATGACTTTCAACCCACTTTTATTACCACTGTAATTTTTTATATCAGACCTTATGCAGTAAATTTCAGACCTTCGAATATTATTACAGCCTTCAGAAAATGATTAAATATACATAGAGATGCAAACCTAATGAGTGCAAGTGACAATATAATGACAGAATATGATCACCAATGAGTTACTATGTCATTGTTATGAAATTTAATCACTGTTATAGGTATTTTTATGTGGCTGTAGCAAACATATCAGATCTGAAATAAACCAGACAATCCACAAGAAAACCACTTATAGGCCCTTAAATGTATTTTTGTCATAAAATACTTGAGAAATTTAAATTAGGACAACGATGAAAATGGAGGGTTGAGAGCAAACCAAGAGGCCTTAAGGCCTTGTTGATGGCTAGTTTGACTTCCAAATGAGCTTGAGAACTTGCAACCACCAAGTTAGCTCTAATATTGCTGCAAACCAAAATGTTAGCCCACTCAAAAATCAAAATTCAGAGATGACTGAATACAAAGCTAAGACAAGGGCTAAAGGCTAGGAAACCCCAAGACGAGGGCTAGAAGAGACACCGAATAGGGCTAGAGGCCAAACAACAACTGAGATGAGGGGGAAAAGGGAAAATAAGGCCACGGCCAAGGAAAATAAGCCCTCTAGGGCTGACGCGGGGCAAGAAGGAGGCCCCTTAGGCTTGTTGATTTTTGGTAGCATCGGAAGTGCTCTAAGTCTCAAAATTTCTGGAGAGGCTTAGGCACATGTATTCCAAAGAACCCAAAAATCGTTTGTGAAAATTTCACTAATAATGTGTTTTATTGAATTTTTTTTTATTTTAATGGGACTCTAAGTCTAAACTTAGGGAAATTAAATAATTAAAGGGTATTAATAAAACAATGTGTGAATCTTCTAGAGAACATGGATCAAGTCAAGCTATAATCTTAGCCATTGATTGGATATCTAATCTCGACCGTTGAAGTCTCAACGAGAAGGCTATAAAGGAAGGCTTGAGGGTCATTTGGAAAGACACATTGAGTGAATCTAAGTGATCGATTTTCTGAAGTGAGCAGTGCTCAGAGGAGAATTCGATCTAAGTGATTCCAACGCAGTGAGAGACAGAGATAGCTTCTAGAGAGTGATTTTCTTAGCAGGAGAATCATCAGCAGAGAGAGATCTAGTAGAGCCTGCGCAAAGCCAGAGACGCTGACAGAGAGCCAACATAGAGCCATGCAAGGCTACACAGAGGCTACGCAGAGGCCAAGAAGGTTTCCAAGATTTTGCTGTGGGATCAGTTTCAGAAGCCAGTAGTCGGGGTGTGAGACTGGGAGGCTGAGATCTGAGATTCCGAGAGGCAGATCGATCTATTGCTTGGGTGACACAGTGCCAAGAGGAGGTGACGCAGTGCCTACGCAGAGGTAGTGCGTGGACCTCCAGGGGCATCTCATCTAGTGTCTGGATCAATCAGATTTCCCAGTGATTGAGTGAGGTAAAACTCACAATCTTTCTACCATTATTTCTCTCTCTGTAACTGAATAACCTTTGTGGTATTCAGAGATGTATTCAGAATTTTCTACTGCATAATATATAAACCCTCAAATCTGCTGCACTGGTTTTCCCGCATTGGGTTTTTTCAGGGACTTTTGTCCAAAAATAACAGTGTCCTATGTGTATATTTTTCTTTGCTCAGTTTCCTTGTTTTAGAATCATAAGTAATTAAGTGTAGGCTGCTTCTGTAATTTGCTTCAATATTTCATGAAGTAATCTGAAATATTATAGTAATGTAATTTACAAATAGGAGAAGTAAATTCAGCTGGTAACAATAGGATTCTGGAGATCTTTTAGATCTGAGAATTTTCACAAGGACCAGCTTTAAATCTCTATAATATTCTCAAGAAAATTGTTAGATCATATGGTGAATCAGATAACCTAAGATAGCATATACTAATAGAATGTTCCTATCACTGAAAAATGAAATAACAATTATTTAGCAAATTTTAGCACAATATAGGATCACACATAGTTGACACGTACCACAGATCAATGAAAGAAAAACACCATGAACTGAACCCCAAAGTCTTTCTATTATGATGCAAAATGTTCCCAATAGAGCAACAACTCAATACCAACGTTCAAGAATTACATCATCCAAAGATATTCAATAGATACAAAATGGCTTCTTTATATAGAGAAACCCCTCTAAGTGGAAAATAACGGCTAATTGGCTTGATCCTCGTCAAAATAATCTCAACCGTAGAAAATGGCTTGATCATCTTTTAATCTCCACCGTCGAATTTTTAATTTTGAGGAAAAAATCGAATTTTTCTTTAAACCCACTTTTAAAAGAAATTGACTTTCACTTAACCACCAAGGTCAAAGGGCTTAAATTTTCTTAAAACATCCATTTTTCCCTTGGTGGTGGACCCTCCAAAATTGACTTTTCTTTGACCCACGATTATTTTATTATTTTCCACTTGGAGAACAATTAATTTCTCTATAATTATTTTTTGACCCAAAATTAATTAATTTTCTGGCTTAGGATTTTAATTTAATTTAGCCAGAAAAATTAATTAATTGACACTAGAGGGGATTAATAATTTTTCCACCCTCAAATATTTTAGGCTTTAGCCATGGTGTCTAAATATGATGGACCATGCACTAAAATATTTTTTACATCAAGATATTACAATTAATTCAACCCTTAAAGGGGTAATACACCTTTACACATTGACCCTCCTGACTTTCTCCAATTCCGCGACACAATATGATCTAGTATAGACCAATTATGTTTGTAATAAAATAATTTAGCCAAATGTGCTTAAATGATTTCCAAACACACTTTTACAAAAGACTCTATATAACACTACCTAAGACCTTGTCAAAAGGTTCCACTCTAGCTTTGAGGTTTTAAGATGGAAGAAAAACTCTGCCAATTATGTTTGTTTAGAAACACACATAATTTGGTGAGGTTAAAAAACTTGCTACGATGAAATTCGTTGCCAACGTCAGAGACTTACCGAGGTGTTGTTACATAATTAAACGGTCATACTAACATCATTTACAATACAACTTGTAGAAATTGGGCTTACAATGATACAAATGGTGTTAGCTGATGACTTTGAACTTAAATGTGGTCAAAAAGACTCATGTCTTCGTCATTTGGTTTTCTTCGAGACTTTCACAAATTTTTGAATTGCATTACCAATTCCCTCCAGGATATCAGGTTCCCAAAAATCGTCAGGAAGAGAGAAGAGACGAACCTAGATTGGAGCCCGCCAAGAACCCTTCCTTCTCCAGATTGTTGCACTCCTCCCAAAATCTCATGAACAAACCTGCATTGTTCATGAAATAGGGCTCGTTTTTGAAAACCCTCTTTCGGTCTACCAGGTCTTCAATTTCAACTGGATCCAATTGATGATGTCTTGTTCTTTTGGCCATATACACATAACGTTGTAGATGAGCGCATGGTCCTTCACGTCGCTGATGGATTCCTCCAGTTTGTTGTTAGGAATGACGAATTTGGGGTTTTCTACTGCCCTGGGTAGGTAGCGACTTTGCATACAGGCCTGCCATTGGGCCCCAATAACTTGACCATCGTTGCCACTGTTCTGACCTCTAGACGAAATTCTGCCTTTGATGCTTTCCCTTGGACGACGTTTCGATAGGAGGGCGTTTCCCCCCTCCCCCAGATTGCATGTGACTTACCAGCAATACAAGTTGTTTGCAATCCCCAAACTTGACACTATAGATGTAGATCGATAATTCTATGTTGCGAAAATCGCACCGACAACCTGCAAAACTCTCATTCGACAACACTTATTTTTCGATATATATATATATATATATATATATATATATATCTATGAAACACTCTTTTGAGCTGCTTAAAGTTTAAAGTATATCAAACTCACTTGTTGTTGCATTTCTTCATTGGAGGTAAAATATAATTTAAAGCTCCTCCTACACTTGGGGAACTCTTACTTGGAGGCCTCCAAAAGGAAATTTTGGGATATTTTCTGTGGAACTTGGAATATCATTTTTAGAGCATTTCTTCGTCTATTTAATGCATTTCTCTTTCTTAGGAAGTGATTTTTTCTTTTGGTTATTGTGCAGTGAAGTTGTTGAAAAGTGTAACTAAGTTTGGTCTTCATAAGGACATGTAATTATGATCTTATGTAATGAAGAAACAAAGAAAATAAAATATATTTATTGTAATCATTGCATCATGGGTTTCATGAGCAAAGAGATTTTATTATAGGTCAATGACTTCTTTTTGATGTCTTTGTGTTGATTTTTGTAGCATCACAAAGTGTTCGAAGTCTCAAATTTTGCAAGGAGGCTTGGTCATCAGTATTCCAAAGAACCCAAAAACCGTTTGTGAAAATTCCACCCGGTTTGTGTTTTATTAAAATAATTAATTATTTTAATGGAGACCCTAAGTCTAAACTTAGGGAAATTAAATAATTAATGGGTATTATTAAAACAGAATGTGAATCTTCTAGAGAACGAAGATCAAGTCGAGTTTTAATCTTGGCCATTGATTAGAATTCTAATTTGGGCCGTTGATTCGTCAATGAGAAGATTATAAAAGAAGGTTTGAGGGTCATTTGGAGAGTAAGCCGGACATACACTCAGTAACCTGAAGGAAGTCGATTATGAAGGAATAGAATTCAATTTCAGAGGGAGAGTTGCAGGGCAGAGTTGCAGAGATAGAAGGAGAGGGAGTCAACAGTGAAAGAGAAGGAAGAGAGAGGGACGTAGAGGGCCACAGAAGGCAGCGTAGTGTGCCCATGTAGAGTGACGCAGTCCAATGCAGGGACTGCGCAGGGAAGCATGAAAAGTGATGCAGAGGGAGATAGTGGGTCTTCCGGGTGTCAGGAATTCTCCAGAAGGAACTGGAGAATCTATCTCAGGTGTTTTCTAAAGAAATCTGCCAGTCTATTTCTTGTAAAAGAATTCATTGCTGAAGAATAATAATATAAATCCTCATTTGCTGTACCAGTTTTCCCTCATTGGGTTTCTCCAGGGACAATTGTCCAAAAATAAGTGTGTACATGTGATTGTTTCTTATGCTTATATTTCTTACTGTTCCTTTCTCCGCATATACATAAGTGAAATATCCCCAAAGGGGAACAACCAGTAATAAACAGAAATGCACTAATACAGATATAAACTGAACCAGATCACTGAATCATGACACATGTAACACCGAAATCTGAGCCATTTTATTAATCAGAAAGTACATAGAGAGGAGTACAATAAATCAGAGTAAGTGCACCTATCCTTGCCCTAGGCAAGTGGAGACCCTCTCAACAGAAGAGTGGCCGCAACAAGGACAGCGTCCTGGCTGCTCTGCAAGCTGAAGATGAACCGATAACAATAAGTCCGCAAACCTCTCAATGTGGAAAACGCCTGCTCTCTCGCTGACAGAAATCGCATAAAGCACCAAGCCTCAACCCCCCGGTGGCGATGAAGCCGCCACAGATCCTCGAAAACGCCGGGTACACTCCTCACAATGACCGCTCTCGCATCTCGTCCCACCCGATGGATCCGAAGCTCCCCACCACAATCGCGTTCCTTTCCCCGATTCTAAGGCCCTCCAAAACCCAATCGGGCCGGCTAACTTTCGGATCTATGCTAGATCTGGAACTATCTCCTCAGATCTACAGCCTCTAGGGCTAGATCTGGTGTTTCCCCTTCAGATCTGGACTAGATATGTCAATATCTCCTCAGATCTGTCACTCCTCAAGCTGGATCTACTGCAAAACCCTCAGATCTGCAATATACAAGGCTAGATCTGCAACATACAGGACTAGATCTGTAAGATCTATCCTTCACCAAGCTAGATCTGACAAGAAACCTTCAGATCCGCAACCCTCACCTCCAAGAATGGACAGCGTCCTCACTCTGGGCTTGATCAGCGTCCTTCTGCCTCTCAAACAGCGTTTTTCTCTGCCAGTCTGGAACTGCGTCCTCTTGGACAGCGTCCTACCTCTCCTGCAAGGGACAGCGTCCTCTCTTCAGATAAAACAGCGTCCTTCTCTTCAAAGATTCAGCGTCCTCCCTTCTCTTGCTCTGCGCAGCCACAAGAGGGCTTTCCTCCTCCTCAGATGTGCTTCAGAAATGTTGCTGCTTTGCTACTGAAAAACCTTACTAGGGCGGGCACTCGAAGTCCCCCGAAGCTAAGGGTGAAACCAGAAAAACCTTACCAGGGCAGGCACTCGAAGTCCCCCGAGGCTAAGGGTGAGATCTCCGACCGGAGACACTCGTGCACTAAGCAGTGCTGCAGACCGACTAAACAACCGGCGTGCTGAAGCAGACAAAGTCTAGCTATCAATAAGAATATCAAAATCATGGATGATCAAATGAGGTGAGAGCCTCTCCTTTTATAACATCAAACTCCCTCCAAAACTTAACTCACCCTGGATCTGCGCAGTTTACCTTGGGTTAGCCTGATGCCTCCCTCATCATATCCACGTGGACCCCCAAGGCCCCCTCTCTAAGTTACAACGTCAATCTACTAGGAAAAAGAACACTTTATTATAAAGTGAGGTGACTAAAGTGAGGTGACCCCTCTTATTTCTCACTTTATTTATTATTTCTATCTAAAGCGGCAAAATAAAGCAAAAAGGCAATATTCCAATTAGCAGAGCTAATTGGGAATATTACACAAGTGAATGTCATAGCATTACTTATTTCGAAATTTACTGGAAGAATTTTGTAAATAACTTATTGAAATAATAAGTAGGAGAAATAAATCCATCACTGCAGAAAGTTCTTTTGGATTGAAATTTTCACACTTCGTTGATTTTTGGTAGCATCATAAGTGCTCTAAGTCTCAAATTTTGTGGAGAGGCTTAAGCACTAGTATTCGAAAGAACCCATAAACCGTTTGTGACAATTCCACTCGGATTATGTTTTATTGTAAAAATTAATTATTTTAATGGGGACCCTAAGTCTAAACTTAGGGAAACTAAATAATTGAAGGGCATTAATAAAACATAGTGAGAATGATTTAGAAAAAACGAAGATCAAGTCAAGTTATAATCTTAGCTGTTGATTAGAGATCTAATCTTGGTTGTTGATATCTCAACGAGAAGACTATAAAGGAAGGCTTGAGGGTCATTTGGAAAGACACACTGAGTGGATCAAGTGATCGAATTCTTCCGACGGAGTAGTGCTCAGACGAAGATCAGATCTAAGTGATTCCAGCGCAGAGAGGGGCAGAGTAGCTTCGGAGAGTGATTTTCTTAGTCGGAGAATCATTATCAGAGAGAGGTAGAGTGATCTAGCAGCTCTCACGCAGAGGCTGACGCAGAGCCACGCAGGGCTACATAGAGGGTCAGAAAGAATCCGAGATCTTGTAGAAGAATCAGTTTCAGAAGTCGGGAACCAGGGTGTGAGAATGAGAGGCTAAAGACAGTGATTTCGGGCTACAGATCAATCTTCCAGCTGGGTGGTGCAGTGCCCAGAGAGGGTGACCCAGGCACAGCGCAGTGGCAGGCTGGCAGTGCAAGGCCTGCCAGGGGCACCATTTCCAGTGACAAGATCAGCCGAGATTTTTCAGTGATTGTGTGAGGTATTATCACAAATCTTTCTGCCAGTATTTCTCTCTCTGTAACTGAATAACCCTTGAGGTATGTAGCAATGTATTCAGAAATTGCTACTACTTAATAATACAAATCCTCAGATCTATTGCACCGATTTTCGTGCATTAGGTTTTTCTAGGGACTTTCGTCCAAAAACAATGGTGTCCTATGTGTGATTTATTCTTTGCTCAGTTTTCTTGTTTCAGAATCATAAAGTATTAAGTGTAGGTTGCTTCAGTAATTTACTTCAATGTTTTCATGAAGAAATCTGAAAATAACTGTGTAATGTAATTTACAAGTAGATAAAGTAGATTTAGTTAGTTGCAGTAGAGTTCCTAAGATTGTCAGATCTAGGAATTTTCACATGGTATTTAGAGCATTTGATGTGAAATAGGAAGAGCGGATCTAGCAATGAAGTGAAGGCCAAATTGCTGCAGCAACAGTGGTTCCAATCCCTAGAGGGATTATGCAGTTCTAGCCAAGAGGGCTAATTTTTCAAGGTTGTTTCTCTCTGAGTGAGTCGACAGAGAGGAAAGACTTCCAGATTGAGATCTTGCCGAGGCAGAAGGAGCAGCGCAGAGCCTTCACGCGGAGCTAGAGGGACGTAGTTTTCTGCAGGTAGTTGCTGTGCAGAGAAGCATCAGAAGAAGAAGAAGAGCACATAGCGGGGAGTTCTTCCTCAGTGAGTTCCTTGCCGAGGAATTCGACATTTTTCCAAGATCTGAGCAAGAGATCTAGGCAACAGATCTACGAGCTCCACAAGGAGTGCGTAAGCCTGCCTAGTGCTGCGCAAATGGGGAAGAAGAGGGAGTAGTTCAACAGTTTTTGGCTGAGATGACATCTCATGGTCTTAGAGATTAGGATCTGTTGGAGGGATCCTCCAACTAGGTAATCTGGAAGGAAAGGATCCAATTCCTTCTGGATGAAAATGATCTAAAGATGTTCGTGGAGAATGTGGTTGTTGTACCTACAAATGCGGATCAAAACAAGAAGTACAAGTCCGATATGGCAAAGGCCAAGAGACTAATCCTTGATGGTGTTTGTCAGTCTGTTCAGCCTGTCACCAGTGATCAAATGGGCTCTTACCATGTCTTGTTAGGTTGTCAAAGTCAAATTTTTGTCATTTCATTAGGTCTTCAAATAAAAATTTGGTCACTGGATAGTGTGTCTAGGGCTATTTCCACTCCTTTCAAAATTTTACATGCCAGCCCTTGTCATCACTTAGTTGAGTGTACCATCATTGAAAGGTCATCATCATCACTTCAGTCATCATCATAATGATTTCATTCAGCTCAGTCTCCATTAGGTCATTAGGGTTTCATTCATCCAAAATCTGTCATTCCATGCATAAATCCGATAATGAAGAGTGGTAATAGGTAAATATGTTCAATGAAGTTTGGTTTCAAATGTAATTTATGTTTCAATATGTAAAGTTCATCATGTTCCCAAATCTGCATAACAAAGTTTCAAAGCTACAAGTTTACAAAGCAAAGTGAAAAGACTTGCAATGGACCATCCCACTACTATGAAGAAAAGTGACCATCATAAGCTATAAAAGGCCAATTCAAACTCATTTGCTTATTTAGCTCATTGAAGAAGAACTCTCATTCATCACCAAGTGAAAATTCAACAAATTCAAGCCAAACACAATCCAAAATTTGATGCCAAAGCAGCCACGCTGCGCTTTCTGGGCTCCACGCTACGCTTTTGTTGGGGGGGTCCATTGGATGAAAACTCAACATTTTTGGATTCCTCTTGATGAGTACATCAATCCTAGTAATCGATGGAGCCATGTCAGCCCCACACTATGTTTTCTGAGTACTCTTGGGAGAATGAAGTTTTGGAGGGCTGGAATCCACCTTTTGGAGTGCTTGATGAGCCTATCATGTAGCATACATCTAGAGCTTTCCATAGAAACTTTTAGATTAGGATTTGGACACCTAGAAGGCCTTCAAATTGTCATTTTCCCCAGCTCGCTACGCTTTCTCCAGATTTTGTTGTGCTTTCTCCATAGCATTTTTCACAGGCAATTTGACCTAGTTCGACTTTTTACTTATGTAATTGATGAATGATGATGATTTTTGATGTCATGAGGTGTAATTGAGCTGGTAAATAGTGAAATAAGGTAGATACATGCTTGTTAATGTAATTTTGGTCAAATGTATATAGTTTCCTATGACCTCCAGTAGACATTAGGCTTTTGTTGAGCATATCATGTAATCAACTCCACAACTGATAGATTCGACTCTTGAGAGAGGGGAGATGTTGTTTTGGTCTATATCTATCATTTTCAGAGTCATTTGACTGGTTGGACATCAGTGAATTGTAACTATTGTAGCTTGTACTTTCACTTTCATATTCAGAAATCAAAGGATGCAGTTGCAACTATTATTTAGGAATTCATGTGCAGTGAGTTTATGATCATGTATCTTCTCTGTTATAGTCTTTATTGAATGATATATAGCTACTCTTTCATATCTTGTATCTTCAGTGGCTTTCCTTACAATTCATAGGCATAATTCTATTGATTTAACTCTGTTTATATGGAAATGTCATTTTGTGTTTAATGCTTCCAATTTAATGAATTCATGATTGAACATGCTCGTTAAATCCCTCTACTTTTTCAGATTCTCAACTATACCTACAAAACCTTAAAGCCATCATAGATCCACTACTACCTTGCTCCTTTATATTTTTGCTGCTGTAAACCCTTTGATACCTAGACTTAGCTACTTGGTTTCATCCCTGATCCAACAACAAACTCTAAAACACTCAAAACCTACCTGAGCCTATCATATCTAGCGTAATATCCTTCATATCACAGTCAATCCTTGACTGTGATCACATAGAGAGAGCCCTCTCAGCCTAGTAGGGCTAGCTACTAGGTCAAAGTGGTCTGTGGTTACCTTTGTCAATCTCCTTTTCAGCCTTCGGAGAACTGGTGGGGTGCTAACATTTTGGCGCCGTTGCCGGGGAACGAAGTGACAAATCTTCCCTGGGTGTACTATTATTTTTCATCGAATTCTAGGTTTGTGGGTGATAGACCCTAGTGTTCGTGAAGGCTGATTCAAAGTTGCAGAGAGCCGAGGTGTAGAAAGCAAGAATACACTGGCTTCTAAAAGATTCACAAGATCGAATCTTAATCCACATCCAGCTTCTCCAGTTGAAGATCCAGAGAAAGTCATTAGAAAGCAGAGATCTCAACACTTAGAGATTCAGTCGGGTCCATCTTCATTGGTAAGATCTACATCATTGCCTGCAAAAATATTATCCCTTGAAGATATTCCATTCGATCTAAAATTTGAATTATCTCTGTTTAGATCAAGGTCAGAAACTTCCTTGTCTGAAATAGTGTTTGATGCCTTGAGGTTGTCTAAAGTTACATCATTATCTGAAATAGTATTTGATTCTCTAAAGCTTGAAGATAGTATATTATCTGAAGAATGCAAATCTGAGTCAAATTTTATAGGAAGGTTTGAAGTGAGTTTGATAAACTTGAAAAATTAGTGAACCAGCTCCAATATACATCTGAGAAAGCTATCATCCAGTATCAACAAGAGTCTTTGTTTACTCCAACACCATCTCAATTAGTTGTTGCCACCTCTTCCATCCATTCTACATCATTTACTCCTCATAAACCTTCGCAGTCTAACCCTCCCATTGTTACTCCTGCACCACATTCAACAGGGTTCATGGCGAGATTTGCACCTCTAGTTTTACTTGGTCAACTTGCACCCTTACCACAAGGCTATGGTCAAAGACTTCCTCTCTTTGATGAAACATCAGAGATTAGTGCCAGACAACACCTAGTGAAAGTCACTGATTTCATTGATTTAGAAGAGATTGATGCCGATGATGCAAAAATGAGGATCATTGCCCAAAGCTTCTCTGGGGATGTAAAAACATGGTTCCGTTCTTTGACTGCCCATTCCATAGCAAATCCAGAGCAATTAACTGATGCATTTATAGCTAGATGGGAAGTGAAAAAGAATCCACTTCAGGTTCTTTTTGAATATGATAACTTAAAAAGAAATCCTAATGAGTCTGTTCAGGATTTTACTGCTCGCTTTAACCAGGTATATAGCTCAATCCCCAATGATATCAAGCCTCCTCCAGGTTTGGCTCTCTTGCACTATCCGGATGCTTTTGATCCGGAAATGGCATATGAGCTTCGAGAAAGAAGCCCTGCAACACTCGAGGAGATGCAGAAAAACGTAGTTAGTGTCGAAGCAAATTTGACGATAAAAAAGTCAAAGGCCAAAGGTGAAAGAAAGGTGACAATCAAGGAAGAAACATCCACATACTCTGATGCCAAATTGGATACTTTGATCAGGACTATAGAGAGAATGGTGGGTAGAATGTCTGTCACTGAAAGGCAACCAGAAACATAGGTTCGAAATTCTAATTTTAGGTCAGCAACAATAGCCTCAGTTTAGGATTAAGCAGAGGGAACAAAGAGCTACAGAGCAACCAGCACAACAGAAGATCCGCACTCCTTTGCAGCATAATTATGCTCAAGGGGTTGAAGAGGAAGAAGAGATTGTGGAAGAGAATCATTTCTGTTGGGTGTGGAGCCTGATTTTCATCTTGATTTAGAGGTCTTTGTTTCAATCGGATGTATACCCCACGAAGAATGTACACCCCTCCAAGCGGGGGGTGCGGGGGGTACTTGTCCCCCCCCGTGGGGGTCTGGGGGGGCCGATCCCTCCCGGCTAGGGGGTCTGGGGGTAGCACCCCCGAAGCTAAAAACAAATGTAAAATTGCCTTGTAAAATATTGTAATTTTGTAGTCAATCTGGGCCGTTCATTAGGTGGATGATCTAATGGTAGAAGTTATGTTTAATGTAGTGTTTTTTGCCCTAGAAGGCAACCCCTTGTTTTGTATGAGGGTATTGTATTGCGGCGGTGTATTGTATGTGTATTATGAGCGAGAAACAGAAAGGGGGATTGAGAGAGAGAGTAGAGGATATTACAATGGATCTGCTGTAGGTTGTCTCTTCATCTTGTTGGATAATGTAAAGGAAGGACTGGTTGTTTGGGGTGGACGTAGCCCAAATTTGGTGAACCACGTATATCTGTGTCTCTCTTGTTTTATATGTTTTTTGTGTTTGTGTTTTCGCATATTTTATGTGGTCCGTTGCTTTGTAATATATAATATTTTCTAACAATTTCTTCACAAAAGATGGACAACCTATCTTCCTTACAGAGGATGAAAAATACATTGAAAAAATAGATTTACCGAAAGATGAGGACTATATGCTTGCAAATGATGATGAGTTGGAGGTCCAATCCGATGACTATCAATGGGGTTATCTCAATGCTCTCAACTCACAACAGAGGCAATATTCTTTGAGAAACCGAGATGTTCCTATCACTCCTATTCAGAAGAGGACAACTCAGCAAAAAGATACTCAGCCTAAGCAAAATCCCCAAGCTAGTCAAAACAAGGGAAAGGAGCCTGCAACTACAAATCAGAGCAAGAACAACCAGGCATCTACAAGTACAACAAACGAAGAAAAAGAAGGCCAAAAAAAAAAATCTGCAATAAAAGACCAGCCCGACAAGAGGGACAGCGTTGTAAAGGAGGTATATAAACAATCCAATCTGTCTAGCTTAGAAAATGAAATCTCTAAGTTGAAATTTTCTATCCCCTTGACCGAGCTTGTGAAAAATAACCAATACAAATCTCATGTTGCTAAAATGCTGAAAGTAGACCTTATGTCAGATATGGTTAATGTTGAAGATGATCAACCCGAGCTTCTTTTTGGTCCAACCATAGATGGTCAATTAGAAGATAGTGAAGATCCCCTGTTTTATCTCAGTTTGAGGGTTCATTAATGTATCCTCCATGCCATGCTTGATTCTGAAGCTTCTCGTAACCTGATGCCAAAGGCCGTAATGGAAAAATTGGGCTTGGACATAACTCGACCTTACCATGATCTTTACTCTTTTGATTCTGGTAGAGTACCTTGTCTCGGTCTCATAAAAGACTTGGTAGTTTCACTTGAGCAAATTCCTGCTAAAAATGTCTTATGGATGTGGTAGTAGCTGATATACCTTTGCGGTATGGCATGTTGCTGTCAAGGTCACGGGGAGCAAAGTTAAGAGGTACTCTGCAATTGGATTTCTCTTATGCCACCATCCCGCTTTTTGGGTAACTAAGGAAGTTGTACTAGGAGACAAAAATAAAGTTCATGATCACCAGTAAAGAGAAACCAAACAATCACCTTATCAATTTTGTACATGCTGATTTTGTGTCCCTTATTTTGTTTAATGATAGTGGTTTTGATGATTTAGATAGTTAGATTATAGAAGTTGAGGAAATTCCAGAAATTTCCAATAGTGGCCGAGCAATTTTGGATGAAAGACAAGGCAATTAGCCTAGTACTTCAGAGCAAATATCAGAAAAATCAGAAAAAGGAACTGAATAGGTTGAAAAAGTGGCCCAAAAGGAAGAAACAAATCAGAGTGCAGAATTCCAACTTCCTGATGATGAGAATGGTCTTTGGACCATGGATTTCAATGGTGCCTTAGGGGAAGATGGGGAAGGCATCTGAATCTGGATCCGTAGTCCACTTCATCAATCAGGTAAAATTCCAAAAAATGTGAGATTGTGTTCCTATAAGTTAGCTTTCGATTGCTCCAATAATGAAGCTGAGTACGAGGCATTGATCACCGGCCTCAAAATTCTGAAAAAGTTAGGTGCAAAGAGAATTTCTGTTTATGGCAACTCCGAGCTTGTAATCAAGCACGTAAAAGGGGAATACCAGGCAAAACATCCAAGGATGAGAGCATATAGAAATGTTGTACTTGACATTCTCAAAATGTTTCCTGAATATACATTGTCGGTCATTCCAAGAAGTCAGAATCTTATGGCAGATTCACTTGCCACAACAGGAAGTAACTTTAAGATTCCAATATTCTCTAATAGGAAGTTTGAAATTCATGTCAAACACCGACCAACTGTCCCTGACAACTTGAGGTATTGGCAAGTGTTCTGGGATGACAAATAGATGAATAATTTTCTGTAGATGGAAGGTGAGTTTGAAAATTCTTATATTGATGAAGTATATGATAAAGATGATCAAGTGATCGAGGCTACTCAAGTTGATGTGTTACAGCTATAAGATAATAACATTCCAAGGGGTCGTATACCTTTGGAAGAGTTGTTTGATCAAGATGATGTTTCTAGAAAGCCGACCATGGTTCCTACCAAGAAAGGTGTTGAAGATGTGAATATTGGAATAGTAGACAATCCCAAAATGGTTAAGCTGTCCAAGTCCTTATCTCCAGAGATGAAAGATAAATACATAGCCTTGTTATCTGAATTTTCTGATGTATTTGCTTGGGACTATGCAAATCTAAAAGTATATGACAGAAATATCATCCAGCATACAATTCCGGTCAAGCTTGATCAAAAGCCCCTCCTGTTGAGCTTTTGTATATTTGGTGTAGCATTGGGTGTGCTCTAGCCTTGAAATTTTGTAGAGGGGCTAGGACGCACTTGAACTCCAAAACCTATAAAGTGCTTTGTGAAATTTTAGCTGGTGTTCAAGTTATTCAAATAATTAATTATGTTAATAGATTTCCAAAGTCTAAACTTAGGAAAATTAAATAATTAAAGTGAATTAATTAACACGTGCTGAAATGTTCTAAACGACACGGATCAAGTAGTCATTTAATCTCAATCATTGATGAATGTTTTAATCTCGACTGTTGATGAGATAAATGAAAAAGTATAAGAGAAAGGCTTGAGGGTCAGTTGGAGACACACACATAGTTGTAGAACTGAGAGACTGATATGGAATTCTAGGGCAGGGTTTGCTAAGAATTTCCGGAGGAGTTTTCTGCAGTGAGGGGTAGTATTGGTTGAGAGGATGATCTGATCTCGGAGCCAAGTGTCAGCAAGAGGTAGAGGAGCAGCAAACAAGGACAATGTAGAGGAGTAGAGAGCAGCAGCGGTAGCTATGTAGGTGCTACGCAGGCCAAGGAAAGGGCAACACTGCAGCTCTAGAGGGTTTCAGAATTATGCAGAGGGTCTCCAGGGCTAGCATAAGGCCTGCGTCACCTTCTCTGGGGTTACGCAGTCCCTCTTTGGGCAGCGCAGTGGCACATAGAGCTTAGCAGGGCTGACGCTGAGGCTTCAAGGGCAACGCTGGGGTTTCTAGGGCCAGATCCAGGCTGAGTCTTGTAAATCCCGTTTGAGGGTTTGGATCAGTCAGATATTTGGTCTTAGAACAGTAGGTTAGCTGCAAATTTCTTTTATCCTCTGTCGGGTTTTCTAGATTTGGGACCCAGATTTGCTGTACTCAGATTCTACTTAATAAAATAAACCCTCATATTTGTTGCACCGGTTTTCCCGCTTTGGGTTTTTCTGGGGACTTATGTCCAAAAATCCATGTGTCACTTTGTTTCAATGTGCATAGTATTCAGTAAATGATCTGCATGTGTAGACTGTTAGTTGTGTTTACTTCGGTATTTTCTGAATCTAATTTTTGAAAATAACTTGTATAATATAAATCAAGTAGGAGAAGTAAACCAAGATACTGCAGTAGAATTTTCACATGGTATTAGAGCGATAGTAGATCAAGCTGAATTTCCAGCAATCAGCAGAAGAATATTTTTTCTGCAGGATAGCAGTAGAGATCTGGAAGGGGCAGCTTGACAGCAGGAAGACGCAGATTCAGGAAGGGACAAAGTTGCAGATTCAGAAGGCCATCAGGCTTATGCAGAGCCTTCCTAGGCCAATGTAAGGACTGCATCACCCAGTCTGGGGTTACGCAGTCCACTTCTGAGCAGCGTTGAGGCTGCGCTAGGCCAGTCATTGAGACACAGTCCAATATTCTTTCTGTTGCAGAAAAACCTTGCCAAGATCCGAAAGCAGTGCTTCAGATCTTCAGCAGTGTTGGTGTGGTGGAGATTCTGCCGGTGCAGAATTGTGCCTAGCTAAGTCAACAAAGGTGGGAGGAAGACAGTTACTCAGCAGATCTGAGCCAAACAGATCTGAGAGTCGATCAGGAGGGTGATCGAAGTGTTCTGTTCGATTGTGTTTAGGTGGAAGATTTCCAGGAGGGAAATCAATGTTCAGAAGAAGCAACTACTAGAGGGTTTCTAGTCACCAAGAAACCCAGATCCAGAGTTTCTGTAGCCACAGAAAGAGGGAGAAAGAGTACTGTTTCTTATCAGAGCTAGATGGCTTCTCATGGGTGGAGAGACCAGGACAGGTTGGACGGTGTGTCCAACTTTGTCATCTAGAGGGTAAGGATCCTATTAGTCCTAGATGAGTACGACTTCAAGGACCATGCAACGAGTGTTCTAGCTGTGCTTCCAAATCCTGATCCTTTAAAGAAATTTAAGGAGAATCAAGCGTGGACTAAGCGTTTGATCATGGACGGAGTGAAGGATCACGTTGTACCACATATTGCAAAAAAGAACACAAAAAATGAAATGTGGGTCGCTCTAGAAGTGATGTATCAAGGAAGCTTCGTCCAACGGAAAATGCTCTTAGAGAATCAGATGAGGCTTTTTCAGATGCAGAAGGGTGAGGAAATAGACCCTTTCCTTTTCCGACTTCAGACCATCCGAGACCAACTGGTTGGCATGGGTGCAACTCCAGACAAAGGGCTCTTAGTGAGGAATGCCCTGAATGCAGTCTCCGAGGAATGGGAAACATTTGTCCAGAGTATACTAGGCAGATCAGCGTTATCATCCTGGGCAGACATGTGGGCTATTCTCTGCCAAAAAGAGATCAGGAGGATCACTAAGAAGCAAAATATCAGTGGTGGGACAGTCAGAGTGAAGAAAGAAGAGGAAGATGATGCAACCCTTGCATCAAAGGAAAGAAAACGACACGGGAAGAAGAAGAGGGACCTTTCCAAGGTCTTGTGCTTTAACTGTGGCGAACTTGGACACTTCGCGAGCGCTTGTCCTAAGAAGAAGGACAAAGGATCTTCTGATTCCAACGCTGCAGTAACAAAGGATGATGGTTCTGATGATGATGTAGCCATGAGTGCTCATATGCCTCGAGAGAATAGGTGGGGTGACATGGATCTGTAGAGCATCTACAAACAATGGCGGGATCCTTGAGTCAACCCTACTCTTGGATCACATACGAGCTACGAGAGCCTTAAGACGGTAGCGGGATGAGTCGGGAGATGGTTACAGAAGGTCACATTGAAGCATAAGGGAGAGATGAAGAGTTGAAGAGGGAGCAGCGTAATGCAAAGGCAACAATGCAGAGGGGCTGATGGGACTTCAGCAGTGCAAAGAGGCTGAGCTCACGCAGTGTAGAGCTGTAGCAGCGTAGTGCCTCCATGAGGACAACGTAAATCAGCAGCCAATGAGCTTCAGTGATAGATGCAACTTGACTTATCTGTCAAACAGTTGGGCAGGAATCCTTCAGTTGCTTACTTCTCAGCAACTGAGTTGCACTGCAGCAGTTAGCAGTGGTAGTCCTATGGGCAGCATGATGTAGCAATTTGAGAGGGAGCTGCAGCACAGATGTGGCAATGTCAGTGGCAATGACATGGGCAGTAGTACAGAGAGCAGCAATGCAATGGATGGAGGGTAGTAGGCCAAGCATCAACAACACAAAATCCAACTTCAAGATCTTGTAGTGCATGGTGTGGATGCATTGCTAGAGCACACTTCGTGCTAAGAGGGAGTGTTGAGATTTTGTATAGTTGGTGTAGCATCGGGTGTGCTCTAGCCCTGAAATTTTGTGGAGGGGCTAGGACACACTTGAACTCCAAAACCCAAAAACTGTTTTGTGAAATTTTAGCTGGTGTTCAAGTTATTCAAATAATTAATTATTTTAATAGATTCCCTAAGTCTAAACTTAGGAAAATTAAATAATTAAAGTGAATTAATTAATACATGTGCTGAAATGTTCTAAAAGACATGGATCAAGCAGTCTTTTAATCTCATCTGTTGATGAATGTTTTAATCTCAACCGTTGATGAGATCAATGAAAAAGTATAAGAGAAAGGCTTGAGGGTCAGTTGGAGACACACACATAGTTGCAAAACGAAGACACTGATCTGGAATTCTAGGGCAGGGTTTGCTAAGAATTTCCGGAGGAGTTTTTTGCAGTGAGGGGTAGTATTGGCTGAGGGGATGATCTGATCCCGGAGCCAAGAGTCAGCAAGAGGCAGAGGAACAACGAACAAGGATAGCGCAGAGGAGTAGAGAGCAGCAGCAGCAGCAGCTACGCAGGAGTTGCACAGCTCGCTACGCAGGTGCTACACAGGCCAAGGAAAGGGTAGTGTTGCAGCTCCAGAGGGTTTCAGAATTACCCAGAGGGTCTCCAGGGCCGGCGTAAGGCCCGCATCACCCTCTCTGGGTAGCGCAGTGGCACACAGAGCCTAGCAGGGCTGACGCTGAGGCATCAAGGGCAGCACTGGGGTTTCTAGGGCCATATCCAGGCTGAGTCTTGTAAATCCCGTTTGAGGGTGTGGATTAGTCATATATTTGGTCTTAGAACAACAGGTTAGCTGCAAATTTCTTTTATTCCTTGTCGGGTTTTCCAGATCTGGAACCCAAATTTGCAGTACTCAAATTCTACCTAATAAAATAAACCCTCATATTTGCTGCACCGGTTTTCCCGCTTTGGGTTCTCCCAGGGACGTATGTCCAAAAATCCATGTGTCACTTTGTTCGAATGAGCATAGTATTCAGTAAATGATCTGCATTTGTAGACTGTTAGTTGTGTTTACTTCGGTATTTTCTGAATCTAATTTTGGAAAATAACTTTTATAATTTAAATCAAGTAGGAGAAGTAAACCAAGATACTGCAGTAGAATTTTCACACTTTCGACAAGAGTTGAAAAAATTAATCCAAGATTGTTACCGTCAATAGAGAAAGAGGTAAATAGACTCTTTAAAGCTGGTATCATTTTTCCCATTAGATTTTCAGAATGGATGTCAAATCTTGTTCTGGTGAGAAATAAAACGGGAGCGATCCGTCTTTGTATTGATTTCAGAAACTTGAATAAGGTGTCTTTAAAAGATAACTATCCCCTTCCTAAGATGGACCATATCCTATAGAGAGTGGTTGGGTCCTCTCGAATGTCACTACTTGATGGATATTCGGGATATAATCAAATCTTAGTGCATAAGGATGACCAAGACAAAACTGCTTTCATGACACCTTGGGGCACATTCAAGTATGCCAAAATGCCATTTGGGCTCAAGAATGCAGGAGCCACTTTTCAGCAGGCGATGGACATCACTTTCGCAAATGAAAATGATGTTTTTCTAGTAGTGTACCTTGATGATTTGACAATTTTCTCCCATTCTAATGATGAGCATTTATATCATTTGAGAGTTGTATTTCAGAAGTGCAGAAAGTTTGAGATTTCACTCAATCTCAAAAAGAGTCTTTTTGCCATGGATGATGGCAAGCTTCTTGGCCATATCATCTCCAAAGATGGTATCCATATTGATCCCTCTCGGATTCAAGCCATTCAACACAGATTTTCCACGCAGCAGGAAGGAGATCCAAGCCTTTAATGGTAAGATGAATTTCTTGAGAAGATTTATCCCAAATCTTGCGGAACATTTTTGAGAGATGACCAATATGCTCAAAAACGACAACGAGGTAAGGTGGTTGGAGGATGCTAAAAAATAATTTAATTCAGTTAAGTTTGCCTTGACAACAACTCCTATTTTGATCAGCCCTGACTATACCATTGATTTCATCATCTTTTCATTTGCCTTCGAACATACTTTGGCTACTGTTTTGATGCAAAAGAAGGATAAGACCGAGCAACCCATTGCTTTCTTTAGCCGTACCATTAGAGATTCTGCCCTTAGGTATAACATCATTGAGAAGCAAGCCTTGGCCCTGGTAAAGGCATTGGACGACTTTCGAGTGTATATTTTTCATTCACACATTTTAGCCTATGTTCCTAATGGAGCAGTGAAGGATGTCCTAATGCAAACTAATCCGAAAGGCAGAAGAGGACATTGGATAGTAGCTATGGTAGAGTATGACCTCGAGATCAAGCCTACAACGCTGATCAAAGGTTAGGGATTGGCCAAGCTGATGGCTGAATCCAATTTACATTCACTTGACATCAATCTCATTTTAGTTTGTTCGAAGAAGAAGATGATGGCTCACTCATACAGGTATCCGAAAATTTTCTCTCATCTCCTTGGTATGTTGACATCATTTATGTTCTTCAACATCTTAATCATCCCCCAGACATGTCTAAAAGCAATGGTAGATCTTTAAAGTTAAAAGCTTCTAAGTACTGCATTTTAGACAACGCTCTATACTGGAAAGACTCGAGAGGTGTCTTACTAAATTGGTGAAGCCAAGGAGGTAATGACTGATTTCCACAAAGGAGATTGTGGAGGTCATTTGTTTTGGAAAACTACGACGAATAAAGTGTTGAGGGTTGGTTATTATTGGCCTACTCTATTTGCTGATTTATATAAAACCATGATGAACTGTCACGAATCCCAGATATTTCAAGGCAAGAGGAAGCTACTCCCGCTGCCTTTGCAACCTATATCCGTGCAAGCGCCATTTCAGCAATGGGGCCTTGATTTCATTGGAGAAATCCACCTTTCATCTTCTGCCCAACATAAGTGGATCTTGACAGTTACAGATTACTTCACCAAATGGATTGAAGTAATCCCAACGAGGTAAGCTACTGATTTAGTCATTATTCAGTTTTTGGAAACTAATATTTTGTCTCGATTTGGTTGTCCCCACAAAATAATTACAGATAATGCAACTGCATTCAAGTCCAAGAAAATGGTTGAGTTTTGCGAGAAATACAACATCAAATTGGGTCACTCGACTGCATATTATCCGCAAGGTAATGGATTGGACGAATCTTCAAACAAATCTTTGGTCAACCTTATAAAGAAGATGTTGGAGGCGAACAAGAAAAACTGGCACAAGAAACTTATTAATGCCTTGCGGGCGGACAAAGTGAGTAGCAAAAAGTCAATAGGTATGTCTCCTTTTCAATTGGTATATGGAGTCGACACAATTTTCCCTACATCACTTGCAGTCCCAGTTATGAAACTATTACAGGAAGCAGGTAGTGAAATGAATGATGTGCAACGCCAGATCAATCAAATGATCCATCTCCAACAAACCATGGATGAGGTGTTTCAGAACACCTTTAAGCTTCAAGAGAGGATAAAGAAGGTATATGATTGCAAGACAAAATCAAATAATTTCAAAATTGGTGATGTGGTCCTCCGTTGGGAAGCTAGAAACGAAGAGAAAGGGAAATACGGTAAATTTGAGAACTTATGGAAGGGACCATACAAAATCTCAGCCTTAAGAGGAAAACATGCTTATATATTGGAGGAAATGAATGGAGAAGATTGCATAGGAGGACCAGTCAATGGTAGGCTTCTCAAGCACTACCTTTTCTGAGCATATTTTTGAAGTTTCTTAATTTCATTGTACATATCAGTTTAATTTTTCTGCCAAAGTGTGAAGTAGAGAATCATCGGAGTTTGGAGCCTGAAGTGAAGGCCATAAAGCTCCCTTGATTTGCTGCTGATTTCTAAGTTCAGTAAAAGTCAAGTCAGTTCAGTTTTGAGTCAGTTTTCATTATTTAGTCTCATCTTTTGATTTTGACTCCATGCCCAATTGTAAGGCTACTTGGTCTACGATGTTCTTGACACCTCCAAGGAGCTACCATTCCCAGCTGGAGCCAATGTTAGTGTCACTCTTTTCAGTCTGTCACCAGTAATCAAATGGGTTCATATCATGTCTTGTTAGGTTCTCAAAGTCAATTTTTTGTCATTTCATTAGGTCTTCAAATAAAAATTTGGTCACTGGATGCTATTTCCACTCCTTTCAAAATTTTACATGCCGGTCCTTGTCATCACTCAGTTGAGTGTACCATCATTGAAGGTCATCATCATCACTTCAGTCATCATCATCATGATTTCATTCAGCTCAGTGTCTCCATTAGGTCATTAGGGTTTCAGTCATCCAAAATCTGTCATTCCATGCATAAATCCGGCAATGAGGAGTGGTAATAGGTAAATGTGTTCCATGAAGTTTGGTTTCAAATGTAATTTATGTTTCAATATGTAATAAGTTCATTATGTGCCTAAAGCTGCATAACAAAGTTTCAAAGCTACAAGTTTACAAAGCAAAGTGAAAAGACATGTTGTGGGCCATCCCACTACTATGAAGAAAAGTGACCATCATAAGCTATAAAAGGCCATTTCAAACTCATTTGCTCATTCACCTCATTGAAGAAGAGCTCCCATTCATCACCAAGTGCAAATTTAGCAATTTCAGGCCAAACACAATCCAAAATTTGATGCCAAAGCAGCGACGCTGTGCTTTCTGGGCTCCACGCTGCGCTTTTGTTGGGGGGGTCCATTGGATGAAAACCTAGCATTTTTGGATTCCTCTTGATGAGTACATCAATCCTAGTCAACAGTGGAGCCATGCCAGCCACTTTTGGAGTGTCAAAATGCCCAAAACCATGCAAAAAATCATCTTTCTGCCCTGTTTTTGGAGGCCATACTACCCTTTCTGAGTACTCTTGGGAGAGTGAAGTTCTGGAGGGCTAGAAGCCATATTTTGGAGTGCTTGACGAGCCTATCATGTAGCATACATCTAGAGCTTTCCATAGCAATTTTCAGATCAGGATTTGGACACTTGGAAGGCCTTCAAATTGTCATTTTCCCCAGCTCGCTACGATTTCTCCAGATTTTGTTGCGCTTTCTCCAGAAGGCATTTTTCACTGGCAGTTTGACCTAGTTTGACTTTTTACCTATGTAATTGATGAATGGTGATGATTTTGTGATGTCATGAGGTGTAATTGCGCTGGTAAATAGTGAAATAGGGTAGATACATGATTGTTAATGTAATTTTGCTCAAATGTATCTAGTTTCCTAGGATGAGGTGAATTAGTTGACCTCCACTAGACATTAGGGTTTTGTTGAGCATATCATGTAATCAACTCCACAACTGATGGATTCGACCCCTGAGAGAGGGGAGATGTTGTTTTGGTCTATATCTATCATTTTCAGAGTCATTTGACTAGTTGGACATCAGTGGATTGTAACTATTGTAGCTCGTACTTTCACTTTCATATTCAGAAGTCAAAGGATGTAGTTGCAACTATTATCTAGGAATTCATGTGCAGTGAGTTTATGATCATGTATCTTCTCTATTATAGTCTTTATTGAATGATATATAACTACTCTTTCATATCTTGTATCTTCAGTGGCTTTCCTTACAATTCATGGGCAAAATTCTATTGATTTAGCTCTGTTTATATGGAATGTAATTTTGTGTTTAATGCTTCCAGTTTAATGAATTCATGATTGAACATGCTCATTAAATCCCTCTATTTCTTTAGACTCTCCACTATACCTACAAAACCCTAAAGCCATCATAGATCCACTACTACCTTGCTTCTTTATATCTTTGCAGCTGTAAACCCTTTGATACCTAGACCTAGCTACTTGGTTTCATCCCCGATCCAACATCAAACCCAAAAACACTCAAAACCTACTTGAGGCTATCATATCTAGCCTAATATCCTTCATATCACAATCAATCCTTGACTGTGATCACATAGAGAGAGCCCTCTCAGCCTAGTAGGGCTAGCTACTAGGTCAAAGTGGTTTGTGGTTACCTTTGTCAGTCTCCTTTTCAGCCTTTGGAGAACTGGTGGAGTGCTAATAGTGTCAAGTATCATATAGTCTCACATATAGCTGGCAAGAACACAACCAGAGAGATATGGGAGGCCTTGGCTTTGCTATACGAAGGAACTTCCGAGTAGCAGAAGATGTACTCGGAGCAAAAGATTCGGATGATCCAGATGCAGAAGGGGGAGCACATTGCTCCATTCTTAACGAGGCTTCAGGAGATTCGAGACCATCCGGCAGTCGTGGGATCCACCCCAACTGCTGCAACTATGGTGAGGCTATCACTTAATGCAGTCACAAAGGAGTGGCAAGTTTGTCCAAAGTATTTTAGGCAGGGCTATGCTTCCTAGTTGGGAGCAGATGTGGGCAACACTTCAGGAGGAGGAGCTGAGGAGAGATCTAGTCAAGTGCAAACTTGACGGTAGCAGCGGGAGCGGATCGAAGAATCCAGAGGAGGAGGAGAATGCAACCCTTGCATTGAAGGGGCAACAAGGGCAACAAAAACAAAAGAGAGATGTTTCAAAGGTGAAGTGTTTCAGATGTGGCGAGATGGGCCACTTTGCATCACAATGTCCTTTGAAGAAAAAGGACAAGGATGAGAAGCACGATCCTAAAGTTGCAGTTGCAAAGATAGAGCAGGATGAGTTCGCCATGAGTGACCACGCATCTCCAGGAGGGAAATGGGGCGACATATAATTGCAGGTTCATCTTGAACTTCAATTGGGCAGGATCCTTGAGGAGCCCACCTCTTTGATTACAACCTTGCTATGGGTGCCCATGATCAGCAGTAGCAGGATGGAGGAGTTTTTAGTGGGACTGAGGAGTGAAGGAACGACAAGTGCAGTAGGTAGCAGCGCTTACTTTTGGAACAACGCAGAGCAGAGTAGCAACAACGTAGATCAGAGCAACAACAACGCAGCGCATCAGAGGGACAACACAGTATTTATCAACACTCGGATCTTCAGTGCCAAGGTGCATCCACTGAACACTTTTTCAGTTTTTGGGTGGTTTTCAGTTGCTTCTCTCAGCAGCTGAGTTGCAGTGCAAATGCAGTGTTAGCAGTGGCAGTGCTCGCAGCATAGCAGATGCAACACTTAAGAGGGAGCTGTAGTACGGATGCAACAATGGTAGTGGCAGTGTCATGAGCAACAATACAGTTGCAGCAGCAACGCAGTGGCTAATGGACAACTTGTTAGACTTCAACAACGTAGAGGATGCTTAAGGGTCAGAGCAATGTGCAGCAGGCATGTTGTTAGAGCACTTTCCTCGCTAAGAGGGAGTGTTGATTTTTGGTAGCATTGGAAGTGCTCTAAGTCTCAAATTTTGTGGAGAGGCTTAGGCACTGGTATTCCAAAGAACTCAAGAACCGTTTGTGAAAATTCCACTTGGATTATGTTTTATTGTAAAAATTAATTATTTTAATGGGGACCCTAATTCTAAACTTAGGGAAATTAAATAATTAAAGGGTATTAATAAAACATAGTGAGAATGATCTAGAAAAAACGAAGATCAAGTCAAGTTATAATCTTAACTGTTGATTAGAGATCTAATCTCGACCGTTGATATCTCAACGAGAAGA
Source organism: Pinus albicaulis (assembly GCA_034641835.2). Classification (NCBI taxonomy): domain Eukaryota; kingdom Viridiplantae; phylum Streptophyta; class Pinopsida; order Pinales; family Pinaceae; genus Pinus; species Pinus albicaulis. The sequence continues at coordinate 1,312,658,490 of CM076579.1, forward strand.
CTTTAAAGGAAGGCTTGAGGATCATTTGGAAAGACACGCTGAGTTGATCAAGGGATCGAATTCTTCTAACGGAGCAATGCTCGGACGAAGATCAGATCTAAGTGATTCCAGCACAGAGAGGGGCAAAGTAGCTTTTGGAGAGAGTGATTTTCTCAGCCGGAGAATCATCCTCAGAGAGAGACAAAGTGATCCAGCAGCTCTCACGCAGAGGCTGACGCAGAGGCAGTGCAGAGGGTCAGAGAGAATCCAAGATCTTGCAGAAGAATCTATTACAGAAGTCGGGAACTGGTGTGTGAGACCGGGAGGCCGAAGACAGTGATTTCAGGCTGCAGATCGATATTCTAGCTGGGTGACGCAGTGCCCAGAGAGGGTGACGCAGGGATTGCGTCGGGACTGCGTAGGGCCTGCCAGGGGCACCTCATCTAGTGACTTGATCAATAGGGAATTTTTAGTGATTGTGTGAGGTATTATCACAAATCTTTCTGCCAATATTTCTCTCTATGTAACTAAATAACCCTCGAGGTATTCAACGATGTATTCAGAAATTGCTACTGCTTAATAATACAAACCCTCAGATCTGTTGCACCAGTTTTTGCGCATTAGGTTTTTCCAGGTACTTTCGTCCCAAAATAATGGTGTCCTATGTGTTGGAAATACTCAGAGGGGGGTGAATCAGTATTTCTTTCCAATTGCTATTTTTACCGGTTAGATCACTTATAATTAGAACACAAAATGAACAATAAGAATAAATTCTTTTTTTATATTCTTCAATAAAATAAATACAATAAAATATGTACAATAGGTGTAGGGTTCCAACCCTAGACGAAGACACTGATCTTCAATCTTCCAGGCTCCAACCTGTTGCCAAGCACCAACTTGGACTATTGTGAGGCTCCGACCTCTAGGGCTTCGACCCTATCTATCCAAGGCACCAACCTTGCGTTTAGAGGCTCCAACCCCAAGGGCACCAACCCTTCTTTGGTTCAAGCTCCAACCTAGATTCTTGAGAACACCGATCCTCTAGGGCTCCAACCCTATCTTTCAAGGCACCGACCTTGTCTCTATGAGGCTCCAGTCGTCATCTTCACTTCGTCAAAATATGCTTGGTTATTCTTCACGGCTCCCAAAGTCTTCTTCAACGAGCCCTGTCACACTTAGTCTCCACGTCACATCATCAATGACAACCTTTTCTTCTTAGAAGGTGTCACCACTGCTCTTCATCGTACGCAAACAATTTCTCCAAGTTACCTCATGATGACATCAGCAATGCATCATGATCTTCAATGTTATTTCCAAGATCACTTAAGGCATCTCAACAAAATATCTTCAATCTCTTCAAGGTCACTCCACAAAGTCTTCTTAGTCTTATCTTCAAGTCTTCACTTTTTTTTTTCTGTTATACTTCTGCTTCACTAATCTCCCTTGATCCCAAAATACTGTGCTCAATAAGTTGCTCTTCAAGAATGTCTTCAATATTTTTAAGAGCGCCTTTGATTTTGCTCCAAGGTACCTTCTAAAATAGTTCAAGCCTCTCTTAGATCAAGGTCTTCTCTTCACGTCTTCACAAGCTTTGCCAATATAAACCTTAAGATCCTTCAGATGTTAAGTTCTAGTCTCACATTTTCCAAGCTTGAAGATTTGAGGATTTTACAAGTGTAACTGTAGCTGTGTCTCTTCAAACTGAGATTGTTTTTCAAGCACCGAGATGCCTCCACAGGACTATCTCCACAAGTAGCAACACTGTTCCTTCTGTGCACAAATCTGAATTATATTAGTTCAGGTCTGAAGCTAAATGATCACTACAGATCTGCAACAAGTGTTATCACAGGTGTGGAGAAAAGGTTAGAAAAAATGCTGCTACAGGATCGAGAATATGCTGCCACAAATCTGCAAGGAAGTGTTACAACAAGTCTAAAAGTGTGCCTCCACAGTTCTGCAAACAATGCTACAACAAATCCATTTTTTCTTCGTAAGTCTGCAATAACGAGTCTGCAATATAATATATCTGTTTTAAGGTTTTAGAGGTGACATTCCACCACATTGCTGCAATCCGACTTCTTTGTATGGTATCCCAAACAAAAATTATCCTTAACTGTCCTTCTCGCCCTCCTTACTGTGTTTTTGGTCCTCTCTGAACTCCTATGATATTCTTCACGGAAATTGATGGTGAAAAATGAAGGTTTCGACTTATATTTATAGTGATTTCGTCCTTTAAAGAGAGGACGTGACTGTTGGAGATGAGAGCTGACATATGTATGTTAACTTAGGTTGGCTAGATAAAAAAAATATTTTTCTAAACTTAAAAATTCATTATCTCATCAACCACCGGGAGTTTGGGGGCAACTAAGGGCTCATTAGAAAGGGAAAAATATACTGTACAAGATGGTATAGGATCCATTTTGAAAGGTTACCTCTAAGGTGGTGAAAAACATTTTTCTTTGTGACTGCCCTTGAATTATTTAGTGCAGAAAATGATTAGGACAGTATGGCTTCTTTGTTTGGGTTCTCCATTGTTTTTCTTCTCCATTATTTGGCTTCTTCATCATAATAGGAACATGTAGGAAATCTACGTCATCATGATAGTGTCCAGCAATGAGTGTATCATCCATGTCATCACATAATTGTGCAGTGATATGTTATAGTGCAACATTCCTAGGAGAACTTCAAATTAGTCTTCCAGCGATCAAATGAGATCTTCCACATCATCATCTAGTCTTCCAACCTTCATCAAGTGTATGACTTCATCAAGTATCATCCATGTGTATGACATCATCCTATGACATCATTGGTTAAGATCTAGATCATCAAGTGCATGCAACATTAGATCAAGTACTTAGGGCTTCCTTCATTAGTGGTTTGACTTCTTCGTGACTTGACATCTTCATTGATAGTGTCCTAGTCAACCAAGAGTCATGACATCATCATCTGGAACCAGGTATCTCAAGAATATTGACATCTCGGTCAATGCCACATTGACATCAATGACAACCTTGATTAACACTATGTGTATTTTATTCTTTGCTCAATTTCCTTGTTTCAGAACCATAAAGTATTAAGTGTAGGCTGCTTCAGTAATTTACTTCAATGTTTTCATGAAGAAATCTGAAAATAACTGTGTAATGTAATTTACAAGTAGATGAAGTAGATTCAGTTAGTTGTAGTAGGATTCCTAACATTGTCAGATCTAGGAATTTTCACATGGTATCAGAGCATTTGATGTGAAACAGGAAGAGCGGATCTAGCATTGAAGTGAAGGCCAAATTGCTGCAACAACAGTAGTTCGAATCCCCAGAGGGAGGAAAGACTTTCGGATCGAGATCTTGCCGAGGCAAAGGGAGTAGAGCAAAGCCTTCACGTAGAGCTAAAGGGACGCAGTTTTCTGTAGGCAGTTGCTGGGCAGAGAAGCATCAGAAGAAGAAGAAGATCACATAGCGGGGAATTATTCCTCAGTGAGTTCCTTGCCGAGGAATTCAACATTTTTCCAAGATCTGAGTAGTAGATCCAGGCAACAGATCTATGAGCTCCACAAGGAGTGCGTAAGCTTGCCTAGTGCTGCGTAGAGGGGGAAGAAGAGGGAGTAGTTCGATAGTTTTCGACTGAGATGGCATAATATGGTCTTAGATATCAGGATTTGTTGGAGGGATCCTCCAACTAGGTAATTTGGAAGGAAAGGATCTAATTCCTTCTGGATGAATATGATCTCAAGATGTTCGTGGAGAATGTGGTTGTTGTACCTACAGATCCAGAACAGAACAAGAATTACAAGTCCGATATGGCAAAGGCCAAGAGACTAATCCTTGATGGTATCAAGGATCATATAGTCTCACATATAGCTGGCAAGAACACAACCAGCGAGAAATGGGAGGCCTTGGCTCTGCTATACGAAGGAACTTCCGAGCAGCGGAAGATTTACTTGGAGCAAAGCTTTGGATGATCCAGATGCAGAAGGGGGAGCGCATTGCTCCATTCTTAACGATGCTTCAGGAGATTCGAGACCAGCTGGCAGCCGTGGGATCCACCCCAACTGCTGCAACTATGGTGAGGCTAGCCCTTAACGCAGTCATTGAGGAGTGGAAAGTTTTTGTCCAAAGTATTTTAGGCAGGGCTACACTTCCTAGTTGGGAGCAGATGTGGGCAACACTTCAGGAGGAGGAGCTTAGGAGAGATCTAGTCAAGTGCAAACTTGACGGTAGCAATGGGAGCGGATTGAAGAATCCGGAGGAGGAGGAGAATGCGGCCCTCACATCGAAGGGGCAATAAGGGCAATGGAAACAAAAGAGAGATATTTCGAAGGTGAAGTGTTTTAGATGTGGCGAGATGGGCCACTTTGCATCATAATGTCCTTTGAAGAAAAAGGACAAGGATGAGAAACACGATCCTAAAGTTTTAGTTGTGAAGATCGAGAAGGATGAGTTCGCCATGAGTGCCCAAGCATCTCCAGGAGGGAAATGGAGTGACATAGAACTATAAGTTCATATTGAACTTCAGTTGGGCAGGATCCTTGAGGAGCCCACCTCTTGGATCACAACCTTGCTACGGGTGCCCATGATCAGCAGTAGCAGGATGGAGGAGTTTTCATTGTGAGCTGAGTAGTGATGGAGCGATAGTTGCAGTAGGTAGCAGCGCCTACTTCTGGAGTAGCACAGAGCACAACAACAACAACTTAGAGCAGAGCAGTAGTAGGGCAGTGCAAAGCAATAGTAGCGCAGTGCAAAGCAACAGTAGCGCAGTGCAGATTACCAGCAGCGCAGTGCATTGGAGGGACAATGCAGTGTTTATCAGCAGTCAGATCTTCAACACCAAGGTCAAAGCAGTATGCAACAAGCATGTTGTTAGAGCACTTTCCTTGCTAAAAGGGAGTGTTGATTTTTGGTAGCATCGAAAGTGCTTTAAGTCTCAAATTTTGTGGAGAGGCTTAGGCACTGGTATTCCAAAGAACCCAAAAACTGTTTGTGAAAATTCCACTCGGATTATGTTTTATTGTAAAAATTAATTATTTTAATGGGGAACCTAATCTAAACTTAGGGAAATTAAATAATGAAAAGGTATTAATAAAATAGAGTGAGAATGATCTAGAAAAAGCGAAGATCAAGTCAAGTTATAATCTTAGCCGTTGATTAGAGATCTAATCTCGGCTGTTGTTATCTCAATGAGAAGACTATAAAGGAACGCTTGAGGGTCATTTGGAAAGACACACCGAGTGGATCAAGTGATCGAATTATTTTGACGAAGTGGTGCTCAGATGAAGATCAAATTTAAGTGATTCTAGCGCAGAGAGGGGTATAGTAGCTTACGGAGAGAGTGATTTTCTCAGCTGGAGAATCATCATCAGAAAGAGGCAATGTGATCCTGCAGCTCTCACGCAAAGTTTGACGCAGAGCCACGCAGAGACAACGCAAAGGGTTAGAGAGAATCTGAGATCTTGCAAAAGAATCAGTTTCAGAAGTCGAGAGCCGGGTGTGAGACTGGGAGGCTGAAGACAGTGATTCTGGGCTGCAGATTGATCTTCCAGCTGGGTGATGCAGGGACTGCGCAATGGCAGCGCAGGGCTTGCTAGGTGTGAAATTTCTGAATACAAAATTACAAAAACCCTACTACAGTATCTCGATTTACTTCTCCTACTTGTGATTTAATTATACAAGTTATTTTCAGAAAATATATAGAAAATATCTAAGTAAACACAACTAGCATCCTACACAAATATAGATCATTTACTGAACATCACGCACATATGACAAAGGACACACATGATTTTTCGAACAAATGTCCCCGAAAAAACCCAATGCGGAAAACCGGTGTAGTAGTTCTGAGGGTTTATTATTATTAAGCATCAATATTCTGTGTACATATAGGGTGCCATAATCTGGCTCACCCAATAGAGAAAACTTTGGCAACAGAGTAAAATGTGAGTTTTACCTCACTCTGCAAGTCTTGGCTAATCCGGATGAGTCACTGGTGAAACCCCAGCTAGCTCTGGGCAGTCTCTACGCCGCCACTGCGTAAGGCTATGTGGCCTTGGCTGAGGAACTGCGTCACCCTTGCTCTGCGCTGATCAGCTTCTCTCGGAATCTGGTTTCAGCCGGCTGGCTTAGAAACCCCGATCTCTAGCTAATTTTAGACTTTTCCTTGGAGGCTTTGCGCTGCCCCTGCGTGGGCCTGCATCACCCTCTCTAGGGTCTGTGTCACACCCTCTAATGGCTGCGCTGCCTCCACTGCGTCTCTCCTGCCCTTGCTCTACGTTGTACTCTTGGTCCTTCGACCAATCACTGAATCTGCCTCTCACTACTTCTTTGAATCACTGAGATCTGATCTTCGTCCGAGCACTGCTTCGTCAGAAGAATTCGATCTCTTAGATTCTGTATGTGTTCTCCAACTGACCCCAAGCCTTTCCTTTATACTTTTCTCATTGACAAATCAACGACCGTGATCTAATATCTAATCAACGGCTAAGATTAGAAGAAGCTTGATCCACGTCACTTAGAAAGTTCTCATCACATGTGTAAATTAATTAACTTAGGGTCCCCATTAAAAAATTTAATTATTTGAATATCTTTTACACTAGATGGAATTACTCCAAACACTTTATGGGTCTTGGAGATCTCATGTGTTCTAGCCCCTCCACAAAGTTTCGGAGCTAGAGCACATCCGATGTTACCCCAAAATCTCAACACTCCCTCTTAGCGAGGAATGTGCTCTAGCAACACTTCACCTCTGAAGCATCACCCTGATCTCTGGCATTGGTCTCCACGTTGCTGATGCTTGGGTTGCCGCCCTCCAGCCACTGCGCTGCTGCTCTCTGTACTGCTGCCCATGTCATTGCCAATGACACTGCCACATCTGTACTGCAACTCCCTCTCAAATTGCTGCATCATGCTGCCTATAGCATTGCCACTACTAACTGCAGCACTGCAACTCAGTTGCTAAGAAGTAAGCAACCGAAGGACCATCGCCCAATCAGTTGACAGACAAGTCAGTCTGGCTGCATCTCATCACTGAAGTACCCTTTGCTGCTGCTCTGCGTTGTCTCTCTGAAGCACTGCGTTGTCTACTGCTATGCACTGCCTCTGTGCTGTTGCTTCCACGGTGCTGTTGCCTCTCCTCTGCGTTGCTCCAGACTTCAGCGTCTCAGCTCTGCCACTGCTTCTCCATAATATTCTGCACCCATTGACTCCGGCCATCCTGTTACTGTCTTAAGGCTCCCGTAGCTCGTATGTGATCCAAGAGTTTGGGCACCTCAAGGATCCTGCCTTCACCATCTGTAGTTGCTCTACAGATCTATATCGCCACACCTCTTCTCTAGAGGCACATGAGCACTCATGGCCACATCATCTTCGCTGCCACTGTCCCCTTTCGCTGTTTCTGCGTTGGAATCTGAAGCTTCCTTGTCCTTCCTCTTAGGACAAGTGTTGGCAAAGTGTCCAAGTTCACCACATCTGAAGCATCAGACCTTGGATAGGTCCTTCTTCTTCCCTTGCTACCATTGTCCTTTAGATGCTACGGCTGCATCTTCCTCCTCCTTCTTCTTTACCTTGACACCTTCGCTGCTGAATTCCCTCTTGGTCACCCTCCGGATCTCCTCCTATTGAAGGATTGCCCACATGTCACCCGAATTTGGGAGTTGTGCTTTGCCCAAGATGCTTTGGACAAAGGTCTCCCACTCATCGGTGACTGCATTAAGGGCAGTCCTCACCATGAACCCATCATCCAAAATTTCCCCCTTGGCAATCAGCTGATCTCGGATAGTCTTCCTTCTGAAGAGAAAGGGATCGATCTCCTCTCCCTTGTGCATTTGGAACATCCACATCTGGTTCTCTAGAAGCATCTTCCGTTGGACAGAGCTACCCTGATAAAATGTGGTCAAAGATGTCCAAACCTCATTTGTCATCTTCTTCTCGGTAATGTGCGAGACCACGTGATCCTTTACTCCATCCATGATAAAGCACTTAGCCTGCGCCTGATTTTCGTTGAACTTCTTCAGAGCATCCGCATTGGTCGGCACAGCTAGGAAATTCTTTGCGTGGTCTCTGATATCGTACTCATCCAAGACTGTCAGAATTTTGGCTTTCCAGATCACAAAGTTAGACACACCGTCTAACCTATCTTGATCTCTCTGTCCGTACGAGGTCATCTCTACTTGAACTGTTAAAATGGGTCCTCTTCTCCCTTCTACTGCTACTGCACTCAACAAAAGATCGGATCTGGGTTTCTTGGCGATAGAAACCCTCTAGAGAAACTGCTCCCTCTGACAATTGATTTCTCTTTTGGAAATCCTCCACCAATTCTGTCGAATCAACCCTCTACGATCACCCTCCTGATTGAATCTCAGGTTTCTTGGCATAAAATTTGTTGAGGGACTGTTTCCCCTCACTTTGTCACCTTTGCTAGGCACTGTTCTGCACCGACAAAACCAATGCCTCACTAACAACTTTTGAAGATCAGAAGTTGCACTTCCAACCCCGGTAATCAGTGCAACGCCTTTCCAACTCGGATTGCGTCACCCTTTAGGGCCCGCGTCAGCCCAATGTGAGCCTGACAGGCTCTGCGTCACCCACTAGGGCCTACGTCAGCCTCTGCGTCCCTTCTCCTGGGTTTGCGTCCCTCTTGGTGCTGCGCTGCCTTCTACCGGATCTATGTTGCTGCAGTTGCCCTTCCTACAGCAAAAATCTTCAGCCCCTTGCTAATGGCTTCAACTTGATCTGCAATGCTCTGATACCATGTGAAAATTTCTGAATACAAAATTACAGAAACGCTACTGTAGTTTCTCGATTTACTTCTCCTACTTGTGATTTAATTATACAAGTTATTTTCATAAAATATTCAGAAAATATCGAAGTAAACACCACTAGCAGCTTACACAAATACAGATCATTTACTAAACATCACGGACATATGACAAAGGACACACATGATTTTTCGGACAAATGTTCCTGGAAAAACCCAATGCGGGAAAACTGGTGCAACAATTTTGAGGGTTTATTATTATTAAGCAGCAATATTCTGAGTACATCTAGGGTTCCATAATTTAGCTCACCCAACAGAGAAAACCTCGACAACAGAGAAAAATGTGAGTTTTACCTCACTCTGCAAGTCCCGTCTGATCCGAACAAGTCATTGGTGAAACCCCAGCTAGCTCTGCGTGGTCTCTACGCTGCCACTACATAAGGTTGCGTGGCCCTGGCCGAGGCACTGCGTCACCCTTGCTTTGCGCTGATCAGCTTCTCTCGGAATCTGGTTTTAGCCCTACTGGCTTGGAAACCTCGATCTTCAGCTAATTTCGGACTTTTCCTTAGAGGTTCTGTGCTACCCTTGCGTGGGCTTGCATCACCCTCTCTAGGGTCTGCGTCACACCTTCTGATGGTTGTGCTACCTCCACTGCGTCTCTTCTGCCCTTGCTTTGCGTTGTACTCTTGGTCCTCCGACCAATCACTGCATCTGCCCCTCACTGCTTATCCGAATCACTCAGATCTGATCTTCGTAAGACCATTGCTTTGTCAGAAGAATTCGATCTCTTAGATTCTGTGTGTGTTCTCCAATTGACCCCAAGCCTTTCCTTTATACTTTTCTCGTTGATAAATAAACGAACGTGATCTAATCTCTAATCAATGGCTAAGATTAGAAGAAGCTTGATCCACGTCACTTAGAAAGTTCTCATCACATGTGTAAATTAATTCACTTTCATTTTTTAATTTCCCTAAGTTAGACTTAAGGTCCCCATTAAAAAAATTAATTATTTGAATATCTTCTACACCAGATGGAATTTCTCCAAATGCTTTTTGGGCCTTTGAGATCTCATGTGTTCTAGCCTCTCCACAAAGTTTCAGAGCTAGAGCACATCCGATGCTACCCCAAAATCTCAACACCATGGGCACCGCATCCAGTGACCGGATCAACTAGGAATTTTCAGTGATTGTGTGAATTATTCTCACAAATCTTTTTGCCAATATTTCTCTCTGTAACTGAATAACCCTTGAGGTATTCAATGATGTATTTAGAATTGCTACTGCTTAATAATACAAACTCTCAGATCTGCTGCACCGGTTTTGCCGCATTGGGTTTTTCTGGGGAATTTCGTCCAAAAATAATGGTGTTGTATGTGTGATTTAATCTTTGCTCAGTTTCCTTGTTTCAAAATCATGAAGTATTAAGTGTAGGCTACTTCAATTATATACTTCAATGTTTTCATGAAGAAATTTGAAAATAATTGTGTAATGTAATTTACAAGTAGATGAAGTAGATTCAGTTAGTTGTAGTAGGATTCCTAAGATTGTTAGATCTTGGAATTTTCAGAGTCTTTAGGGTTTTATCATCTTGTCATAAGGATAATTAGAGTCATGTAAATGAAGTCATGTTACACTTGTAAAAGACACATTGTCTATGTAAGAGTAGTCTGCTAGACCTTGTCACTAGGCCTTTCATAAGTCAACCTAAAACATGATGATTATCCTCCTTGATGAAGTCGGCTTGCCTACAAAGTTCATGTCGGCCTTGAAGCAAGAGAACGGTCACTATAAATTAAGTGATGCAGCCTCATTATAGCACAAGTATTCGGTCAAGATTTTAGAGCAAAAGTGCGAATAAGGGATTGCAATAAGGTGCGAGATAAGGAGGCACATCATTGAAGGAATGAAGGGTTATATATCATTGTTTTGGGTCTGCTCACATACCTCACATATATTAGATAGGCCGAGGGCTCTCACAACAAGAAGATAAGCTCGATCTTGAGCTTAAGATATGTATCAAGGGTGCTGAAAGGAGGCCAAGAAAGGAGATCCTAGGAGGATCGAAGGAAGCTGAAAGGAAGCACTTGTTTAGGGCTACCGAAGTAGAGACCGAGTTTCTCTAGTTAGTAGTGCAGTGTAGGATTGAATTAAGAAGTCGAGAAGAGTAGTGAAGGACAGTGACAAGGGTCTTGGAGGAGTACTTGTGTCAAGGGTATTTGTCATGGTCTTGGTATTCGTTAATTGAAGAATCTATAAGAAGAGAAGAGATTTACGGGTTTTCCCCTCAAGAGGAGGGGTTTTGTTCCTGGTTTGAGTCTATATACCGTGTCATTGTTATTATTGTCTTTAGTAGTTGTTTGATGTATTGCACAGTGTAATAATAAGGAACAAAGATAAAGAAGCTAAAGAATAACAAAAGCATTTATCAAGTAACAGAGTTGAATTAATCTTTTGCCCTATTGAATTCTCAACATGGAATTAGAGATAAGGCTATCTAAGGGCATCATGAAGTTCATCAAGAAGATTGCAAGTCATCTAAAGAAAGGTATCAAGAAGATCTGGAACTCCTTGTTCTCTCCAAAGAAGACATCATTCATAGAAAAGGATGAAGGTCTCTTTTCAGCCCTCTCCGGTACTTTTCAAGAAGAAGACATTTGAGTGATTGATAGTGGTGCTTCAAGACACATGACTGGTCACTCAAATCAATTGAAGACATTATCAAAGGGAAAATCCGCCTACTCTGTGGAACTTGAAGACAACAATAGCTACCCCGTGAAAGGCATTGGATCTACATCAATAAATTTCGAAGATGGAAGCAACATCTACCTCAACAATATTCTATTTGTTCTAGGTTTGCATAAAAACTTGCTTTCTTTTGCAAGCTTAGAAGATAAAGGGGTAGAGTAGCTTTCATTGATGGAAAGGTTGTTGTTTGGGGAAAAGACTAAGTATAGATCAAGCCAAAGTGATTGGCATCCGAGAAGGAAGGCTCTATAGATTATTATCCCCTCTAGCCCAAGCCCTAGTTCACATTGAAATCAGCCCCAATGAACTATGGCATCGAAGATTTGGTCATCTCCATTTCAAAATCCTCCCATCCCTAAGTTCCATAGTAGATGGAATTCCAAATCTTAAAGAAGATCATGAAGGTGTCTGCAAGGGATGTGCATTGGGCAAGAATGTCAAGGGACCATTTGGAATCAGTGCTTCAAGGTAAAAAAAAATCTTGGATCTTATCCACTCTGATGTGTGTGGTCCTATGACTCCAAAATCTCTTGGAGGTCATATATATTATGTTACCTTTATAGATGATCATTCAAGGAAGACCTGGGTTTATTTTTGAAAACCAAGGATGAAGTATTCACAAAATTTCAAGAATTCAACGCTGAAGTAGAAAATCTTACAGAAAGGAAAATCAAAGTTTTAAGATCTGATAATGGAGGAGAATATACATCCAAGGAGATCATAGCATTCTGTAAGGAGTCAGGTATTAAGAGGGAGTTGATAGTCCCATATTATCCCTAACAAAATGGTTTTGCAGAAAGGAAGAATAGATCCATTGAAGAAAGCGTAAAAGCAATGCTTCACGATCAGGATCTCCTGAAGTTCCTATGGGGAGAAGCAACAAAAACAACAATCTATATTCAAAATAGATGTCCTCACATATCTTTGGATAATAAAACTCCGGAAGAAGTATTTACTAGAAAGAAGCCATCAGTAGATCATCTCCGAACCTTTGGGTGTCCTGTATATATCCATATACTGAAGGACAAGAGAAAGAAGTTGGATCCTTCCGGAATGAAGGGAACTTTTGTGGGGTATAGTAGCTCATCAAAAGCTTATAGGTTCTACATGAAGGATGGACATCACATAGAAGTTAGCTGTGATGTCATATTTGATGAGAGCATAGCATTCAAGAAATCAAAAGATCTTTCCATGGACTCTGATGATGAAGATCTTCCTGTATTTGAGGAAGAAGTGAACCAGTGAGAAGAGGAATCTCACCATGAAGAAGGTCCCAGTGAACCCGTTCAACGGGTGGTCACACCTGAAACATGGAAAAGACCTAATTGGTTGAAGTCCACACTACTTGATGCAAAAGGTCATGGAGCAGCGAAGCAGACATTTAGAGAAAGTAAGAAACCCAAAATATATTCTGGGTATGCTGCATACATGACAAAGCTAATAGAAGTAGAACCATCCACTTTTGAAGAGGCTGTAAAGAATCCCGAATGGAAGGATGCCAAGAATGAAGAATACCAATCTATCATGAAGAATGGAGTGTGGGAGATCATACTTAGGCCTGAAGACAAATCTGTGGTTACTTCCAAATGGATCTATAAGATCAAACATGTTGTTGATGGAAGTATAGATAAATATAAAGAGAGATTTGTGGCCAGAGGTTTCTCTCAACTTGAAGGCATCGATTATGAAGAAACATTTGCTCCCATTGCAAGATACACAATGATTCGATAACTAGTCTCTCTGGCAACATTGATGGGATGGAACATCCATCAAATGGATGTCAAGACTGCATTTCTGAATGGCACAATAGATGAAGAAGTCTACTCTGAGCAACCCTTGGGATTTGAATTCAATGATAGAAAGGCGTATGTATGCAGATTAAAGAAAGCACTATATGGCCTCAAGCAAGCACCAAGGGCGTGGAATGCTAGGATGGATGCATATATTCAAAGGATAGGCTTCACGAAGAGTTCTGCTGACTCAAACCTATATATTAAGGTTGTAAAGGATGAACCTGTAATTATTCTTCTGTATGTAGATGATCTTGTCCTCACAGGTGTAGAAGGTTGAATTGAAGAATGCAAGAAGAAACTAGCAGCAAAATTTTATATGAAGGATCTTGGGCTGATGCATTACTATTTGGGGCTAGAACTCTGGCAATGACCTGATGAAAAGTATTTGGGTCAATGAAAGTATGTGATCAAGATGCTGAAGAGGTTTGACATGATGGTTTGCAAACCTATGACCACTCCGATGATCACAAACCTGAAGATACTTAGGAGTTCTGGATCAAGCCCTGTGGATCCTTCCAAGTATAGACAACTTATTGGCTCGCTGATGTACTTGGTGAATACCCGACCATACATATGCTTTGCAGTGAATGTTCTCAGTCAATTCCAAGTGGAGCCAAGGCAAAATCATTGGATAACAACAAAACACATTCTAAGATATTTGCAAGGTACCATCAACTACTGTCTAAAGTATGATAGAAGGAATGATGTCCAACTAATTGGATATATAGATTTCGACTGGAGAGGCAATGAACAAGATGGAAGGAGCACTATAGGAGGATGCTTTAGTTTAGGATTCTCCATGGTGTCATGGATGAGTAGAAAGTAGGGTACTGTTGCTTTGAGCAGTGCTGAGGTTGAATATGTAGCAGCCTGTGAAGTGAGCAAAGAAGCGGTCTGGTTGAGGAAGATGTTATCCGACTTATTTGAAGGACCGATGGACACTATAGTGATAATTTGTGACAATACTAGTTGTATACGTTTGTCTGAAGATCCAGTATTTCATGGAAAGACAAAGCACATAAACAACAAGTATCACTATGTTCGAGAGCTAGTACAAAATGGTGTGTTACAACTTCAATATATTTCTATTGATGAACAGGTAGTTGATATATTGACGAAATCACTTCCAAACAATAAGCTTGTGTATTTGAGAAACAAGCTTGGTTTGGTGGGATGTATCCTCCCTATCTGAGAGGGAGAGATAGACACAACATTCTTGTCTTCACTGGAAGAAGGAATGGTGAATTTGGTAACCATCTGGCATTCGATACTCTTCGAGAATGTGGTAGGACATTCAAGAAAAGAGTAGTCGTGGACCGATATTCTTTGAGGATTAGCTACCCAAGATAAGAATAGTCCAAGAAGGTCATACTCGGTGAACACTCGGGTGGAGTATGTACCCTGGAGACAATGATGATGATGTCTATATTCATTGGTCTCACCAACATTGTAGCTCAAGAACTCGTGGAGAGATGGAGCTCTTAGTCAAGGCCTTGCTATGTGACAATGCTGGATTGATATGATGCTAGAAATAGATGGGTTACGAGTATGACTCTTCTTATGAGATCTCTTTAGATTGGGAATGACCATGTACCTCTTATGAATACCTCCCTAGTTAAGAGTGAGTGTTGAAAAGTGTAACTAGGTTTGGTCTTCATAATGACATGTAATTATGATTTTATGTAATGAAGAGACAAAGAAAATAAAATGTATTTATTGTAATGCTTGCATCATGGGTTTCACGAGCAAGGAGATTTTATTATAGGTCAAAGACTTCTTCTTGATGTCTTTAGGATTTTGTCATCTTGTCGTAAAGATAATTAGAGTCATGTAAATGAAGTCATGTTACACTTATAAAAGACACATTGTCTATGTAAGAGTACTCTCCAAGACCTTGTCACTAGGCCTCTCATAAGTCGGCCTAAAACATGATGATTATCCTCCTTGATGAAGTTGGCTTGCCTACAAAGTTCGTTTCGGCCTAGAAGCAAGAGAACAGTCACTATAAATAAAGTGATGCAGCCTCATTATAGCACAAGTATTCAGTCAAGATTTCAGAGCAAAAGTGCGAAGAAGGGACTGCAATAAGGTGCGAGATAAGGAGGCACATTAGCGAAGGAGTGAAGGGTTATATATCTCTGTTTTGGGTCTGCTCCCATACCTCGCATATCTCAGATAGGCCAAGGGCTCTCACAGCAAGAAGATAAGCTCAGTCTTGAGCTTAAGAGATGTATCAAAGGTGCTGAAAGGAGGCCGAGAAAGGAGATCCTAGGAGGATCGAAGGAAGCTGAAAGGAAGCACTTGTTTAGGGCTACCGAAGTAGAGACTGAGTTTCTCTAGTTAGCAGTGCAGTGCAGTGCTGAAAGGAGGATCGAATTAAGAGGCCAAGAAGAGCAGTGAAGGATAGTGACAAGTGTCTTGGAGGAGTACTTGTGTCAAGGGTCTTTTTCATGGTCTTGTTATTCATCAATTGAAGAATCTATAAGAACAGAAGAGATTTACGGGTTTTCCCCTCAAGAGGAGGGTTTTTGGCTCTAGCTTGCAGCCTATATACTGTGTCATTGTTATTATTGTCTGTGATAGCTGTTTGATGTGTTGCACTGTAATAATAAGGAACAAAGATAAAGAAGCTAAAGAATAACACAAGCAATTATCAAGTAGGAGAATTGAATCAATCTTTGCCCTACTGAATTCTCAATAGAAGCTCTATTCCCTGAAGCTGGTAATGATGTACCCTTGATTCAAGGGTCTGGAATTTCACATTTGATATCTAAAGTGCAGAGGGTTTTAAGTCTGCATAATATAAGTACCTAGCATAATACGAGTTCCACCATTGAGCATGGCGTAAAAAATTGAGATACGGTTTTGAAATTTCCCATCATTAGCGAGACTTTGCGATGTCTTGTAGGGCACAATGCAAAACTATCACTATCGAATCTTATTAGAAATTCTTTTACAAGTAAAACAAATAAGTTCAGATCTTCATTAAGACGTTACCTGGTTCTTTGCAGTTGTCATGACTCATTAGTTGATCCAACCCTTTCCCTCAAACTCCTTTTAGATTTTAGCTCTAGAACCCGTTCTGGAAAAATATCTTGCCTTATTATGTTCCGTTTATCACTGCTCCATGGAACACCCATCTGAGCAGCTCTTGCTGGTACAAGCTTGCCATGGGAGAGATAAGGCTTGCAAGCTGTTAGGGTAAACTGAACTTGGTGAAAGAGTCAAAGTTGTTAGGTCGACAATGGTGTTTTCAAGCATTTGGTTTTGGTGACCTGTGGTATTAGAGCCCATGGATTACATGTGATGATGCCTTTAAAATGCTTGGGGATTCTCCATTGTAATGTGCTTGAGTTGAACATGGGATTCACTTGGCCGGGCCATGATGTTGGCTGACTTGTTTGCTTTTAAGTCAAGGCATGGTTGCGTTTAAGCTATAAGATAATAATAGATCTATTATTAGGTTGGTTTTTCCCTGGTTGGGGTTTTCCAAGGTAAATCATGGTGTGCATGGTTTATGTGGTGTTTTTGCTATACTATTGTTTTTTATTTCTAACATTGGTATCAGAGCCAAGGGATCATGGCTTATAGAAGGAGGTGATGGTTGCAAATGTGAGCACATTCTGTATTGAGGCTGAAACTAATATAGAGAAGTTCGATTGGGATTTGACCAGAATATGCGAATATCACTGAGAAGAAATAAAGGTCCATTAGGGTGAGATGCAACCACATAAGTGAGAGATGGTGAGGAGAGCACTTGGTGTGAGTAGGTGTGTAGTTGTGAGACAATAGCAGTATAAGTGCTGGACAACAATAACAAAAGAAAAAAAAAAAAAATTGGAGATGAAATTTGTGAATTATATGTATATGGGCATATGCCTGTAAGACCTAGTTAGGTATGTGTACCCTTGCCGGCAAAGTCTTGGAGTATACCTAGGTGATAGGGGAAGAGAGCGTGTGGAATTCTCCTGTCAAGTATGCCTAGGTGATTGGGGAGGAATGTATGCATATTTCTCTGGTCAAGTTTTAAGTAGGGAATGTTAGGGTAAACTTGACTGGGTGAAAGATTCAAAGTTGTTAGGTCCACAGTGGTGGTTTCAAACACATGGTTTTACTGGCCTGTTGTATTAGAACCGATGGATTACATGCAATGAATCCTTTAAAAGGCTTGGGGATTTTCGATTGTAATATGCCTGAGTTGAGAGGAGGGTTCACTTGGCCAGGCCATGATGTTGGATAGCTTGACTGCTTTCAAGTCAAGGCATGGCTACATTTAAGTCCGAGGTTAATAATTATTCTATTACTAAATTGGTTTTTCCACAGCTGGGATTTTCTATCGTAAATGGTGTGCATGGTTTATGCATGATATTGTTGCTATGTGTGATTTCTATTATTATCTCTCTAGTACAGCTTTTTATATCTAACACAAGCAGGCAATACATTTGTTCATGGAACACTTGCAATGCTGTTTTCACAAGAGAGGAATGATTCAAACATTAAGCAATGATCCTCCTCCGAATTTGAGATCTGAGCTTTTTCTACAGAGCATTGTTTCTAGAAGTCCTGTAGAATCAGGGGAGTTCTCTACAGAAAATCCTCAAAAAACCTGCCATTCAAGAACAAAGAGAAATGCTTACATGGTTGCAGTGCAGCTGAGGCAAGAGTCCATGTGGAGCATTAGCCCATTTTGAAAACCATTTGGCATGGAACAAAGCTATGAGTGTACACTGCCTCAGATCCAAAATAGGCATGTATGAATATAGTCAGGGACTTGCACTTATACATGGGGTAAGATAATTTTATTTATATTTACAACTGATCAAAATAGGTTAACAGTATTAGAGAGCACATCAAATTACAATAGTTATAGTAATGTGGGAGTGTCAAGGCAACTACTGAGTGTCAAAAGGAAAAAGGACAATAAATGAAAGTAAAAATTACAAGTAAACTAAGAGGGTAAACACTAACAGAAAGAAACCATACTCTCTACTAAAAGTGGGAATAGATGTACAGCTGGAAAAACAACCATTCTTGTCATTATCAATAACTGTGAATGTACTAATCTGTGCCTGATAATGTCCTCTGGTGAATGCCCGTGACTGAGAGGCCCCCTTGGGTAATTGTGGGAGGGACCTGAGAACAGTCAACTGAAGCTCTCCCTGACATTTGAAGCTGAAGGGAAAAAAAAACAGTGATGGGCACCTATCTCTTGATCTGGACTGGGAGACATCCTTGCGCTGGAGCAAAATGGAGTGAAGTATGTGAACAAAATAGAACAAAGTACGTGCTAGGAAGGCTGGTGTCTTTCAGGAGAACAAAATTCCAGAAATGAAAGTGCTCTTGGGAACTTAAATTTGACAGAACCTTGGGAGGCAAAGCCTCCCCAACATGCTCCATTGAGGAATAGCAATCTTAGGATCTAGACAGCTCATCGAAAGCAGATCATAAGCAGAAAAATTATTATGCTATTGTCTCTTCCAATGTTTATGCCCCAATCCAACACTCATTCATCCTCTCTCTGTTGAATACTAAGTGTAGAAATAATTTGGACATGGATGGAAAATGTTTAGCTTTGTTAGATAAACTTGACCAGGTGGTGGAGTTGAGGTTGTGTCAACAGTTAATGGTAACAGTTGGTACCTGGTATTGGTGACTCATGATAGTAAGCTCATGGTATTACATGTAGTTGAAGCTGTTAAAAGGCTTGAGGATTCTCCATTGTATTGAGCCAGAGTTGAGTGGTGAAAACTCAGGTTGTTGGCCAGCTTGGTTGTGTTTTAGCGAAGGACAATACTAGATCTATTGGTGGCTGGTTTTTTCCCCAGTTGATATTTTCCAGGGTAAATCATGGTGTACATGGTTTGAATGTCTTGTTGCTATGTGTGTGTTTATTATATTTATTTCTCTTGTTTTCTCTGAAAGTATAACAAGCTTCACTGCAAAAGAGATCACACTGGATTTACCCTAGAATAATTTGGACATGCATGGAAAATCTTTAGCTTCACAGCAAAGAGATCACACGGGATTTACCCTAGAGAAAACCTCAATCAAGAAAAGTCCAGCGTTACAATGCTTTGTCTTATTACTCTTGAGAGATTACTATCTTATAAAACATTCAGACACATTCTCCACATTGGAATTTCTGTGTGCTCTAAACGAGCTAAACAGATGGCAGTACCTTCATTTTACACAAAAGATTTATCTGCATGTATCCTGCTGTACTTTGTGTCTTGCTTGATTTTTGACGAGTGCAATGATGAGGAAAAATGATCTTCGATTGTTTTCAGAAAACTGCTTGATATACATACCGACCCCTTCTGTTTTGCCTCAATGCTCTTCATAAAGCTATTCAAAGTCTTGGTCAAATATGATCAAAAGTATCTGCTTTGACTTAATCAAGTTACTAAACACCTTGTTTAATAAAAATAGTAGATTTCTGTAACCTCTAGCTGAAGATCCTGTGAGGAAACCTATTCAACATACTTTTAAGTAGATTGTTATATGATGATGTTCAAGGTGCTGAGGTGAGAGCAAGGTTCCAATGGCTGAAGGAACGCTTCTTCCAAGTATTTTATATTGCTTTGAAGTAAATGAAGTCTTTATATAGATTTTGAATCGGTAAGAATATGTCTTCGTATAGAATTTGAAAGCTCTGAAGGTTAAGACCAAATTCAAGTGTTTTTTTCTCTGAAATTTTGATACTCGATATCTCTTTCGGTAGGTAAAAAGAGAGATAGAACTCTATAGGATTTCAAGTCAACAGCACGAACAGAATTCATCATGTTATGATGAAAAGTGCTACACTAATTATCTCTTCTCATGCACATATCAGTGTGTACTAGTATTTGTCCAAATTGATTCCATAAACATAATATGAATCATAGTTGGGTGGTCTTTGAATCTATGCACATTCTTTAAGTTGCTTGAGAAGAGTGCTATACAAAGATAAGCCATTGTTGAAATCTCTTATAAATAAATGCCAAAGTCAGTGTAAATCAACTTGTGAAAAAAATGTTTTTCTAATTGTGTAATATGAATAATGAATATAAAATTTTCCTTATTTGAGTTGGTGTGTCTATATATATTAATAGATATTAGATATTCTTTTCTTAATTAATTAATTATTTATTTATATATATCAAGCACTATAATTTTTATTTATTTTTAATCTTTTTTATATGGACATCACACATCTTCTATATATTAGATTTGTTATATTTTTGGATTAAAGAGAAAAGAATTATATTGGATTGACTTAGGCATGAACATTAGACATCTTTCTCATAAAAAAAACTGTAAAGTGCACCTTACTTCTGTACAACCAATACATGTTTATGATATTATCACATGAAAGGGTTATTCTTCAAAGTTTCAACTCCCTCATTTTAAGTCACAATTGGAAAAAAAAAAAAAGGATATACCAATGCTATCTCATGTGCATAATAGGATATACCAATGCTATCTCGTGTGCATTCTTTGTATGTAACATGATCAAAGAGTCAAGGTTTCATATATAGCTATGTATTTATATTTTGAGTTTCTTGCACGTGAAAATAATTGATATCAAAATTTGGGCAGGCTATCTTGTCAATGTTAAAACTTGGTATAATTTACGTGATTAAAATTCAACCAATTTGTTTTTAGTGTTTTCATTTCTTTTTCAAAATTTAGGTTAATTTTGAAATTTTGTACAATTAGTAATGTGAACAAATAAAAATATATCAATCATCTTAATTCTCGTCAACATCATGTACACTCAACTCAACCATGTTGGTTTTATTAATAACATTGAATGCAACCAATGGAAGACTATTCTGTCAATGTAAAAACCTTGGAGTGTGGTTTCTATGATGAATTTGTTCTTAGGTTTTCCATTTCTTCTTCACCTTTTAGGCTGATAGTAAATTAGTAAATTTTGTATGGTTAATAATTTTTGTATGATTAATAATTTTAAAAAGTATTATCATCATTTTTCTTAATTCTTATTGACATTTTATACACTCAACTATGTTAATTTTACTAATAAAATTAAAAGCTATTAGTTTATTGTTAATTCTTAGAGTGATGTATTGTTTTTACATATTTAATTTGTATGTCCATTCAATTTGAATTAAGAACTACTTATAATAAACAATATGATTTCAATTTTATTACCATCTTATCCATCACAAGGCCTCATTCTTTTTAATCTTTCCTTTCACATGTTTCTATAGACATATGTCTAGAGTTACAAATTTTTATGCCAATCCGAATGTGGTTTTGGGCTTATATGTCAAGTTCAATATTTTATTTACAGGCATAACAGAACAAATGACTATGATTTTAAATATAAAAAAATTGCAATTTAGATTGTTTGAGTATTTGGTTATTGTGGTTTTCCATATTCTTTATTTTATAATAGAGAAATGAAAAGTATGGTTTGACACGAAGCATTATAGGGCATGTTTGTGAAATTCAATAAAGCATTTTGTTTTATCTAATTACTTCATTGCTTATATTAATTTAAATTGTTTCACATTATCTTGGCATAGATGTGTTGGAAAATGTGTCTCACAATTAGGAGGCATGAAATATCATCTATAGGACGAGGAAATTTATCTAAAATTTTCTTAAGATAACAACATCTATACCACCAAACAATTGTGTTGGATTATGTTCAATGTCTCTTAATTATTTAGCAATAGTTTTTTAACATTCATGTTCCGATAAGGGAGAAACCTCATTAAGTACAACTAAGTGCAGGTCAAAGTACTCTTTAGACATTTGATATAAGGATTTTTCCATGAGTGATGGTAGTGTATAATAATTCAATGCTATAGCAAAAATGAAATTGTAAGGTGCATCATAGAAGTACTAAAACAAATAAAGGGTAAATTGTTAAAAGGATAAAGTATCATTAATGGCATGGTTTTGTCTCATGCCAATAACTAAATCACAACTTGATGAAGAAAAACATGTGAGTTAAACTATGTTAATATTGTTTTAACATGAATTGTATTTTTGATATATTTGACTTCTTTCTCACGGACATAAGTTCTCTACAACCATTAGATTTGAACTTGCATTCTTTGCATGGAATTTTTTTTTTATATCAACCACTAATCCACAACCTAATGGAGAACAAAAATTTGAGTTAAACTATGTTAATGTTGTCATAACATGAATTGTGTTTTTGGCACAATTAACTGGTTAGCACTAGATTTTCCTCATGTATTTCATGGTTGTAAATTATCAATGCGTGTGTACACATACATTTTGGTAATATAATTTACAATTTAAGATTTGGTTGTGTTTTTTCATGCTGGTTTAAAGATGTTACTTCTAATTTAAGATCACTTAAGAGCACATCAAATTTATATTTTTAGCCTAAGTGTTCTATTGAATGCTTGGAGTGTATATAAGAATAAGATTGTTTTAAAAAAAGTATTTATTCATTTTGAGATTTGTTACTTTAGAAAAATTATACCTTTAGAACTTCTTATGTTTAGTAAATTCATTACAATTTTGAGTAATCATTAGGTGGTCTTTCAAAAGGGGGTATTTCTAATTTTTTTACTATTTTGTGTTTATAAATTTATACTTTTAGTAATTTCTTATTTTGGGAAACTAATTTTTAATTTTTCTTAGGGCGATATTGTTCTTTGCTTTAGATAATTGTATATCTTCATTTACATATTAAAGTCACCCCATAACATTATTAAGTTTTACAACATTATTTAGCAACATATGCAATTATATAGAAAAAACAATATCATCATCTATGTAGCGGAACATAAAGGAACAATAGAAGAAAAACATTCACATATAGAGACACAAGGATTGGTCAGAGACCAGGGAAAAACCCCACAAGGGGGAAAACTCTTTCAAATTCTTCTTCTTATTAGATTGTCATTGAATGTTTCAACAAAAAGAAAGTACAATGTTCAATTCCTTTATTTAGAAGATTATCCAACAAAATTAACTAAATCATATCCAATAGATTAACCCAACACTACTAATAATCAAAACCTTGGTTCAAAAATTTGTAGTCAACTGTCAATATTTGCGGTCCACTACCAAATTCTACAGTCAACTGACGAAAGATGTAGAAAACTGTAAAAATAAAACCCTAGATCCCAACCACATGGAGGAAGAGATATGTTTGCGGTTGAGAGATTCCAACCACATGGATGAACCTGTGTACTTACGGTTGTAACCGAAATTTTCCTGTGTCAAACCGTGGTTGGAAACCAAAACCCTAAACACAGGTGTGAGCTTCAGACCCCGCAATTTCGAACCTGTGCGAGTGAATATTCACGAACCACCTCAGACTTGTGCGAACCAAACCAAAGAAAGAAGAATGATCATGATGATGTCAAAATGAGGGTCAATTGACTTGTATTTATAGCCATCCATGGGTGTCCTATTTCTCTTTTGGGCCAACTTTTTTTTTTGTGCACGTGTGTGATTTGATTCAAAAATGCACTTTCCCTTGTCCAAATCAGGTGCTTCAAAAGTCAAAATTTGTCCTCTTGAAAAGAGGAATCTAGTCCTTGTAGAAATTATGATGTATATTTTCAACTGCTTATGAAGTTTTAATCAAAATCACAAAACACAAACCTACTCTACTGCTTTGCGAAATCAATTCACAATTTAGAACAATAATCTCAGACATGCAATAAGAAATAACACACAAGATTTTTCCTAGGGAAAGCAATCTGCTAAAAACCCCAATGTTTGCTTGCATTAATATGCTAAATAGAGATGTATTACAATTGCTTTGCTTAACTGAGCACAACTTGCAAGTGAATAACCTATATCTTTGCTCACTGAGAATCTTTGACCCAAACTTAGTCATTTTTTTGCCTCTGCTTGAGCCCCTAGTTCCTTGCACAATTCCTTGAGAAATTAGGCCTCTATTATTTAGGAAATTCCTCAAATTGATCACACAATTCCCAAGGTTGATCATCTGACTGCATGCAACACCTATACACTCAAGACAAGTCTACAATTGATGTTACACTGCCTTGGAATCTACACCACAACTAGGGAACTCGAATTCTCTGCATGCACTAGCTATTTTGGGTTGATTAATTAGTTAATTGGATGATCATTGAGTTTGATTGAAGTCCCACTGCTTAACTGACCTTCCACTAGTTCCTCCAACATTTAGAACTAGTTTAATTGAAAACAACTTGAAATAACTGGCTTTGATTGCTACAAATTAGCAATTACATATGCTTAACTGAACTCTAACTCCTCTAACTTGAATATACTGAGTAAATTGGGTGACACAAACCATGTCACACAAGTTAACTACATCCAAGTTGTTTGTTGGTGTGGGAATTCGAATTTTCTCAATTTCATCAAGGAAAAATCAAATTGAGAATTTCTTGTTGCATTTTTCAACACTCGTTCTCAGCAAGAAAGGGATTATCCACCACCCCTTGCCTGCCCCTGTGGAATTCAAACTTCCCTCTTGACAAGACCTTTGTCAAAATGTCAGCATCTTGTTCCTTTGTCGTAATGTATTGAAGCAACATTATCCACCTTTGCACAGAGTCCCGTAAATGGTGATACCATATATCTATATGATTGGATTGATTGTGAAATACATGATTCTCAGAGAGCTCGATGCAACTATGATTATCACAGTAGATCATAGTTGGATCCATCATTTGACCAAACAGTCCCACAAGTATCTTTCTCATCAAGATCGCCTTACATGTTGCTTGAATTGCAACCATGTATTCTACGTCTATCGAGTTGAGCGCTACAGATTTTTGCTTCCTGTTGTACCAGGAAACAACTGCAGACCCAACACTGAAAATTCCACTTGATGTACTCTTTCGGTTTGATGGAATCCCTGCCAAATATGCATCCATGAGGCCATACAACTTCACTCCCACTTGTCTATACCATAGTCCAAATTGGGTAGTGCCTTTGAGGTACCTTAAAACATGCTTAGTTGCATTCCAAAATAATTTGGTTGGCCTAACGATAGCTTGACTCAGCGGGTTGAATTCATATCACATATCTGGTCATGTGTTCACAAGGTACATTACTGAACCCACTAGCTTTCGATAAATGGTAGCATCCACTTCCTAACATGAAGTGACATCGTCCTCCCCTCTAGTTGGTCGCTAGAGGTGTCTCCATGGGTTTGCAACTCTCCATGTAGAATCTATGTAGTACCTCATTTGCATACTTGCCTTGAGAGAAAAACAGTTCCCCATCACCTTGCCATACTTCCAAGTTGAGGAAGTAGTGCATGAGTCCTCCATTTCAATTTCTCTTGCAAATTCCTCCTTGAAAGATTTGATCAACTGTTCATCACCAGTTAAAATTAAATCATCAACATATAAGACAATAATGAGCAATTTACCTTCTACCAAGATATGATAGAGGTTTTCATCCACCTCACTTTTGGTGAACCCCAAACCGGTGAGATAGCTATCGATCCTGGTGTACCAAGCATGGGGTGCTTGTTTGAGATCGTACAATGCTCGCTTGAGTATGCACACATGATACTCTCGATCAAAAGTCTCAAAATCTTTTGGTTGCTCGATGTACACCTCCTCCTTAATGACCTCATTGAAAATGTTGTTTTTACATCCATCCGGTGGATCTTCCACCCCATCCGCGCAACCAGAGCAAGAAATGATCTAATGGATGAGTGCCTTGCTACAAGAGAAAAGGTCTCCTCATATTCAATTCCTTCAACTTGAGAGTACCACTTGGCCACAAATCTAGCCTTATACTTCTCTATGCTTCCATTTGCTGCCTGTTTAACCTTGAGGACCCATCTCGAAGCCACAATTGATTTATCTGTTGGTCTTGGGACCACTTCCCAAACAATGTTCTTTACGATGGATTCATATTCCTCTACCTTTGCATCAACCCATGCAGGTTGCTCTACTTCTTCCTCGAGGGAGGATGGCTCAGTTTCTACAAGCTCATTCATTAGAGCCATGTAGCCAGTGTATCGATTAGGTGAACTTATTTTCTTGCGCAAATTTGAAGGAGCACCCATATTCTCCCTCTCATCTTGCACATGTCTCTCAACTTCCTTGGTTATTTTTACACCTTCTCTAGATGGTTCTACTTGAGTGCATGTCTCCACTTTGATCCTCAATTTGTGGCTGCTCCATAACTTCCTAAAGCTCCTCCTTTGGAGTGAAAAGTTCCTTTTCTAGTGGGATCTGAAGCTCTCTCTCAAGAGAGCATTGCATCGCTTTCTCCTCATCAAATTTTACATCCCTTCGCACAACTGTCATTTTGAGGGATGACAAGTACACACGATAATTGTGAGGAGTTTCTATGTAACCCACAAATACCCCCAATTCCGTTGTCAGCTCAAGCTTCTTCCTTGATTCTTTGGAGACATGGTAGTGAACAAAGGCTCCAATAATCTCGAAGTGCGATACATCCAACTTTCTCCCCGAGAAAGCCTCCTCTAGTGTAATCATGCCTAGAATCTGATGAGGACTCTAGTTCTACAAATAGACTGTTGTGTTGCATGCCTTTGCCCGCAAGTGCAGTGGTAGGCCTAGGTCATGCAACATCGCCCTCACTGCTCCCACAATGCTGCGATTCTTTCTCTCATCCACCCAATTTTGTTGTGGGTTGTGGAGTGCTGTCAACTCTCGTCAAATGCCTTCTTTCACACATAAATTTTTGAATTCATTCGACATGTCATTACCTCCATTATCACTCCTGAGAGCCTTCATCTTATTGTCGGTTTTTTTCTCAACCAATGCCTTGAATTCTATGAACTTGGAGAATGTCTCAACTTTATTCCGCATGAAGAAGATTCAACACTTCAGTGAGTAGTCATCAATAAAAATGACAAAATATTTGTGTCTGGAAATGGAGGCTTTCGAGAAAGGTCCACAGACATCAGAGTGGGTCCTTTCAAGGACTGCATGTGCTTTGTTGCCCCAATCATGGAATGTGGATTTTTTATACTTCCCCAAGGTACATCCTTTGCATACATCTCGCTGCTCAAGTGCTCCTTTGGGGAGGCATGTGGTTATTTGCTGCATAATTTTCAGGGTGCCATGATGCAAATGGCCAAGTTTTCCGTGCAAAATCTCACCGACATCGTGACTCTGCACCTTCTTTGCCTTAGTGCTTAATGTAGCGCAATCCTCCACATCTAGCTTATACATGTTCTTCACACAGACCATGATTTGCTTCACCTGTCCCATGGCTGTGTCTCAAGAATTCCTTTCCTTTGGTAAAGATCACACCATAACCAAAGTCTTCCAAAATTGCAACAAAGATGAGATTTTTCTTTAGGCTCAGAACTAACATGCCATCCTTGAGCTCGAGAGGAGAGCTGGACTCCCTCTGAAAGGTGACTATACCAACCCCGGTCATGTTATACCTTCTGTCATCCCCCAGCTCAATGTGCATCTGCAAATGCTTTTCCTCTAGGTCACTGAAAAAGTCTCTATGCCCTGTCATGTGGAATGAGGTACCTAAGCCCAAGTACCACACGCTCCTCGTCACTATGTTGGCCATGCATGCGATAAGGGTAAATTCAAGCTCGAACTGTGAAGCCAAGGCCTCACATGTTGTTCCTCCTGAGGTCTTCTTGCTTGCCTTTTTATGTGGAAACTTTGTGGCATAGTGCCCGACTTTGTCACAATGAAAGCATTTAATTTTGGACAAATATTTCTTCTTGCCCCTTGGCTGGATTATTTTTTGGATTGATATTTCTTCCCTTTTCCTTTCTTTCCCTTCCAACCAGTGCAAATTTTTCCTCATCCTTTCCCTTGGATAAAGTCCCATCTAAGGTATTCCATCTTATTTCCTCATGTGCCAAATTAGACTATAAGCGTTCCCAATCTGGTAGTTTCTCCCTCCAATTCGTCGAATATTGATAGCTATGCTAACTCGTATGAAGGCTCAGAAGGGCCAGGCTTACCAAGTCACCATCTGAAACAATAACGCTAACTCTTGCAAGCTCATCATGAACTTGTGTGAACCTTCTCAGTTACTGCTGAATAATGTCTTTCTTCTACATCTTGATATTTCGAAATTTATCCTCGAGTGCCAATTTCCTATGATCACTGCTATTCTGGAATAGATCTGCCAGTTCTTGCCACATTGCATAAGGAGTTTCTTTCCCATGGAGATTGGTGACAATGTGGTCCCATACCCCCTCCAATATTATTCTCCTCTCCTTAGCTACATCTTTCTTCCACTGTGCATGGTTTTGGGCATTAGATTTCGTTTGTTTTTCAACATTTGTCTTGATGTATGTTAATAATCCATTGTCATCCAACACTGCCTCCATGCGATAAAATTAGAGTTTCCTTCCAAGTATACTCTAGCCTCAGTCCATTAAAGGACATTTAATCAGCTCTGAAGAGATCCTGTTGCATTGAACTTCAAATTTGATCCTCGTGGAAAAAAACTTTGAAATTCCTACTCTAATGTGAATCCAATTCTGATACCATGTAGAAATTATGATGTAGATCTGCAACTGCTTACGAAGTTTTAATCAAAATCACAAGACAAAAACCTACTCTACTGCTATGTGGAAATCAATTCACATTTTAGAAAAAAAATCTTAGACATGCAATAAGAAATAACACATATGCATACAATATTTTTCCCAAGAAAAGCAATCTGCTAAAACCCCAATGCTTGTTTGCATTAATATGATGAATAGAGATTTATAACAATCGCTTTTCTTAATTGAGCAGAACCTGCAAGTGAATAACCTATCTCTTTGCTCACTGAGAAGCTTTAACCCAAAGTTAGTCAATTTCTGCCTCTACTTGAGCCCCTATTTCCTTACGAAATTCCTTGAGAAATTAGGCCCCTATTATTTAATAAATTCTTCAAATTGATTGCGCAATTCTCAAGGTTGATCATCTGACTGCATACACCATTTGTACACTCAAAACTAGTCTACAACTGATGTTGCTTTACCTTGGAATCTCCACCACAGCTGGGGGACTCAAATTCTCTACATGCATTAGCTATTTTGAGTTGATTGAAACAATGTAAACTTTGAACGAGAATTGTACTGAGTATTCGTTTTTTTGAGGTAGCAAAAAAGTGATCCAATTTTGAAAAGTGTTGATTCAGAATACACTTTTTTTTTAGCATATTTTTTACACTTAAATTATTTTAGTCATCAAGTATAAACATTAATTTTAAAATGTTAGTGATTTTCATGCTGATTTTGAAAATTGTTGATGCCAACATCAACCCCTTTTTTTAGAAGACTTATTTTTTAATTTTAAATTTTCTAATGTTTTAAATGTGGATAATTATTTTCTAAATTTAACACTTTTTGAAGTAGTTGTCTTCTTCTTTTTCTCTGCCATATTTTTTTAAGTGTTTTTCAGGTTTGTATTTTTTTTGTTTTTCTTTTCATTTTTATTTGTAGTGAGATCTTTGATCTTTTGCATTATTAAAAAAAATAAAATGTTGAAATTTTAAAGTTTCGATCTTCTATATATTTATATATTGTTAATTAATATTTCAATACACATCAAATAATTGTTACTAAAAAAACAATAATTTTTAACAGTTGACTTAAAAATAAACATTTTGAATATAGATATAACAAAAAAAATACACATTTTGATTTTTTTTGCTAAAAGTGACATGTCAAATAAACAATTTTTACAGGAAAAAATTAACAAAAAAAGTTAAAAAAATAGCAATTTTTATGAATTTTCTGTAAAAAAATAATAATAATCACAATTTTTTTCAAAAATTAAATGATTCACATAAACATTAAAATGAAAATCACATAATTCATATATTAAACATATAATAACAATAATTCAATATTTATTCTTCTCATAAAATCTCAAATTCAAAACATTACAATTATAACTAATTAATAGTTACAAAAAATGAGCTTCTTTTGCAACTATAACTGAAATTTAATCAATAATATCATGTAACCCATGCTCCATCTTCGAGAGTTTCATTATTGTCTTCTTCCATAATATTTTCTACTTCTGTTTGGTCATTTTCCTCTTCTGATGGATCTCTGATGTCTGCAGATCTCCCAAAGTATGCCTTTCCAAGCATTCCATCTAATGGTGGTTGAAGTTCCTTTTCCTTTTTCGCCACACGAGATTCATTAAAATTCCCTTTCCTCAAACCAACTTCTTGCATTGCATTCGGAAGAAATTGAAGAGAATTAATTATTTGCAGACTAAACTTGCATTGTACTGGGTCTTTCTCAATGGAAATGCATTTTTTCCTTTTTGTAAGAAACATGCTAGTGTTGTACCTAATCATCAAGTACAAAATAAATAATTAATTAAATTAGTATAAACACATAAAAATTAAAAAAGAAAATATTGAAATTCAATTTTATATAATAAAATTTACCCGAGTCTGAGAAAAAATCCAAAAGCCAATGTCTTTCATTTGAACATAAATCTATAAGATAGTTAATCAATGACTGTGGTTTTTGATATATGTTAACTATCTCTCATTTTGCTTCTTTATCTTCCTATGCTAGTGTTTTTACAACAACATCATGAGCCAGTACTTAGGTATGACTCTCTCCATCTATCCAAATAAAAAACATAGGCTTATAAGTATCATCTTTTGTCCAACATTCAACATGAATGAAATCACAATCACTTATAATTGGTTGATCTCCACAACCAATAAAATTTGATTTTTGTGTGTAACATGAAATAGTAAAAGTTCAATTAACTTGTACATAAATGATTTTGTAACATAAACATACAATTGCAATGTCTTACCATGTAAGTTGCATCATTGAGTTTGATTTTCCCTTGAAGCTTGTTAATAACATTACAAATTGTGTGTCTGAATGAAATGTCACAAATATCCAAAATGGTGATGTTGTGACTTCTAGAAATCCTGCAACCACTTTATTAAAAGCTTGATAAGTATAAAGGTCACTATCATATTCAATGTTTGGGATATTGAAACCATGATGAATATATGGAATAACTAGGAAATAATCCCTTTTAGGTATGAGTTTTGCAATCTTCACAACCACCTTATATTATTTGATATTGGATGGTGTGGAGCCCATTTAGGCTTATCCAAGATATATATAAAAAAAAAACATTCCTTCAATTTTTTAATTTTTTTTTTTTCACATTTTCCCCATGCCTTCTAAGGGTCCGTTGTGTTGCTGGTGGGCATACCTGCCTGGGACACAACGACCCCCTGGCAGGCAAGGGGTTAATTCTTAGGGTTGTTATGCCTTGGGAGGGCACGCCTACGATCGACCACACTCGCCCAAGGCACAAATGTGCTTGGGCCTTGGGGAGGCGAGCCTGATCGTGGGTGTGCATGCCTGCCTCACAATAGGAGGGCACACCCACTCTCGGGTGTGCCCGCTCGCAGCACAACAGGCGTGCCAGGAACACGTGTTGTGTTGTGTTGCGGGTGGTCATGCCCACTATTGGGTGTTAGCACACTCGCCCAAGGCACAAATGTGCTTGGGCCTTGGGGAGGCGAGCCTGATCGTGGGTGTGCATGCCTGCCTCACAATAGGAGGGCACACCCACTCTCGGGTGTGCCCGCTCGCAGCACAACAGGCGTGCCAGGAACACGTGTTGTGTTGTGTTGCGGGTGGTCATGCCCACTATTGGGTGTTAGCACTGGTTTTGATTCCTCGATCCTTACGCCCTAAAGACATGCCCTAAACTATTCCTAGGCCATTTGCATGTCTAAAAGACACCTAATAATATTTATCTAGTCCAAATCCATCGAGGTCCCTAGCTCTCAACTCAAATCCTCATCACACAAGCCACGTCAAACCTCAAGTCCAAATCCATCGAGGTCCCTAGCTCTCAACTCAAATCCTCATCACACAAGCCACGTCAAACCTCAAGTCCAAATCCAAGTCACGAGAGGGGGATCCCACACTCAACACCAAGTCCCAAGTAAATGTCATAACGTGTATAGCCCCAGCTTCATCGTTATTGACTATCAAAACTTTATAACTGTTTAAACAACAAATTCATTTCCTTCCCAACAAATGTGGGATTTAGCCTCTGAATGGAACATGAAGAAGGCACGAGAATGCACAGCTGTTCGAGGAAAATGGCAGGTGTTTCCAGGTGTTAAATTCACTGATTATTTTTACGCCGAGTGGGATGATTTTGAAGAACTAAGCATCAAAGCTACAATTAGTGAGATTAATTCCAGCTCTACAGGTTGCATGATGAGTTTTAATCATATCAAGATATGGAGATATCACATGATGCTGGCTTCAACGCATTCTGATGTAAACAGTGTTAGATCTTCAGAGAATCGAGGATCAAGGACCCTAGGGTATTATGGAATAATTTTAGGCAATTCCTGAACCATGGGCAGCACAGTTGAGGGCCTCCGAAGCTGTTTGTCATGCCCAATTTAGACTTCTCTGTACTTCCGAAATGATTGGTTACATATCATTGAAGGATCATATACAACCAACCCCATCTTCCTTGTACTTGTTGGCTACTGCAGTTTTTCTTTTTAGGGTTGTTGCTGGATAATTCTTGCTGATTTTTGGACATACACACAAGCTATCTTAGATTCTATTTAATCTCGACATTAGGCCCAAAAGTTGCAATCTTCAAAGAGCAGTCTACCCAAGTATAGGAAAGAACTGCGTGTAGTTGTACACCATGACGATGAAGCAGAGGAAAATACCAATGATTTGCATGGGAGCACATTTCACAAACATGATCAGAAAAGAACATTCAACAAATCTGCTTCTGGTGAGACCCCTTCTTCAACTCCACGCATGTCAAAGAACTTGTCAAAAACAAATAGTGTCGGGAAGATTTCATTCAAAAGTCCATATCTAGCAACTGCACGTAGTCCTGTTCCTTCATCATCACCATCTCGAAGGTCTGATATACCTAAAGTTTCAAACACCAGTTCCACCTCTACAGGCAGGTGCAGAACAACTGAAAATCCTTTAACTCGGTCAGTTCCTAACTTAACTGATCTGAAGAAAGAGAACATAAAGGCCTTACCTGGGCAGTCAGGTTCAAGCTCAAACCTTTATAAATCTGGATCTATGTCTCGTGGGAAAATCAAGGGTAGTGGCCACAATAAGAATAGCAACATTTCTTCTCCTTTAGATGTGAATGGTTCTCGCCCTGTTTCTTGGTCATTTGAGGTTAAGGAAGACAAGAAGAATCGTCATCAAGCATCGAAGAAAATCACTTCTGGTCTAAGTGAGATCAAATCTTTGCCAACCACAGTTAGCTCTGAGGAAAGTGTATTGACATCATAACCAAGCTTCTACAGTAAAGTTACAAAAAAGAGCAGTGTTGCCCCCCTTGAGTCTAAACCCTTCCTCCGCAAAGGCAGTGGAATAGGCCCTAGAGTTGGTCCTGGTGTTGCCAAAATGAAAGCATCCCCACTTGATGATACTTCAAAGACTGTTGAGGATGAAGTTCAAGCTAGCGAATTGAAATAGTGGGAGAATTGAGAAGCTTAAAACCATCAAATGTCTTTGAAGGAGTTGCAGAAGAAAATGAACTTCAATAGCTAGTAACTGGCACGTCACAAAATTTGGATGCTTGTGGTGATTTAGATACATCTTAGAAGAACATTCAAACCATACTGGCTCCGAATGAAGTATTAGATTCATCAGAAGATTGTCTTTCTAGTAATCGCGTCTCTGATGTTGATGGGAGCTACAACAGGAAAAATATAAAGGGTGTTTTTATGTGTCCTTTAAATCTAATGTTTTGGTTTTAACTTTTGAAGACAATGCTTCTAGCTATATTTTATTATCATGCTTAGTTTGCTGTAAATATTGAGCCTCACAATTTACTCTGTCGGGAGATTTTTAGTGATTTCCAGGAAATCGCTGCCTTCTCCAAAAAAATCTAGTTTTAACAGCAAACTTAGCAGGTAGCTATTTTCCGAGAACTTTGAATGCAACCGATTTAGGGGTTGGTTAGGTGGCAAAATTGACCTAGATTAGAAGGAAGAGCATAAGTAGCAGTTCATCGAATACTTTCCATATTTAAAGGGAATAATTGGTGCAGGTGGCAGTCAGTTCCACATTTCTTGCAACAATGAAGACAATTAAGGTAGGAGGCAGAGGATTGATTAGGTGTCAAACAATTCCACATTTCAAGACAACAGTTGAGGACAATCAATACAGGTGGTAAAGGGTTTAAGGCAAGTGGCAATCATCATCAACAACTCTCAGCAGTTTCACTTTTGGAGGAAGATTTTCCACAAATCCTGGGACAACCCTCCACATCATCAGCTCATTCTTCATCAACAATTTAATTTCATTTAGTGTTTTGTAAATATACTATTGTACATCTAATGCCTTTTTTAGATAAGCTTTACTATCTTTAGTAAATCGTAATAAATTTCCAATAAACAACTTACCCAAAGTTGTGGATCTTAGAAGATTTGTTAGTTTTGTATAAATTTATGGTAAAGCAATCAGATCAGGTGGAGAGGATTGGCAGCACAGGGCTGAGTGCCCTGTTGCTGATTCTCATGTCATTCCTGAACAATGTATTATTGAACATATAATACATTCCAGTTACACTCTTGAGGATTCACAAATAATATGGTGTGTGTATTTTCTTTTTGTGTTTCCATATCTCAGATCTTCATTTCCGGATTGTGATATATATGATGTCTCATGTTTTTTTTAGCCTTATGATATAGCGGTACATGATTATCAATTTTTCTTAGTCTTGTTCTACAAGCTTTCTTGATAAATGTGTATGGAAAATCTGTTCATAAGCATTCCCTGTGACAAATCTTTTAGATGTATGATGAGATTCTTGTAAGTCTTGTGAAAGCCTTCTTTCATTAATGCAATTCAGGTCTTGAATCTTTTGTTATCCTTTCATCTACGCAGTGGACTTCTACCCTGTAGACCAACTGTCTTTCTTTTATTCTTCTGTATATTTGACTACAAACTCAACCTTGCTACCACAACATATATCAGTGCCCTCATATGTGTCAGAGTCTTTTAGCTGTTCAACATTCCTTTCAGAGTGTTTGAGATCCAACTACTTTCCAAAAACCCAATCAAATCATAAAAAATTGCCTTAGAGCTTAGGATGTGTCTGGGCAAGCACTTGAAGCAGTCGAAGTGCTGATTCCAGCGCTAACATCTTTTGGTGTATCTACCGGGAGACGATGGTCTTGAAACGAAGTATTCACCCGAGTCTCTTGTTTTAATTGATGGAGATCGATTCTTGAAGGTGAACAGGAATTGATAACTTGAAGATGACTGCAGTTTTTCACTTGGCGACTCCATTGTTCCAGATCTAGTGGCGACTTCACGGGGATGCAAAGATCATATTTTCAGTAGAAGTTTCTCTTAAACACACCTTTTTTTTTTTTTTTTTTGGGGGGGGTAGTTTCTATTACACCTCCATGAATATCTTATGGTGCGTCTACCAGGAGACGATGGTCTTAAAATGAAGTATTCTTCTGAGTCTCTTGTTTTAATTGCTAGAGATTGATTCTTGAAGGTGAACAGGAATTGATAACTTGAAGAGGACTGCAGTTTTTCACCTGGTGACTCCATTGTTCCAGATCCAGTGGCGACTTCACGGGAATGCACAGATCAGATTTTCAGTAGAAGTTTCGGATAAACAACTACACCTTTCGGAATTCTGAAAGGGACATCATTACATAGGTAGCATTTAATGTTTTTCCTTATTCAATAGCCGATGATTTGGAGTCTTATTATAGTGCAAACATTCAACGCTTTATGAGTATCCCGTGTTATGATTATTGTCATCATGAGCTGCATTATGTTATGATATGAATTCTTTCAGTTTTACTCTTAAGATTCAGAATCCATATGAGGTTTTTTCAGCTATTTGAATGGTTGTACGACAAGTTCCATATTGCACGAAGATTTCCATTCAAATCAGATTAGAAGTAGAAGAATGAATAAGCTCATTGTTTTGAGCATTTTTACAAAATGTTAGAATTCAGTTATCAGTTTGAATTTAGTTTTAGTTTGGAGAAATAATTTGTAGAATTGAAACGATGCTTTTGACTCCATTACCCAATGGCTAGGCATGTTGGTCCTTTTCAGTCAATGAGCATAATTTCACGTTGTAGAAATAAGAGATGGATAAGGCATTGGAACTGTGGTTCTTGATAGCCCGTAGGGGGCATATCATCCCCAATTAGAGCCACTGTTAGCATTGGTTTTGATTCCTTTCAAAGCTGCCTTCTCCATCAATTTTTTTTCGGCCTCTATCTCCTTATGATTCATTTATTTCGCATACTTTTCACCATTTTCGCCATTTCTCTTCAATATCCTCGATCCTTTCATTATTTTCCAAATGCTAAATGTTCAAATTCACTCTAATGTGGCTATTTACATTCTAATGCTAAAACGACCTAAACTATTCATATTTGGCCATTTTCATGTCTCAAAGCTACCTAATGATATTTTAATGATGTCTTATCTATTCCCTATTCTAGCCAAATATTTTCCAAAAGGGAAAATGAAATTATATATTAATTATATATTTTTATATATAAAATTATTATAATTTTTAGCAAAAATAAAAAATAGGCTTCATTGAGCTCCCTAGCTCTCAACTCAAATCCTCATCACACAAGCCAAGTCAAACCTCAAGTCCAAATCCAAGTCACGAGAGGGGGATCCCACGCTCAGCGCCAAGTCCCAAATAAATGTCACGACGTGTATAGCCTCGGGCTCATCGTTATTGACTATTAAAAATTGACACCTATTTAAACACCAAATTCATTTCCTTCCCGAAAAATGTGGGATTTGGCCTTTGAATCAAACATGAAGAAGTCACGGGAATGCACAACTGTTTGAAGAAAATGGAAGGTGTTTCTAGGTGTCAAATTCACTGATTAGTTTTACGCCAAGTGGGATGATTTTGAACAACCAAGTATCAAAGCTACAATTAGTGAGATTAATGCAAGCTCTACAGGTTGCATGATGAGTTTTAATCATATCGAGATATGGAGATATCACATGATGCCGTCTTCAACGCATTCTACTGTAAATAGTGTTAGCTCTCCAGAGAATCGAGGATCAAGGACCATGGGGTATTATGGAATAATCTTAGGCAATTCCTGGACCATGGGCAGCGCATTTGAGGGCCTCCAAAGCTGTTTGTCATGCCCAATTTAGACTTCTCAGTACTTCAGAAACGATTGGTTACATATCATTGAAGGATCATAACCAATCCCATCTTCCTTGTACTTATTGGCTGCTGCGGTTTTTCATTTTAGGGTTGTTGTTGGATAATTATTGTTGATTTTCGGACATACCCACAAGCTATCTCAGATTCTATTCAATCTCGACATCAGGCCCAAAAGTTGCAATCTTCAAAGAGCAGGCTGCCCAAGTACAGGAAAGAACTGCATGTATTTGTACACCATGAGAGGACGATATTAATGATTTTCATGGGAGCACATTTCACAAACATGATCAGAAAATTACAGTCAGCATATCTGCTTCTGGTGAGACCCCTTCTTCAACTCCACGCATGTCAAAGGACTTGTCAAAAACAAATAGTGCCAGGAAGATTTCATCCAAAAGTCCATCTCCCACAATTGCACATAGTTATGTTCCTTCATCATCACCATCTCGAAGGTCTGCTATACCTAAAGTTTTAAACACCAGTTCCACCTCTACAGGCAGGTGCATAACAACTGAAAAGCCTTTAACTCGGTTAGTTCCTAACTTAACTGATCTGAAGAAAGAGAACATAAACGCCTTACCTAGGTAGTCAGGTTCAAGCTCAAACCTTTATAAATATGGATCTATGTCTTGTGGGAAAATCAAGGGTAGTGGCCACAATAAAAATAGAAACATTCCTTCTCCTTTA
Organism: Pinus albicaulis; assembly: GCA_034641835.2. Classification (NCBI taxonomy): domain Eukaryota; kingdom Viridiplantae; phylum Streptophyta; class Pinopsida; order Pinales; family Pinaceae; genus Pinus; species Pinus albicaulis. The sequence goes on from CM076579.1 coordinate 1,312,696,563, forward strand.
GATGTGAATGGTTCTCGCTATGTTTCTCGGTCATCTGATGTTAAGGAAGACAAGAAGAATCGTCGTCAAGCATCAAAGAAAATCACTTCTGGTCTAAGTGAGATCAAATCTTTGCCAACCATAGTTAGCTCTGAGGAAAGTGTATTGACATCAAAACCAAGCTTCTACAGTAAAGTTACAAAAAAGAGCAGTGTTGTCCCCCTTGAGTCTAAAACCTTCCTCCGCAAAGGCAGTGGAATAGGCCCTGGAGTTGGTCCTGGTGTTGCCAAAATGAAATCATCCCCACTTGATGATACTTCAAGGACTGTTGAGGATGAAGTTCAAGCTAGTGAACTAAAAAGGGATGAAATAGTGGAGGAATTGAGAAGCTTAAATCCATCAAATGTCTTTGAAGGAGTTGCAAAAGAAAATGAACTTCAACAGCCAGTAACTGGCACAACACAAAATTTGGATGCTTGTGGTGATTTAGATACATATCAGAACAACATTCAAAACATATTGGCTCCGAATGTATTAGATTCAACAGAAGATGGTCTTTCTAGTAATCATGTCTCTGATGTTGATAGAAGCTACAATAGGAAAAACCTAAAGGGTTTTTTTTATGTGACCTTTAAATCTTATGTTTTGGTTTTAACTTTTGAAGACAATGCTTTTAGATATATTTTATTATCATGCTTAGTTTGCTGTAAAGATTGAGCCTCACAGTTTACTATGTCGGGAGATTTTTAGTCATTTCCAGGAAATTGCTGCCTTTTACAGAAAATATAGTTTTAATAGCAAACCTAGTAGGTAGCTATTTTCCCAGAAATTTGAATGCAACAGATTTAGGGGTTGGTTAGGTGGAAAAATTGACCCATATTACAAGGAAGAGCATAAGTATCAGTTCATCGAATACTTTCTAGATTTAAAGGGAATAATTGGTGCAGGTGGCAGTCAGTTCCACATTTCTTGCAGCAATGAAGACAATTAAGGTAGAAGGCAGAGGATTGATTAGGTGTCAAACAGTTCCAAATTTCAAGACAACAGTTGAGGACAATCAATACAAGTGGTAAAGGGTTCAAGGCAGGTGGAAATCATCATCAACAACTCTCAGCAGTGGCACTTTTGGAGGAAGATTTTCCAAAAATCTCGGGACAACCCCCCACATCATCAGCTCGATCTTCATCAACAATTAAATTTCATTTAGTGTTTTGTAAATATACTATTGTACATCTAATGCCTTTTTAGATAATATTTACTATCTTTAGTAAATTGTAATAAATTTCCAATAAACAACTTACCCAAAGTTATGGATCTTAGAAGATATGTTAGTTTTGTATAAATATAGGGTAGAGCAATCAGATCAGGTGGAGAGGAGATTGGTAGCACAGGGCTGAGTGCCCTATTGTTGATTCTCATGTCATTCCTGAATAGTGTAATGTTGAACATATAATACATTCCAGTTACACTCTTGAGGATTCACAAATAATATGGTGTGTGTATTTTCTTTTTGTGTTTCCATATGTCAGATCTTCATTTCCGGATTGTGATATATATGATGTCTCATGTTTTTTTTAGTCTTATGATTTAGCGGTACATGATTATCAAATTTTATCAGTCTTGTTCTACAAGCTTTCTTGATAAATGTGTATGGAAAATCTGTTCATAAGCATTCCTCGTGACAAAAATATTTTAGATGTATGATGAGATTCTTGTAAGTCTTGTGAAAGCCTTATTTCATTAATGCATTTAAGGTCTGGAATCCTTTGTTATCCTTTCATCTACGCGATGGACGTCTACCCCATAGACCCACTGTCTTTCTTTTATTCTTCTGCCTATTTGACTACAAACTCAACCTTGATACCACATCATATATCAATGCCCTCATATCTGTCAGAGTCTTTTAGTTGCTCAACATTCCTTTCAGAGTGCTTGAGATCCAACCATTATCCAAAAACCCAATCAAATCACAAAAAATTTCCTTAGAGCTTAGGATGTGTCTATTCAGGTGCTTAAAGTAGTCCAAGGGATGATTCCAATGCTAACACTGGGCATGCCCACTGTGTCGTGGGCAGGCACAACCACGGCTTGGTGCACCCACCCAAGGCAAAGGAATAGGTGGTTGTGCCTTGGGCGGGCAAGTGCACGGCTCGACGCACCCACCCAAGTTAAAGGCACAGGTGGTTGTGACTTGGGCGTGCCCACTCAACCGTGGGCATGCCCACTCATGACACACCCACTCAACTGGCTAGGAGCGCCCACCCATGACTTGTAGCGCCTGCCCATGGCTGAGCACACCTGCCTAAGGCACAACGACCCCCTAGCAGGCAAGGGGTAGCTGTGCCAGGGCAGGCACGCCCACCTAACCCTTGGCAAGTAGGGGGGGCACGCCCACTGGCCCCTTGGCAGGCATGGGGCCAGTGGGCGCGCCCGCCCGAGCACAACGACCCCCCTGTGCCTGGGCAGGTAGGCCCACCGACCCCTTGGCAAACAGGAGGCCAGTGGGTGCGCCCGCCCAAGCACAACGACCCTCTGGTAGGCAGGGGGTCGATTCTGAGAGTCGACCCCTTTCCTGCCAGGGGGACGATTGTGAGAATCAACGCCTTGGTAGGCAGGGCCTAATTCTTAGAATCGACCCCTCGGGCCGATTCTAAGAATCAATCCCTACCTTCCGGGTCAATTCTAAGAATCAACAACTTCCTTCTAGGGGGGCAATTTGGGCGAGTGCGCTAAGTTGTGGGTGTGCATGTTCACGACATAGCCGACCCAGGTACACCCATAGCTAGGCGCACCCGCCCAAATTGGCCCCCTGGCAGGAAGGGAGCTGATTCTGAGAATCAGATCCACCTTGGGCGTGCCCTCTCGCGCCACGCCCACGACCGAGAACATGGCATCCTTCCCAAAGCACAGACGTGCATGTTCCTTGGAAGGGCACACCCACGACTGTGCACACATGCATTCCTGTGCTTTGGGTGGGCGTGTCCTGTCTTCCAAAGGGCCGGTGGGAGCTTGCGCGCACAACAACCCCTTGGCAGGGAGGCAACCGAATCTGAGAATCAACCCCTTGCCTGCCAGGGGGTGGTGGGCATGCCCGCTTGGGAACATCGTTCAGGGGGCTGGTTCATAGAATCAAACCCTTGGTCATTGTGCTCGGGCGGGCGCTCCCATAGGCCCCATGCCTGCCAGGGGGCTAGTTGGTGCGAGCATAGTGGCCAGGGGGTCGACTCTGAGAATCGACCCCCTGGTCGTTGTGCCTGGGCGGGCCCTCCCACCGACCCCCTACCAGCCAAGGGGTCGCTGTGCTCGGGCAGCCGCGCCAACTAACCCCTTGCCTGCTAGGGGGCCGCTGTGCCTTGGGAGGGCATGACCGGTGGTCGTGTCTTCCCAAGGCATAATGACCCCCTGGCAGGCAGGGGGTCAATGCATGCCAAGGGGTTGATGTGCCCTTGGGTGGGCGCAATGTTAGCATATGGAGATGCACATGGCTATCCATTATGGGTTGCCAAGGTTATAAAGGTCATTACATAAAATGAAGATGTTGCAGTTGTTGAAGTACATTGGTATACCAAAAATACACACACATTCAATGGTGTGTACAAGCCAAACAATGTAGTTGATAAAAAAATTGGCGGAAAGAGAAAAATAAAGGGTACACATACAAATCATCGCCGCATAGAGCTCTTAAAATTGGAGGAATTTGACATACTTGTTTATGACTTGAAGTTAACGAAGAGAGGAACTCTTCGCTTCAAGATGATAGTGATTCTAAAAAGGTTTCTACCAGAGGAAACAATGTTGAGATGAGAGTCTGTTGAACCTAGTAGTAGATCTAGAAGAATTTTGAAACCTGAAATGGTGGGCATGCATGTTGAATTAGATGAGGAACCAGTTGATGAAAGAGAAGAATATGGAACATCTTGATCTGCATCCAGTCATTCATCCGTAGATGTGAATTTTGATGTGTGCAAGAACATATTAGTGATTTTGAATAGTTGTATAAGATAATTTATATAAATGATGTTTGCATGGTAACTTGAATAAATATTTTAACTCCCATATTATCTGACATGAAGTTACGAGTCATTTTTATGTTTGTTGGATTATAAGTTTTAATTATGATGAATTCATTTGTTTAGAATATTCACAATGAAACAATAACTTAGAGAAATATCTATGTTTCATTCAATCTACAAGTATTGATATTTTGATTAATTTAGTCATATAATTTGTTCATAATGTCATGGTTGAAATATATTGAAAACTTGATGTTTTTTAATTCTATGGTTGAAAAATTGACAATTTTTTATTATCTTTAATGATATGGTTGAAAAAAATTAGAATTTTAGGGATTTTTAGTGTCATGATATTATATGTTTAACGTCATGGATGAAATTTGTTGGAATTTTAATGTGTTTCAATTCCCATTATTTAATATTTAATGTCATTACTAAAAAATGTTGGAATTGTACCCGGAAAAGAAAATTTTTATTCTAGCAACAACATTAGTGTGTTTTTTTAATATATTTTGCACAAAAAATTGGTTTTACTACCATTTTTAAAAAATGTTGAAAATTAACCCTGAAAAAAATAAAACCTCGTTCTAGAATACACACTTTTCATTTTTGGGTTGTTATTCATGTTTTTTTGGGTTTTTTTTCCTACAGTTCTCGTTTTGAGTTTATAGTTACCGTTTCAAATTTTGCATTGTTTTGATCAGTTAACTGGATTATCATTGAATTTGACTAAAGTCCCACTACTTGAATGACCTTCCACTAGTTCCTCCAACAGTTAGAACTAGTTTAACTGAAAAAAATTGAAATAAATGACCTTGATTGCTACAAATTAGTAATCACACATGATTAACTGAACTCTAACTCCTCTAACTCGAATTTACTGAGTAAACTGGGTGGCACAAACCATGTCACACAATTTAAATGCATCCAAGTTATCCGCTGATGTGGAAATTCAAATTTTCTCAATTTAATCAAGGCAAAATCAAATTGAGAATTTCTTGTTGCATTTTTCAATAGTCCCATGATTGGAAATTATCACTGAGCTGCCAGATTAACACTAATCATTTTTATCGATATCATTTAAAAAAAAAAATGTAAGTTGATTTCTTAATTTATATAAAGAACCCTTAGGTTAGATACTTTTAATAAGTGCCATGAGTGGATGGGGTTACATAATGATGGGGAAGAAAATCCATTTTTTTAAAGTGATTATGAGAAGATGCAAGATTGTGTCAAAGCTAGGGAATTACTTCTAAAATAACAACATGGGGAATGAGTTGTATTATAGGCTATCGTTCATGCTTGGATCATGAAAGCTTTCTCTTGTGTTCAATTTTGCTTATTATTGGATGTACGAAGCACCTTAATTGGTGTGTTCTTGGATCAATGGTGGTATATTTTTGGAGGTTTTATTTTAAGCTTGGATTGGATCAATTTATGAGAGTAAGGAAGGAGATTTTCCCCAAGGGATGTAATAGAGGAACATGAATACAATAAATAATGTATAATATTTATTTATTATTGAATAAAACTAAATTGATGTTACATGTCTTTGTGACGGTGTGCCTAAATAGGCATTAACTAGTTACAAGGTTGAATGATTAGGTCCAATGATTTATCCATTCATAACTAATAAATTTTCATTAATGTTAATTAATTAATTAATTAATTAAATTTTATTCATAACACTTCCCCTCCCTTCCCTTAGAGATGCTTTGTCCCCAAAAGCATGGCTAAGGATGGGTGTTGTTGTCAAATTTTTTTTTTGTTTCCCATGAAAATCTTCTTCCACAATTATTTTCCATTTAATAAAGTATTCCTTGATAGTTTTGGAACGTAATACTTTTCCTCTAGTAGCGAGAATGTCTTCTGGTTCTAAAACGATCCTTCCTTTGTCATCAAATTCGGGTATCTTTATTTGAGCTGCTTGATTATGTCTTAGCATTTTTTTAAGACACGATACATGAAACACGTTATGGATTTGACAATTTTTTGGTAATTTCAATCCATAGGCCACTTCACTGATTTTTTTGATTATTTGAAAAGATCCATAAAATTTTGGGGCCAAATTGTTCTTTTCTTGTTGCTCCAAAGATAATTGCTTGTAAGGTTGAAGTCTTACGAAGATCCAATCACCTTCTTCAAATTGTCTTTCTAAATGATGTGATATGCTTACTATTTCATTTGATTACTAGAGTTTGTTAAATTTCCTTTCAGTATTTTAATTTTTTAATTTTATTTTATTCCAACTTATTCTTCATTACTGAACCTTATAGTCACTTAATGCAAATTCCTCCCATTTTTGAGGTTCAATACCATATACAACTTGGAAAGGGGTCATTTTAGCTGATGTATGGTAGGTGGAATTATACAACCATTCGACTATATGTAACCATTGAGACCATTTATTTTGATTATCTGTTACAAAACATTGAAGATATGTTTCCAAACATGTATTCACTATTTTTGTCTGTCCATCAGTTTGCAGATGATAAGTTGAACTCATGTTAAGTGATATTCCAACTTGGTTACAAAAATCCTTCTAGAAATTCCCTTTAAATTTTGCATCTCTATCACTCACGATGACCTTTGGGAGGCCATGTAATTTATAGACATTTTTGCAAAATGCTTATACAATTTGTTTTATTGAATCTATCTTATTAACTACCATTAAATGCATGTGTTTAGTTAGTCTATCCACCACAACAAATATTTTGTCCTTTCCATCATACATAGGAAACCCTTCAATGAAATCCATCAAGATTTCCTTCCATTTATGATTTTGAACATGTAAGGGGTGAATTAATCCAAGGGTTAGTACTTTCTCTTGTTTATTCCTTTGAAAAATGTCACATTCGAAGACACATTTTTGGATTTCTTTACTCATTCCATTGTAATAGAAAAATTGACGAGGGTTATATTATGTCTTAAAGGACCCAACATGTCCTACTACAAGGGAACTGTGTGTCTTCTCTAGAGCCTTCATTTTAAATTTGAAGGATGGAATTAGATAAATTTTACCTTTATACCATAATATGAAGTTTTGACATTCAAATCTTGGATATTGATCGATATTTTCGATTATAGAGCAAGAGTTTAGATCCTTGGCATATTCAGTTCAAATCTCATATTTTCGTGAAAGTGTGTTAGTGACTACATTATCCTTTCCTTTTTTATGTGATATTTCAATGCCAAGCGTGGAAAGTTTCCCCATCCATTTATGTTTTTATGTAGATAATGTCTTTTGTTGTAACAAGAATTTAAGACTGTTGTGATCTGTACGAATTTAAATCTTGCTTCCCAAGAGGTATTACCACCATTTATTCAATGCATGTATGATGGAAAACATTTCTTTATGGTAAGTAGACTTCAATATTTCCATTTTGTTGAGATTTCGATTTTCAAACTTTATTGGGTGGTTTTCCTTCATTACTACTGCTATAATTCCAAGCCTTGAAGCATCACATTCTACCATAAAGGGTTTGGAAAAAATGGGGTTGCTAGTACTGGAGTAGATGACATAAGTTCTTTTAATGTTTCAAAACAATATTATGCTTTGTGTTCCCATTGAAAAGGAATTTTTAATTGTTGAAAATGCAACAAGATGATGGAGCTTAGTGAAATGAAGTCGCCTTCACTAAGTGGGCCCGCAGGCTATTTTTGGCGCAAAGTCTATTTTTAGACATATGGAGCATGGTCTAGGAGTTGCAGTATGCTATTCTTGGATGAATGGTCGAGTTGGTAAAAATAGATGGACCTCTATTTTTAGACATATAGGTCGAAGTCTATTTTTAGACTGCCTGTCTAAAAATAGGTCAGTCAAATATTATTAGCCCTTAATAATATTTTGACTCTAAACTTCAGTTTATTCTCTTACAGCACTTCAGTTGGAGCTACGGATGTGGCCCATGCATCTGACAGAAGGAATTACACTATTCCTAAGGGTTTGGTGAGCTCATGCATGGTTGACTTCAGTTAGAACTCATGTGGCAGAGTTTGGTGGAGTTGATGAGACAGTTGGTGGAGTTGTGTTCGGTTTAACTTAGTTGAACTAGTTGTATTTAGTCTAACTGGAAAATACACTAGTGATGAGTGGTGTGAATTAATTAATAATTAATTTACTAATTATTAACTCATAAATCAACTAAAGAACACATCAGTTCACTACAGTGCATGGACAGTTCAGTGGAGACCAATGGAAGAGGTAGATGAAATGGTGAGTTTGCTATTAGTTGCGACAGCAGTTGTGCATGAGTTTTGCACAAGCATTGGAGGAGATTGCCAATGATGATTGCGCAGTTGGAGCCAGTGATATTCGAACTTGGATCTCTCATTAGACTAGCCTTGATTGCGCAATAGAGGCAGGCAATTAGTGGATGAGTTTTGAACCTGTGACTTGTGCAAAACCAAGCTAGTTTGTGTGTAACTTTTGGAGATAGTACTGAGTACTTGTGAGGAGTATTGTACTGAGATTGTTACATGTTTATCTTCTATTATAATATAAAAATAGCTGGGGGTTTTCAGCTATAAGCTTTCCCCATTACATATTGTGTTTAGGTGCGCATGCGACTATTTCTATTTCCGCAAATTGATGATTGATTGTAGAAGAGATTATGTGTTGCATATGAATTCTATATAGTATGTATCGTGATAATTCCAAGGGATAAATCTTCGCTATTCAATGCCTTTGCAGACGAGCGAATTAATCATCGGGATCTATTACAGTGATTGCAATTATTTCGGTAGACAGAGTCTGTAACGGGCCAGGTAGCCTCTGGATCCATCCTTTCTCTGAAAGGTGATATATCCAATAAATGCCCCTACAGTCGATCTCTGTGCTAGAAATAATTTGTTCTCACGTATCCGGTGAGCAAGCTGAGTTTTTTGATCTTGAATTCGAATTTTGCAGCAGTTTTGTTTTCTTGGTGCCAGTGTTGACAATGTCTTTCAACGGTTTGCGACTCGAATATGCTCTTGAAGGCAGTTCGAATTATGTTGCATGGAAGGATCGCATGGAGGTAGTATTAGAAGATAATGGTCTGAAGGAGTTCGTAGATACGGATGTCCAAAAGCCCACCGATCCTGCTGAAGTCGATGCATGGCAAAAGAATATGGCAAAGTGTCGAAGGATCCTGTTGGAGGGCGTCAAGGATCATATTGTATCCAGCCTGCATGGAAAGGCTTCTCCATATTTAATGTGGAAAGCTTTGACGGATCTATTCCAGAGTAAGAGCGACCAAAGGAAGCTGGCGCTCAAAGATAAGCTCAGGAACATTAAGATGGAGAAAGGCGACAGTATCGCCAAATACCTCACGAAGTTCACTCAATGCAGAGATGAGCTGGGAAGTGTGGGGGTGACTGTCGAAGATGAGGACATGGTCGACCCGGCTCTCCTTGGTCTTCCGAAGGCTTGGCATTCATATCAAGATAGTGTCAATGGTCGGGAGAAGTTGCCGGGATGGGAGCGACTTTGGGCGGATCTCATGCAAGAGGAGATAAGGAGGACTACCAGGGATGGATCTTCATCAAAGGTATCTGATGAAGAAAATTGCGCTTTGGCTGCCAAAGCAAAGAAGGGGAAGAGCAAGAAAGCTTCTCAGTCTGGTGCGAAAGGCAAGAAGCAAAACATGTCCAAGGTGAAGTGTTTTCACTATCACCAGCATGGACACTATGCCACAAATTGTCCGCAGAAGAAGAAAAATAAGAAGGCTGCTGGATCTGCAGCGGGAGAGGCATTAGCTTCTCAATTCGAACTGGATTTTTCACTGATCGCATGCTTGGTTTCAAGTGTGGTGGGATCAGTTTGGTTCTTGGACAGTGGTGCGTCATTTCACATGACCGAAGATCGAGATTTGTTTTCAGATCTAAAGGAAAAGGATCTTGGAGTGCACATCGAGATGGGCGATGATGGTATATGGCAAAGGCGAGAATACGGGTACCATTTCCTTTGGAGAGGGAGTCTTCCAGTAAACCTTCATATTGAAGGGAAAGTTTTTTCATGTCTCAAGATTGATGTAGTTGAACCCATCTCTCGTGGCGATGTTGGAAGACATGGTATGGATGTCTTCAGCTTGCTGAAAAGCCTTCCCCGCGTTGCAGCATTTATCGGTGAGATCCGGAAGATAGAGGTTGAGTCACAACTTTATCACAGTGTGTAGATGGTCGTTGTGCACAGCGGTATGAGAAGTGGTGAGTCGATGATGAGGCGGACCCGTGGCACAGTGAGATTGGCCACCTTTCACCATGGAGCTTTGAAAACACCGCAGCAGAGCTTCCTACCGGGGCTTCCCAAGGGCACTCTTGCGCAATGACAAGGCAAGGGTGGGCCTCTGGGAAGTATGTGAAAGCCACCTTTTACCAGAAGGATATCAAGGCCATGGAAGACCTTGAGAGAGTCTACACGTACGTGTGTGGTCCTTTCTATGTAGCTTCGACAACAAAGCACAAGTACTATGTGATCTTTGTTGATGATTTCTCTCGGAAGTGCTGGATCTTCTTCATGCAGAAGAAGAGCGAGACACTTTCAAAGTTCTGTGAATTCAAGGCGCTGGTTGAGAAGGAATCAGGGAAGCATGTGAAGGCTCTCAGGAGCGACAATGGTGGTGAATTCATCTCTACTGAATTCAAAGACTTTTGCAGCGCAGAAGTGATTCAGAGAGAGCTCATTGCACCCCATAACCCACAGCAGAACGGGGTGGCTGAGAGGAAGAACATAACGATTGTGGGTGCTGCACCGACGATGTTGCATGATCAGGGCCTACCCCTTCACTTGTGGGCTGAGGCATGCAATACAACAGTATATGTGCAGAACCGTTGTCCTCACAAGATTCTTGGAATGAGTACACCAGAGGAGGCGTTTTCTGGCAAGAGTCCTGATATTTCTCATCTGAGAATTTTTGGCTCACCTGTCTACATGCATGTGACGAAGGACGCCAGAAAGAAGTCACCCGAATCGTGAGGTTGGAATATTCGTGGGGTACACCGATACAACTCACAACTATCGTATTTTCCTGCATGGCACCAATACATCACAGTTACCGAAAACAAATTTCAGGAGGAGAAAGCCATGCATTGCTCGCTTGAGAGGGAGCTACACTTGCATGCAGATGAGGAGCTTTTAGCTCCTAAGGATGAGCTTTTGAATGTGGATCAGCCACAAGAGGAAGTTCGTGGAGTGGAAGAAACCACTCATGCAGCGCCAACCATCAGAGGGCACAAGCACACTACAGAGGCTGAGCGACTGGCTCAAGATGCACAGAAGGTTGTAGGACCACCTACAACACAGCGCGCAGTGCGCCACCGGATCGCACACCGGATACACAGCCCTTATGAGTCACCAGCCGGTGGACGAGCCATCCTCTTTTGAGGAAGCCGTGGAGGAACCCGCATGGGTAGATGCCATGATCGAAGAATATGATTCGATCGTCAGAAACAGTGCATGGGAGATTGTCCCAAGACCGGAGGGGAAATTAGTGGTGGGTTCGCGATGGATCTACAAAGTGAAGCAGGCAGCTGACGGGAGTGTGGAGAAGTACAAGGCGAGATTTGTCGCCCGTGGCTTCTCACAGATCGAGGGGATCGATTATGAGGAGACCTTTGCACCTGTCGCAAGGTACTCTTCCATACGGACGATCCTTGCTCTCTCAGCGCAGATGGGATGGCGCATCCATCAGATGGATGTGAAGACTGCGTTCCTCAATGGAGTCATTGAGGAGGAGGTGTACATAGAGCAGCCTGAAGGTTTTGAGATCTTCAGCAGTGAGTCGCATGTGTGCCGACTCAAGAGAGCACTGTACGGGCCGAAGCAAGCACCTCGTGCTTGGTACACTCGGATAGACAGCTACTTCACCGGGCTTGGATTCTCCAAGAGTGAGGCGGATCCAAACCTGTACCAGATTGTGGTGGAGGGGAAGCTGTTGATCATCGTACTGTATGTAGATGGTCTGATTTTGACTGGCGATGAGCAGTTGATACTTTCATGCAAGGAGGATCTTGCACGAGAGTTTGAGATGAAGGACCTGGGCATCCTTCATTATTTCCTGGGATTGGAGATTTGGCAGCGCAGTGGAGGACTGTTTGTTTCTCAGGGCAAGTATGTTCGGGAGATTCTGGAGAGGTTCAACATGCAAGGCTGCAAGCCTGTTGACACTCCTCTTCCTGGTGGTTGGAGGAAGGAGGATGCTACTTCAGCGGAGGTAGTGGATGCCACTGTCTATCGACAGTTGGTGGGGTCGCTTATGTATCTGGTCAATACATGAACCGATATATGCTATGCTGTTAACCAGCTTTCGCAAGCTATGGTTGAGCCTACCAAGCTCTTCTGGAAGGCAGGCAAGCATGTATTGCGTTATCTTAGTGGCACATCGGGATATGGTATATGGTACAGACAAGAGGATGGAGCGAAGCTTTCCGGCTTCATTGATGCAGATTGGGCAGGGAGCCCAACGGACCGAAAGAGCACATCTGGAGGAGTTTTCAGCATTGGATCGACAGCAGTTTCCTGGTACAGCAGGAAGCAGAGATCCGTGGCACTCAGTTCAGCGGAGGCCGAGTACATGGCAGCAAGATTGGCTGCATGCGAGGCTATTTGGATGAGGAAGATCCTCGTTGGATTGTTCGGGTTGCACTTGGAGCCTACTGTGATTTATTGTGATAACCAGAGTTGCATTAAACTCTCGGCTAATCCAGTATTTCATGATAGATCCAAACACATCCATCAGGTACCATCATATTAGAGATTGTGTTCAACGGAGAATCATGATGCTTTCATATGTTCCCACGGAGGATCAGGATGCCGACATCCTGACGAAGGCGCTCACCAGGAGCAAGTTCGAATTCCACAGAGGCAGGATAGGGGTTGCAGATAATCCATATCTTGTTGAGAGGGAGTGTTGAAAATGAAACAAGATGATGGAGCTTAGTGAAATGAAGTCGCCTTCACTAAGTGGGCCCGCAGGCTATTTTTGGCGCAAAGTCTATTTTTAGACTATGTCTATTTTTAGACATATGGAGCATGGTTTGGGAGTTGCAGTATGTTATTCTTGGATGATTGGTCGAGTTGGTAAAAATAGATGGACCTCTATTTTTAGACATACAGGTCTAAGTCTATTTTTAGACTGCCTGTCTAAAAATAGGTCAGTCAAATATTATTAGCCCTTAATAATATTTGGACTCTAAACTTCAGTTTATTCTCTTACATCACTTCAGTTGGAGCTACGGATGTGGCCCATGCATCTGACAGAAGGAATTACGCTATTCCTTGGGGTTTGGTGAGCTCATGCATGGTTGACTTCAGTTAGGACTTCAGTGGCGGATTTTGGTGGAGTTGATGAGACAGTTGGTGGAGTTGTGTTCGGTTTAACTTAGTTGAACTAGTTGTGATTAGTTTAACTAGCTAATCAACTAGTAATGAGTGGAGTGAATTAAATATTATTTAATTCACTAATTATTAACTCATTATTCAACTCAAGAACACATCAGTTCACTACAATGCATGGACAGTTCAGTGGAGACCAGTGGAAGAGGTAGATGAAAGGGTGAGTTTGCTATTAGTTGCGACAGTAGTTGTGCATGAGATTTGCACAAGCATTGGAGGAGATTGCCAATGATGATTGCGCAGTTGGAGCCAGTGAGATTCGAACTTGGATCTCTCATTAGACCAGCCTTGATTGCGCAATAGAGGCAGGTAATTAGTGGATGAGTTTTGAACCTGTGACTTGTTCAAAACCAAGCTAGTTTGTGTGTAACTTTTGGAGACAGTACTGAGTACTTGTGAGGAGTATTGTACCGAGATTGTTACATGTTTCTCTTCTATTATAATATACAAATAGCTGGGGGTTTTCAGCTATAAGCTTTCCCCATTACATATTGTGTTTATGTGCGCATGCGACTATTTCTATTTCCGCAAATTGATGATTGATTGTAGAAGAGGTTATGTGTTGCATATGAATTCGAATTAGTATGTGATCAGGATAATCTCGGTGGATAAATATTCATTATTCAGCAAATTTCTAAATTATTTAACAATTTTGTTAAGAGTGCAGTCAAGTGCACATAGTTCTTGATAAATCTTGTATAATATCTTGTTAATCCCATAAATCCTTAGTTTTGATATATTTCTTGGTTTGGTCACTCTTTGATTGCATTGATTTTATTGGGGTATACCTTGACTCCTTCCTTGGATATGATGTGAACATGTTATTTGACTTCCTTTTTACCAAAATTACACTTAATAATTTAGCATAGAACTGATTTTTTTCTAGTAAGGAAAGTACTTGTTCCAGGTGCTTGAGGTGTTGCTTCCATGTTTTGTTGTAGAGAAGGATATCATCAAATAAAACTAATACAAAATTCCATAAATATGGATGAAAAATCTCATTTATAATTTCTTGGAAGGTAGTTGGGGCATTTTTTAATCCAAATGGCATCACTTTGAACTCATAATTTCCTTCATGAGTTTTGAACACAGTCTTTTCGATATCTTATAGCCTTGTATCTAATAATAACCTGACCTTAGATCTTATAACTTTGAGAAGTACTCTACGCCATGGATTTCGTTCAACAAATAATCTATGAATGAAATGAGAAATTTGTTTTTAATAGTTATATTTTTTAATACTCAATAGTCTATACATAGTCTAGAAGATCCATCCTTCTATTGAACCAATATCACTAGAGTTGCATACGTGCTTCTGTTTTTTGTAATAACTCCACAATTTAGAAAATATTGAATTAGCATTTTTATCTTTTTTTTATGATGATGAGGATAGTGGTATGGTTTGATATTAACATGTACCACATTTAATTTTTCTTCTATAATGTGTTCTATATTACATTTTAGCAGTAACTTCATCGGAAATTCTTGAAATACTTGTGATTGAACTGCATTTGTAGTTAATAATTCTATTTGATGACATTGAGCGATATATACTAGTGCTCCTTTTTGAATATTTTTCTTCATTTGTTGTGGATATACAATTTGAGTTGGAGGTGGTTGGAATGAAAACAACCTATATCTCAGTACCACCCCATCTGAACTAAATAAATTACTTTTGATGATGCAAAATATGTCCCCAATGTTTGTATCCATTGTATTCCAAAAATGACATCTACTCCTCCAAAGGGTACTATGCATAAACTAAATTCTAATTCATAATCTCTTAATTTTAATTTATCCTTGTGACATTTCCCAACTCCATCTGTCTTTTTGTCATCTGCCAACATGACTCTTATATCCGTTGCTAGGCACACAAACATGTTTATTTTCCTTACAACATTTACATCTATAAAATTATGGTTGCTTCCTGTGTCTATTAGCACAATGGCATTCTCTTTTTTTTTTTTATTCCCTCTTAATTTTAGGGTTTGTGGCTATGCTATTCCTATGATTGCATCTAGAGAAATCCTAGGCATGGCCTCTTCTTATGGTTTTGTGTTTTCATTTCATTTCATCGTTAGTATATTCATCTGAGTCGCTGTTAGTTGAGTCCTCCTCTTTTTCTACTTCAGAAGTGTAGAGAATATGAGTGTTGCACTTATGGACTGGTACATATTTGTCTCAACATGTCCAACATTTTCCTTCTTTCTTCTTTTGTGAATTGGGGTAGCTGTTACCTTCTTCTCATAAGTGGGGGGTATATACTTGTTAGATTTATATGAAAATTTGTTACTTGATTTCTATTTTGAATACTTTCTTGATTTATTGGAACCTACGAATTATGCCTTATTGAATCAATTGTTTCGTTCAATAATTCTTGTCACATGTACAACCTCTTCAATATTATTGGGTTTGCATAGTTTCAATTCAGCACGAATGTAGTCCTTTAGTCCACATATATACATTAGTATTTTGTCCTCAATGAATCCACTATATCATATTGCTAATACTTCCCATTCATGGGTATAATCACATACAATTCCCTTTTGCTTGAGATGTATAAATTTATTTTATAGGTCGTCATCGTAATCATGATGGAATCTATATAAAAATGTTGTAGTGAATCCTTGCCAATGAAAAGAACATACATCACCATTTTTTGTCCACTATAGGAACCAATCATAAGCTTCACCTTCTAAGGTGTTGAAAGTGGTCATTATATTCTCTCTTTCACCTAATGGAGGATTTGCTCCAAAAAATTCTTCCATATTGTTGACCCAAACAATTGTTCCTCCATGACTTGTCGTCATATTTTGGTAGTTCATTATTAATTCGTTGATTTTTTCTCTCTAGAATTCTTGTGTAATATTGACTACCTAAAAAAAATATCTTAGGATGTTTTGGAGGTTCATGCTCACTTGCGTTTTTTGGGCCAGTCATTGGTTTTTGATAGGGAAGAGTTTGAATTGTTAACATGTCCACCTTCTCCATTAATTGATTAAGTTGTCCGCAATGGCCATTAATTCTTTGGTGGTTTCGTCGATTTTATCATCTTTCTATATCATTCTTTCCATCACCTCCA
Organism: Pinus albicaulis; assembly: GCA_034641835.2. NCBI lineage: Eukaryota > Viridiplantae > Streptophyta > Pinopsida > Pinales > Pinaceae > Pinus > Pinus albicaulis. The sequence continues at coordinate 1,312,713,013 of CM076579.1, forward strand.
TAATTTTTTTTTGACCTTAATTTATATATGTTTGTGACTTTTCCAAGCTTCCAAGACGATATCACGCACCATTTACTTTGTCTCTGCAACGGTTTATGTCGGTGTATAACTCATCATTATTCACCATTTTGTCGCTGTTTTTCTTGGCGGAACCCACTTCTTTGTTTTATTATATGATTATTAATTTAAACTATATATATATAGTAATTTATGTAAATAGTAGTAATATATGTTGAAAAGTGTAACTAGGTTCGGTCTTCATAGTGACTTGCAATTATGAATTTATGTAATGAAGAAAAAAACAATAATAAAATATTTTTTGTAATGCTTTCCTCATGGGTTTCATGAGCGAGGAGATATATTGACTCTAATGAGAAGTCTGGAAAAGATGGAGACCTTTGACATTACATATATTTTGGAGATGTGTCAATCTGTATAAAGGATTCTGATGCCTATAAAAAGGATGTCATGATAATCACTAAGGTAAATTTTTTATTTAAGTATTCATGTTTATAATTGAATAATATCTGATGAGCTTATGAAGGGCTACCAAAGGGAAGTATATGTCTTCCACAATTGATAACCACATTGCAGGATGAAATATCCTTGAAAGAAATATGGTCTGAAGGAGATCAACATGACATGAAGCTAGACCAAATGAGAAGATTGATGGATCACTTTCTGAAGACATGAATCATGGATGATCTGTGCCCTAATGAAGGGATTCCAAACATGAAGGCTCCTCAATTCATGACATCAACGAAAGGAGTTCTTCATGAGCAGCTGGGTGTTTCATAATTGCTGTTGCAGGTCCCTAATTAAGAGGGAGCCCGGTAATGAGTTTCTTACTTAGAAGAAACTTGGTAATTCCTAAGCTAAGAGGGATGTTAGGTACAATAATTTTATAGGAATAAGTAAATTCCTTTGTAGAATATGTCCTCCCTAGTTGAGAGGGAGAGATAGATGCGACGGATTGGGTAATCATCTGGCATTTGATACTCTTTTGAGGATATATTAGGGCATACAAGGAAAGAGTAGCCATGAAAGGATGGATATTCTTTGAGGATTACCTATCCCGATAAGAATAGTCATAAGAGGTCATAATCGGTGAACACCTGGGTGGGGTATGTACCTTGGAGACAATGATGAGGGTGTCTATAATCATTTGTATCATTAGCATTGTAGCTCATGGTCTTGTGGATAGATGGAGCCGTTAGTTAAGGCCTTGCACTATAACAATGCTGGTTAATATGATGCTATAAAAAGTCGATTACCAATCAAATTATTCTTATGAGATTCTTCAGATTGAGAGTGACCATGTACCATTATGAATACCTCCATAGTTAAGAGGGAGTGTTGAAAAGTGTAACTAGGTTCGGTCTTCATAATGACTTGTAATTATGAATTTATGTAACGAAGAAGAAAAATATAATAAAATGTATTTTGTAATTCTTGCCTCAGGGGTTTCATGAGCAATAAGTTTTTATTATAGGTCAACGAATTCTTCTTGATGTATTTTAGGGGTTTTTCCTCTTTTCATAAATATATATATTTTGAGTCATGTATATGAAGTCATGTTACACTCATAAAGGACAATTTATTGACGTAAAAATATGCTCCAAACCCTTGTCACTATGCTCCAAGAAGTCGGCCTAGAAGATGCTGGAATATCCCCTTGATGAAGTCGTCTCACCCTTAAGAAGTCATGTCGGCCTAGAAGCATGAGATAGTCCCTATATAAAGGGTGATCTTCGACCTCATTACTCACACAAGTTTTTGTACAAGTCTGTAATGGAAGTGTGGATATAAGTCTGTGCTTTGGAGATAAAAAGAAAGGTAGTAAAATGAGAATAAGGGTCATCTCAACGAAGGAAGAAAGGTCCTCTTAGACCTATGTTTTGGGAAAGCAATATTTTGGTTAAGGTATGTCACAATGATCCGAAACTGCAGTGCATAAGAGGATATAGAGAAGGTTGTCTAATTCTGGAATGATATGCGTAGAGAGTGACTGAGATCAATGAGGAGGAGAGGTAGTGCTAGCCTCTGTCATTGATCTCATACCCTTTCTTAAGTTCAATAATATATTTACAACACAAAGGAGGCAGTAAGTAAGACGGTCACCAATGATATAGAAATGAGATCCATTCATGGAGGACAAAGCCTATCACAGCAAGGATATCACAACAAGAAGCCGAGGTCAAATCAAGGAAATGAGATCGTAGTTTAAGGCCAGCAACCGAGTTTTCCTGGTGTTGGTGCAACATGGTGCAGAAAAGCAAGATCAACATAAGAAGTGTATAATATCATGGTGACAAGGGTGTTGGAGGTATATTGGTGTCAAGGGTCTTTGTCATGGTCTTGGTACTTGTCAATTGATGATCTATAAGAAGAATTATTATCCGGTTTTCCTCTCCAAGAGGGAGAGGTTTTGGCCATGGTTGGAAGTCCTAAATATTGTGTCTCTTGTACATTTGATAATATACTTGATGAAGAGTGTAATAGTCTAACGAAGATAAGATCTAAGTAAAGAAGCATAATGAAATCAAAAGTAATTATCATGAAAGAGAAATTGAATTAAACATCCTCATTTCTCAACAATATATTAATTTATATAGTAACTATATAGTAATTATATAATTATTCAAGATATGACCAAAGACCACGAATGGAACACGGCATGTGACATTGGATGAAAAGGGATGACAAGGGGAGCGCGATTATCGAGGAGGGTGTGATGGTCAAGGAAGGAACTATCACACCACCCCTCCTTTATATATATATATTTCAAAAGAAGAAGTAAGTGTCATTGTTTAATTTGTCTCATTAAAACGAAGGTCACATCACACATGTCACCAGTATGGACCATTTATTCTTATTGTGTGGATTTACCTTTCCATAGCCTATATTGTATGATCAAGCTTGTTTGATGTAGCCTAAGTTATATATATATATATATATATATATAATCCTAATAAGAACCCCTTTTTAACGCCTATATGTATATAATGTTCATGGATCCCTATGCCACGTGTTAGATACAAGCATATTAATCCCTTAAACATCACGAACCTCGTCCTTTGGTTGATATTCTGATCATGATACTCAAACAAATATGATAGGTTCAACTTGGTTGCACACCTACATAGGTGAATATAATAATTATATGACCCGCATATGATATAACCCTTGTGGTTGTGCCTACATTTGACAACCATAGTGGGATTCCCATTTTATTTACATATAACAAGTGACAACAAAATTTCCATTCTAACATAAATATTACCAAAACATAGTTTCATAGTAATTTATTATAATACACTCGATTCATGACAATGAAGATTATCATTACCCTGCTGCATGTTGATTCATGATATGCGACCTAGTTTGTAAGTGGTTTACATTGATGGAATATCTAGGTCCAATGGCTAGGAGGAGGAATTTTGGATTTCAATGGTCCTTTTTATTTCTAGAACCTGTTTACCTACTACTACAATTATGTATACTATATATAGGAACAATCATTATGTGCCTCTTTGCATATACACGTAGCTAATTCCTTTAATATTTGTGGAGCTCCCTTTACATTACATGTTGTGAAGGTGATGTATGTATGTATTTTTGCACCTGAATGTTAATATTTGCGGGCCCTGCCTCATGATAGAAACATTATAGTGTGCTTACGTTATGCACATTTCTTATATATCATGATATACCCTTGGGCTTACACATGACACCTTCACTCATTTATATGTATATGATTAAATTCGTCGAACCCTCGTTCCAACACATGAAGGGACCTATGTCCACAGGCTTATTTTAATAGTTTTGTAGACTATACATGTTGTACATAGCTAAGATTGTGGGATATCCTTATACACAACTTAATGCAAGTACAATTTCAAAACCGGAAAAAACCTGGGCGTACATAAAGTTAACCTCGCATGGATTTTATTTTGATAGCACATGTAAATAATGAAATTTATGAATATCCACTACCTAATCTAATATATATTCATTATTAATCATTGTAAACTACATGTTTCATTTTATCGCTTTCTTCGTGGAATTCCCTTTGACACATGTTTACGAGAATCCTCCAAATCTTATCTCTATATATAAATGTTGTATTTTCTATCATACCATTTAAAAAATACCCCTTGGGTTCCTAGTCCTTCTATTTGCATATAACTCATAGTTAATCCCATATTTTCTCTTGGATATATCATATTTGTATGCCTGTTCTCCTGTGGGATCGATTGTCAGACTCACAACACTAGAATCCCTTCATCCTCAATGGTCATGATTCAGGGTTCCATAAGACCTTTTTAGATTTTGAATCCAAGGGTCAACATCATTGGAATGATCAGTGAAATTGTTTCGTGCATTAGATAAATTTTGAGGTCTAAAATGGGCCTCCTAAAGAATATTATAAAATAATAGTGGAAATAATAAAATAAGATTAGATTACATCATCAAATTTTAGAGGGAAAAAAGAAAAAACTATTGTTTCAACTCATATTTTCAACTTATCTCCCTACGGTTTTACTCAAATTAGAGAATGAGGACTCGTTGGATGCATAATTTAATTCCTTGTCCAAGGAGTACCCATGTGACATACTTTCGATGGACCCTACTACATGAAAAATAATAAATACATGAAAAGCGTAATTGAAATCACTTTTTTCATGTATTTCTCAAATTTTTTGTAGCAACGGTCCATCGAAAGTATGCAACATGGGAACTCCTTGGAAGAGGAATTAAATTTTGCATCCAATGAGTGTTCCCACTCAAAATTTTAGTAAAACCATAGGGAGATAAGTTCAAAAAATAGTTTTTTATTTTTATTATTTATCAATATTTTTACTTTTTTACTCCAAAAATGGTGGATCATCCCCCATGGTTGACATCATCATCTTGAATCCTATTTGTTCTTATAAAATTGATTTTGGTTGTAAATTTTTGTTTTGAGGGCCATTTTTTACTTCAAAAATTCTCTAATGTTATGTAATATTCCCAATTAGCTTATTGCTAGTTGGAATATTATATGTTGCTTCTACTTTCAGTCTAGAGGAATAAATGGGGTAAGGAGACCCTTAAATCTCATTAATAGGAATAAAACACTTCCAGTGTGAATGGGGGTCAGTTTAGATAGAAAAAATAAAGTCATCTTGGGAGTGAAAGGGAGCAATGCATGTGGACTAGATCAAGGTTGGCCAAATCAACAACGCTGCCAAAGAAAAGAGTGGAGCTAGTGGGAACAACGTAGTTTTGGAGGAGGAGTCTTTGCATGGAAGTAACCTCATAAATGAGTGGGGCCAAGGGTGAGGAAGCTCACCAAGAATATAAGGGGAGGGATGGCAGCCATGAGAGGCATTCAAAATATTTTTTATGTTTGAGTATTATGACTTATTGCATGCTTTCGCTATTTAGCTGGGTTTGTTGCACTGTTTAGTACAAGGGTATTCCCATGTGGGAATTCCCCACTCTTCCTTGGAGGACTTGTTGAAGAAATATGAGAGGAGTATTCTGGCTTCATTTCCACCATCTGGAATTGGGCCAAGCAGTAATCTACAACAACAATGCAATCTTCTTGAGAAACTGTGTTATTTTTCATGGTGTTGCAGTGGAAGGGTCAAAATCCCTATTGATGAGCTAGTTTCCTAGTGAAAGGATCAACCTTTCACCTAGAAAGCTAGTAAGGAGAAATTTCAGCTATTTCTTTTTCATTTCAGCCATATATATGCAAAGCTTCAGTTAGAAAACATAATTCAGCCATAGATCTGCAGTTTATACTCTTTGTATCTCATGCCTTCCAAGGGTTATCTTGAGATTGTGTAAAAGATACTAGATCTCCATTTTCTAGCTCTTTTGAGTAATATATCATCAAATCCATTTGTTTCTATATTTCTGTAGTATAAACCCTTATTAAACTGCGCTGTCACATGCTTCAGAAATTCTGTGTTGCAGTAGTCATGGGGTTTTAGTGTTTTTGGGCTATATTGGGTTTGGGAGATCTGTTTAACTAAGTTAGAATGATTTTTTTTTGACCCCATTGTATATTTGAGTGCTATAATACATAAAATAATGGATACATGGGCTGTTCTTGATTATTATAGTGTAATTTTCTGAAAACAACGTTTTTGGTGCCTATATTGCTGATTTTCCTAAATAGGAATATTACAGTGGTATCAGAGCTCTGATCTTGGCTCAGGTTGTGGGGACAATACATATACAACCATGGAGGAGAGGGATATCCCAAAAATCCTTCTTCAGACTATGCAAGACATTTCCAAAGATATCAAAGAGATGGGATTTGAAAGACAGAAGGAATCCCCTAAAGGGTTTCACCATGGAGAAAGCTATGAAACCTCACATTTGTGGTGGGAGAAAATAGTAGCACAACCTTCTTCATAACGCTCCACTATGCCCACATTCCTATATTTGGAAGGTGAGGAAGGAAGGCCCTTGAGGGAAGAAACCCTTTGTGATTATTTTGCAGAATATGAATCTCAATCCCAAAGATTCAAAGAACATTTGAAATTTCAGGAGTTTTGTCGGATCAAGGATGGTAGGAGATCCTTCAATCACCATAAAAAGGAAGGGTATATGCAGAATTCAGATCTACAATACAGTTTGGGCAGATTCTTTTTTCCCTCTTATAATGGATCAACCAAGTGCACAACCAAGGCTTGGGTAGAGAAGTTGGACACTTATTTCCAACTCAACAGAGTTTTTGAAGCGGAGGCTATCAAAATAGGAGCACTGCACCTAGAAGGTGAGGCGCATGAGTGGTGGTTCCATGGGTTATCTACACTTGGGCATGCTAATATCACTTCATATCCAGACTTCAACAAAAGGTTGGTGGAGATATTTTACCCCAGGGATCCAAAGGCTCACTTTTTTGGGCTAACCAAGCTCAAGCAATTGGGAGATTTAGAAACTTACATCTCTGAGTTTCTGAAGCTTTCAGTCATGGTATCTGACCTCACTATGAATAGGAGAATATGCATGTTTATTGATGGGATGGTTGAACCATTGCATGGGTTGGTGAAATCCACTAGACCAACTACACTCTAAGAAGCTATGGAGAAGGCTAGGGATTTGCAGCATGCCTTACCCAAGGCCAAAGCACCCTTTCAACAAAATATGTCTTCTTGCCCAAGGGAGAATCAGGAGAGGACATCTCTTGATAATGATCAGAGAGATGTAAGGAAGAAAAAAATTTGTTTCACTTGTCGGGAGCCATGGGTACCAAACCACCAATGTATTGGAGGGAAAGCACATTTCATTGAGATATTTTCTGATGAGGAGGAGAAGACCAGCGCTGTAGCAAAAAAAGGAGGTGCAGTTCCAACATAAGATGTAGTAAAGGCATTTTCTCCAATGGGAGGGACTCTTGCAGCTTTGAGAGGAGTTCCCAAGTATCTAACCTTGAGAGTTAGGGGCACTATTATGGGACAAAGAGTATCAATATTGGTAGAGATTGGAGCTACCCATAAATTTATTGATACACAGTTGGTGCAAAGGAGGGGAATTCACATAGAATACTTTGAGGGGTTCCCAGTTTTGGTTCCAGGAGCTAGAACCATGCAGTGTGCCAAATATGTTCCAGCGTTAACCATCACTATGGGAACCTACACATTGACATACCACTTCTTTATGGTTGATATTCCAGACACCAATGTGATATTGGGTGTCCAATGGTTAATCACCTTAGGGAAGGTTACCACTGATTGGGAAAATTTAGAGATGGAGTGGATAGAAAAGGGGAGTGGAAAACATTAGAAAATCAAAGGCATACATACCTATCCACCTCAGATTGTCCCAGCCCACAGGATGGAAGCAGATTTGCGTAGAGGGGACATAGAATGGGCAGTAGAACTACGTTTGTCAAAAGCTGGAAGCAAGGATTCATCACTACATCCAGATGTACAATCTATTTTGGACCGATATTCTACAGTATTTGGAGATATTCCACCTGGGAGACCTTCTGACCGAGGTTTTGAGCACATTATTGAGTTGGAACAAGGGATCCAAGCAGTGATCACCACACCCTATAAGCATCCAAAAGCCTATAGAGATGAGATTGAAAAGGCCATTCAAGGGCTTTTGGCCTTAGGACATATCCGACCTAGCACTAGTCCTTTTGCCTCTTCAGTGGTCTTGGTGAAGAAGAAATACGGCACATTGAGAATGTGCATTGATTATATAGCATTGAAGAAAAAGACAATGAAGAAAAGATATCCAATTCCCAGGATCGATGCTTGATGGATGAACTAAGAGGGTTCAAGTATTTCTCCAAGATTGATTTGAGATTGGGATATCATCAAATCAAGGTGAGGGATCAAGATATCCCCAAGACAATATTTCGTTGTCACTATGGGAATTTTGAGTTTTTGGTAATGCCTTTTGGGCTAACCAATGCTCCGGCAACATTCCAATCTTGCATGAACCACATATTACGTGGTCACTTGAGAAAGTTTGTATTGGTCTTCTTTGATGACATTCTTATTTACAACCGCACATGGGAGGAGCATTTACAACATATTGAGACAGTATTACACATTCTTAAGGAGAAACAATTCTATGCTAAGCTCTCCAAGTGTGAGTTTGGGCTCACAGAGATGATTTACTTGGGCCACATCATTAGAGTGGATGGGATAATATTCCATGAAGAAAATATCCGTGCTATTAGATATTGGCATGAACCAAAGAATGTCACATAACCTCGGGGGTTTGTAGGCATATCTACCTATTACCGGAAATTTGTAAAAGGGTTCTCTCAACTAGTAGCACCACTTACAGATCTAACCAAGAAGGGAGCTTTTAGTTTGACACCCACATCACAGAGAGATTTTGATAAGCTCAAGGAGGTGATGAGTAGCTTCATAGTATTGGTACTACCTGATTTTACCCAACCCTTTGTGTTGGAATGTGATGCTTCAGGGGAAGGCATTGGGGCAGTATTGATGCAAGGGGGACACCCCATAGCTTTTGAAAGACGGAAATTGCTGCCATATGAGAGACTATAACCCATATATGGTAAGGAGATGCTAGCTATTGTGCATGCTTTAGCCAAGTTCTAGCCATGTATGGTGGGAAATAGATTCCGAGTGAAGACTGATCATAATTGTCTCCGATTCTTTATTGAGCAGAAGAAGCTTTAGGAGAGGTAACAAAAATGGGTGAGTAAGATCCAAGCATATGACTTTGACATAGAATATGTCAAAGGGAAGAGTAATGTAGCGGCATATGCTCTATCTAGGAGGCCAACATCGCTGTCTTTTATGAGCATAGATGCAGATTGGAAGGCTCAGTTGTTAGTATAATACTCCAAAGACAAATTTTCATGTGAGATCCTAGATGGAGTGGTGACTAATGAGAGGTATAGAGTGATGGATGAGGTCATCTATTATTGAGATCGAGTCTTCTTGGCTAGAGATTTTAAGCTCAAGGAGAAGATTTGGCGGGCATCACATGATTCCCCACTTGGAGGGCATCAAGGATTCACCAAGACTTATCAGGCTATTCTGGAGAGATTCTCATGGAAGGGTCTCAAGGAGGATGTACTCCAACACATCAAGGAGTGCGTAGTTTACCAACAGAACAAAGGAGAACACAAATATCCTGCAGGATTATTGCAATCACTCCCTATTCCAGATGGGAAATGGGAGAGGATTTCCATGGAATTCATCACCGGCCTACCTACAGTTCAGGGTAAGAATTGTATCTTTGTATTTGTTGATCAGCGAACAAAGTATTCACATTTCTTTGTTATTTCTGCATGGTATAATGCTTCATAGGTAGCTGAGCTTTTCTTCAGGGATGTGTTTAGACTCCATGGTCTCCCAAAGACCATAGTCAGTGATCGGGATAGCCGCTTCATGGGTGGCTTTTGGCAAGAGATTTTTCGGTTAGTGGGTACTGAATTGACACCAAGTATCAGCTATCACCCACAAATCGATGGAAAAACTGAAATAGTGAACAAGTGGTTGGAAGGCTACTTGAGAAACTATGTTTCGGGACAATAGAGAGCATGGCTGCGTTGGCTCCATTTTGGGGAGTATTGTTACAACACAACTTTTCATATGTCCATAGGCATGACCCCATTTTGAGCCCTTTATGGGTATGATGCACTTTCATTTGCTGATGTGATGTTTGGGGAAAGAAAAGCTCTTAGAGAAAATGAGTGGATTCAAAAGAGTCAGGATATACTCTAGGCCCTCAAAGACAACATTGCTATAGTACAAAACCAACAAAAAATATATGCAGACCGTGGTCGGATAGAGAGGCAGTTTGAGGTAGATGACTTGGTCTATCTTCGTCTTAAACCATATAGATAGTTTACACTCAAGGAGAAGGGAGTTGAGAAGCTCAAACCTCGATTCTATGGACCATACAGGGTGATCCGTCGTGTTGGAGAAGTAGCATATGAGCTAGAGCTTCCTGTTGGGAGCAAGATCCATAATATTTTTCATGTCTCATGCCTCAAGAAAGCCATTGGAAAACATGTGGTTGCCACTATGGATATCCCACCTATTGATGATGAGGGACATCTAATTTTGCAACCAGAGGCTATCTTGGATACTCGGGAGAGGCAGCTAAGGAGTAGGGTGATCAAAGAATATTTGATTCGATAGAGGAATCTTCCTGATGAGGATGCCACTTGGGAAGGAGAGAATATTTTTCAGCGTACTTCTTTACTATTGCTCGAGGAAAATAAAATTTTGGGAGGGGAGGATTGTAATATTCCCAATTAGCTTCTTGCTAGTTGGAATATTATATGTTGCTTCTATTTTCAGTCTAGAGGAATAAATGGGGTAAGGAGACCCTTAAATCTCTTTAGTAGGAATAAAACACTTCCAGTGTGAATGGGGGTCAGTTTAGATAGACAAAATAAAGTCACCTTGGGTGTGAAAGGGATAAATGCATGTGGAATATATCAAGGTTGACCAAATCAACAGCGTTGCCAAAGAAAAGAGTGGAGCTAGTGGGAAGAGCGCAATTTTGGAGGAGGAGTCTTTGCATGGAAGTAACCACATAAATGAGTGGGGCCAAGGGCGAGGAAGCTCACCAAGAATATAAGGGGAGGGATGGTAGAATGAGAGGCATTCAAAATATTGTTTATGTTTGAGTCTTATGAATTATTGCATGCTTCAGCAGTTTAGCTGGGTTTGCTGTACTGTTTAGTACAAGGGTATTCCCATGCGGGAATTCCCCACTCTTCCTTGGAGGACTTGTTGAAGAAATCTGAGAGGAGTATTCTGGGCTTCACTTCCACCATCTGGCATTGGGCCAAGCAGTTATCTTCAACCACAACACAGTCTTCTTGAGAAACTGTGTTATTTTTCATGGTGTTGCAGTGGAAGGGTCAAAACCCCTATTGATGAGCTAGTTTCCTAGTGAAAGGATCAACCTTTCACCCGAAAAGCTAGTAAGGAGAAATTTCAGCTATTTCTTTGTCTCTTCAGCAATATATATGCTGAGCTTCAGTTAGACAACGTGATTCAGCCATAGATCTGCAGTTTATACTCTTTGTATCTCATGCCTTCCAAGAAACCCTTGTCAGGTTATCTTGAGATTGTGTAAAAGAGACTAGATCTCCATTTTTCAGCTCTTTTGAGTAATTTATCAGTAGATCCATTTGTTTCTATATTGCTATAGTAGAAACCCTCATTAAACTGCGTTATCACATGCTTCAAAAATTCCGTGTTGTAGTAGTCATGGGGTTTTAGTGTTTTTGGGCTATATTGGGTTTGGGAGATTTGTTTAACTAAGCTAGAATGATTTGTTTATGATCCCCTTATATATTTGAGTGCGATAATACATAAAATAATGGATCCATGGGTTTTTCTTAGTTATTATAGCGTAATTTTCTGAAAACTGCGTTTTTGGTGCGTATATTGTTGATTTTCCTAAATAGGAATATTACATGATAATCTCGTCTCTGTGACTCCGTAATTTTCCAGATCAAGATGATCATTGTTAACTAGAGGTAATCTCTACCTATTAATCCCATCCCTCTTGTTCACATGGCTCTTCAAGTGGACGACGATGAGAATTAAAGAGGTCGATTTCTCATACAAGCACCTTATTGAGCACGCAGTTGCAGGGATCTCGCTTGACTAGGTAAGTCAGGTAATTCAACCCTTGCTCAGATCGTGTATCACAACTGACATGGATTATTAGTGGCGTAGCTCGAACACCTTGGATTGCTGGTTATTTCCTCGCTTCCAGCCTCATCTTATACTTCGGGAGCTGCACATATATCTATAGCCAAGTTGCTAGTCAACAATTCATACGAACACCATTTGTTAACACCCTTATTGCACGTTATAATAACTATGAAATCGTATACATATTACTATGGTTGTGTGTGTACTTATGCGTAGACCTCGTTACATTAAGTCTTGGCATGTTGCCCTCTTTTCAACACTTGGTGCTGCCTATACTATACCATAATCCATAGGAAATTTTACAAATATTTATCCCTCATTAACCAAATGAAGAACCTCTGATTTCTGACATATAAGTTCCTTAGAAGGAATGTTCGTTTGCAGGATTTTTTAGATATATAGATGTATATGTATATATGTATACATTCCTTTATGGATAATAAATTTAAGACCAATAATTCCATACTTACATGAAACACAAAGACCAGTAACACCATGCTTACATATATTTAGTTTCAATGATCTCACATGGTACACAAAGAACTAATTCTCTGAAATCCAAGCATGACTCACACTTTCACAGTCATTAGTCCTTTAGCACTGGTTAGTTGGCATAACACTGTGACAAGGAATTCTTTGGCTACTTAGGTATTTTTGTTATCACCAAGGAATATGGTCATGGGTGCATCCTTCTTGAGTTTAACAGGTTATCGACCAGGCTTACCCTTGAGTATATGTCATTATACTCCTCTTTACTTAGTAGCCCACAAGATAGGGTATATTTATGTATATATATACCTCCATACAAGTCTAAAAGAATTATAATCTCTAATGCTTAGGATTCTACATATGGTTATTAAAAATTCTACGATTTACAGGCTGTCATTTGACCAATAGGTATTTGGCCCTTCCTTTATTATTGGATAACCACAAAGTTCAAATTCTATGATATCTGGACAATCAATTAATCAATGGGTATTTTACCCTTCCCTTATTTTTGGATATCCATAGAGTTCAGTTGTTAGGTTCATGAATTCAATACTCGGGAGGTGATGATTTCTATTTCATAACTGACACGAGCTAGATTATTGTGCAATATCACCCTGTAACATCCTGTATCATTAATAGACATTTTCGTGTATTTAAAAAGTAGACATAACGACGATGCAATAACGGACATCGAAATAGTATTACTTATCTGCTGATATTGGCTTTGTACGCTGATACAAGGACTCTGCGTTTCCACCCAACTGTAGACAAGCTACGACTAGTGCTACTTGAAATCATCTCCCCATTGCCAGATTCCAGAGTGTGGTAGGGGAACTGCTCAAAGGAGGAAATCCATAAAGCTAGTTAGGACTGAATCTCTAGAGGTTGGGTTCAACTCCTTTTTATCACATTGTAACTCTTCCACTGGTTTTTCTGCAATACTCTAGACAATGTCTCCTATGTTCCATACTTATTCCCCCTATAATTTCGACAATACCTCCCCTTTTCCCAAAGTCCTCGCCCTTCCTTTGTCTTTTTTATTTTTTGTCCATCTGTGCATTGTGCTTCCTCGGTCGTTTTCCTGTCAGGCTAGGATTTTCTACAGCCCATGGGAGTATGTCAATTTCCCCCTGCGTCTAGATTTTATTATTATTATTATTATTATTCTAGTGTGGCCACCAAACTTTCATGCGCTCAAGAACCAACTAGCTCTCTTCTACATGGTCCAATTTTGTAGGTCCTACTATCTTCCTTTGGCCTGCATGCAGTTACAAAGAATCATGCTCTTGTCCTCACTTCCCAACTGTTATACACACACACACACACAGATATATATATATATATTCCTACTTTTCCCTTGTACATAGTTGTCAGCCTCCATGGCTTCCACCAAAGAAGTCAACATCCCAAGTAGTTTTCCCCTCCCTCGGCACTGGAATCTATGTCACCAAACTCAACCCTCTCAACCCATTTTATGATTAAGGGGAAATATGACCCAGGCTATTACAAGAACAAGATGACAAAATGACGTTGACTGCAATGCCATTCAAGGTGATGTAAGAAGTCGACATAGGCTATGGGTCGATAATGGAACAGGTTTAAACAATGCATACTAGTGCGATGTCAATACTGCGAGGCAATATGAGGGAACAACACAACATAGGGGAATTCTGGGCAGTGAAGGAAGATAAGGTATCAATAGTAGACGACGAAAGGAACAATGACGAGGAACAACGAACATGGACACAAGGAAATCGAAGGGTAGTGGAACATAGGTTTTTAGGGTGAGGGTTGAATAGAGCGTGGGGAAATGTAGTCGGGAACAGAGCATGGGGGAAAAACATTTGCGACGTGTTGACTAGTTGAGCGATGGACCACTGAGGGAAAGCAAACTGTGATTGAGACTATGACAAATGTGGCTTGGATTACTACGAACCATGCAATTTGTTCATTGAAAAACAAACCGCTATGATAGCACTGTAACAAAGGAACACATATATACTGAAAAGTGTATAATCTTTATTTATTATTGAATAAAATTGAATTGACGTTACATGCCTTCATGACGGTGTGCCTAAATATGCATCGACTGGTCAAAAAGGTTGAATTGTCATGTCCAATGACTTATCCCTTCATAAATAATAAATTTTCATTGATGTTATTTATTTATTAATTTAACTTTATTAATTAATTTATTTTATTCATAACAAGGGAATTGGTTGGTGGTATGTTTTTGGAAGTGTTATTTTAAGCTTGGATTGAATCTATTTATTAGAGTAAGGAGGGAACTTTTCCCTAAGAGAATTGGCTGAAATTTTCTCATTTATTTATATGTTTATCTGCCAAATTTGGATTATCTAGTCGCGGAGTTGAAGCATCTAACTTTGATTGGTTGTGCATGCTTTTCATGGAGGACCTTTTCTATTCTTGGAGTGGGTATATGTGCACATGTGGAATTTGGACTATCATTGGAGATGCTTTGAACTTTAACAAAGTTACCAACTTAACGAGAATTATAACCTCAAAATGAGAATTGTAGCTCCAAAAACTCTTATTTTTGTGGGCATCAACTTTTTTTTTGGGTTAAAATTCCAATTTTTTTAGCAACCACATTAACCAAAATATTTGTGCTATAAACATGAAAAAACACCTTGGAAACAAAAAGTATTGATGCTACATAAACACTTTTTTTTCCATGTTGATTTTTTTTTTTTAGGATGACGTTAAAAACTAATTTTTTTGTGAAAACATACCCAAGAATCTAAAAGTGCTGATGTGGCATCAACATTTTTTTTGTTAAAATTTTAACATTTTTTAACAATAATATGACTCCCCAAACTTAAAAATTTTAACAATTTTAAATAATGGATACTTTTCAATCATGAAGTTAAATATAAAATATTATGACTCCGGAAAACATTAAAATTTCAAAAAGTTTCACCCATGGAATCAAAATAAAATATAAATACCTTTAAAAAACCTTAAATTTTCAACATATTTCAAGATCAAATATTATGACTAAAAAAAACCTTAAAAATGAATTCCTATTATATTAAGAGTATTTTTTTTTATTTCAAGTGTTAAAAGTATAACTCTTTTAAAATCTTAGCCTAAGACAACTTGACACATCACAATGAAAACTTAAAAATCAACTATCAAATCAAATCAGCACGCATTGGATGAAGACTTGACCCATTACAATGAAAACTTAAAAATCATATATCTAATTGAGACACAGTAAAAATGCACTTTAATGAAAGCTTAAAAATCAACTATCAAATTAACACATTAAGAAAAAAAAATAAAACATAAAAATATTATTAAAAAACAAAAAAATAACAAAAATAAATAAATAATAATAAACATATTTTTTCAAGTAAGAAAAAAAAATCAACCCTATTTTGTTTTAGAAAACCATAAATATTTGTAATAAATCAACCAACAAAAAAAAATTTTAATAAAAAAATTAACAAACACAAATTAATTAATTAATTATATATATATCCTCAACAATCAAGACTTCTTCATCAATCCATTGCAGAAACGACCAGGGTTCGAATCGCAGCCACCGTGCACCAATACCATATAGTTTCTATAATCCCCACATATTTATATACTTCCCCTACGTCAAAGATTTTGAATGCCCACTGTGAATGAAACAGTTTCATACCTTGAAAATGAAGACCATACATGTAGTGAAAATGAAGACGTAAGTAATTTTGATAAAGCTCTCATTGAAACCCCAGAAAAACAAGAATCGCCTCAGTAAATTGACAGAGAACGCAGAGAGAATGTGAAGGACTCTTAGATCATGAGGGGATTAATAAATTCTCGATATTAATTCATACATTTCTGGTTGTTATTTAATTTCCTTTATGCGATGATTATGTTTTGGAGGTTGGTAGTTAAAACTTCTGTTAAATACTAACTGGAATTTCTAGATTCCTGTGGACGGGTTGTGTTTTTAAGTAAATTTGTTGTCGAGGAAACAATTTCCTTTTGTATATTGTTGTTGAATCAGTGCAATGTTTGGGAAATTCATTAGAATCTGGTGGTTTTGTGACCTGGAAGTCAAAGTGTTTTATTGGCAAATCCAAACTCAAAGTGTTTTATTGGCAAATCCAAACTGTAAATTGGTCACCTTTGGTTACCGAGATTTGAAGGCCTTTCTTTTAAGAGTTGTTTTGAACCTTTTGAATAACTTGTTTATCACAAAAATTGAATCCATGAGTGTTTTATGTAGAGATTAGTAATATGATTCCCTCTGCTGAGTTCGAGTTTCCGACTCTGGGTCAAATACCCTTCTGAAAATCATAGGCATTGGGAACAAAAGAATCTGTTGGAATTTTCAGAATTCCAAAACAATAAAACTGCTTTCTCTTAACACAGAGAAACTATTTAAAAAAATTTCACTCACAGACAGAGTTCTCACATAAAAAAAAATTTCTATTCATAAAAAAAAACTGCTGTTACAATCTGATAACATTCCACTGCTGGGAGATTACAAAATATGGAACTGCTTCACACATAGTGTCCAAATCACTCTTCTCTGTCTCACACAGAAAATACTCTGTCTCTAAAAATCAACAACAATACACCGCTGTGCATACTCTGTTGTTCTGTGTAATTAAAAAATTACAACTCTCTGTCTTTACAAAATGCACTCTGCTGTGCATATAAAAACATTATAATACAAAACAGAACGCGCTGCTGTACATATCACTTTTGTGTAATGAAAAATATCTCTGTCATAAATGACTCAACCACTAAATTATCACCGCTTGACAATCTTTAATGGTCTCATTACTTCTGTCAGCACCGCTCTAATATGCATTGATAGCAAATTGACCGGTGGCTCTGTGATATTTTCTCCTTCCCGCACTGCTGTGCACATTCACTGTTCTGTGTATTTAACAATTCTGCTGTGTAATTCCAAATTACATTTCTGTCTTTTTTTATATATACACTGCTGTGTAATACAAAAAATACACTTCACGGCTTTTTAATATATGTGATGTGCATATATTAAAAATAAAACAACTAAAATATTAACAACGACTTATGTTTATTTAAAAACCAAATGCTGTATTAAAACATTTGACCGGCGTTCTTTATATAACATGTAACGTATAACATGTGGGCCATATAATGTATGTGGGCCCCTAGCTGCTGATGACGTCAGCGACAATTCCGAGGGGGTTCATTCCTCTGCCCACAAACTTTCATCGACCCTCGCGGACAGTCTTGCCGCCTGCACTCTGCTGTCCGGTTATGCGGGCAGTTGGAAATTAATTCTAACACTCCCCCTTAATTTCAACTGCTGGGTTTTCTTGCATACCCAAGCATTTCCTGAAATGTTCAAAGCTTTTCTGCTGTAGTGGCTTTGTGAGGATATCTGCAAATTGATCCTCCGTTCTGCAATGCTGCAAAATAATCTCGCCATTGCTAACCAATTCCCGTATGAAATGAAACTTGGTGTCAATGTGCTTTGTTCTTTTATGAAAAACAGAATTTTTAGACAATGCAATAGCTGAGCTATTGTCACAAACTATCACTGTCCCTTTTACCTGTTCTTGACATAAGCTTCTCAACATTTTCCGCATCCAAACTGCTTGACACGCTGCTGCTGTAGCTGCCACATATTCCGCTTCTGCTGTAGATAATGCTACAACGGGTTGTTTCTTAGAAGCCCATGAAATGGCTCCTGAACCCATGTGAAAAACATAACCGGAAGTACTCTTCCGATCATCTACACTTCCAGCCCAATCACTGTCCGTGTATCCAACTAAATCTGAATTTTCTGAAGTAGTATAAAAAATACCATACCTTTTAGTACCTTTAACATACCTCAGAATTCTTTTTGCTGCTTGCCAATGTGCATCCTTTGGCTTTTCCATGAACCTGGAAATCAAACTAACAGCATGCATTATGTCCGGCCTAATTGCAGTTAAATACATAAGGCTGCCAACTATGCTCTTGTATAAACTAGGATCAAAATCCTTACTGCTGTCCTCTCTGCTGAGTTCCAGTAGTCTGGGTGGCATCTTGGAGGAGTCTGGTAGTGATTTTGTTAGATGGGCGAGGAGCCCACACAATGGTCATATGAGTCCTCTTACATTAAGTTAAGTTCAGCAACATTTTTATGGAGTTTTTTTAAACCATGGTTTTAAAAATAAATATCATGACTCTAAACATCTTGATTTTTTCAATTATGACTTTAAATATAAAATATGAAGATTTCTGAAAACATTAAAATTTTACAATTTTCACTCATAAATATTATGATTAAACGAACATTAAAAATGATATGATTTCTTAACACAAAGTGTCTTATATTAAGAGTATTTTTTCTTTTTCTTTTAAATCCTAAAAAGATAACTCTTTTAAAATATTAGGAAACTTCAAAATAGAACATTAATTTGACAATGAAGACTTAAATATCAAACATTTGATTGACAAACTCTGGAGAAGAACTTGATACATTGTAACAAAAACTTAAAAATCAATAATCAATTTGACACGTAATGAGATCAAGTTGCGAGTAGAACATTGACACAAACAATACAACCCAAAAAAACTTAAAAAAAATTGAATAAATGAATAAATAAATAATTAAAAAAAAATTAAATATTAACCTATATATATATATAGTAAAAAGAAAATTAAAAAATAAAAAAGAAAATCAAACATTTAAAAAAAAATTGTAAAAAAAGAAGAAAACCTAAAAAAAACACATTTTTTTTTTAAGTAATAAAAAATAATCTATTAAGGGTAAAACTTCAAACATATATAAACATATATATTTTTAAGTGAAAAAATGGAAAAGCTAGAAACAAATTAAAAATATGCAATAAATAAATATAATTAATAGAAAAAAATTAACAAATACAAATTAAAAATTTAACAAAAACAAATTGTTGATGATGATGATGGTTAACGTCCACTGAGACCAATCTTTGGTCTATTGGACCTAAAGAAAAGATTTATTTAGTTTGATTTAAGATTTTATTCCTATGCTCAAAAGCTTGGAGAGAAGCCTCTGGAGGTCACTATAATTTTGACATCTTAAAAGACTAGGAAGGTCAGTATTAAAACAAAGATTATGAAATTGAGCTCTAATGTGGTTGTACGTGGGGCACTCTAAGAGGAAGTGATTTTCGTCCTTGATGTTCATATTCTCACAGAGATGGAAGATCCTTTCCATCCATGGTGTTTTAGGAACTGTCCAACGACCTGTTTCACTATGGAGCTCATGAGAGTTCGTTCTAATCTTGGCCATATTAATTTTCTTCTTTGAGCTAGTTAAAACAGAGAGATACTTTTGATCTTTTACGGTGGGGTTGACGACCTCCTTATATATATCTTAATTATATATATATTAAAAAAACAACAAATATAAAATTCACATAATTACTCATATAAACAATCATTAAGTCTTAGTGTACTATCTATAGTTATTTCATATTTTAAAATATAGTTTTTTATCCTAAGTATGTTTGTAGATCATATTTTTTTTCATTCTTGTTTATCTCTTTTGTGAGATGTCAAGATACATATGAGATGGTTTAATTATTGTAAAAAGAAATAAATAAATAAATAAACAAATAAATAAACATATTAAATAATAATAATAATAATAATAATAATAATAAAACAATTAAATAAACAAATTTCAATATATATATATATATATATATATATATATATATATATATAAACAATGAAAAACAATTATTAAGTAGTTGGGGCCAAGTCAACCTCCCACCAGACCAGCCAGAGCGGCTCCAAGGGGGTAGCATCAGCCAACAACCCTTGACGCCGCCCGAGAGGGTGGTGGTTGACTCGACCCGCAACCATGTAGTATTTTATTTATTTATTTGTTTGTTTACTTATTTTTTTAATATTTTTTTATTTTAATTTTTTTTCTTTATTATTATTATTATTATTATTTTAATTGCAAATTTAATAGCATTTATTTTAGATATCATTTTTTGGAATTCAAATGCGTTAAGTCATTCATCAATGACCATTTCCATGAGAGGTAGTCGTAACTAACCAATTTCTCATGATTTTTGAATAGTCTACTTAGCGCTCATTGCATTGGGTGATGCTCACAAGGGTGAAAAAGTGAGATTGAAACTAGTGAAATGAATGACATAACATCAATCATCACTTTCGGGGCTTGCACTCGGTAACCAAGATTTCCCAGGAGGTCAACCATCCTAGATCGCCTCTGGCTCAAGCACGCTTAACTGTGGAATTTTCCCACAGTCAAGTCCACTTAGCTTTCTTCACCCTTGTGAGCATCACCCAATGCAATGAGTGCTAAGTGGAATATTCAAAAATCATGAGAACTTGGTGAGTTATGACTACCTCTCATGGAAATGGTGATAGATAAATGATTTACTTAACACAATTGAATCCCAAAAAATGATATCTAATATAATGCACTGTGAAAACCCCTCAATACTTTGAGCATTTATTTTTTTTAAACGTTTTGTTGTGTTTTTTTTATATTTTTTTTGTAATTATTTAATTTTTTACTTTTTACTTTTTATTTTTATTTTTTAGATTTAGATTTTAATTGGTTTATAATGTGTTTTTTTTTAGAGGAGGTGTGGGGTGGAAGGGACTAAACTTTTATGTTTTTTTTTGCAAATTTATGTTTTAAATGTTGTTTTTTAAACAATTTATTTTTATTATGTTATTTTGACTTTTTTTGTTGAAGTTTTTTTTTAATTTTTTTTGTAAACATTTTTTTTATTCGTATTATTTTTATCTAAATTTTTATGCGAATTATTAATTTTGGGGAAAAAAAGCGAGTGGCTTAAGATTCAAAGGCCGTGGTGAACCAGGGTTGGGTATAGAGAGAGGGCTCGACCGCTATTAGTTTTGGGGAAAAAAATTGAATATTATCATTTTGGACATAAAATACATAAAAGTTTCATAAAAATTATTATTTTTTCAATTATTTATTATTTATTTTTTATTTTTATTTATTTATTTTTTTCATTTTTTCCCATAAATATTCTATATTTGACATGTTATTTTTAGCGAAAATGTCTCGAAATGTGTATTTTTTTATTGTGTCTATATGAAAACAATGTATTCTTTTGTTAAGTGTTTAAAATTATTATTTTTTAGTGACAATTATTTTATGTGTATTGAATTATTAATTTATGATACATAAATATATATAAAAAATTCTAACTTCAAAATATTGAACTTATTATTATTTTTGAATTTTGGAAAAAAATTGAAATTTAATTACCAAAAAAACACATTGCAAAGAAAAAAAAACACAATCTTGAAAAACGCTTTAAAAACAAACATTTTAGGAAGGGAAAAAGAAAAGAAAATGACAACTTGAAATGGTTAAATAAGAAACATTTAAAAAAAAATGTGCATACTTAAGATATAAGAAAATTTAAATTGCAAAAAATATGTTCCCACAAAAATAAGGTTATGATGCATCAACGCTATTCAAAATCAACATGAAAATCACCAACGTTTATAAAAAAAAAATGTCCATACTTAATACATAAGAAATTTTGAAGTGTCAAATATATGTCCCATTAAAAAAGGTCAATGTTGCATCAACACTTTTCAAAATTGACATGAAAAAAAAATTAGAAAAAAAATGTCAGTACTTAATACATGAGAAAAATTTCTGGTGTTAAAAATACGCTTCTGAAAAAATGTTGATGTTGCTATCTTAGTCCAATATTGAACACTTAACTTAATGAGGAAACACACTATAGTAAAAAGATTTACTCTTATCTTGGAGAATACTTAGTTTTTCTATGTTGGATGCCTTGCTTGGCTTGCCTAATATACTTTTCTTATATTCTTATCTCACGCTTCTATTCTTGGGATTACTCATGCAATATGGTGACCTTGCATGGCTTATATTCTTAAATAGGGATACTATTGGGTTTTTTTATTTAGATTGGATTAATAATGACATGAAATAACTAATAATTTTGCAAAAGGAACACAAGATATAATGTTGAATGAAATATTGCATTCAAAACTTAATTTTATTAATTATAAATGATGAAAAACAATGCAATTTATATATCAATACATAATGACTAGAGTTGTAGTAGCTTATTTTTGAAAAGAGATGTTATGCATACACTCATTTCAATACTCCTATAATAAGAGGTTCAAATTAAAATTTACAATAATGCCAAAAAACCGAAGAGACACAAACCCTAAGATGCAAAAACCCAAACCCTGACATGATGTTAAAGATGAGTGTGCATATTTAGTTGGATAATGTTGAGCTATCTAGAAAAAGGTAAAGGCTTTTGTAGGATCATAGATCAATGCTTACTACTATGTTTTAGGTCTTCACTATCTTGATGGAAAAAGAATTGTAGACTTAGTCAATGCCTAGTGCTTGGGTGTTAGACCTTTGAAAAACACTTAGGAAGTTGCAAAAAAATCCATAACAAGTTGATGACCCAAAATTTTCTAATGATATGAACATTTTTAAGATGACACTAGGTACCAATTGGATGTCCTTTCTCCTTGAGTATTAATGGTCTCCATTGTGTCAAATTATTGTACCAAATTGGGGAACTTTTGTTGGATTGATTCATGGTGAACTACTTGCCCATGATGCCCTATTTCCATAACACCAAAGAATTGTATATTTTTCTAGTAGGTGCTCTTCAATTTAGTGTTTATGATTTTGTACACTGTAGCTTTCTCAAGGTAATCAAGGTTGAGCTTTGTAGTGGCCAAGTGCTCTGCCACCTCCAAAGTGTCGAAAAAACATAGAAAGTATGGTAAAATTTGTTCCACAAAAAAGGAGATGTTAAGCCATGTATAAGACCCATATTAACCCTAATACCTTTTATTAAGCCCTAGATATTGAGTGATTACATTTCTATTGTTATATTGTTATGTAGGATAAAGTTTAAACCTCTCTCATGGTACTATTTTATTATAAATGTACCTCTTGTCTCCTATATATATATATATATATAAATACACACACTAAGATGACCTAGTCTTAGGATCATTAAATATTGTCTTGTACATTGCATTCATTGTAAAAAGAGGTTTCTTGCTCGAATATGATTGCAATTATTAGTTTCTTATTAATTATAAGGCACAATGATCATAACATTTGGGATCAAAGCTCATGATCCTAGGGCTTTACTACTTCAAACAGGTCATTGTGGAATTTTCACTATAACGCTTTTTTCTTGGAGGTTTCAAATGATGAAACTTGGAGAATATTGAGGGTAGATATTGATTAATAGCTAGTTTAAATTTCAGATCTTGGTTCACCAAATTTTCGGAGATATGCTCCAAGGAAGTTAGGGTTCATAAAGGCTCCAAAAATCATTCTCAAATAGGAAAGTTTTGAATTTTCATTACAATTTTTTTCCTAGTAGGTTTCAGAATATGAAACTTGGGCCATGTTGAGGCTAGTGAACATAATTTCAAGGCTTGGTTCGCCATAATTTTTGATATATGCTCTAAGGAAGATTGGGTTCCTGAATGCTCCTGAAATTAGTTTCGAACATGTCAACTTGGTATATTTACTATATCTTCTTACTAGGACTTTTCATACTATGAAATATTGACGGATTTCAAGTGACATATAGAAGTACCTCAAGTACACATCTTGGAATTATATTTAAAGGATTGAACTCATGGCATGCTATACAAGTTCACTCATGGGAAGAGGCTAAAAATCAACATGTTTTGGGAAATCCACTGTAACTTTCGCATGACACATAGAATTGTGGTCATACTTATGAAATTGCATATAATACATATCAAAGTATTATAAATCAAAGTTTTAGATCATGAAGGACTCGAATCACAAAGATGTATCAAGAAAAATCCCAACTATTCATATATTCTCCAAATCAAGGTTTTAAAGGTATGTAACTTAAAAGTGACCTAATTTTTGATTAGAAGTTCCCATTTTTTGGTGATTGAAAATTGCAATAAAATAAATATTATTATTATTTTCCAACACACCTTCAAAGAAAGCTACTTCACCAATGAAATCTAATAAAGGCTCACCCTTGACTCATGACGAAAGTGAAGACTTAGAATTTAGGTTATCTCAATTACTATTTTTGGGATAAATTCCTCTTGCGGACAAGAGTGATCTCCCTAGTATCCCAACATATAACTAGAAAAAAAATAACCATTTGAGTATCTCTTTCCCTAAACTATCAGCCTTCATATTATCAAAACTTAGAAACGAGGAGGTAATGATCATACCTTTCAACGAGATGTTTGATGTAGACCTTGCCATTCGTCCTGAAGAAATCCTTCAATGCTGAGAAGAACCTGCAATAACAAACATGCAAAGAATCAAAAGCACATGTAGTATATAATAATCCAAACACCAATTTAACTTAAGGATCAAGGAGATTAAGAATTGTCATTGCTTTAATGAATCTAAAAACAACACAATGAGAAAAAGGATCCATATGTATTATCAAGAATATAAAGAGTAAAACTAATATTTGTTTTTTAAAAACAAGAACATGCCATTTGGGAGGGGGGGGATTTGACCGCCCGACCTCCTCCCCACCATTTTTGTAACTTGCCATTGCACCAACGAACCCCATTTTCGAAACTCCGCCCGAAGAAGGGAGACTCAGGCACACAGTTCGAGGCAGAGGAGGTTGAATGGTGGCATGAATTCCGAGACGAAGAATATTCCTTTGATGCCCAGAGATTCCCTGGGAGGTAATTTATTTTTATCAGAATATGCTTAAGTTTACAGTCATTTTTCTCAGATTTTCAGTAGTGGCTTTGCAGATTCCCTGTGGAGGAGAATCTTCAGGATTCTTGAGGGAATCTTTCAGATTCCTTGGGGGACGAAATTCTCCGACGTCAGAATGAGGTCAACTTTATACTCATTCTTCTCAGAATTTTGTAAGGATCTCAATGGTGAGATCAAATTCCTATTTTGAGTGGCAGATTTTCAGATTCCGTGTGGAGCAACATATTTGAGGAATCTAAGGGGAATGTAAAAGATTCCTTATGGCCCATATTTCGATAGTGTCAGAATTCAATAAATTGACAGTTGATTCTACACCTCTTGGCGACATGAATCCAATGGTGCAGTCAGATTTTTCATCTGAGCCTTATATTTTTCGACCATTTTCTAGCATGGGATGCCAGTGTTGGATTTTAGCATGTGGACAGTCAATTTCTTGCCATTCGACGCCATGTTTGTGATGGTGCATTCAGATCCAACGATTGAGCAGCCTATTCTTTAGTCAACAGTAGAGTTGAGGTATATGAAGCGCTGTTGCCATGTACTTCACTGATTATTGTTGTAGGATGATTTATGTCATGTCAATTCTCGCTTGATGTATGATGCGAATTCTTCATGTTTATTTGATGTTTTTGATTTATGATGATATCAGATGCATAATATTTATGTGTATTGATGTGGTATTTATTTATCATGGATGGTGATTTATGTTGTGAGATCCCTTTGTTGCCTTGATGGCGGGATACTTTTTGTCACCATGTGTGGAGTTGGCATGCTAATAGGAGGTTTGTGATGACTGAGAGTTCCTTGTAACAGAGCGTCTTGTGGACAGACTTTGCCACTCATGTTGAGGGATTTTCCTTGTATGACAAGTAAACAACTTCCATGTAAACCATAACCATTTAAAGCACCAAATGAAGCAGACAACACCATCGAGACACCGAGGCCCATGGACGTAGTCCACCCTGGAAGAACTCTGTTATTAAACCTCTTGCGTTTTTGTTGTATGATTGTTGACATGTGTTCCTCTTGATTATATCTTCATGTGTTCATTAATGCTTTTGATAAAAGTTAATTCTAACACATCAGCCAAAGTAAAAGGTCTTGGTTAAAAGGGTATCATAAATTTACCCGGATCATTTAGAGAGTCTGAAAAGGGCTTAAAATATGACTCAATGGTTTCGTTTTTCGTATTTTTTGAGAGCCTGAAAAAGTGATAAAGTTTTATTGTTTCGTCAATATGATTAGTTTTTAAACACAGCCTATTTTTTGCACAAAAACTCAAAAATTATAATAATATGCTCATAATCATGGTAAAAATATTCAAAATTTAAACTTCTAAAGGTAAAAAAAAATAAAATAATAATATTTTATTCATAAAAACCTATAAAAAGTGAAAGAACAAATCATTTTTACCTTTTGATTTCCAGAGCAGTGAAAAAGAGTTTTTACCATAGATCTTCTGAAGCTGATATTGGGAGGACCGACCGACCATTTCACGAATTGTCAGTTCCAGTATTTAGTCACTTCATTATCTTGAATTCTATCTATTTTATTTTTCATTTTAAGCTTTTAGATTATTTTTTTGGAGAATTTTTTTTTTTTAGAATTCGCCCTCGGGGGTGCACAGGTTTTCCTGGTAGAACATGCACACCTCGATGATTTTTTAATATAAAAAATCACCATGCCACCGTGTTTTTAATATGTGGCTCGTGCGCCAAAACACACTGTCTACGAAAGAAAAATGCGCAAGCACTGTGGGGTTTTCAAAAATGGGTTTCTTCCCATAAAAATAGCTCTAAGCTCTCCTAAAAGTTTTCTAATGTTTTTAAATGATTGTTTGCAGACAATTTGAAACAACCATGCTTGAGTGGAGAGAACGTGAGCATGAATCACATGATAATGAAGCCATTAATAGCCCAACGATGCTTCAGAATGAAGGCCCAAGTGGAGCTCATGACCTGGTTGGTTAATGCCTGGGATGTCTAGAAACAATGTTTCATCATCAGGGATCACAAGCTCGTGATTGAGGTAGAGGATATTTATTTCCTCACTGGTTTTCCCCAAAGGGGAAGAGACATTTTTTTATTTGGAACATGACCAGGAGGATTACCTACTGCTTCCTATATGGTGCAATATTGCACATATGATTCACAATTGAAGGATGGTCGTATCGATATAAAGACCATCGAATGACTTGACCTCAAAATCATTTCTTTCATAGTTGCTCAATTATGTGGCAGTGCGGCTCCTCATGTCGCTAGTAAAGAACATATGTAAACTGCTGTTGAGTGTTCTGAGAGAAAAATATTTAACTAGTGCGAAGGAGTACTAGTCAATATGAAAGGACAACTCACGCAATCAAAAAATGGTAAGCTAAAGAAATTTGGGTATGGTGCCATTCTCATATCTTTTGCCTTAGAGAGAATCCCACTCCTTATACCTCAAAATTTGTTAGTGGATCCGACGAGACCGAGGGATCCTCGCATGTTGCGATGGGTTTCGTTGATGGCTCGCCATGGTGACGATGGCAGTCCTGTGGCTTGGTATTCACCTCAGTTTTTAGCATGTCTTTGAAGCCAAATATTCATGATTAAGGACTTCCCTTATGCAGGGGTTGATTTCAGGGGTGACCCTGACACAACTCTCCCACATGGAACACAGTGGGATGCGTTAGGTAAAAAGTCTCATTTTGAGTTTTTCTTTTTTATAATTTTTTATTTTTATTTTTTAGCATCCAATACTAATAATAATTTTTTTTTAATGCAAATGTTCACCCAACACGACCAACGGTGCTTCATCATTTTGATAGACAAGAAGCACAACCTATAGCAGCAGCTCCACCACTGAATGATGCAGTCGAGGCCCTTACAAAGTTGGAACACAACCTGGAGAGGTTGACCATTGATATCCCAGAGACAGGGACAGATGATTTTCTTCTCAGATACCAGAGGCATGTGACTAGGGTTCCAGGTCGATTTAGGCAATACTTGCGCAGAGTGGCGCGCAATATACTCTGCTATCATGATCATCATGATGGATAGATGATGGTTGATTTAGATGGCATTTTCGGTTTTGTATCAATACATTTAGATCATAAGGTTTTTGAGACCTATGATCACAAATGATGTATATTTTTGACCCACTATGATAAACAACTATTTTTACCTAATGATATTACTACTTTTGGTCTTTGAGTATCTTGTTCAATATGGATTGAATATTTTTTTGATTTACATTCAACATTGCAAATGTCCATTTAAAACTTAATTAAAAAATGCATCAGCTAACGTGTTTAAATTTCTTGAAATGTGTTGATATGAAATGTAATCAAAATATCTTTCCACAAGACGGACCCTTAAAAACATTCTTAACAATAATGGATTTCCGATTGCATAAACACCGTTCAAATGTAATACAATGAGTTGTGAATATAACTTAACAATAAAAAGTCGAATTCCAAATGCAATGACATCAAATAATAACTCAATGACTGTGCTATATTCTGCAATATTGTTCATTATTTGACCGAGGCAAATCCCATGAATAGAAACTAACTCATCAGTGGGTGAATATACAACCCAAGCAGCGGAAGATAAGTTCCATGTACTACGACAGGCGTTGTCAGCAAAGCCAATGTAAGTTTGATGGAATGTCGACATCTACAATATAGAGAGTAATCAAGATAAGCAACAAAAGTAGTAGAAACTCGCCAAGAAAAATAACTAATATAAGGCACAATTTTCTAATCTAAGGCACAATTTTCTAAAAATGTAACTAATATACAATGAATATATTCACACGATAAATCATGCATAATATCTCTTCAGGTAAAGACAATTTCTGGGCTTATCTAAAGAGACACCGTCATATTCAACTAATTCATAGGCCCTTTTTGCAAGCACACACTTAACAATATAAGGGCCATGCCACATTGGTTCAAATTTACCAGCGCCTAGTTTATCATGAGCTTGACCATATACTAAGAATAGGTCACCTTATGAATAGATACGAGGGTTAACACTTCGATCATATTGTGCCCTAACACGTTTTTTATGAGCTTCAACAGCTAATGTAGCAGTGCGATGATCCTCATCTAATTGTGTTAAGTATAAGAAGCATTTTTCCTCTTTAAAGGTAGCTGGTAATAACTTAATGTCTAGTTTGAGTGACGTAATTTCACATTTAATGGGTAGAAAAACTTCTAAACTGTAAACGAGTTGAAAATGAGTAAACCCTGTAGATGTTTTTTCAGAGGTACAGTATGCCCACAGTGCGGAAAAAGACATGGTGTGCTAATTCAATTTATGACTTCCTACAATTCATTTAATCATATCAGTTAAAACTTTGTTTACAACCTCAACTTGACTATTGGTCTATGGGTAATACAGTGTGGAATTATCATGGCGTAGACCAAGCTGAGCAGAAATTTTAGTCATCATAATGTTTCGAAAGTGGCTACCATGGTCCATAACGATAGCTTGAGGGACACCGAACCTAGCAATCACATGATTGAATATGAAAATAGCAGCAATTTCACCGTCAACCTTAAATGTAGGCATCGCCTCGACCCATTTGGTAAAGTAATCTACAGTGAGAATAATATACCCATGCCCCCCAGCCAAGTGAGGGTTACATGTAACGAAATCGACACCCCATTTTGAACAAGGACCAACATATATGATTGGGTGATAAGGAGCAGGAGGTGCACACATATTTTAATAAAAAATCTGACAATTGTGAAATTTTCTAACCGCAAGGATATAATCTTTGAAGAGTGACGACCATAAATAGCTAGCATGCAATATCTTTTGGGTTGTGGCAAACCCAGACATACGACCACCACATGCTCCAAAATGGCATTCATTTAAATCTCTTTTAGCTTCTGCATGAGTTAAGCAACGCCGAAAAGCTGAATCAACACCACGACGGTAAATAGTGTCTCCAACAATATTCTATTGTTGAGACTGGTATCGAATCCTACGACGACCAGAGCATGAAAGTTCAGGATGAAGGGTTTTGGGTTTGAAGATATATAATGATATATCCATACCAAAGATCCAATGTGCTGATCAGAAACAGAGATTCATCGAGAATATGGTCTTCTGCCACAGTTTCAGATTCAGTGTAGGGAAAGTCACACAAAAGTTCAGATAATACTAGTGATTTCTTGGATTTGGATTTTTCAAATTCCAAATCAAACTCTTGTAGAATAACTATCCACTTGGAGTATTTGCCCCTGAGCAATTGTTTTGTCAAAATGTACATCATAAGGTTGCAGTAAGATATCACCGTTTTTTTGCGTAATAATATGTAGTGAGAGAATCTTTGGATAGCTTGAACGACTGCCAATGGCAATTTCTCCACATGTGAATACTTGATCTGTTATGAAACCAACTCACAAAATAGAAGGAAATATAGACCAATGCCTTATAAATCAACCTCTTCAAGGGGGAAACCTCCTTTACATTACATAAATAAACAGTTCTTGGATGTTACAAATGACAAAACCTCATTTCTGTATATAGGAGTCCATTGGGTCACAATATAATCCTAGCCGACCTAACAATAATAACGTAAGGGCACAATAATAGCAATATGAGGACTACAAGGGTACAACAATAAGAATAAGGGGGCTACACTAACAACAATAAGGGACTACACTAGTAATATAGGGCCCTAACATGCCCCTCTCCTTCAAAAAAGTGTTTTCCTCAACACCTGAGTAGTTCTAGTTGCTTTTGTATAAAGTTATCATCCTCCCATGTGGAATATTCAGTAGGTAAGTTCTTCTACTTGATGAGATACTCTGAAATTGATCAATTTCGTAGCCATCGAGTTTTTTTTTCTGTGACTACTTTAGGTTCCAATATGATTTTTCCTTCCTCATCAAATTCTGGAAATACTGTTTGAACCAGAACTTTGTCACCTATAACCTTCTTTATGCATGAAACATGGAAAACTAGGTGTAATTGGGAAGATGCAGGAAGCTCTAATTTGTATGCCATAGTACGAATCTTTTGCAACTCCTTGTAAGGACCATAGTACTTTGGAGATAATTTATTATCCTTCTTAGCTTGCTTGAGGGAAATTTGTATGCCATAGTACCAATCTTTTGCAACACCTTGTAAGGACCATAGTACTTTGGAGATAATTTATTATCCTTCTTAGCTTGCTTGAGGGAATTTTGATTTGCATGTTGTTTCATTCGATTCTGTGCCAAATTTAGGTTATTCTTTAAGAGTTGGAGAACTTGTTGTTTATGCTCGATGTGATCTTACACTACTTGAACCTTAGATTTTTCTCTTAAAAATGATGTGATGGATGTCAGATGATATCCATAAAGTTCCATAAACGGGGTCATTTTTGCTGCAGTGTGGAAGGAAGTGTTATACAACCATTTAGCCAGAGGTAACCAATTGACCCATTGTGTTTGTTTATCAGATACAAAGCAAAAAATATATCCTTCCAAACATTTGTTCACTATCTCATTTTCCCCATCGGATTGAGGATGATAAGATGAGATATGAGCTAATTGAGTACCCAAACAAGAAAATAATTCCGTCCAAAAATTTCGAGCGAAAATGGGAACTCTATCGCTTATAATAATATTTGGGTTTCCATGTAGCATTTGAATTGTTTCCATAAGCGACAATAGCAATTGTACTCGCTTTAAATGGATGAGATAATGCACAAAAGTGTGCATACTTGGTAAGCCTATCAACTACCATTGAAACCCCCTCCCAACGTTGATTTGGAATGGATAAAGGCTACAACAGACCCGAGGTCTTAATTATCTCAACTTTATTTTGATGGAAAACCAAACATTCTGCGACAAATTTTTGAATATTAGATTTAAGGCCATCCCAAAAAAAATTCTTTCTTCACCCTGTGGTAAGTTTTTAAAAATACCGAGTGTCCTGCTAAAGGAGAGGTATGCAATTCCAAAAGAATATTTTGTTTTAGTTTGGAATTCTTACAAAAATATAAGCAATCTTTGTACCATAAGGAATCATTTTTCCAACTAAATGTATCAGATGTATTGGGAAATTGCTACAACTTTTGAATGAGTGTCCATACTTCTTCGTCATTCTTCCATTCCTCCCTTGCTTCAGTTATCAAATTTGGTTGGATAACAGAAATGGCACATAAATGCTTCTACATCCCGATCCTTTCTTGAGAGTGCATCTGCAACAACATTTAGCTTCCCTTTTTTGTAGATGATTTCAAAGTCATAACCCAACATCTTTGTGACCCATTTTTGCTGCTTTTCTGAAGATAGTCTTTGTTCCAAAAAGTATTTAAGACTATCATGATCGGTTTTTACCTTGAAGTGTCTTCCCATTAGGTAGGGTCACCATTTATTTAGTGCATGTAGTATTTCCAACATTTCCTTCTCATAAATAGCTTTTTGTAAATACTTTCCTTTGATTAGGTGGCTTTCAAAGGCAATGGGTCTTCCTTATTGCATTAAAACAACACCAATTCCATTTCTCGAGGCATCACATTCCACGATAAAGGTTTTTGTGAAGTCTGGCGTAGCTAAGACCGGTGCTTGGCACATCGCCTCTTTAAGATGTTCAAAGGCCTTAGTTGCTTAAGGAGTCCATGAAAATGCATCTTTCTTCAATATTGTTGTTAGAGGTGATGCTATCTTCCCATAATTCTTAACAATCTTGTGTTAATAGCCTGTTAACCCGAGAAATCATCGCAACTATTTTATGGTTGTGGGGACTTTCCATTCCTTAATGGATTTGATTTTGTTAGTGTTTACTTTAACACCCTCATGAGATACACTATGACCCATATATTCCACCTCTTATACTCCAAAGAAAAATTTGGAGGTTTTTGCATATAATTGTTTCTCCTCCAATATTTTGAGCAATATGTCAACATGTTGAACATGATCTTTCCAAGACCTGCTGTAGATTAGTACATCATCAAAAAATACTAAGACAAATTTTGTAAGAAAGGGTTTGAAAATGGAATTCATCAACCCTTGAAATGTAGAAGGTGCATTGGTAAGGCCAAAAGGCATGACCAAAAATTCATAATAACCCTTATGAGTTCAAAATGTTGTTTTCAGAATGTCTTCAGTCTTTATTCTAATTTGATGATATCCTGAATGGAGATCCAACTTGGTGAAATAAATTGCTCCATGTAATTCATCCAATAATCATCAATCAGAGGAATAGGAAATTTATATTTAATAGTGATCTTATTGAGCTCCCTATAATCTGGATACATGCGCCATGATCCATCCTTCTTGTGCACCAATACTATTGGAGTAGAGAAAGAACTTTGACTAGGTTGAATTATATCAAACCCTAGCATTTCTGCAATCATATGTTCAATTTCGCTCTTTTGGACATAAGGATATATGTAAGGCCTGATGTTTAGAGGAACACTTCCTGGAATCAAATGAATAGAATGATCATGATCACGAATAGGTGGACAAATAGGTGGGAGTCCTTTAGGAGTTTCAAACACCTTGGAATGATTGTCCAAGACTTTTTGGAGATCTGGAGAAATAGATGATTTTGATGTTGGAACTTCTAGTGAGCATAATTGTGCAATGATGCCTTGGTTATTCTTTCTTCAGAAGATTTGTCATGAAATTAGAGCTTATTATACTTCCCAACTTTCCCGCAATACCCTGTAATTCAACTTCCTTTCCTTCTGAAAAAAAATTCAAGAAAAATTCTTGAAAATTAATAGCTACCGTCCCCAAAGATTGTAACCATTGTACTCATAGTACAACATCAACACTACCCATTGGAATGGAAAACATTGGACTATTCAATACATATTCCCCCATGGTTAGTTTGATATTATGGCACTTTACATCGGCAATTTATAGTTCCTCCATTTGCCACCATCACTTGACACTCTGGCACTGGGTATAGGAAGCAATTCAATTCCTTGGCTACCTTAAAAGAAAGAAATTGGGATTATAGCTTAGAATATGATTAAGGGTGGCCAAGATTAATGACAAATATTCATACCATAGCTTGTTCTCTAATACAAAGTAAAATAAGGCCAAGTATATATTGGATGCAAAATATAGTGTTACTAGTGTGACTATAATGATCCAACTAGAAGAGTCTATGGAGCTTGAAGTAGGGGAATACCTCTTTCAATCATATATGCGGGTGCAGGGGAACCCATTAATAGAAGGAACTATAATAACTCGAGGTCAATTATAGCATTGTAATCTTCAAATTTTATAAACATAATTAAGGGATGACAATGTTGAAAGAAAATCATGCATATCATATTAAAAAAGCTTGATGTAAACATCAAATCAAATTTTATTATAAATTGCTAAAAGTGAAAAAGAGAACAAGCATATACAAATCCCAATATCTAAAAATACAACTTGCTTGAATAAGCTTGTAAGAGGGATTTAGAAATTTCCTATTTACTAATTGCAATATATATATATATATGAAAAAAATTGGGGAGGAGAAACCAAACTCTCCAATGATGGGCTAGATACATTATTGCAAAAAAATTATGGGAGGAGGTACCAAATTGTCATGAGAGAAATTTTGGAGGAAGTACCAAATTGTCATGAGAGAAATTTTGGAGGAAGTACCAAATTGCCATGAGAGAAATTTTGGAAGGAAACACTTGTGGGGAACATATATGATACCATTATAGCCATTGGAGACTAGATAAGTGGTGTCATAAAATACTATCATAGGTGCTAAAAAGTCTGAATCTTAGCTATTCCAATTTATATGTCATATAATAAGGACATTTGAATGGGGCAGTTTAACTAAACTGCTTTTTTGCCAAAATCATGGAAATTGCTGTAAGATTTTAAGAAAATGCAAGTGTTTGATGGTGCTGAATCCATTTTCACTATAAAAAAATACTACTGCAATTTTTTTTTTTTCTTTCCAAATTCCAGCCAATTTTGATCATCAGACCATTCCTCCTCCACGTCCGTATACAACTCCCATTTGAATGGATAGTTACTTCAAGTCATCTCTGCATCACGGACTTGAAAGTCTACGCAGAAACCATTGAAAGATGCAACGCGTATGAAAACCATGATTACAATGTAATTGGGTACCACGTTTTCCAGTGGAAATGACATTCTGACAAATCGCATATAATAATTCATCACCGGTCCTCCTCCACCTCCTTCCTTATACAACTCCCATTTGAATGGATAGTTATTTCAAGTCATCTCTGCATCACGGACATGAAAGTCTACGCAGAAACCATTGAAAAATGCAACGCGTATGAAAACCATGATTACAACGTAATTGGGTACCACGTTTTCCAGTGGAAATGACATTCTGACAAATCGCATATAATAATTCATCACCTGTCCTCCTCCACCTCCGTAGACAACTCCCATTTGAATGGATAGTTACTTCAACTCATCTCTGCATAACGGACATGAAAGTCTACGCAGAAACCATTGAAAGATGCAACGCGTATGAAAACCATGATTACAACGTAATTGGGTACCACGTTTTCTAGTGGAAATGACATTCTGACAAATCGCACATAATAATTCATCCCCTGCGTCCCCAGACCACTCTGATATAACAAGACGTTTAGAAGAGTCAACAGCGGCAATAGTAGCAACTAATGGAAAGGTGCTATGGCGCATAATATATTGCTCCCTTAACTCAGGATGAAGATGAAACTTTTCTCGTATGAATACAAGGGAATTAGGAATACAACTGTTGTCCTCCAACAGTTGCAAGATTCGTCGACAATTTTCAAACTTGCCAGTCCAAACAATTTGCTGGCTCCACACATCTCCGTCTGTACGACTCCAATCCATTATACTTCGGAACAAAACAACATTAATGTCTACAGCCATTGCAGCTTTGGCGGCGTTTTCATCGCCACTGTAATTGATTGGATGCCATTCATACTCTCCAGCCTCTCGGATTTCGTCTAACCGACTTATATCTACACTCTCCCATGTACTCTCCACCTGCCATTGACGGTAATTCATTCGCGTGACAAATGCAGAGATCACGTGCTGCCGAGGACTTTCCTTTTGTGAGAGTTCGTCGATTCCACTTGGATCTGTTATCGGTAATGTCTGCGAATTAGATGCAGTGGTTCTATTCCGGTGGGTTTGTAGAAATCTATTAATCAGGATAAATTTCTCTTTTGCATGATCCATCCTTTCATATTTCGTGGCTTTAATAAAGTTTTCGTCTGTTACGTCCTCCATTTCCGCAATAAAATATAATGGTGGCAAGACGTCTTTGAAGTTCAAAGACCAGATATACTCTGCTCGGTGGTGGTGTCCGACGAATTTGTGTTTGGTTGGATCTCTATATGTAGTGTTGATGAAAAGGTTATTGGTCGACATTTATGTGTTTTGTGTGTTACGTTGAATATATTCAAATAAAAACAAAATTCTCATAACTATTAGGCCTACTCTAGCTCTATAAATGTAAATGTAAAAGTAAAAGTTCATACACATTTTAATGGAATTATTAATTTTGAAATATGAGACACTGTATGAATTAATATATATCACTTATTTTTAGTTGTGTAGTTATATTGGTTCACAATGATGTGTATAGTAGGATTCATAAATTTTGAATTAAAATATCAATATAATTAATAATGAAGTATTTATGATATCTATGAGGAGTAGATTAGTTGGTTTGCATGGGGTTTAGTTTTCTCCTTGTCGCAAAAAGGTTCAAAGCACATGGGAAGGGTTGTGGATGTAAATTACATTGGGGTCAAGCAAATGGACGTCCAACTTGACCAATCTTTGCATAATGGTGGTGATAAACATCCCATTGTGGCTCATTATTCTTCTTCCATCCAATAAGTGAGCTAGTCGTGACCTAGGCTCACCCTCGTAAAAAAAAAATGAAAGCAAAGTATCTATGATATTTTTGTATATGGTTGACTAGTGTTTACTATTTCCAATTATGTTTAATCATAATTTATTTTAGTTAGATATGGTTAGTTATGTCTAACTATGTTTTTTAAGTTGTGGTTGAGTACATTTGAGTTTCTTTAAGTAAATATTTCTATATATTTTTTCGTTTGACCATTGTCAACCATGGTTGAATTTGGTTGATATTAGTTTACCATGAATGACCACGTTGACTATGGGTAACCATGTTAAGTATGGTTGACTATGGATGACATGGTTGACCATGTTTTGCTAAAGTTATCTTTGGTTAACCATGGTTGTATATGGTTTATTGTGGTGGACCATAGTTGAATTTGGGGGACCAAAGTCAAGTGTGGTTAACTATGCTAAATTATTATTGGCCATGGTTAAATTTAGCTAACCACATTAGACTATGGTTTGCCATGAAAACCATGATTGAGTATGATTGACTTCATCAACCATATTTGATTATGATAAACCAACATGAGTGATCCTCCTTCTCTTTGCTAGAGATTGGTTGACCATGGTTGTCTACATTAAATTATTTTCGCGTGTGGTTGAATTTGGTAAACCACGTTTAACAATAGATAACATGGATTAACATGATTTAATATGGCAGTGTATGGTCAACCATGGTTGTCTATGTCTAAAAATTATGGAACACAATTGACCATTGTTAACTTTAGCTATCTGTGGTTGACCATGGTTTATGATGGTTGACCATGGGCGACATATGGTTGACTTCATGTTATCTTTGGTTCCCTATGGTCAACTTAAGACTATATTTGGCTTATTAGTTTACTATGATTGACCTTTGTTGACTTTGATTTATTATGAGTTTGTTGTTGTTGACCATGTTTGAACATGTTTGACTATGGTTGAACACTATTTATTTTGGACGACTATGATTCACTTTCATTGGACATGGTTTGACATCATTAGCCATGGTTCACTATGATTAACCTCATTGATTATGTTTAACCATGACTAACTATATTAATGTTGAATTGTTACATTCATCATTGTTTTTTAATGTTCAAATGCTACATACCTAAATTGTTGTGTCAAAATGTGACATAGATCAAAGGATATGTCACATTGTTGTGTTCTTCATTAGTTATGTTGAATTGTGATGTTTTCTAATGTTTGTGTTTCATTGCAATATTAGCATTCATTTTGTTATGTTGAATTGCGTTGTTCATCAATGGGTATGTCACATTGCAATATTCATTAAAGTTCAAACCTTAAGAGTTATTTTTTAATGCAAAATTCTAGAATGGTCATTATTCATTATGAAATTCATCTTTATTAACTTATATGGAAAAAATTATATTTGTTAATAATTAGATCACATTATCATATTGATGAGGGGTTATTGTTTAATTATGATGTTCCATAGATGGCATTTTCTAATGCAACATTAAATTAGGTGAACATATATTGAATGACACAATGTTAAATTTGGTGCATATTGTGATGCTTATCAAAGGATATGTTGGATTGTAATGTTAATAACTATGTAACATTGTGACATGTAATAATTTTCGGTTAAACATTACTTCATTCTTCCACATTATAACATTGTTTAAGGGTCATGTCAACTTCAAAACTTGCTTAAGGGTTATGTTTCAATGTGATATTCCTAAATTACTCTAATGCATCATGATTTTAATCCATGTCAACTTAATGGAACCATTATGCTCCTAAATCGTTGTATTGCATTATAATATCCATGAACGGTTATGTCACATTTGTGATGTTCCTTAATGGCTATGCCACATTTTGACACTCATTTTAGTCACAATTTGTTGAATTGTAGTGTTTTTAAGGGTTACATTAGATTTTAATGTTTATTAAACGATATGTTGGATTAGAATACTAACTAATGGTTATGTAGCACTATCATAGTTATCTTGGTTGACTTATGTTTAATCCCTATTTTCATCAATGGTTTTGAATGTGATGTTCTTCAAAGGTTATTTCATATAGTGATAATTATCGTGACCAACCCATGTCATTAATCCATGGTTTCCTTTGGTTTCCATGGTTTACCATGGAAATGCTTGAATATGATTTATTGAATTTTATCACACTAGACTTTGTGTTAATAGATGTTGGGTCATCTTCAGGGTGCACACATGAAGTTGATAGTTGGAAAAGTGGAAAATGGATTTGTAGGAATGTCCTAACACAAAACCACATGTGATTTCATAGAAATTTTCACATATTTCTAATCATATATCTTTACTCCTCCTTAAGTCACCATGCATGCGTTTCATCTTATATTTTCTAGGAATACACACGAATTACTAAAAGCATGTATGTGTTCTCAAAATCACATGTAGATCCTCAAAAGTGAACACATGTTATATGGAACATTCACATGCTTTAAATAATGCACACACACTTTTATGAGTTTGCATATGATTTTAGGAATGCATATGTGCTTTAAGGAATGTGCATGTTTTTTGAAGTGTGTGCACACACTTTCATGGCTAAAGTATTGTTCCCGATGTATACCCTTCACTGTGGTGATATGAAACTCATCACATGATTTGAGAATTAATTTTGGGTAATAGGATATTAATATGGTAAGGGAAGGTAGCCTATGCTTAATGTCATGTAGGTAACTTCTAAGTTTCAAGGTCCTTATACTAACACCTTGAAACAACATGTTTGGAATCCTCACGACATCTTTGTCTTCTAGTTAGGGATACCTACGTTATTATGATATTTTTAGAACTAGTTATGAGACTTAAGTCCCTTGATATGGTCATGGGGGGAACATATTAATTTGATTCTAAGTAATTGTTTTTAATTACATGGCTATGAAAAATAGTTTTAACCATCACATAATACATCCCAGTGCGATCACTTACCTAGACTAAGGATAAGGCTACCATTAAGGGATCTTTGATACTAGGTACATGATACTTGGGGCCCTCAATATCTATGAAGAAGGAAAAATAACTGGTGTACCATAAAGGAATCTTCAAAGAATGATTTTTCAATAATGTCTCCTTGATCCACAACAAGATCACTTATGCATATCCCTATTGTTTGATTGGGGATAATCATGATATTATGAATGTTTTAGAACTAGGTATGGAAATTTAGTGTATAATATATGGTTAAGGCGGAAACACATTTCTTAGGCCATAAATTAATATTATAGGTATTAATATGCAAGAAAAAAACATGACCTCCAATGATGATATTTTTCCTCCAAGTTGGGTATGTGAACCATTAAAATTATGGAGTAGAGCAATGGGGTAAGGATTCCTCAAATTGGTGGTAGGAATAATCCAATGCTTTATGAAATTAACCATGCTTTCATACATAGAGGGACAATGACAACACCTTACATTCAAAAATGACCTCCAAGGTGTACCCTTCATTTATTAGTGGGTCACATTGGCACCATTAGGGATTTTGGATAAGTACGTACCAATATGATGACTTCAACCAAATTCAAGTAATGAAACCTTCTTAGTAGGCCTAAGAAGTAGCTTCAAGGGCTCAAGAGCCATATTTAGGTTCTCAAATTATTTACGGGAAGGTGAATTTTTTGTAAATATACCTATTCCAATAGATCCACATGTTTTTCCATGGATATTAAGGCATAAAAGAGACTAGATAACATAGACTTATAATTAATAATAGTAATAAAATAATAAAATGACAAGTTAGTCAAAATACATAAATTTTAAGTGAAAAGGAACTTATAATAATAACTACGTGGGACCTCTCATTTGTAAATTATCATATCACATTCCTTCATGTTGTAGAGATGAAATATTTGTCTTAGAGAATTGATAACTTAGTTAATAAGACTGTTCACTTTTATACTACAATCCTTTAACACTTCACCTCTTATGGTAATAATTTCAAATGTAAGTGTTTTTCGTTGTGCTAAAAACACTAATCTCTCGACCCTTTTTATTTTATTTTTGGAAAATTAGCAAAGATGACATATCTCTTTTCTTAGAGATAAGATACCATCATTCTAAGGTAGTGTTTGTTCAAAAATATTATACTAGTTTATAATAGGTTAGGTTTTTATTATATTATGATTCTCTCCACTACATTTCTATGTGTGTGTGATTTATTTCCTTTATTAACTTTTATTTTTTGCTTACACATTTCATATCACTGGTATTAGAGAATTGTACTCCTTTTTTCTAGTGTATGTCCTTAAGAAGGCCAAGGTATATGGAGTTAGGTCTTGAGATAGTTTTAATCGGGGATGATTACACTCAGTATAACAAGTGTTCTTCCACAATAGAATAAATGAAAGGTGATAAACAAGGTGATTCTATGAATCTATTTCTTGAAGAATACCTCACATTAAACAATAATGAAATAATGGAAAAATTCACCTAGATTCTTCATCAACTACCAACAAAATATGTATATCCTTCATCAAGTCGTCATTTTTAAGGTGTCAAACCTTTCAACATACAAGTTAAGCTTGATATCCAATTATTTGAAGGAAATACAAATGAAAATATTTTGGATAAATGGTTAAACTTATCAAAGAACTATTACTTTATCCAATTCTTTTAGACAATGAAAATATCACATTTGCACTCCTTAAAGTCTCTCCCCTTATCAAATATTGGTGGGAAGGTTACTCGAAGAGACATAAAATAGACGAGTCTACAATATTCAATAAAATATGCCCTTATGTGGCCTTTGATGATTCCTTCAAGCATGATTGCTACCCTATTGGGAGCTACAATGACTAGTACATGAGATGGAAAACTCTACAACAAGAAAAAGAATAGAAAATGCTAGAGTTATCCAATATCTTGCATACATTACACTAAAATATAGTTATTAAGAATTTTTAGGGATAATTATATCTAATGTACCAAAATACCCTATATTTCTACATTAAAAAGATATGGATTATTTGGATATATCCTCACTAAGAGACACGTACTGATATGGTATCAATATTGAACAAAAAATCAAGTAGAGGAATAGGTGGGTTGTAGGATTTCCAAATATTCCATAATTAAAGCATGGAAAAATATGCCCTAATTCATAGAATGTGGGATAGAGAAAGGAGATCCATGCTAGAGATATTTAATCCAAGATACATACAAATAAGAGTTATAGGAAATCAAAGAAGTAAAATAGAAAGTGGTGTGAGTTCCACAAGATCCCTTTGAATAAAATTAATGAATATTACTTTGAATAATTGTTGTTGGCTAATATTAAAGAAAATTATTTGTAGCCTAGCTTAGACTATGGTTCAAATTAGGATAAGTCGAGCTAATATCAAATAAAAGTATTCATACCTTAGCATGTAATTTGATTTGAAGTAGGATAAAGGTAAGTTCATCATCGATGAAAAACCTTGTACTACAAATTGGACTAGCGAGATACAACTAGAATATTTTGAAGAGCTTGAGGAGGCTGAGTACATAGTCCGATCATAAATTTCGGTGAAGGGCACCCCACTAAATTTAATCGTTAACATCAAGAGCTATGATAAATTGAACTTATCTAATGCCATCTAGAGATTGAGGCTACAAATGATGTCATACCTTTAACCATACATATTTTCTAGTTAAGCCAAGGATGATACCTTTGAGTCAACCAATAATGTTGCTTATCTTCTGGAGCCAAACCCTTAAAAGATGAATTTCTATGTAATGTCACCACAAAAAACACAACTTTAACATGAGGTATCTTTACGTAGTACAAGTAGGTAAATAAGATTTTAAAGGAGTACAAATACATCTTAAATTTTCATAGAAGGGTTAATTTCCATTGTGAGGCCAAACATTCCATAGAATTAATAAATGGTACCTTATTACCCAAGGGTATCATTTATACATGATCCTTTTCAAAGAATGATGAATAAACCATCCAATAGATCCACATGTTTTTCCATGGATATTAAGGCATAAAAGAGACTAGATAAAATAGACTTAAAATTAATAATAGTAATAAAATTATAGAATGACAAGTTAGTCAAAATACATAAATTTTAAGTGAAAAGGAACCTATAATAATAATTACGTGGGACCTCTCATTTGTAAATTATCATATCACATTCATTCATGTTGTAGACATGAAATATTTTTCTTAGAGACTTGATAGCTTAATTAATAAGACTATTCAATTTTAGACTACAATCCTTTAACACTTCACCTCTTATGGTAACGATTTCAAACGTAAGTGTTTTTTCATTGTGCTAAAAACACTAGTCTCTTGGCCTTTTGAAATATTTTTTTGGAAAATGAGCATAGATGACATATCTCTTTTCTTAGAGATAAGATACCATCATTCTGAGGTAGTGTTTGTTCAAAAATATTATACTAGTTTATAATAGGTTAAGTTTTTATTATATTATTATTCTCTCCACTACATTTATATGTGTGTGTGAATTTATTTCCTTTCCTAACTTTTATTTTTTTCCTTACACATTTCATATCATTGGCATTAGAGAATTGTACTCTTTTTTTCTAGTGTATGTCCTTAAGAAGGCTAAGGTATAGGGAGTTAGGTCTTGAGCTAGCTTTAATTGGGGATGATTACACTCAGTATAGCAAGTTTTGTTCCACAATAGAAGAAATGAAAGGTGATAAACAAGTTGATTCTATGAATCTATTTCTGGAAGAGTATCTCACATTAAACAAGAATGAAATGATGGAAAAATTCACCTAGATTCTTCATCAACTACCAACAAAATATATATATCCTTCATCAAGCCATCATTTTTGAGGTGTCAAACCTTTCAACATACAGTTTAAGCTTGATATCCATTCATTTGAAGGAAATATAAATGAAAATATTTTGGATAGATGGTTAAACTTATCAAAGAACTTTTACTTTATCCAATTCTTTTAGACAATGAAAATATCACATTTACACTCCTTAAAGTATCTCCCCTTATCAAATATTGGTGGGAAGGTTACTAGAAGAGACATAAAGTAGACGAGTCTACAGTATTCAAGAAAATATCCACTTGTGTGGCCTTTGATGATTTCGTCAAGGATGATTGCTACCCTATTGGGAGCTACAATGACTAGTACATGAGATAGAAAACTGTACAATGAGAAAACGACTAGAAAATGCTAGAGTTATCCAATATCTTGCATACATTACACTGAAATATAGGTATTAAGAATTTTTAGGGATAATTATATCTAATGTACCAAAATAGCCTATATTGCTACATTAAAAAAATATTGATTCTTTGGATATCTCCTCAGTAACAGACACAGATTGATATGGTGTCAAGATTGAGCAAAAAATCAAGTAGAGGAATAGGTGGGTTGTAGGATTTCCAAATATTTCATAATTAAAGCATCGAAAAATATGCCCTAATTCATATAATGTGTGATAGAGAAAGGAGATCCATGCTAGAGATATTTAATCCAAGATATATAAAAATAGGAGTTATAGGAAATCAAAGAAGTACAATAGAAAGTGGTGTGAGTTCCACAAGATCCCTTTGAATAAAATTAATGAATATGACTTTGAATAATTGTTGTTGGCTAAGATTAAAGAAAAAT
The DNA here is from genome assembly GCA_034641835.2 of Pinus albicaulis. Lineage (NCBI taxonomy): Eukaryota > Viridiplantae > Streptophyta > Pinopsida > Pinales > Pinaceae > Pinus > Pinus albicaulis. Next base: position 1,312,757,869 of record CM076579.1, read on the forward strand.
ATTTGTACCCTGGCTTCAACTATGGTTCAAATTAGGATAAGTTGATCTAAGACAAAATAAAAATATTCATACCTTAGCATGTAATTTGATTTGAAGTAGGATAAAGGTAAGTACATCATCGATGAAAAACCTAGTATTACAAATTGGACTAGCGAGATACAACTAGACTATTTTGAAGAGCTTGAGGAGGGTGAGTACATATTCCAATCATAAATTTCAGTGAAGGGCACCCAGCTACATTTAATTGTTAATGTTAAGAGCTATGATAAATTTAACTTAGTTAATGCCATCAAGATATTGAGGCTACAAATGATGTCATACCTTTAACCATACATATATTTTAGTTAATCCAAGGATGATACCTTTGAGTCAACCAATAATGTTGCTTATCTTTTGGAATCAAACCATTAAAAGATGAAGTTCCATGTAATGTCACCACAACAAACACAACTTTAACATGAGGTATATTTACATAGTACAAGTAGGTAAATAAGACTTTAAAGGAGTACAAATACATCTTCAATTTTCATAGAAGGGTTACTTTCCATTTTGAGGCCAAACATTCCATAGAATTAATAAATGGTACTTTATTACCCAAGGGTATCATTTATACATGATCCTTTTCAAAGAATGATGAATAAACCATCAAATTCATGATCTCATATAAAAGTTCCATATTCAACCAAGTTGCTGTGAATAAACATGGTACATGGTGACTTTGTATCGATTATAGAGCCTTCAATAAAGATATATTCAAGAAATGATACCCATTGCCTCATATTGGAAGTCTTCTTGATCGACTCAAGTGTTCCAAGTTATTTAGTAACATTGATTCAAAGTCAACCTATCACTAAGTTCTAATAGAACAAACTAATGTATGGAATAAAACATTCAAGTGTAAGGAAATTCCCTTTCTAGTGGTTGGTTGTGCATGTTAGGATATTCCGACACATAGGAAATAGTTAAGAATAACTTAGTCTAGTGTAGAGTTAGGTAAATTGTGTTTCTTTAGCATGTACATTTGTAACTTATAATCCGACGGTCATGAATTGTAGTGATCCGACTGTTATCTCTCACCTCGGTATTAACGACACTTGATCCGTGGCTTAGCATCCAATTGGTCCATGATCTCTATTTAAAGAGCACGGAGGGTCATTTGTCTAAAAACCGTTTATGAGAGAAACATATATAACTTTTCTTTTTATATTAATAAATTCCCTGAAGTGGTCACGTTGGCTCAGGGCGTGGAATGTTTCCCTCTTTGAGGGTTTTAAGCACATGATTATGCTGGTGTACTGATTTTTGATCTTTTTGTGAGCGGTGACCTTTGGTTCTTGATCTACGGAACTTACCTTGTAAATTCCTATAGTGCATTTTGGCTTGACTAATGAAACATTGGGATCCATGAGGATTGTTTGGTAAATTAATTATCTTTAATTTAATTCATTAAATGTCAACCGGTATTTGTGTATTTATGAAATGTATGTGCACTATATATGCTAGGATTTCTTCTAAGAACATGACTAATTGCAAAAATCAATAAAAGAGAATATAAAATGAACTACAAATTAGAAACTAATAACGCACATGTTCTTTCTATCCAGAGAACTAACTGACTAAATTAAATTTTTCTAAGTAACGAACTATCTAATATTGAAAAGATAACTTAAAAGGAAATACTTGAAAATCAAAACATGGAAGGAAAATAACCTAGTGCTACTGCTCTGGAATTGAACTGATTCCGCACTAAGTACTGAAAAGAAATCTTCAAACTAAATTGAAAAGGAAACAAATTTAATCCAATTTCTATGAGAAAACTATTGAAAAATCTTAATCTATGAAAGGTAAATTTCTTTAAAAATAAATGACAATGAAATAAAGATAGCAAGAATGACAATCTAACTTAAGAGTGATTACTAGTGTGCGTATCAAATTCTAAAATGTATTCCTAATATAACATAACAAAACTTGAAAATGACTAACGACTAACATAATTGAAATTTAAAACTGAAAATGACTTATCTAATACTATCATGAAACGATAAAATGCTAAGTACAAGTAATCATAGATGCATTGAATTATTAATTATTTTTGGTGTTTTCCATTTTTTATGAGTACTCTGTAACAAAGATAAAATAACCAGAATTTCAAACTGTAATGAAAATGATCTTCTCAGAAAAAGTAAACTAAAATAATTCAAAACTAAAAAATGAAAGCCTCACAGACCACAAGGGGCCCTCCTAGAGTGCAATATCAACTATCAGTCAAGTCTTCATGCACAAATTGAAAAAGGTAACATGAAATTAGATTAAAGGAACATAGTATCAATATGTCCTTTAAATTACTACAATATTAACAAAGTTTGTTAAGATAATTACCACAACTTCAGAACTGTGTTCTCAGTCTCAATCACTGTTATTTATATAGGTAATACAAACAGTTTAAAAAAAATTCTAAGCTGATAAGTCATAATAAACTTGACACCTATGAGATCGCTAATAAGAGTCCAAATCTCTTTATGAATTTCTATTAGTAAAGAAAATAATAGGAGATTTCGTATTCTAACATCTCAGTGCCTCAATCGTTTGATTCTCCGCTACCTGTGCTCGATCTGTAACACACAATTTCATGTTGACCCAACTTTTGACTTCAAGATCTCTTACTTCGCTTAGATTTCCAAGTAATGCCAATAGGTGCTTGTCCATCTGGAGGAAAAATTTCATATTTTTGTGGTTGTTGGGCTAAGAAAAAGGTATGTTTCACCCGATCTTTATCACGATTTGTCATGCACTTTTATATATTTTCCCTTCATCTTAGGAATAAAGTATAGGAAAATTATGCAAAATTTAAGCGGAATGTATCAGTGATAAAAGGAGTGCTTGATAACGTCAAAACTGATTTGTCACTGCCTTTATTGATAAAGCAGCAAAATAGCCAAACCGTTGAGTGGATGACCGAAAGACAACAGACAAAGCATGTGGACAGAATCATATCGGCTCTTACGAATTGGAGGAATATGGAAAGGTACGACCACACTTGGAGCAATAAATCGAAAACCACGAAGCAACAGGGTCCCATAATGAGAAAGATCCATTACTACTCCTGAATACGCCTTTAATCTATAAAAGGTTGAAGAATGAACAAGAAAAATAGTTTCTGTAATTTATTTTTTCTGTAATAAACGTACTCGAACAGAATCGTCAAGTTTTGTACTAATGTATTGCTCGATGCATTAATGAAGAATTTGGCGTTTTTGGAATAGACAACTTCTTATTATTCCTTAGCAGTATGCTTATAGTGGCTTTGGGCCCAGCCCTGGGGGTTCTTCTACTACTTCTGAGCTTTACGTTTATTTATAGAATTTGCGTTTCCAGATTATCCATTGCGTCTCACAATATATCGTTTGAATTGGTTAATTGCGAGCATGAAATGTGATATCCTCCTTTTTACTAGACTAGTTTACCATTCATGCTCTTTTATCTGAATTCAATGCTATTACAATTGTTAGTTCAGTTCCAACAATTGATTGCTATTCAATTCTGCATATAGTTGATGTTGATATTTTCATCATCATTAGGAGCATTTGGTTGATGTTTAATTAAGAAGGATGTTATTAGTTGATTAAAAGAGAATTCCATTGCAAAATCTAGAATAATTGACTGTTGTTCAATTTTATTAGACTTGATGTTCAATTTGCTAAATTTGTTGTTCAATTACTTAGAGCGTGATGTTCAATTGCAGTTTATTCTTTTCAGCCTTAAGTAGTTATTTCTACATTGGTTTAGAACAGAGTTAGCTCCCTTGAAGAATCAGAAGCATTTCATAATTCACTTCCAAGTTGATTTGATTGAACTTCGAGAATTAGGCCATCTTCCATGTGACAATTTAGACTAGTTGTTCTCCGATGTCACTTGCATATACTGTGCTTACACTCTTGAAATAACAAGACTTGAAATGGGTTGATAGTTAATGAAAATCATTGAGGTTACCTTTAAACAGTCACCTGTATGACCCAACATTTTGGTGCCATTGCTGGGGAAAGTGTTTAAGAGTGATGTCCCTTATTTATTTTTCCTTTTGCTGTGAAGAATTGGGCATTGAAAACGAGAGGTGAGAACCTGCGTACCAACAAGAAAAATGCTTGCTCTCCAGCCCACTTCTTAGAAATTGTGTAGAGGTTAGTAGGATAAGTGTCCTTGTTTATGACTAGGAAGAAAAAGATAGATCAAAACCCCCTGCTTAAATCCACAAAATCCAAGGGATTAGTGGTCCTTGGTAGGACAAAATTTATAGAAAAAATCATAAAGAAGGCTGAATCACAGACATCCATAGGACCCAGAACCATTCCCACTCAAAGTCCTACTATATTCCCTCAGGCAGCAGCCTCACCATCTATAGCCCACACCGAGATTCACAGTGAAACAGAAGGGTCTAAACAAAGCCTTCAGACTGCTGAGCATGTAAGTCTTAACCCTTCAAGAGAGGGAAATTCTTGCAATTTTCAGGAATGAGGGGGAGAGACTAGCAATGCAGTACAAGTAAAAAATCTAGAGCCTGAATCCCCTGAGAGAGTGGCTAAGACAGAGACGCCCAATATCCTAGATCGGGGAAGTGCTATAAGGTTTCCTCCAAATCCACTCAGATTATTCCTCCAGAACAAGAAATCCCTAAAGATTATTGGCATATTTTAATTGAAATGGAAAATAACAAAAACCAGAGGTAGACGTCAACACTAGAGTATCCCATTGTTGATCCAGCTGCAAATGCCCCTATGAAAGCGATTCCATTACAAAATATCCCCACCTTCCATGGGTTGACCTCGGAAGATCCAGATGCATTCTTATTTGAATTTGATGTCTTATGTAGGGGATATGACTACACCACTGATCCTTAGAAATTGAAATTATTTCCCTCTAATTTGAAAGGGACAACATCACGTTGGTTTATGGGGCTCAGTGGTGGAACCATTAATAGTTGGGATTAGATGAAAAACTATTTTCTTAATAAATATCAAGACTATTGTCGGACTCGAGAATTAAAAGATGAAATCTTCAATATGTCTGCTAGGGACAATGAGACACTAGAAGAATACATTGAAAGATTTAATATAACTTGCAGAGATCTCCATATACTACACTGTCTAAAGATATCTTAAAAGCAACAATGATTAAGGGAATGAAAGAATAATGGGTCGAAACACTTAATATAATAGGAAAAGGGGGCATCTATCAAGAATAATATGGTGACATCATTGCACTATGCATCAAGTGTTCTTGAGGTAGTACGCGAAGTATGTTAACTGGGTGAGACTCAGATATAAGGAACTATAAAGAATCCGGTTGCAACATGACCAGAGAAAAATTTGGTAATATTTTAGAAGATTTTAAAATTGATATCTTGGGCACCCTGACAATGTAGTTAGATGTCCTACAAGCCAATCAGAACAAAGCTATAGCAGAACAAAGCTTGGATGTTTTTTGTCCACGTTTTCGGAAGAAGCACATCCAACGGGAATGTCCATTAGACATGGTCCAGACATGCGCTATTTGTACCAAGGACCACACCACTGACCATTGCCCGTCACTTCCTGGGTTGAAAGCAGTTTTTAAAGAGGTATAAGAAGAGACAAAACTAGTCTATCTAATGAACTAGCATCGACAGTGGCAAGCACAACTAGGTATGCCACAAGACCTGCCTCAGTTATTTTCTTCTTTGCAATTTAACCAGCAGAACCCTATACCAGCTTGGCAGAACCAATCACCTTTTTCTACTTGGCCATCTCAATCATTTACTATTCCTCCTTGGCCAACACAACCCTCTTCAAGTAATAATTGGCCAAGTTTTCCTTGTTCTCCCCCTTTCTGGAAAATCAATCCATATTAGTCCTAGTGGCATGCCTCCACTTCATAGAACACAAATTGGTCTCAAAACTAGCAATGACCCCTAGGAATGACCAATCTACCGATGGGGACAGGGGCTCAGAATAAACCTACATTACCAGCTCCATACCCATTCCAACACAATCCTCAGCCTATCATGCATCCTCAACTGCCAGCTCAACCAAATCCTAATCCCAATAACAGGTCGGTTCAGCTATTCCAGATTGTCGAAAACCCAAACCCTGAGACTAAACAAAAGAAATGCAATGAGCTTAGGCTGAGATCAGGACGTGTTATCTTACCTACAGAAGATGTGACCCTGCCACAACTTGAATATGAAATTTCGACATCACATAAACAATCAACTATGACTGAAATAGAGGTAAAGCAGGGGAGGGACACAGTTGACCAAAGGGACACTAAAAACCTTATTATTTCCTCCCCTCCATTTCCTGAGATATTAACATTTCCTAAACCAATAGTCTCTTTAGATTTTTATCTCCTAGGGGAATTAAAAAACCTTTGCATTAAAATTCCTCTTCTGCAGGCTATCCAAGACATTCCTATATATGCCAAGACAATTAAACAACTGTGTGGAAAGAAACAGATGAGGAAAGAAAAAACTGTACCAACTGTTCATGTAGCGGGAGCACTATCAGACTTACTTTTGGGTAAAGAAAAAACAGTAAAATATGAGGATACAAGGAGCCCTATAGTGATGGTAAAAATCTTTGGCCACTCCTTTTCGAACATGTTGGTTGACTTAGGGGCGGCCATTAACAACTTAACCACAGAAAATTGCGAGAAGTTAGGCATACCAACATTAGAACCCACATCTACCTTGCTGGAACTTGCTGACAGATTTGTTATCAAACTGGAAGGGATATTACAGGACATCCTGGTTTCTGTGGAGTAATAGGAATATTCGGCAGAATTTTTAGTTATTAACCCAAAAAGTAGGTTAGATGGGCACCCTCTGATACTGGGACGACCTTGGTTAGCAACATCTGATGCTTACATAGGCTACCGGGCAGGCAACATGACCATTGCTAGAGGTGATGCCATAAAAAATATTGTCATATACCCACCTGCCAAACCAAGTCCTCCCATTGTAAATACTCACAAACAACCACATACATACTGGGAAAAAAACATCTGTTCACCATTGATTATAGTCGAGGCACTCGAATTCAAAGATCAAACCGAAGATGATGTAATCAATAACTTCATGAATCAGCCAACTACTTCTGAAAATTTAAAATGCCAAATGTTAAAGGAAATTCTTGATAATGAAGCACAGGAAGAACCCTTGGAAAACATTGAAAATCAACACATACCCATGACTATTGTTCGCAACAACATACCAATTGAAATTGAGCTAGGAAAGGTTTTAAATATCAATGGCATTTTGGATAGTAAACAACAAAAAAAACTCATTAAGGTTTTACAGAAATATAAGGGAGCATTTGCTTGGGACTACCCAGACATGAAGGGTATAGATCCTCAGCTATGCACACATCATATTTATATTAACAAGGATTTTCGACCTATTCAGCAACCTCAGCGGAGATTAAACCCGCATCTAAAGGACATTGTAAAATATGAATTGAAAAATCTGCTCGATGTAAACTTCATCTATCCTATTTCAGACAGCAAATGGGTCTCTCCTTTAGTAGTCATTCCTAAGAAAAATGGGAAATGGTGAATCTGTGTGGATTATAGAGAACTGAACAAGGCAACATAGAAAGACCACTTCCCCCTCCCATTCATTGATCAGGGCCTTGATACATTGGTAGGAAAGCGGTTCTTCTCCTTCCTTGATGGGTTTAGTGGTTACAATCAAACCCAGATAGCCCCTGAAGACCATGATAAAACGATCTTTACCTGCCCATGGGGTACATTTTCCTATAGGGTACTACCATTTGGGTTACGCAATGCCGCAACAACATTCCAAAGAGCCATACTCAACAATTTTTCTGATTTAATAAATGAAGGACTCGAAATTTACATGGACGACTTTACCCCATATGGAGATGATTTTGATCAAGCCCTGGAAACACTAGAAAAAGTATTGGAACGATGTATTGCTACAAGATTGTGTTTGAGCAATGAAAAATGTCACATGATGATGACCGAAGGGGTAATCCTAATGCACTACATCTCTGCAGCTGGAATACAGGTAGATCCGGAAAATATAGAGGTAATCATTTTATTAGCTATGCCTTGTACGCATACAAAGGTACGTAGTTTCCTTGGGTATGCAGGGTACTATCATAGGTTTATAAAGAATTTCTCACAAATTTCTATGCCCTTGTATGCATTAATTGGAAATGTTGAATTCCATTGGTCTAATAAATGTGACACTGCTTTTTCAGATTTAAAAAAACTAGTCTCAACTGCACCAATCTTACGCGGCCCCAATTGGAAGCTACCCTTTCAAATTTCCTCAAATGCATCCGACACAACGATAGGGGCAGTTCTTGGTAAAGAAGATGATAAAAATCCCTATGTTATTTATTATATCAGCAAGAATTTCACTCCTGCCGAATTAAACTATACAGTGACCGAAAAGGAGTTCTTAATTGTCATTTATGCTATTAATAAATTTAGACATTATATAACTGACTATTGAGTATTCCTATACATGGATCACTCTACCATTAGATATTTAGCCAATAAACCTATTACAAATGGAAGAGTAACTCGTTGGTTTTTTCTTTTACAAGAGTTTGGCACAACTATCAAATACCGCCTAGGGAAGGAGAACATAGTTGCGGATTTCCCGTCAAGAGTTCCAAAGATAGATGACTCACTAGCGGTGGACGATCAGTTCCTAGATGAGCATTTTTTCGTTGCAGCATTAAAAACGTCATGGTATGCAGATGTAGAAAATTATCTGGCAGTAGGAAAGCTTCCAAGACACTTGACATCAAAAAAACAGAAGTTGATTTTCCAACACAATGCTAGATTCTCCTAAATCAATGGATATCTTTTTCATACAGGAGCTGATATGCATATATGTAGATGCATCCGAGAAGACGAGATTTATGACATCCTACGAGCCTGTCATGATGAACTGTGTGGTGGCCATTTTGCAGCTCGCAGAACGGGGCACAAAGTATTGCAAATGGGCTATTATTGGCTTACAATTTTTAAAGATGCTAAGAAATATGTCCAAGCCTGCGATAGTTTCCAAAGAATGGGCCGCCTGGGCCAAGCTGACGAAATGCCATTACAGCCATAGCTGGTAACTGGAACCTTTCGAATGATGGGCATTGGACTTCTTTGGGCCATTTAATCCGCCATCAAATCAAAAGACCTACATATTGGTTGCCACAGACTATGTGATGAAGTGGGTAGAAACAGTGGCTTTATCAAGATCTACAGAAGAATTTGTAATCAATTTTATTTTTGAGCTATTTGTGCGATATGGCTTACCTCGGGAAGTGATAACTGATGGAGGGGAACAATTTGTGGGAAATAAAATTACGACCACTCTGAAGAACCACCATATCACTCATAGAGTCACCTCTCCCTACCGCTCGCACACAAATGGGTAGGTTGAAAGCACCAACAAATTCCTTGACGCAATTATTACTAAAACAATCTCAACACATCGTCGGGATTGGGCTACTAGACTACCAAAGGCCTTGTGGGCTTACCACACAACATGGCGAAATACCACTGTATATTCTCCGTACCATCTGGTATTTGGAAGGGAACCGATTTTTCCTATCAAATTCGAAGTAAAGACTCTAAGAACAACCCAGGAAGTGAGGCTGGATTTGACGAAGGCCCAAATTAGAAGACTCCAAAAAATAAATGAATTAGATGAAACATGACTACTTGCTCTGCATCGCACTGCAATTATTCAACAACAACGAGAAAAGTGGCATGAAAACCTCATAAAAAAGAATACATACCAGAAGGGAGATTGGGCACTTCTCTACGACTCCAGGTTCCAAGACTTCCTGGGTAAATTATAAACAAGGTGGCTCAGCCTATACAAAATCCAGGAAGTACACAACAATGGTACCATTACCCTGACTACCATATATGGATCTGGTTCCACCTTCTGAGCTAACGGACACCGAGTGCACCTCTATCACAAACCACTTACAAAGGAGTCTTTTTGCTAGCAGGTGCGGGACGAACCCACCATCCAAATTTTAGCTGCAAGGGGTGATGGTGTTACATGACATTTTGTCACTATCCCTGCAATCCCCATCTCACCCATTGGAGGTTCATTTCCATGATCAATAAGCAGTGTCATGCCTTGCACAGACCATCATTATATCCCTTTGAATGAGAGTAATATTCCTTCTATTGACAGTTCCCTGAGCAGAGACTCAAAAACCCATGTTTTTGCCTAGGCGCGAGTAGTCAGTTATGCCCTTGCACTGAAGAGGAAGATTAACACTGAGCCCCGCACCAGCTGGAGCTCTGTCTCAGTTATAAATCCACGCCAAGTTGTTTATGGAATGTTTTTTAAAAATAGAGGTGGAGATTCCATTCCAACAACTTCAAGGATGAGTCACTGGGAGTGGTTGAACTGATAAACCACAGACTTCCTCCATTGGTTTATGGTTTCCACCTCTTGTGGGAAACTCATAAAGGATAGTCCTCCCTCCCACCATTGTATGGATCCTAACCTCCTCCTTTTCCTCTATAAAAAGAAGTTATCTCCTTTTGAATAAGCTAGTTGAAGAGCTGAAGAGCTGAACTTGGAGAATTGAACATACTATAGCAGAACTTTTGAAGAGATAGAATAAGAAGGAATTACGTTGAGAGAGCTTGAGTCCATGCCTTCTAAGATAGCTTGAGTCCATGCCTTTACCCCATTTGAATTCCTTGACGAACATCTGAGACACGCTTCGGCTGAACCCTGCTGGAAGAGACCACGATGTTAAAGCTTTGTTTGTATCTCTTTCTTTCATTAATACATATACGTGACTACTGTTTGGTTCCACTTTTGTATTATGACATTTGTTTAATGCAATATGTTTAGCCCTCTTTTACTGGCTAATAATTGTGAATGAGATGTTATTATGTTGTATGTTGTTCTTGTTTTCTGATTCTATGTGCAGGTATTCGAGCATGATTGCGGAAGGATTGTGACTTGCCAAGGCAGGAGCAAGAGGCCACTACCACTACAGCAACAACGACAACGTTGGGCTTCAGGTAGGTCGATCTACCATGTCCTCTTTCATTAAATAATTAGGAATCAATGCTTTAGCATGTATCTTTTTTTTTAGACCCACTCTAGGGCTAGAGGGATCGTCTCTGTTCGCAGAGAGGATTTACCTGCTTAACAAATTGGCGACTCCATGGAGACAGCTCAACGCCGTATTATCCTCAGGCCAATGGCCAGGTTGAAGCTATTAACAAAGTTCTTGTTACCATGCTTCAGCGTATGATTGGGATCCACAAATCCAATTGGCATCTCATGTTATTTTCGGCTCTTTGGGCATACCGATCCTTAGTTAAGAATGCGACCGGATTTACTCCGTTTCAATTGGTTTATGGTCTGGAAGTTACTCTCCCGATTGAGTGTGAAATACCTTCGCTCAAGTTGGTTGTCAAATTACTGCCGAACACTTCACCAGAAGAAGAGTGACTCCTTTACTTAGAAAGGCTAGATGAAACTCATCGCTTTGCTACTCTCGTTATCAAAGCACAGAAGAAGCGGGTCAAAGCTCATTTTGACCAATCGGTTTCCCCTCGTTCCTTCGTGAAATGAGATCTCGTCCTCCTATATGACCAAGCTCATGATAAGCTAGGGACAGGCAAATTTCAAGCCATGTGGCATGGACCCTACATTATTAAACGTGTGTTGCATATTGGGGCCTATTAGATTATTGATTACGAAGGTCATCCTCTAGAACAGCCCTGAAATGGGTTATATCTCAAAAAATATTATGCATGAGTAATTCATGTATGATTTATGTACATAGGTGTTTTTTAATTTTTGTACATGTTTTGATTTGGTGTGCTTTGCGAGAATTTTACTTCTTATTTGGGTCTTGATATTTGTGCAGATGTCTATTACCCCTTATGTCGGTTTCGCAGATGGTGCTTCCCACAGTACCAGGAATTTGTCTTCAGCAGCCTGGGTAATCTATGATCCTGCTGGTGAGTTGATAGAACTGCAAGTTATTTGTCTAGGATGAACTACAAACAATGTCGCTGAATATAGTGTTGTCCTTGAACTATTAACCGAGGCAATAAATCTCGGCATACGCGCATTGCTTGTAAATCTAGATTCACAACTTGTTGTTCTGCAACTCAATGGTCATTATTCAATAGAAACCCATACATTTTGAGATTGTATTTATGTATTCGTGTGTTGGAAAGACATTTTGATTTCATTACATATCAACATATTCCTAAACGAATGAATGCATTAACTGATACAGTGGCTAACATTGTATTAGACAGACATTTGCGTAATTTGTAAAATCATCATCCTGTGAAAAGAACCATGTAGGAAAATGGATGTATATATATATCACGTGTTTGCATCAGTGTGCATTATACATTCAAAAAAATATGTGTGTTTCTGTTACATCCTGAGACACCTTGTCTCTCAAAATATGCAGATATAAAGCCTAGGTGTCTAATCGGTGTGATGCTCATGATAGCATGTCATTGTCCATACAAGCCGCCTCAGTAGGTGGTGAATGCGGCTTGGCACCCCTACGGTATGCCTCTAGTAGGCACGAGGAACATCGTCAAATCGTGCATAGCCCGTGAATCCACATGTGATCCCTTCTAGGTTGCACACGATTTCCTCCTCCTCGCCTCCCTCACCATCAGGGTTGAAATCACGAGGGATTCGCCTCGCTATCAGAGACATGCCCATGGGTCTCTCTGGGCCAACATCTGCAAATGCATGGATTTAATTTCAGAACATATATAGTCAAAAAAAAATTCATAACAGTCATGAAAGTTAAAAATGAGTCTTACCCAAATCTTCATCCCAATCCTCTCCCTCTGGGAGTGGAAGGTCTGGATCACCAGTAAAATCTGTATCAGAGTCCTCCATGACGATCAGATGTTGGCAGAGCCAATAAAAAAATTCCAGTCTCCAGGACATCTGTTGACCGCCCCCTGCCCTTAGCATCAGAGCTTTCCATTTGGCCATTCGTGGTTCTCTCGTTGGTGGTGTTGGGACTATGACATCCTAACACTGAAAAATTGGTAGCCGTTCCAGGAAGAATGATACCAGGATAGAACCATAACCGAATTTCTTCAATTTGGCCTTCTTGCATTTTGTTAGCTAGCATTTCATTTTTATTGTCACGACCTCTTCCCAGTTGTAGATGGTTAGTGTCAAGAAGTCTACAACAAGGAGAAATTGTGTCTTTGTTGCTTCGTTTAGTGCTTGCGATCCCATAGTTCGTGTGATGGTATGTAGCACTACTTTTAGTTCCAAGTCTGGGATAGTTTGGATATAGACTTTCCCACTTCATGATCCCTTCTGTGCCCCTGGACATACCCTGTCAATAACCATGGACATGTTCTCCATGCAAGGCCGGGTGTCGGTTAGGATCGGTGCTGCTCCCCTCCACGATAATCCCGTGATAATGTAGACGTCAGAAAAATCAATATCAAGTTCTTGATCTCGAAGGATGAACTTTTCCAGATCCTCATCCCATATGCTGATCAAATACTGTAGCAGCTCCGATTGAGCACAGAGACACGGTGTTAAGAATAACTTCTTCAGTCCACAGTCTCTGAGAGCTTCCATGCATCTCTCATTGCCCATGGAAAGCTCGTCCTCTTCACTGTGATCCCGTTCTTTCCATTCGATCACCATTTTTGCCACTTTCTACTTGCAAATACATTCATATGAATAGTATTAGCCTTTTTTGAAGCTTGGATTTGTAAACAATTGGGTATTTCACTTGCATTTTTGCATAAGAATGGTTCGCGCCAATGGGCGCGCCCTAGTGTATAAAATTGGGTGGTTGGCGTGACTTCGTGCCTGAAACCCGTGCCAACCGCCGTGCCCTAATATTACCAATTCCTTTCCCAGAAATCAAAATTGGAAGTTACAGGTAGTAAAAAATAACTTGAAATGAAGGGAGAGATCTCGGCTCTTACCTGGAATTGACGGATTCGAGATTCTTCTGTTGGATTGACCGCTATCATCGCCACAAAATCACACTGTAAAATGGGTAACTATTGCTCCACAAGAGGTAAAATGTAAAAAGTAATTATTTTTACATTTTTGGCATTTTATAACTTTTTACAACCCTAATTACGTTTTAAGACATGTTTTTCGATTATTTTATTATATTATTTTTGAGAAATGGGTTTTACACGTGTCTCTTGTGTAGCAACAGGTTTTCAGGACATAGTGGTGGAGTAACGAGTTAAATTTTATACCTTTTCAGATTCGGTAAAAACACGAAAAATTCACTACTGGAGTCATATTTTAGCTCTTTTCTGACTCTCTAAAATTGAAAATATTGCTGAGACTCTTGTCATTTTGAACTCGTTAAATCACTGCGAAACGATATCTACCCAGTATACATTTACCCCTTTTTCAGGATGGAATAGATTATTTACGAAAAAGGAATACCTTAGCCTATCGCGACTAAGAGGTTATTTCAGATATTGTTTTCTACCTTTTCGGATCTCAGAGACTATTTACGAAAAGGGCCATGATGGAGTTTTAATTTTTTTCCTTCTTTTCAAACTCTCTAAACATGAAAATATGTCGAGTTCTCCCTTTGTCAGACTCGTTAAACCCTGATGACATCGGATTTCGTCGCCATGACGTTACTTGACTTCCTCCTTCCTAGGGCTCATAAAATTTACTAGGTTGGATTTTTTCGAAGGACAAACTTACAACACAAGCATATGCTATCCCCTTCAAGCTTGTTTTAAAAAATAATTGGGGTACTCACCAAAAATGGTGGGGGATAAATGGAACGAAGTTTTAGTTATGTTGGCAGTATGTCGCTCTTGAACATGGCACTTGTCTACATTTGTGTCGGGTTGGGGACATCTCATTTCGTCATTTTTTCCTCCATGGGTTTGGGTAATCTCTTTTGACCTCTCATTTCCTCTTTGCCACGTCATCATGACCTCAGATCCCTTGATGTCAAATACTGCCAAATCCAGAGTCATGTCGCTGATATGTTCAAGAGAAGTTTGCCTCTGTAGTTTTTCAACCTCCCTCTGATTCTCTGTTGGTCCTTATTAACTATCATCATGTTACTCTATGTCGTGTCGATGATGTGGGAAACATTATGGCCCACTTTCGATTAGGTCACTTCCTGTCAAATTTAGCTCATTATCCAAGAATTTGATCTAGAGACCCCCTTCTGGTACCTTGGAGCCTGCATGCCTCAATGGTAGGTTCTTTGCATTCGACACAAGGTCAACCTCATTAGCCTTTGATCGAGTGATTCTATGGGTTTTCGATGCCAAATCATTGTTCACATTCCATATATTGTACTGGTTGTACCTTGAGAGCCATTGTCATTATTGGTGGTTTCTCTCGTGCCTGTTAACAAATTTCATCATTGGCTAGTAATCAGGTGATTTTCTTGCATGTTTGACTTCAACTCATATATTTGCATGTTTGAATCTATACTTTTTTGGATTGAGATGGAGCACAAGACCCTGGATTTTGTTAGATAAAATCTAGGTTGTGGATTTTTGTGGATTATCATGACTTATCACATGACTCTTTTGATTGGATGGCTACGACCATACCTGAGTCTATTTGTTGATCCTTCCTGCTAGATGGTTTCATCCATACCTCGGATCACAATTTTTATACACTCTATTATGGATGGTTGTGCCCGTACCACATGTTCATGTAAAAGAGATATCAGTTGTATTTGTAATTGTAGGTTTTCCAACATCGGTGTTTGGTTTGAACGCGGTCTCATAAAGCATTTCACCCCTCCCTCTCCCTCGGACCTCATGCTTTAGGGGGCATCTGTTACACGACATTTTTTCACTGTCCTTGCAATCCCCATATCTCCCATTGGAGGGTCATTTTCATGATCAATAAGCAGTGTCATGCCTTGCAAAAACCATCATTGTATCCCTTTGCATGAGAGTAATATTCCTTCTGTTGGTAGTTTCCTGAGCAGAGACTCAAAAACCCCTGTTTTTGCTTGGGCGCGAGTAGTTAGTTATGCCCTCACACTGAAGAGGAAGATTAACACTGAGCCCCGCACCAGCTGGTGCTTTGTCTTAGTTAGCCACTCGCCCTGACCTGTTTATGGAATGCTTTTTAAAAATAGAGGCAGAGATTCCATTCCAACAAATTCGAGGATGAGTCATTGGGAGTGGTTGAAATGATAAACCACAAACTTCCTCATTTGTTTTATGGTTTCCACCTCTTGTGGGAACCTCTTAAAGGATAGGCCTCCCTCCCACCTTTGTAGGGATCCTAAACTCTTCCTTTTCCTCTATAAAAAGAAGCTATCTCCTTTTGAATAAGCTAGCTGAACAGCTGAAGAGCTGAACTTGGAGAATTGAACATACTATAGCAGAACTTCTAAAGAGATAGAATAAGAAGGAATTACGTTGAGAGAGCTTGAGTCCATGCCTTTTGAGAGAGCTTGAGTCCATGCCTTTACCCCATCCAAATTCCCTGAAGAACATCTAAGACACGCTTCAGCTGAACCCCACTGGAAGAGACCACGACATTAAAGCTTTGGTTGTACCTCTTCCTTTCATTAATACATATACGTGACTATTGTTTGGTTCCACTTTTGTGTTATGACATTTGTTTAATGCAATATGTTTAGCCCTCTTTGACTGGCTAATAATTGTGAATGAAATGTTATTATGTCATATGTTGTTCTTGTTTTCTGATTCTATGTGCAGATATCCAAGCATGATTGCGGAAGGATTGTGACTTGCCAAGGTAGGAGCGAGAGGCCACTACCACTACAACAACGACAACAGCATTGGGCTCCAGGTAGGTCGATCTATCGTGTCCTCTTTCATTCAATAATTAGGAATTAACACTTTAGCATGTCTCTTTGTTTATAGACCCACTCTAGGGCTAGAGTGATCGTCTCTGTCCGCAGAAAGGATTTACCTACTTAACAGATGGCCCCACAACTTTAAGTTCGTGAAAATTTGTTATTTCCTCTTGTAAATATTGTATATATTCCCCAGCAATTTATATTTTTTCCCATTTTTTTACATTCCATAGCTGCATTCTTTTATCTTATCCTTTCTTTCATGTTTTTATTTTTGTTATTCAAACCTTTGAACGACTGTTGTTCAATCCAATTGAACAGATGTTGTTCAATCGAATTGAACAACTGTTGTTCAATTAAATTGAACGGTGATATTTTTACGTGTTTATTTTTGTTGTTCAAACCTATGAACGACTGTTGTTCAATCCAATTTAATGACTGTTATTCAATAGAATTGAACGACTACTGTTCAATTCAATTGAATGACCGTATTTTTTCATGTTTATTTTTGTTGTTCAATCCAATTGAATGATTGTTGTTCAATCGAATTGAATGGCTGTTGTTCAATCGAATTGAACAAATTCTGTTCAATTCAATTGAACGACCATGTTTTATGTGTTTATTTTTTTGTTCAATCGAATTGAACAACTGTTGTTCAATTCATTTGAACGGTCGTGCTTTGTGTGGTTATTTTTGCTATTCAATTCAATTGAACAACTGCTATTCGATCGAATGGAACAACTGATTTCTTTTCTTTTCTCTCTAAGCATGCTTTTTTTATGAGATATTTTTTAATATCCACTCCTATTCACACACCCTTGCCATAAAAGCCATTTTTGGAAGGGAATTGGCACCTGGAGAGGAGAAAAGCAATGGTACTACTAATATGGTGATCCATCGAAACTTTGATGGAAATCTCTACTCCAGAAGTTGGAAAGGTTTATCTATGTAATGAAGGGATAGAAATCTCCTGTTCAAACATACTATCACACAATTAATTTTCCTGGTCTTATGTTGGTATATATTTCTACACTCTCAAGTAGTAACTCTCCTTGACATAATGATATAGGAATAAAGAATATTAATCATATTGACATTATTTTTACTTCTCACTCCATCCCTAACTCTTAAGGAGTGGATGAGCCTCCCTTCATGTATAAATAACAAGAAAATATTATGTTTATATGAAAAATTTTAAGAGAGAATAGGGGGTGTCATCACGAGCCAGCATACCATGATCATAAGGGTTTAACAGGTGACATGCCCACAATGGTCAACACACTAGGGTAATGACCTTATCAACAGCTCAAACTGCTTGAAGGACAGGAGGTCTCATCAGGAGCCGGCCTAATCACTTAGTTACAATCCCAGTGAGTGGCACTGTGACCATCTGGCCACCACACCAGCACAGTGGTCTCTCCATAAAACAAACAAAATGCCTACTTTTCAAAAAAAAATATTATGTCTATATGCAAATTTTTAAGAGAGAAAAGGGGGTCTCATCACGAGCCAACCTACCATGATCATAATGGTTTAACAGGTGACATGCCCACAATGGCCAACACACTAGGGTAGTGACCTTCTCGATAGCCCAAACTGCTTGAAGGATAGGAGGTCTCATCACGAGCCAGTCTAATCACTCTGTTATAACCTCAGTGAGTGGCACTTTGATTATCTGGCCACAACACCAGCACAGTGATCTCTCTATAAAAGAAGAAAAATTTCTACTTTTACATAGAGGATTCTGGCTCATTTCTGGGTTAAAATAGCAACCCTGTCAAGGCTATGAACGCCTACTGGTAGCAGTGGCTTTGTTTGTGGTATGGAGGTATTTTTCTAACAATAGACAATTACTTTTATATATGCCTTATTTCCTATTAATCCATTCCCAAGATAAACACACTATTTGAATAAGTGTTATCACTATCTACCCGCATAATTATCTATGAATGAATGAATTATCTTTTCATGTTTGAATTAAGGGATGGAAACATCAATCATAATTCGTCACTGTCACGCTACTGTCATGCTACACCGTCAAAATAAGACATCCTGTCATAATAATTGCTATCCGACTTTTCTCCCCTTTTTGGTCATTTCCACATGATGTATAGTTATGATGATTATTGATTTCTGACCTTTGCCTTGAATGCATTCATGATTTTTGCAATATTTCCTGTTTTCTTGAACTCCAAGGCATGGACACCCTTCTCTCGTATAGTTGTGATTATTGATCTCTGACCTTTGCCTTGAATGCATCCATGACTACTGCAATCTCTCTTTTGTACTTAAGGATGTGGATGCCCTTCTCCCAAGGGAGGGGGTACAAATATCCATAATGAATAAGCATGTGAATTCCACACACAACTTCCTTCAGATACACTGATGGGACTAAAACACATTTCATTTACGATATGGGGTTGCATTTTTTTCTTCTTGCATGCAGTGTTTTGTTTTAACCAACAAGACCGGAAGAAATGCAGACAAAAGGAGAAATTAGTTCAGATAACACATTATCCATGGGAGGGAATTCTCTCCGAAATGAACCCACAACCTTCCAAATATCAGAAGCAGCTCACACTATTCTCCAGCAAGTTGGTTGGTTGCCATATATACACAGACTTCAAGGGTTTAGCACAGAGATAACAATCGAATTCCTGCAAAACCTGCGGGAGGGACATACCATACTCAGGGGAAGGATTATACCAGTCGCCAAGGATATCATCTCTGAGGTCTCTGGACTACCAACATAAGGAGAAAGATTGACTAAAAAACATATTCTCCTACAGGAAGCAATCTCAGTATACTAGGACCCAGGCGAACCATTAGAATGAAAAGGAAATGGGATTAACCCTGCATCTTTACAGCAACCCTGAAAATAATTGGCAGTGTTCATACAAAGGTACATCACATGCGATGGACACCAGGATGTGGTAAAGTCCCGCCAACTTAAACTATTAGCTGTTCTCAAGCGAAAAATTTTAGTTAACTTGCCATTTTTTCTAAATTCTGTATTGCACAATACTGATGTTCGAACTAGAAAAGCCAAAAAATCCCTAGCAGTTGTCAGCCACCATGGCCTGATTAAATTAACCATCATTCATGAGCTAGAAAAACACCAGATAACTTGGGAAAAATTCGTTAATCCTGCCCTGCCTACCCTTGGGGAAAACCCTGTCAGAACACAGATTGAACTCCCCAGAATAACCATACCCAGGAAATCAAGAGGAAAGAGGACCCATGTGTCAACCATGGAATCAGGGAAATGGAGATGGTTCGAAAGGCTGCAATTATGGCAAGACACCTCTGAATTTCTAGATGAGGCGGGACCATCCCATACACCACCTTCAAGCCCTCAAAATATATCCCTACAAGACTATGAATAAGAAATGGTTAAAGTTCTTGAGAAAATGAGAGCATCTCATGAAATTGGAATTCTATCTGAACAATTTGAGGGGCAGGGGAATCTGTTGAACCAGTCTGCCACTACTAGCAGCTCTGGCCACACTAAAATATTACCTCACCAGGACCAATTGCAGGATTCAAGGGTTTTATCTCCCTCTGACAATGAAGGGATGAGTAGGGAAGACATGGTAGAAGGAATAGCTGAATCTGGAAGCTGGTCAAGAGTCATTGTTCTATTAGAAAAAAATAAACGCATTGAAACAGTCCCCCTAACGCCTAAAGGAAATACAATTTCACCCAGCTGGGACGTTAATGTTGAAGTAAACTCTTGGACACCTGAATAAAACATCATTACTATAACTGGTACAACCATTTCCAAAAACGAAGCCACTGCTCCTCCTTCTCCTGCCAAAACTACGCCAAAAGAAGAACCAGCTGAGATTAAGTTCAGGAAAATGAGCAGGAAGTTCAAGAGGTTGATAAAAATGATAAAATATCTTAGGAAATAGTTTAAAGAAGCAAACAAGGCTCAGAATCCTGGGAAGAAATTGGCTACCATGGGAACTCAAATACATTTTGTTGCCCAAATGGTAGAGAGTACTGAAATTTATGTACAGACTAACCTATTGGACAAATTTGAAGCCTCTGTACAGACCAATTTAATAGACATCACTGAAGCTGCTGCACAGACTGAGTTAATGAACAAGGTTGAAGCCTTGGTACAAAAGGAGTTGGTACTCACTGTCAAAGCCTCTGTGCAGACTAATCCTGAACTTATAGAAGATAAGGGGACTCAAACAGAAGTGACACCTGCCTACACTCCGCTAGTAGAAAAATCTGCCAATCAGAAGTTTCACAACGAATTAATTCAAGTCTAGCATGAATTGTCCCAATGCAGAAAGGAAGTAGTTCCCTTATAGGAACATCAGGCACTACTGAAGCGGTTTAAAGACCTTTCTGCAACTGAGGATGAAAAATTTTCTCAACTCAGGGAAGAAAGGACAAAAGTAAAGAAATCATATGAGCAAGTGGAACAAGATAAAGAGAAAACCAATATGGTTTTCTCCCTTTACTCAGTTGTATTAACTTGCACAACACCAACCACTAACTATGCTCTATTCTTAGTGGAATGGTATTTATTGTTGAAAGTCAAGGCTGTCAAGGCAGGGAAGCCCACCACTTTTAAAACCATTGAGGAATTTGTCTAGTGTTGCAATGAGCAGGATGAGCAGGTCCAACATCTCTTGTGTGAATTATATTTACAAAATTTCTTTCTAGAGGAAGACACGGACAGTAATCCCAGCCCCTTCATAGGGGACGTTCAGTTCCAAACCTTCCTATATTTTTATAAAAAACAAACTTTGTGGGCTAAGGCCTACAACACTTTTCAGAAAAGAGAGCATGGCCTAGACCTATGGGTCAAAGGGGAGCCTACTAAACCCCTCTGCCTGTTTACCCAACATAAGAAATTCATGCAACAGAAGGGAGTGATATCCAAATTGGGATCAATTCATAGAGATATTGTGCAGAATGGGTGGGCATACTTTCAAGACATTCAGGAAGAAGCATTGGCAGCAGCCAAATAGAGATGGCTAGCTTCTACAGATAGTGTGAAGAACAAAGAGTCATTTGGTTACTGGAACTTCAAAGCTACTACCTCTAGGCTCCTTCTATACAAAAACCTAATTTTGAACATGGGTCCTATATGGATAGGATGTAGATACAGGTTCCCCCTTATCTGGTACCCCTTGAAGACTATCATCACAATTTTGAGTTACCAGAGGGGCACACCAACTCAACATTTGCAAAGATCAAACAGAGGTATGGCTTCAGACTTTACAAAGAAGAGGTATACCCTGCATATTATTTAACCCATCTACACCTCAACCATTTGTTTGCACGAGGACTTGCAAAAAGGTAAGCAAGGCAGTATGTTGGGCCAAGAAAAAGGTATGTTTCACCCCACCTTTATCACAATTTGTCATGCACTTTTATATATTTTCCCTTCATCTTAGGAATAAAGTAGAGGAAAATTATGCAAAATTTAGGCGAAATGAATTAGTGATAAAAGGAGTGCTTGATAACATCAAAACTGATTTTTCACTTCCTTTATTGATAAAGTAGCAAAACAACTAAACTGCTAAATGGATGACCGAAAGACAACAAGAAAAGGAGGTGGATGGAATCATATCGGATCTTACAAATCGACGGAAGATGGAAAGGTACGGCCACGCTTGGAGCACTCAATCGACAGCCACGAAGCAGCAGTGTCCTATAATGAGAAAGATCGGTTACTACTCTTGAATACGCCTTTAAGCTATAAAAGGCCGAAGAATGAACAAGAAAAACAGTTCCTGTAATTTAATTCTTCTGTAATAAACGTACTCAGACAGAATCGTCAAGTTTTGTACTAATGTATTACTCGATGGATTAATGAAGAATTTGGCATTTTTGGAATAGACAACTTCTGAGTATTCCTTATCAGTAGGCTTCTAGTGGCTTTGGGCCCAACCCTGGGGGTTCTTCTGCTACTTCTGTGCTTTACGTTTATTTACAGAATTTGCGTTTCCAGATTATCCATTGCATCTCACAATATATCATTTGAATTGGTTAATTGCGAGAATGAAATGTGGTATCCTCATTTTTACTAGACTAACTAACCTTTCATGTTCTTTTATCTGAATTCAATGCTTTTACAATTGTTAGTTCAGTTCCAACAATTGATTGTTGTTCAATTGTGCATATAGTTGACGTTGATATTTTCATCATCATTAGGAGCATTTGGTTGATGATTAATTCAGAAGGATGTTATTAGTTGATTAAAAGAGAATTCCATTGCAAAATCTAGAATAATTGATTAATGTTCAATTTTATTAGATTTGTTGTTCAATTCGCTAAAGTTATTAGATTCCTTAGAGCATGTTGTTCAGTTGTAGTTTATTCTTTTCAGTCTTAAGTAGTTATTTATGCATAGGTTTAGAACAGATTTAGCTCCCATGAAGAATGAGAAGCATTTCATAATTCACTTCCAATTTGATTTTATTAAACTTCGAGAATTAGGCCATCTTCCTTGTGACAATTTAGAGTAGTTTCTCCCTAATGTCACTTGCATATACTGTGCTTACACTCTTGAAATAACAAGACTTGCCCTAGGTTGATAGTTAATGAAAATAATTGAGGTTACCTTTATACAGTCACCTTTATGACCCAACAGTGGTATTCTTCCTTCTTCTCGAGTGCTGCAACCTACCAAACCATGGATTCTACTACAGAAATAGATATCAGCTACGAACTTTACAAAATTCAGTAATTGCAAGATACTTTTGTCATAATTTCATTAAAAACAAAGAAATTAAATATGGATGTTTTAGTACCTTGTATATTTGATATTTGACCTTAATATGTTGGGGTTTTACAGAAAAATGACAGAAAGGTGGAAAATGATGGCAAAAAGGGTGGTCAAAAAGAGACATTCTTAGACTTTAACATCCTCCCACACCGAAGGGTTTGCTTGTCCTCATGCATAAAAATTTCAAAATTTATTCTTGTCCTCTCCTTTCAGTGAATTATTTCTGATGCCTGAACAAGTACATCCAGGTTAGTGCTTATTTTCATCTTTTTTCATGATTAACATGGTCCTTGGTTTAATTATAAGAACTCTTCTTTGTAATCCTTTAACCTTGTTTTTAAGAAACTTATTTCGAGCTTTAATCTTCTTGTTCTTCTTGTAGCAATGATATAGGTGTATAGATATATTGTCATTATGAGTCCTTAGTATATCATTTTGAACCTTAGCCTCTTCTCTCTCCTGAATGGCAAATGTTTGTTATGGATTTCTAATTCATAAACATCTTGCTTCATATTTTATTTAATGGTTTTTCCCTATTATGTACTTGATTTTTTTGTTGAGGTCTCCCCTGTTTCAAATTGAGATGTCTCTTATTTTTTATATTCCTTTTTCTCTAAATATTATACATATTCGTATAGATCATGTTGAACTGGGTTGATTTTTGGGGCCTACCTTGTGGGATTGCCTAGTGGAATGTTTGTTGGACTGATTGTTCGAGGAGCTGTATTAAACCCTTCATGTTCAAGATACATAATATTTGGTGATTTATTATTTTTTAATAATTTTGAAATTTGCTTACTCCTCGTTACAATCATTCCTGAACTCTTGACATTTTGTTTTTCAATTTCACTGCTTTTTTCTTTCTTCTTTAATTCATTAATGGCCTGGCTTGAACTGGCATTCTTTCTTCTAGGTTCTTGTTTGTCACTCTTTTGTTTGAATTTTTTAAGAAATTGGGATAGTCAAGTATTGACCTCAAATGGGTCTTTTGGATTTTCAGTAACATTTTATTCTTGAACTTCTTCTTGGGTTTTATTTTTTTTAGAACTAGGGTTTAATTTTCTCCTACTTATTTTGATTTTGTTGCTTGGTTTTTTCTTTGGAGCTTCCAAAAAATGATTTCTTACCAAGAAATTTTGCCAATTATCACCTTTTGATTTCAAATGAGCTTCTAAGAAGATATTAGTTAGTCTATGATGGTATGAAGAAATATCTATGGACCTAGATTCTCTTTGAATACTAAATGCCATTTTCTTCAAGCTTTGGAGTAAGAAGTATTAATTTCAAATGCATCAAAAAAGCGCATCATAACAAAGTGCATCATAAGCCTAGAATTTTAAACAAACGTTGTTCCAACTCTCCCCTCACATGTTATGAATTTATAGATTACTAATAGAATATTTCTCCATTTTCCTTTTAATGTTGCGACAATAATACCTTTCTTGAAAATAGATAAGTCCATACCTAGTTCCTTTAAGAAGTGTACCCAATCATTCCCCTTAACTTTTCTATTTTTAAACCAGCTTTCTCCATTCGTTGGGAGTCCCATTGCTTCTACTATCACTGATTATGTGATAATGAGTTTGATGTCCCCAATTTCAGTTGCTACTCCATCAAAGGCCCAAGTGAATGATTTAGTAACCTATGGTTCATACCCACCGAACTTCTCAAAGAACTCGAGCCAACCCACCTGTTGGAGCTTCTCCTTAACTCTGGAATAATCCTGGAGAAATGTTTTAGCATTTGGTTCATATCAAACAAGTGTACACATCGTGTAGAGAAGGTTTCAGCCTAGAATACTCTTTTCGACTGTGAAATGGAAGAAGAATGATGAGAGAAATATTTGGAATGAGAAATGAATATGGAACATATTTTAAATGATGGCGAGGTAAGTTATGGATGAAGGAATCTTTGCTTTGTCTGAATTGTACTTGCACAACTTCCCAGATCCGCTTTAAAATGACTAGTGTTATGCATTCGATTTATTAACCAGACTTTAATGTGACAAGTGTGTAGTGATTAGGGGTTAAGGTCATAACAGTAAAAATATTTATAATATCTTGAATCCTTTGAAATCACATCGACAATTTAAAATATGAGTTTTAAAATGAAACATAACTCAAGTATTCTTACATAACTTAATGTTTCTTTTGATACCTTTCCGCTGTCGAATTTGACTTTGGTTGTAGAATTGAAAATTGGTTGCAGAATGATGGGAATTATGTTTGTCATCTTGTGGATATGTTGGATAATACTTCCTTATTGTTGATAGCTGATCACTCAAAAGCTTGAGGAAAAAGAGGGATAAAAGAAAACATGGCTAAGAGAAAAAGGAGTATTGAAAATCTTGACTGCCAAGAAAGTCTTGGTTTTCAATCAATATTTTTTGTATAAACATTCCAACAAAGTTTTCTTTCATGTTTATACAGTTATTTTATTATTATTATTAATTTTAAAATAAACTACAATGAAGTTCAAAGGTGAGGAGGGAAATATCCTTCCTTAATAAACTTAAACTCAAACTTTTCTCGTAGATACTTAACAAATTCCTCCTTTTTAAATGGTTTATGATATAATCTCAATCTATGGCCATTAACAAGGAAATAAATTTGTTCTTCATCAATCACTTTGATTTTAAATGATCCTTTGTCAAAAATAGTATGAATATCATAAGGACCAAGCCAATGAGTCTGAAACTTTCCTTGAAAATCTTCAAACTTCAAATAAGAAAGAAGTGCCCAGTCACCTTGTTTGAACTTTTTATATTTCATGAAATTGTCATGACATTTTGATTTTTGTTTTTGCACTATGATAGTTCTTTGAATAACATCTTGTCGGATTTCATCTAGCCCATTCAATTATGCTAGCCTTTTCTTCTGAGAATCTCACAAATCAAGGTCCAATTTAACAATTGTTTTGTAGGTCTCCAATTGGAACTCAATTGGGAACAAAACTTGCTTCCCATAGACAAGCTCATAGGAAGTATGTCCAATTGTGTTTCTCCATGTCGTTCGATATGCCCACAGTGCTTCTAGAAGTTTTTATTCCCAATTCGTTCTATAAAAATGCACATTTTTGGTAATATATTCTTTAATAACCTTTTTAGTATATTCCTCCTTCCCATTGGCTTCTGGATGATATGGAATAGAATTTTGATGCTTGATTTTTTACTGCTCCATAATATTTTGTACCAACTTGTATGTGAATTGGGTACCTTGATATGTTACAATTTCTCTTGGAACGCCAAAAAGATTAAAAATATCCTCAAAAAGAAATGTAGCTATGACATTTTCAGTTGAAAATAAAAGAGGCTTAGCTTCTACCAATTTTGTGACATAATCTGTGGAAATAAGTATGTACCTTTTCTTTTTGGATGGAGTATTTATAGGTCCAACAAAATATAGAGCTCATATTTCAAAAGGCTCTACAAATACCCGAGGTTATTGAGCAATTTCATATGAAGGTATTGGATTTCCCATTCTCTAATAGCTATCACATATTTTGACATGTTTTTTGGCATATTTGAAAATAGATGGCCAATAATATCCCAAAAGAAGGATTTTATATGCAGTTCTTTTTCAATAAAAATTCCCTCCACATGGTTCATCATGGCAAGATTTTAAAATTTTTGGTACTTCGTCTTCTCAGACACATCTTTGAATGATCAAATATGGTCTAGTTTTGTATAATTCCCCATCTATCCATGAATAGGATGCATTGGTTTTGATAAATTTTTTATTTTCTTTCACTGACAATTGTGGTGGAAATTTTCCTGTAGCTAAATAATTAGCAATATTTGAAAACGAGGGAAATTTATTAGATACTGCAAAAAGATATTCATTAGTAAAATTTTCTTTTACACGAACATCGACATTATCATTTTGCATTCGTGAAAGTAAATCAGCAATTGCATTTTCTTTTCGAGGTCTATCAAGAATAGTAATATTCAATTCTTGTAATAGTAACAACACCCTTGTAAGCCCCAAGGGTTAGCTCAAGTGGTAGTGAGCCAATACGTGCTCCTCTCTGTTGAGGGAGGTCACGGGTTCGATCCTTGAGTCCTTTGGGGTTAGGCCCCGAAAGTCGGCCGAACGGTTTACCGTGCGTACCATCCAGAAATTCTGGGGAAGTACGCCCGGGTTTCCCGTGAGCTTTCCCCTCGTGAAAAAAAACAACACCCTTGTAATTATTCCATTAGTAATTGGTTTATTCATTAAGTATCTTATGGAATATTAATGATTTGTATGGATAAAAGTTTCATAACTAGTAATGTAATGACGAAATATGTTGATGGCATGAACAACAACTAAAAACTCATTTTCAATTATAGTATAATGTAACTCTGCTCAAGTCAAATTTTTACTTTTGTAATAAATATCATAAGGATTTAAATCCTTTTGTCCCAATACAACCCCTAAGGTTGTGTCTGAAGCATCAGTAGATATGTGAAAAGGGAGAGTCCAATTTGGTCCTCTTAAAATTGTTGCTTCATTAATTCTTTGTTTCAATGTTTCAAATGTTTTATGATAATCTGAGTTTCATGCAAATAAATAATATTTTATAAGAATTTTTAAAAGTGGAGAGGCTATTTTTGTGAAGTTTTCTATCAATCATCTATAGTATCCTATAAATCCAAGAAAAATTCTAACATCTCTTTGACAAGCAAGAATTGAAATTTTCGAAATAGCTTCTACCTTAGATGTGTCTACCTTAATTCCATCTCCTAAAATATGGTGACCTAAAAAAATACCTTCATTAAACATCATAAAACATTTTTCATGGCTTAATGAAATATTTTCTTCTTTACATCTTGTTGTAGCTCCTAGAGACAACCTTCAGTTGCAAAATACCAGTGCACAGGACATCTTAAAATTAGAGGTTAAATATGGAAAATTGTATAAATGCCTCTGACAGAATATGAGTCAAGAGAATAATGGTTTTGGTTGTTCTAGGATGGAGAAGACCTTGGAGTCGATTCATGTGAATTACCCAAACAGTGAGAGGGCTCAGGAGACTGTTAGGCTGTTGGCTTTTAGATGGGCTAAGTATAAAACAATGAGTAGAAGCATTAAAAGTATGCAGAGGCATTGAGAAAGAAAAGGAGAAGGAACCCACAAAAGACATGCTTAATAGGATTAAGAATCTGTCCCCCGTAAACTCAGAGGAAGTAGATATGGACCTCAATAGAGGTTTGCGGGGCGCGAATTAAGGGAGTGCATCAAGATTAAACCATGAGTGTTAACACTTTGGCATTATAAAAACATGAATTCATGAATAAAATTGCAGACAACTAGTAGCTACATTACACGAAACAATCAAAGTAGCATAGCGTGAAAGATGATTACACATAAAAAGGAGATTACTGATAACAAAAGGAAACAGATAGATACTACTTATTGCTCCATCTGGAATCCAAATAATAGCTTTGTATCATATTAAGTTCAAATAAGTCTCCCAAATATGTGTCTCAGAGCACAGGGAGCATAATCATACAAACTTATAGCAAAATTATTCAAAATTCCAGAACCTTTCTTTCATCATATAATTCCCTACATATAGATTTCTCCTTCGAGGGTCTACCATCCTAATCATTTATGATCAACCCATACCTATGAAATCAAATATCCTACCTAACTTGCAAAGCGTATGTCAAGAAATTACTTCTGTCCTGAGGGAATTAAAAAAATAATGGGTGAAATTGAGATTTCACCAGCAAAATCATCAAAATTAAACAGAAAATAGAAAGGACATGGTTGCCCATGGAGGCTAATTATGGAAGCCTTCAAAACGGTATGGCGAGGAGCGGTCGTAGGTGGGGAGGCTGGTTATCATCATGCGATTCCATTTGTTGCTTGAAAGCTTCTGCACCCTTAGCCTTATAATTTCCACTTAATCCATTGTGAAGTGGTCAGTCGTACTGCGCGCACCTGGATCTTTAGCAGAGATCTCCTGATAAAACTGAATAAACCACAACTGTATGTTCCACCCAAAATCCCATGCTGTGTTTGAATTTTAAACCGGAAACTGTATTTCGGAGGGGGTCATGAATGTTTTGTGATATTGAATGTTGGGGGGGGGGGGGGGGGTATGAAATCACCACAAGCTACCACGTAGCATTAGAGGTAGTATTAGAAACCAGCCATTTCGAACCCCCCTGGCATTAACCTTCGGAAGGTGGAGGGGGTGTGAAAAACATTATGAGCCGTCAGATGCATTCATGTGGAGCGGAGCTGAAGGTAGGATGGCAGAAGCAGAAGTGGGTTTAGAGGGACTCATTAACACTAATATGGGCAAAAAAGGGTGCATGAGGGCTATCGATGACGTGGTAGATGGAGGTGGGACCTAAAATTCGCCCGCATATCACAATTTGCAGGATTTATTGGTAAGTAGCGAGGAGTAAAAGGCTAGAAGTGCAATGTGCAAAGTGCGGAAGCGAGGAAGGTGACGTGTCAGATGGAGGTGGGATCGTGCCCAAAAATTGCATATCACAAAGTTTGTCCAAGAGCAGCGAGGAGGAGTGACGTGGAAGGATGGAGGTGGGACCGTGCCCGCAGATCACATAATATCGCAAAGTTTATGTGATAACATCGAAGGGTAAATGGTGAAAGGTGAAAAATGTGGGGACAGGAAAGTGATGTGGCGATGAAGGTGGGACCGCACCCGCAGATCGCATGCCACAAGTTTTATGTATTAGCAGTGGAGTGTAAACATTGAAATCCATGAAGTGAGAAGTGCGGGGAGGGGGGGGGGGGGAATGTTAAATCATGCAGGGAGAAATATGAGATGGGGAGTAAGTGTGACGTGGTGGTGAAGGTGGGACCACCCGCATATCGCAAATCACAAGATTTATGTGTGAACAACAAAAGGTAAGTGATAAAAAGTGCGATGTGCAATATGCGGGAACTTAAGTGTCAGGAAGTGCGAAAAGGAAAAAAGGTAAGGAAAAGTCAGAAACAAAGGTTTTCATGCGATTTGGTAATGCAGTAAGGTTGGATGGGTCCCACAAAATCACATCGATGGAAATATAAGTTTTAGCTAAGTCTTAAAAAGTAAAGGTTAAAACTTGCGGGGAGTGATGTGTGATGGGTGATGGATGATGTGGCGTGGCGGAAGTGGGGGCCGCCTGGCCCGCGCTTGAAGCATTAGGCCTTCATCTTACCCGCTCTATCCCTTCATTTGCTTGACTTGCCTTATCCCCTCAAAAGAATCACAAGCCAACATTGGCTCCATTGGGGACGACGCACTCATTCGAGTGTGTCGAGAACTCGCAGATCACCTGCTTGTGTTCTTCTTTGATGTGCCTAGGATCATCGTTAGAACCAATTTCAAGTAGCTTTAACCAAAAAAAAATGAATTGATGCAGAAAAACACAATGACATATATACACTATGAAGGTATTACAATGGACCATCATAGCCTACTATCAGTGCTGGAAGTAAGGCTTGAGAAATTTTCCATTGACAGGCATCTCGAGTGTATCTCCTTCCAAATTCTCCAGCGCAAAAGTATTGTTTCCTTTTACCTTTGTTACCCTGAATGGACCAAATTAGAGGGGGTTGAAATTCCCATTATTCCCTTTGTATGCTCGCTTGATATCCCATCACAACACCAAATACCCAACTCGTATTTCTTTGTCTTTAGCTCTTTGATCAAATAATCCTTTCATTTTTTCTTGATACTCTGCTAGTTTGAGGCCTATATGTCCCCATGTTTTAGTCAACTCCACCAGTTGATTCATTCCTCGGATGAGTTCGTTTGGCTCTTCCTCACTTTCTTGCAAGAATCGGGCCACGGGTAATGCAAGTTGAATGGGGAAGACTGCGGCTCTGCCAGACACCAGTTCACAAGGGGACTTTCATGTGGATCTTTTAGTGGTGATGCGATTTTCCCAAAGAGAAAACTTGAGCTAGGAATCCCAGTTCTTTTAATTTTCATTGATGATCTTCTTCAAGATCCTCACCAATTTATTGTTAGATGATTCTGCCAACCAGTTCCCCTGTGGGTAGTACGCAGTGGAGTGTCCTAGCATGATGTTGTAACACTGAATTTTTTTTACAAATTTAGCCGACTTGAAAGCCTGGGAATTATCTGTAATGATTTTATCTAGGCATCCAAACCTAGCTATTATTTTCTCCTCCAGGAAATTTATCACCATCGAGTTTGTACCGTTCCTTGCGGGCACAGCTTCTACCCACTTAGTGAAGTAATTTGTAGCAATGAAGATGCATCGATGCTGATTTCTAGAGGCAAGGTGAATCTCTCCTATGAAGTCAATCCCCCATTGTTTAAAAGGTTATTCAACATGTACTGGGATTAATGGGAGAGGTGCATACCTTTGCTTTTTGGTGAACATCTAACACTTCTCGCAGGCTCGGACGCAGCCATGTACATCGCCAAACATCTTAGGCCAAAAGAAACCTCCCTTCAAGATCTTGTGTGTAGCGGATTGCCAACTGTAATGCCCACCACATATCCCTTTGTGGAAATCGATCATCACTTGGTCAACTTCTTGCTCTGTCAAACAAAATAATAAGATCCCTGCCGGGTCTTTCAAATATAGCTGCCCATTTTTCACAATGTACTTTTGAGACCTCAATCTCAAAGTGCGATACTTGGTCTTATCATACTTAGGATGGCATCTCAGCGTTAAAGATATTCCACTATATCTTTATACCATGAGGACAGGAGGTACTTCACATGTGTTTTTTGAGCAGAAGATTCTATGCCTTGATGTGCACCTGTATCCTCCTATGCCTCTCCCCCTGTCATAGACAAATTTATCCCCAAATCTTGACAGTTGGATTCAAACAAGATTTTTGCTAGCCCTTGGCCTTTAATGAGCTTGGTAGGATTTATCTCCAGTTTGTACTCCTAAATCTTGGCTATCCACTTTCCCATTTTTCCTTCACTGTCGCCCTGTACCAGAATATCCTTCATTGCTATAGTGGGTACATAAGCTATTATAGTTGATTGCAACACATACTGGTATATCCTTCAGCGATTTGACCAGAGCGTAAGCTTGCTTCTCCAGGATATCATATTTCAGTTTGGCGTCTTGCAGGACTTGACTGAAGAACGCAGTGCGCTGCCCATGCCCCTCGACATTTATTTGTAAGAGTACTGCAGTTATTGTGTGAGGAGAGGCGAAGGAGAAAATAATGAATGACTTTCCATAATCTGGACCTGCCAGCACTAGAGCTTCTGCAAAGGCGTGTTTGATTCTACTGAAAGAGTCCCTGGATTCATGGGTCCATCTGACTTCACTATTCTTCATTAGCATTTCGGTGATGTTTCATACAATCTCAGGATAGTTGGAAATGAACCTTGTGAGGAAATTTATTCTTCCGAGGAATAGCTGTACTTCCTTTTTTTTTCTTAGTAGGGGAATGTCGTTTATCACCTCTACCTGCTTTGGGTCGATCTTCACTCCCTCCTTAGTTACTATGTGCTCTAGTAAATTTCCTTCCTCCAAGGCAAACATGGATTTTTGAGGATTCAGAGACAGGCCATACCTACAACATTTATCAAAGTTCCGTCAAAGGTGGTCTATGTGTTCAACGTCACTCTTTGAAAAGACGGTGATGTCGTCCAGGTAAATCACCACAAACTTATATTTCTCTCCTATGAAAGAAATTTCCATCGCATGTTGGCATGTGGCGTCGATGTTTATTAGGCCAAAAGGAATTCAGGCATACAAGAAGGTTCCTTAAGGCATAGTGAATGTCATCTTCTTTTGGTCTTTCGAAAGCACTGCCACTTGATTATATCCTGAGAAGCCATCCATCATGGACATGCAGGAGGATCCCACCACATTTTCCAAGATGTGGTCCATCTTCGAGAGGGGATAGTTATCTTTGAGTGAGGCTCTTTTTAGATTGCGGAAATCCACGCAAAGCCTGATTTCACCGTTCTTCTTTCTAACAAGAACTAGGTTCGCCACCCATTCGGAGTCCCTTAGAGGGAAAATGATCTTGGTAGGCAACAACTTATTTATTTACTTTTCAATAGTTGGGAGAAGAAGGGGATTGATCTATCTCAACTTTTTCTTATGAGGCTTAGCGTCCTCTTTGAGTGGTATCTTGTGTTGTATAATGTCAATATCGAAAGTATTCGGATCCTGGTACGACCAGGCAAAGACGTGTTTATACGATTGAAACAACTTGAGGTACTGACCTTGGTATTCTTCAGGGACCCCTTTTGACAGATTCACCACCTTCAGATCTTCTTTTGTCCCAATATTCACATCCCTGACAGGCTTGTCGAGGTTCATTTTGATGGGGTTTACTAGGATATCATTCTTTTCAAACAATCTCTCCAATGTCATGAGCCCCTTGGGGATGACATTTCCCTTTAATTGTAGAACACGATGTCTAGCCAGTGTCTCTTCCCATCTATTTTTTGGCTCTTCAATATCATCCTCAATTACTGAGTTGATCACCATATTTGAGAACTCGCCCACCATTTCCATAAAACGTTGGACCTGCTCTTCATATTCTAAGACTTACCAATGCTTTACGTTTTCCAGAATGGAGGGGTGGTATCACACCTCAACCTCATATCTGAGCAAAGGATTTTGTGGGGGGCGGAAATTACTAGCAACCATAGCTAGTGAGTCTTCCATTCTATTCTTATCCCTCGACATGAACTGAATGTTAAAAGCAGAAAATAATTTCTTGACTAAATCCCATACCTCATTCCTTTAAGCTCTAGGCCGCAGATGTTTAGTTTGGCATTGGCTTATGAATTGCCTCAATACAAGCTTTGAATCTCCAAACACCTTGAGGTTTTGTATGTTCATGTTCCATTCTGTCTGCAACCCCAACAATAGGGCTTCATATTCAACCATGTTATTTGTGGCTTCGAATTACAGCTTAATGGAGAGGGGAACGAAGCATCCTTCTCGAGATATCAAGAGTACCTCGGCCCCGTTTCCTTCCCGTGAGTAAGCTCCATCAAACTGCAAGGTCCATATCTTGTTTTCCTCTTTTCTCATAGGATTCTTGTGTATTAGAGGACATATCTTTGTTTCTTGCAGGAAATTTTCATCCTCCTCTAGCATAAGACAAGAGAATTCGCCCTCCTTAGTATATACTGGAGAATTTGTGGAACCATTAGCTTTGGTGACCATCTTCACGAATCTGGACTCACGGTATAATCTTCTTTCCTCCCCAATGAATACTGGAATAGTGGCATAGGTGAGGTCAAGTTTTATGGATCCTCCAATCTTGATACCCCAAGATCTGGACAACAACATTCCAAACCGAGTTGGGATATCAGCCACAACAATGTCCATTACCACGCTTTTGGCTAGAATCTAGGTTACTTTTACTACCAGATATTTTACCATGCCCAAGCATTTCACCCTCTTGGAATCGAAAGAATACAGAACTTTAGAAGTCTTGGTGATCTGCAACCCCAACTACTCCATCAAAGACAATGGAAACATATTATGTGAAGCCCCAGAATCTAGCATGCAATTGTGAAATAACAGGTCATGTATAACTAGAGTCACATAGAATGGGGGAGTGGCTAAGTCCAAATCTTGTACATGAGGTCCAAAAACTACCATGGGTCTTTCTTCTTGGAGATTGAGGCTGTCAGGAAGAAGGCCTACGCCATCGGGCAGCATGAATTGGGACACTTGGGCCTTGTATGAAGGTTGTTTTAGGAGCTCGATGAGGGGGATTGGGATCTTGACCTTCTCTAATTCTTTCTGGAGGCTAAAGGTCGTGGGAGATTTTTCTGGAATGACTTCTTTAGACTACTCTTTAGGGTGGTTAGGGAGGTTAAAGGTTACAGATGATGACTTCTCATTTGCGGGAGGATCAGAGCCTTGCTTTTTGGAAGTGGACACATAGGATTTATGATGGGAAGACTCTTCTAAAGGCCTTTTCACCTTACCGGCAGAACTAGGAGGGGTCTGTTCTCTTGATTTCAACTCTTCATCTTGTTCTTACACTCGGGTTCTCTTCCTAGAGGACTTGAGATCATACTTCCTATGGAGTTGAGCTTGCATGAAATCCATGAACTGCCTACAATACTTTTCAATATCTTGGTCTATTGAAATAACTTCCCTCTCTTCTAGCTCCTCTTGCAAGGTGATTTCACCTTCTTAATATTTTGAGTAAGCGAGGAATTTATCTTCTTGGCTGTCTATGACTTCTTCGGCTTACCCCTCCATTTCCCCTTCCAGGTATAGAGGAGGTTGGATGTGATCTTGTTTCTCTTTCCTTTCTCACTGCAAAAACTGCAGAGGGGGCTTCAGGTACTGGGGCTTAAACCCATGGTTTGAAATAATTTGGTTAGGACGAGGAGGGAAATTCTTGGCCTCCAATTCAAGCTTCACCAGATTATTTTAGAGGTTCTTGATCAGCTTATTCGTCTCTTCGATTGTATACTCCTTTGATTCCATCTCTTAATTAGAGGTAGAATCCTCCTCCATACCCTTTCTTCTGGCCTCATGCTCTTTCTTCCCTTTGAATTTACCAATAGAAGAAAATTTTTCTTCTACCTCCAATGCATCAGTCTAGATCTGATCTAGAGATGCAAACTTTATTTCTCTTAGGGTGAACCCAAACTATGGTTCAAAAGTTCCTGCGAAAACCACCTTAGCAGCTGCCTGGGGAGGCTTTATTTCAGCAAGAATATTATTATAAAGCTTATTGAACCTATTTATAAATTATGTTACATCCTCATTGTGTCTCTTTTTAATAGCATTGAGCTTTGTGAGGACATATCCATGGTCCCTCTTTTCTCCCCATTTTAGTGTGAAGAAATTCTCCATTTCTTCCCAAATGGTGACTGTGTGATAAGCAAGATATTTGAACCACTTTTGAGCCTCTCCATCCAAGGATTGGGTGAAAAGACTCAACACCACATCTAGGTGCTCTACATTTACATTCTCAGCAAAGGCACAAAAATTTTCAATATGTCTCTATGCAGAAGTACTATCTTCCCCGGTGAACTGAGGCAGGAATTTTAGATAATATTGAGGCATGTCATTTAGTACTGGAGGTAGAGCTAGTGGGACATATTTTTTGAGGAGGAAGACAGGTACAACGATGAGGGGTGGCGGTGGTAAATTTTGAGGATGAATGGCCTGTGGTATAACAGGTGCGTGTTGAATAGAGGTTGCTATATTGGTCTGTAAAAAGTTTTGGAGTACTGCAAATTATTTAATTTCTTCGGCCTCGAGAGTATGGTGCAAGGGAGGCAAAGAAATATCAGCAGGTTCAGCTTCGTTTCTTATGATTGACCTGGCTAAAGCAAAGGCTTCTGGAGAATACTCAAGTACGCGGGTTGTGGTGCTAGGACTATAGATGTAAGCTTTCTGAGATGAGTAGGGCAAAGATTCTAGAGTAAATGAGGGTAGGTCAACCTGGTTGGGCTGCTTCTCCTTCCAGATTATCCTAAATATAATATTTTCATGATCAGACAGAGAAGGGGTTCTCTACTGGGAAGTATCTGATCTAGTATGAGGCCTTTTATAAGCCAGGATTACAACTGATTTGAAATTTTATAATAGTGGAGTCACCAAGGTGAGGGCTATGCAACTCTCAACCCTTCGTGCTCACTTGGTTGAAGGGTGAAGATACTGTCGTATCCTAGGGAAAAGGCTTTCTAATTCACTTCCCCAGAAATTGAACCAAAAAGATGTTGTATCTCCTAGAGACAACCTTGAGTTGCAAAAGACCAGTGCCTAGGACATCTTAAAATCAGAGGTTAAATATGGAAAATTGTATAAATTCCTCTAACAGAATATGATTTAATAGAATAATGGTTTTGGTGGTTCTAGGATGGAGAAGACCTTGGAGTCGATTCATGTGAATTCCCCAAATAGTGAGAGGGCTTAGGAGACTGTGAGGCTGCTAGATTTTAGATGGGAAAAGTATAAAACAATGAGCAGAAGCTTTAAAATTATGCAGAGGCATTGAGAAAGAAAAGGAGAAGGAACCCACAAAAGACAAGCTTAAGAGGATTAAGAATATGTCCCCCGTAAAATCAGAGGAGGTGGATATGAATGAAATATGGACAAAAAAAGAGGTTCGTGGGGCACAAATTAAGGGAGTCAAACAAGCTTAAAACATGAGCTTTAATACTTGGGCATTATACATACACGAATTCATGAATAAAATTGCAGACTGCCAACAACTACATTACACGTACCAATCAAAGCAGCAGAGCATGAAAGATGATTACACATAAAAATGAGATTACTGATAACAGAAGGAAACAGATACATACAATTCATTGCTCCATCTGGAATCCAAATAACAACTCTGTATCATATTAAGTTCAAAAAAATCTCCCAAATATGTGTCTCAAAGCATAGGGAGCGCAATCATACAAAATTACAAAAAAATTCTTCAAAATTCTAGAACCTTTCTTTCGTCATAGAATTCCCTACATATAGAGTTCTCCTTCAAGGGTCTACCATCCTGATCATTTATGATCAGCCCATACCTATGAAATCAAAATATCCTACCTAACTTGCAAATCGTACATCGATCAATTACTTCTGTACTGAGGGAATTAAAATAGGAATGGGTGAAATTGAGATTTCACCAGCAAAATCATCAAAATTAAACACAAAACCAAAAGGACATGGTTTCCCATGGAGGCCAATTATGGGAGCCTTCAAAATGGTATGGAGAGGAGTGATCGTTGGTGGGAAGGATGGTTGTCATCACACGATTCCATCTGTTGCTTGAAAGCCTCCGCAGCCTCAGCCATATAATTTCCACTTTATCCATTGTGAAGTGGCCAATCGTATTGCGCGCGCCTGGCTCTTTAGGGGAGATATCCTGAGAAAACTGAATAAACCACAACTGTATGTTCCACCCAAAATCCCATGCTGTGAATGGTTTTCGGTATTGAATGGGGGGGTGCAAAATCACCACAAGTTTCCACGTAGCACTGGAGGCAGTATTAGAAACCGACCATTTCGGACCCCCCTGGCATTAACCTTTGGAATGTGGAGGGGGTGCAAAAAATATTATGAGTTGTTGGATGAATTGACATGGAGTGGAGTTGAAGGCAGGATGATAGAAGCAAAAGTGGGTTTAGCGAGACTCATTAACATTGAAATGGGCAAAAAAGGCCGTAGGAGGGCTATCGATGACATGGCAGATGGAGGTGGGACCCAAACTCCGCCCGCATATCGCAATTCACAGGATTTACGGGTAAGTAGTGAGGAGTAAAAGGTAAGAAGTGCGATGTGCAAAGTGCAGGGGAGGGGAAGGTGACGTGTCATATGGAGGTGGGACCACGCCCACAGATCGCGTATCGCAAAGTTTGGTCAGGAGCAGTGGGGGCTAAATTTTATTTTTTACGAAGTGTGAAGTGCGGGGAGGAGTGATGTGGAAGGATGGAGGTGGGACCACGCCCGCAGATCAGATATCACAAATTTTATGTGATAACAGTGAAGGGTAAATGGTGAAAGGTATGAAGTGCGTAGTGCAGATACGGGAAAGTGACGTGGTGGTGAAGGTGGGACCGCGCCTGCAGATCGCATGTTGCAAGTTTTATGTATTAGCAGTGGACTGTAAACATTGAAATCTGCGAAGTGCGAAGTGCAGGGTGGGGCGGGGGGGGGGCAAATGTTAAATCTCGCAGGGAGCGATATGCGATGGGGATTAAGGGTGACGTGGCGGTGAAGGTGGGACCGCCCGCACATCGCAAATCGCAAGATTTATGCATGAACAACAAAAGGTAAGTGATAAAAGGTGCGATGTGCGATATGCAAGCACTTAAGTGCTGGGAAGTGCAAAAAGGCGAAAAGGTAAGGGAAAGGTGGAAACAAATGTTTGCATGCAATTTGGTAATGTAGTAAGGTTAGATGGGTCCCACCAAATCGCATCGGCGGAAATATAAGTTTCAGCTAAGTCTTAAAGGTAAAGGTTAAAACTTGTGGGGAGCGATGTGCGATGGGAAATGGATGATGTGGCTTTGCGGAAGTGGGGGCTGCCCGGCCCATGCATGAAGCATTGGGCCTTCATCTTACCCGCTTCAACCCTTCATTTTCTTTTCTTTGATATTTCCTTATCCCCTCAAAAGAATCACAAGCCAACACATATAATAAGAACTTTTCCTAAATTTACCATATCTTCTTCAAAATAATTTCCATACATAGTAAAATCATCCATGTATAATTCCACACAATCATGAATTACATCAGAGAAAATACCCAAGGCTTATCTTTGAAATGTGGCTGGTGTATTACATAATACAAAAGGAAGTACCCTATAGGCATATGTTCCCAAGAACATGTAGAAGTAGTTTTATTTTTATCTTTTGGTGCTAGTTGGATTTGATTGTATCCACTAAAACCATATAAGAATGAAAAATAATTCTTCACTGCTAAGGTATCTAACACTTGATCTATAAAGGGTAGTGGAAAATGATCTTTCAAAGTGGCTTTGTGTAATTATCTGTAATCGATACATAATCTCCATTTTCCATTCTTCTTTGTAACAATCACTAAAGGTAATATCAATTGACTATTTGAAATAGGATAAATGAAATTCACATTCAACAGTTTCTGTAACTCCTATTTAACAATTTCACTTAGATTTGGATTCAATCTCCTTTGGGGTTTTCTAACATGTTTGAAATTTTCTTGAATATAAATGTGATGCATACATGTTTTAGGATCAATTCCTTTCATATCATTGTATTCCCATGTGTTAGACCCCTATAAATTTCTTGACAAACAAGCAGGGGGCTAAATTTTTTTTGAGCCTTCAAGGAATGCATCTCCCATGACGACACATCATCCTTGAAAGCCTCTTCATGCCCTCTGCCTTGTGATTTATTTCCACTGTTGTATCCATCCGAAAATTCTCACTGATTGCAAAAAATTGTGCTCCAAAAGGCCTACATTTGCCCCTTGTACCTCTGCAGAATTGTCCATCTCACCCCTTTTTCCCCTGTTTCAAAGCCCCCTTTTCACCCCAAAAAATTCTTCCCTTAGTACTCATAAACTATCCCAAAATCCCCTTTAAATCCTACATCCACCCCTGGTTTGGCTTAATTTCCCCTTTTTTCCCTTATCGTTACCCTTCATTGGCCTTTAAATGCACCTAAAATGGGCCAAAAACCCACTTTTCCATATAATAGGGCCTAGCCCCTTTTTGCCAACCCTTTAAGCCACTTCTCCACGTGACCCGTGCCCTGAACCAGGCACAAAGGACTCAAAGCACTAATCGCAATCGCAACTTTCAGAGAAGCGCATTCCTTTGTTGAACGGAAAACTCTGATACGATTGAGTTTGGTCTTCAAGGCCTCCACCGCGATCTCCACCGTTGATCTATCATTTTAATCAGACGGCCTGCCGCTAATCTCACCCCCGCTTCCGATCGCAATCAGAACTTTCACCGTGCCACTCCTTTTTTCCCCCCGATTGCGATTCCCCGACCAAATAACAGTTGTCCATCGATTCTAAAATCCAACGGTCCAGATTTGTTCCGCTCCCCTCCCGTCGCTCCTTTCTGTTCCTTGTCGATTCAATCTCCGTCGTTGATCTAGACCCAGATCCGACGACTGGCACTCAATCGCTCCCCATCGCAATCGCAAGGTCTCAATGCGCCTCCCAACTGCAATCGCCGATTGTGATCCGCCGATCCCATCCTAGCCGTTGATTCCCCTGTTGATCTGACAACTGGCGCTTTCTCGCTCCAATCGCAATCGCATTTTTCAAATGCTGCCACCTTCCACCCTTTGCAATTGCGATTTTTCCGATCCAATCCCGACCGTCCGTCAGTCCAAGATCCAATGGTCATAATCCAATCACACTGTCGTTCAATATGACTACTGACCCTCCCATTTCTTCCCTCCAATTGGATCATAGCAGTCGATCTCCTCCTGAGATCCGACGGTCCTGAATGAATCGCCCTTCGCCCATGACGGGTCCCACCACTCACGATCA
Source organism: Pinus albicaulis (assembly GCA_034641835.2). Lineage (NCBI taxonomy): Eukaryota > Viridiplantae > Streptophyta > Pinopsida > Pinales > Pinaceae > Pinus > Pinus albicaulis. The sequence goes on from CM076579.1 coordinate 1,312,799,387, forward strand.
TTTTCATTGCATTTTCGTTCATTTCTTTGCAATTCCGCCTATGTCCAAACTCTCGTAATTTGCATTAGATTTTAATGTTTCGCATTCATTTCTATGCATTCCGCCCAACTTCATAAACCATCCCGCTATTTAATCTCCGTCGTCGATCTCCGCCACCAGACCATGATCGAACGACCCACGAGCATTTCTCCACCGAAAACCTATTAGTCGCAGTTCACACCATATCGCTGCATTGATTCACCATTGTTCCATCTAAAACCACCGTTCTTACCACCGCCACGCTATCATTCTCACCGCCCTCCATAGCCATCCTCCCTATGCATGGATTTCATAACAGAGTTGCGTGTTTTTGCAGGGTACAAGCGGCAGAAAACCGCCATGATTCAAAATCTCTGTACAGTTACAGAGAAACATGAAAGGACCATTTTCAAGAGCCGAACTCAAGAAGAAGGGTCTGAGAAGACGTATGACAGGGCTTGCATTAAAGAAACAGAGTTTAAACTCTGTAAAATCTTCCCCAGAGCCATTAAAGTATGGACTTCGCAGTCAGAGGAAAACGTGGAAGTGACAAAGAGCATCAGGGGAAAAAATAGAGTGTTTAAGGCCTATAATAGAAGATTCTGAGCCTTAATCCAAGTATTTCAAGGCAAGGTACCAGATCGAAGACCCCTTGGATCTCTCAAAGGCCCAGCGCACAGAGGACAATACTATCAGGGTAGCTACATCAGCAGAACGTACCTACCTATGAAAGGACAAAGCGCCCATATTGTTCCCTTATTTACCATGTTCGTTAGAAGATTTCCACCCTGACGGAACAGTCCTATGCTACCAGAGAATTTGTTATGCAGCATGGAAGACCTCAAAGCCATTTATCCGCCTCTTTTTTTATTCACCAGAGTACTACGGAGTACTGCAGCCAAAGTACATCAGGGGGCATACCTGGAGTAAGTGGAAGCCTGATGAAGACCACCATTTCATCCAAGGAGTACCAGGGATAAATGTGCAGGATTTAAAACAAAATGGGCTTTGGCCCTCTTTATTTTTGAAGTTTTAATGCTTCATTTAGTTTTTCACCTACCTCCTCTGCTCTCTTCAACTATAAAATTCAAGAAGAAACTCATTGTAAGGGTTGTTGATTGGTTATCAGAGAAATTACAAGCTATTTCTTTTGAGACATAGGCTCTGTGTAAGGTTGTAAGATAGGTTGAGGAAGATGTTTTTAGACTGAATATCCAACTATTGGTAATGTTGTACTTGACTGGTTTTTCTCTTTAATATGACAAGCACATTTCTTTGGATCTTGATCTAAAGCAGCGGTGATGTTTTTCTATCTCTGTGTCTGTTTTTAACTTGCAGTTCATTTCATTTCATTTTTACTGGATCGCATCAGAAATTTGGCATAGGATTTACCCTTGTTAGGTACCCTATGTTCTGCTCTCCTTGCCTTTGATGTTTTCTACTAAATGTGTTATCTAAGGGTTGATTTCAGTTAATTTAACCAGTGTAGTGGATGTCATTGCCTGCTAGCTGATGTATGAATTAAATGAACCTGGTCTTAGATGTTCTTGTTAGGATATAATTAAATGAATTGGGAACACTGGGCGGTCTAGAACTCTTCCTCTACCTCACTAGGATCCTTTTCAATTAATTGAACCTTTCTAAGATCCCTCAAGCTGGAGGCCAAAGCATTGAGAGTTCAAAGTCTTTCTCTGATCTCAGGTCTTTAACTTTGTGTTCTAAACCTTTAATGTTTCTTGTTTGAAGAGTTAGCATTTAGGTTTTGGATCACAGGTGCTCAATGGCATGTCCTGTCTCTGGATTTGATTTCTATAGGTCACCTTGGATGGTTTCCTTGCTTTCACCTTCTCTCTTACCATTTCATATCACACAATCATCTTTAACATCCAATGCTTTAGATGACTAGCCCAACTGAAAGCCTGCACATTGAATAGCAAGTAAACCCTTTCCTGACTCCATTGCCCAATGATCTTGAATGTTCCCTGGAATTAACTTTCCTTTGCCTAAAATCCTCTTTGCTCAGCCTTGTCTTAGATTGAGCCCTTCTTTCCTGATTCCCAACAACCAAACATACATCATGTTGGTGTCCCGTGTTTTGATAGTTTGGCAAATCAAAAGACAAGGCAACATCAGAACCAATCTTTAGAGTTACAGGATCTAGTCCTCCTATTCTCAGAGAGGGATCTCTCAAAAGTTTGTTTGCAAAGGTTTATCTTGTGTGCTTTGAGTATTGATTTTAGACTAGTTATTAAGTGCAGGTGTTTATTTGTTTGATTGTTTGGTTGGAATGATACAGCAGAGCATGAAGGGCCTAGAAAAGATATATAGGGCAGCAAAATATCTGTTTCATTGGGCAAATGGAGTCAAAAAAGTTCATAACACACTTATCAAAGGATATGGGATATCAAAGGGCAAATCTAACTTGGCCACAGGATCCTTTTGTTTTTGGAATGGGATGAACATTAATGATTTGGAAAGAGAAATTGAATTCTCAACAAAGGGAATTTGAAAGCATAATTTGAAACAATAAAGGGTTCTTTGATAGACAGGGCTAACCATAAATTCTACAAATCACACCTTTAAGCAAACAATGATTTCAAAACAACTTTCAAAGTAAAATCTAAGATTCGGGGAACACCCTATTTCCTCAAATATTTTATTCTGAAGGAATTTAGAAAACATATAAGATTTACTGATAATCACAGTCATAGAAGAGGGAACACCTAAAAACATCTATGATCATAATTATAACGACCTTTAAACCCACTGTTTAAGTGAGAACAAAGGGCGAGATCAAAACAGACCTCTCTGACTCACTGTAAGCAAAGAACTTCAAAGGGAGACTTCAATAACAGTTTTTAAGTGGCAGCAGACAAGCAGGGAGAACCATAAATCATGTTGAAACCAACTGTTCAAACTATTAAGGAAATAAACAAGCATGAAGACTAAAGAGAAAGATTAAAACCTCTAAACTACTTCAGCAGCAGAAAACATTAAACAGTGAAGGGTGAACAAGTCTAAGGTGCTTCCAAGAGTCATTTCTTAGCCTAAAACTTTCAGCCTACTGTAGTAAGAAATCATGGAACATAATGAAAACAGGGGAAAAAACATAAAACAGTTCAGAATACTTCACCAACAGCCAAGCTCATGGATCCAATGATAGAGCCTTCTCATGAACAAGCATGCAACAACATCATCAAGACTTCGAAGACTCCAGTTTCTTCTTCAACTTCAACGGACTATGTATTTATTTTAGAGGGTTTCAGTATTACAACTCGTGATCAAACAACAACCAATCAACCAACAACTTCTCATTTTCTACAGAAGTATTTATAGAAGGATGAGGAGGTGAGATCTTATAAAAGATCTCCTAAGGTAATTAATACAGATTCAGGACTTCTTGGCCTTTTGAGGGGCTCGATGAAGAAGTTTCCAGGTGTTTCTCTGTATTAACTATTTTACAATTAATATCAAAGCTCGATGGGAGCTTTGTTGACTTTGAGGCTCTGCATAATGTTTGGAGTAACTCTGCAGATATTTGTTGCATTAGTTTCTTGTGGCAGAATTAACTTCTTGGCAGCGCTGGAGGCAGATATTTCTTTAAGCAATAACTTCGGCCTCTGTTTGAAAGGTTTGAGGCAACAGGTGGCTCTGTGTTAGCTGAGGAATAAATTCGCCTCAGAATGCAGCGGTGGCGGTCTTTTCTGCCTGTCAAACACTTATAATTTCTCCTGACTGTGTTTTAACTCTGGGAATTAGGCTTTTGATAAGAATTCTTATCCGTAATTCCCATATCTATCTTCAATCTTCTGTTCTTCTGTGCTGTGTCTTCAAAACTGATACTCTTTTAAATTGCGTTTAAAATGCAGTTTCTTGTCAATGTGTAGAGCCATGTAGGGCTTTCAAAGGCATCAATGCCCCATAGAGCATCGATGAACAATTAAAATAGAGCCTGGCAGAATGGTTCCCTTTAATAGTTCAAAGGTGTGGAAAACGTCTTTCCCGACCTTCGACCCTTCTTCGTTAAACAGTGGGAAATCATAAAAACATTTCCAAAACACAAAAATAGTTAAGAAATCCTGTGAAAATAGGTTAAATTGCTTCAGAAGGCAGGAGAGGAGCGTAGTCATTGGATCGGGACACGTGGACGATCCAGATCTAATTGGGGAATCGCAATTGGTGGGAGGTGGAAAAGGGTGCGATGAGAAATCTCCAATGCGATTGCGCGATCGGGAGGGCATAAGTGATTAGACGATGACCGTTGGATTTGAGGATCAGATCAATGGTGGAGAATGCATCGGGGAGTCGCAATCGGAGGGGCAAACAAAACGCATGCGATGGAAAAATCCGATGCGATTAAGCGCTGGCCGTCGATCTATAGATCAGATCGACGGAGGAGAGTGAATCGGAGGGTTTTTGAAGCGGGGGCAAGACTTGTGATCCGATTTAATGAGGACCGTTGGATCACAGAAGGCGGAGAGGAGATCAACGATGGATAGAAATCCAGGGATCGGCAATCGGGGCGAACAAATAAACGTACCCAATGAAAATTTTCGATGCGATGTAGCGCGGACCGTTGATCTGAGGGTCAGATCAATGGTGGAGAATGAATCAGGGGATGGTCGATCGGCGGGAGCAAACAAGTGTATGCGATGGAAAACCCTGATGTGATTGGGCGCTGGCCGTTTGATCGTCTTACGATCAACGATGGAGATTAATTTTTAGAACGAACTGGCGGAAACCCTTATAATATACCAAAACCCAAAGTTTTTAATATAAACAAACGTTTAATGGATTAGGGCGGAAATAAAATATATATAAAGGATAGGCGCCAGCCTGCGGGGCCTTCGGATATATGGAACGCAAAGGGCCCGGGGCTTAGTACATCAAAGGCCAATCGCAATCAGAACCGCGGGCCTGGTCTTTTCGATCAACCCATTGTGAATTCTCTGATCGCGATTGCGCGATCGGGTATTTTTAATCTACCTATTTTTCATATTAAAACACGTGACTTTGGTTTTTGGTTAATAACTTCGGGAAAGTGGGTTTTGGGTTTTACAAAGGAAAAAAGCGGATCAGGCATGAAATATTTACAAGTTTTTTAAACGCCGGGTCGGGCCCACAGGATATATATAAAATATAATGCAATCGGGGCTTTCTCAATGCAAAACCAATCGCATCGAAACTTTTGGAAACATGTCAAAGACTTGCGCATTTGAGTTTTTGTGATGCAATTAACGTCAAAAAGGTTTTAGCGCTTGGTTTTAACGCGTGGGCATGTGGGGGGGGGAAGTGGTTAGGACTTAGCCCAAAGGGGCTTAAGTCCATAGTCATAATACTTGTATTTTTTATGAATTTTTCATAATTTTCAATGGAATTTGATGGTTTCGGGATAGTTAAAAAATGGGTTTTTAACTATGGGAAAGTGATTTTCATAAATGGAAGAAGAGGATTTATGAAAACAAGGGAGTTTCTATGGAGAAAAAGGGGAGAAAATGAAGGTTTGAGAAGGGGGAAAATGAAGGTCTTTCAGCAGTCTTTAACTTGGAATCAACAGAATTTTCTGAGTATAAAATGGAAATAGTAATGAAGATTTTTTGGACAAAGGCATGAGGCCTTCAAAGAGTCTTCAATAGCCAACAATTTTTAGTAATAAAATGTGTTCCTTGGAGGCTCAAAAAGTCTTAGCCACCTTTTGGTATAATCAAATATTATAGGTGGCTAACACATCAAACAAACAAACCCCGAGCCTTATAACTAGCCTAATATCTTAATCCTTGAACTTCCAAGACATACACCTTTGAGAATCATAGAGAGATCCCTCTCTGGACCTAGGAGGGCTAGATCATAAGGTCTGAAAGTGGTCTGATGTTGTCTCATCTTTTGGTATTGCCAACCTTTCCAAAACATGGGAACCCCAACATAATGGCGACTCCGTTGGGGAAAATCTGAGAGCCTATAACTGATAACATTTGTCTGTCTCCCATTGTTGTCACCAACATAATGGCGACTCCGCTGGGGAAATTCTGAGTATTTCTCACCTCACTACATCATAAGAGCCTCAGAGACCTAGAAACTCTGGACAGGTTGGTAGTGAAACATCTCCATTTGCAAAACAACCTCTACACCATTTGTTGTGTTTCTCCCACACTCTTAGATAAAGTCTGGAAAGGGCCAGGTAGCCTCCGGATCTCACACTCTTTTGGAGGTGACATATCTGGTAAAATCCCTCCCAGTTAATCTCTGGTTAGAGTTTGTTGTGTTTTGGAGGTTTCCTTGAAAAGGGAGATCTCATAATCACTGTGGTGGATATTGTACCCTTCAGAAACACCCTAAACCTTCCACCTGGCAACTCCATAGCTCCTTAAAGATCAAAGAATCCACTGGTGATCAGTAGGCCTGCTGATTATCTTGGTTCACATAAGACTCCACTAGGAGACCAGCCCCCATAACAATATCAACCACAATAGAAGTAACAAGAAGGGTTAAGCTGCCTTGGTTGGAAAAAAACATTCTGGCTTCAAGAACCATTCATACAAGAGCTTATCCTAACCCAGACCCCCCTGAAATAGTTGACAACCCTGAGAGTATCCTCAAGATATCTCCTGCACCTATAAGACCAACTATTTCTAGCCACATCCATAGAGCTAATTCTACACCAGAAGACTTTACAACTCTATCAGACCCATTTTTTGACCTAGGCACTCAAAACAGTTTACCAAGAACTAGTTCATTCAGCGCCCTAGACCAGCCAGACCTTGAGCTTCCTGGTTCACCACCTCAAAGTGGTAAACACATTAGGGACAGAGAGACCCCTCCATCCACTCCCCCTGATATTCATTTCATTCAAAACTTGGGGCTCTGGCACCCTAAGTCTGCCCAACAAGCTTCTGCTGGTTCTAGTATCCCTGCCATCCATATCCCAGCTGCTCAAGTTAACTCCTTACTTCCGCAGAACATCATCATGGCAACCTGGTATGCACCCTTGGTATTACCTTAGCCTCTAGTGCTCTTACCCAACGAGTGTCAATCGAAGATCCCACATTTCACTGCCAAAGAATCTACCACAGCTCAGCACCATGTAGATAGGATGGAAGATTCTTTTGACTACATCGAGATAGATGATGATACAGTCAAAATGAGAATCTTCGCCCAAAGCTTAGAAGGTGATGTGAATAAATGGTTCGAAGGCCTACCTCCCAAAAGCATCCAAGACCTTCCTGCTTTATATCAGACCTTCATAAACAAGTGGGAAGTTAAGGCCAACCCTCTCCAAATCCTAGCAGAATACAAGAACCTGAAAATAAATGTAGGAGAGAGTGTCCAGGACTACTCTACAAGGTTTAACAACATTTATAATTCTCTTCCTCCACACATGAAACCTCCCCTAGGTATGGTTCTAGTGAAATAACCCGAAGGCCTGGATGCTGACATGGCCTACCAGCTTAGGGAGATGGATTACAACACATTGGAAGACATGCAAAAAGGAGCAGTGAGTGTAGAGGCAAATTTGATTGATAAAAGGGCAAGATTGAGAGCTGAGAAAAGGGTAACATATAGAGATGACAACGTAGCTTCCACATTTGACCTAAATTATGACCGCATATCCAAAAACATGGAAATATACAACAAATGATGGAAAAAATGGTTGTCACAGTTAGTAACCAAAGCAGAAATCAAAACCATAACCAAAACCAAAAATTTAGGAGAAACATTGCCACTCCCAACAAACAAAGAGAATCAGATCAGCAAGTTATTCCCCCATTCCAAGAGAATTTTCTTGATGAAGATGAGGGAATCATAGAAGAGTCAGAGGGAAACACAATAAACATGTTGGAAGTAGAAAAGTCAATCCACAAATGTTCCACAGAAGAAGATCAGCCCTCACCCTCGTATTGGGATGAGGAATGGTTAGAATCTGAGGATTACAGGTTAGGATTTGAAAATTCCATGATGCAGGTCAGAGAACAATATGAACTTAGAAGAAAAAAGAGCCTAGACACCACCAAACCAAAAGCTTCTGAGGTTACCATCAAGAAAAGACCTGAGAAAACTTCTAAAGTGACTGCTGAAAGTAACAAATCAGCAGTTGAGAGTTCTGGAAAGAACAAAGAAAAAGACAACCAAAACACTGATAAACAAGGTAAACCAACTAGCAGCACTAGCATTGCAGTTAGTGCTCCTGATAAAATTGTCACAAACACTGTACATAGAGAGAATCAACACATTGATTCAACAACTAAGGTAGTGGTTAACAAAACAGAGTCGAGCATTCCAAAGAGTCAGTCCACTTTCAATTTGGAGAGTGAGATTGCAAAAATTAAAATCTTTGTTCCACTCTTTGAGCTGGCTACTCAGGATGTATATAAAGGCCAAATTTTGAAAGCATTAAATTTAGGACAGAACAGTGACACTGTTAATTTGAATGATGATCAACTGGCCCTTCTGTTTGGTCCAAAGATAGAAGGAAAGTTTCAGGAGGGAGTAGTGCCACCTTTTTATATCAGTATCAATATCCATGATAATATCCTTCATAATGCAATGCATGACTCTAGTGCCTCACACAACTTGATGCCTAAAGTAGTTATGGAAATATTAGGCCTTGAGATAACCCGTCCCTATAAAGACATATACTCTTTTGACTCTAGCAGGGTAAAGTGTCTTGGCCTGATCAAAGATTTATGTGTAAGCCTAACCGAGATTCTAGCTAAATGCATGGTCATGGATGTTGTTGTGGCAAATGTGCCACCCAAGTATGGCATGTTATTATCAAGATCATGGGGAGCCAAGCTGTAAGGTACAATGCAGATGGATGGGACCTATGCCACAATCCCAGTCTTTGGCCAACTTAGAAGACTGTATAGAGAGGCACATATGAAATTCCTGGTCAGTATCCCTGAAAGGCCTGAAAATTCACCTTTATACTCTGTACATACAGACCTTGACTCCTTCATCCTCTGTAATGATGAATCCTTAGGGGGGTCCGAGTCCAAAAATAAAGATACAAACAATGAAACAGAGCCCATGGACTTTAACATAATGGATACTTTAGAATCATAGGAGAATGATATAGAAAAATTTAAACAGTGCACTGAAATGAAAAATCATAGTGAACCAGGAGCATAATGCAGTCAGCTGATTAGTCACCCTTCAAAAGTTCATAAACCACACCAAGAACGAAATGATGATAAACCCGAGAATGAAACCTTATGGGAACTGAATTTTGATGGGTCATGCACCAAGATAACTGTTGGGCCAGGAGTGTGGATGCATAACACAGAGAGCGATTATGCAGAGAGCCATGCCTGCAACCTGCACTTCAAATGTACAAACAATATTGCAGAGTATGAGGCTCTTATCCTAGGCTTAAACCTATTGATAAAATTAGGAGCTCGTAGGATAATTGTGCATGGGGACTCTGAGATGATCATTAAACATGTGAATGGTGAATACACAGCGAAACATCCTAGACTGAGAGCATATAGGAATGACTCTATGGATTTATTGAAAACCTTTGTAGAATACGAGCTGGTGTTTGTCCTTAGGAGCCAGAACGCAATTGAAAATGGATTAGCGTGCATGGCTAGTTCATATCATAAACCTCCCAGTGACCAAAAAATCATCATTCAGACCAAATTCAGACCTGCAGTGCCGGATAACGAAAAATATTGGCAAGTTTTTGAAGGAGATAAACAGATTGAGGATTTCCTAATAAGCAGAAATGAGTTTGAGTTTTCCAATTTAGACTCTAAATATGACAATAACTTCCTAAGGGAAGAGTCCTCAGATGAAGAAGAACCACCTTGTAACATAGAAATAAACGTTCTAAACGAACAGATTGGAAATCCAAACGAAGAACGTGAAAACGCAGACAGCGAAGAAGTAGAGGTGCTATGGGCCAAAGACAAGAACATACCTCGAGGTCTAGCACCTTTAGAAGACCTTTTTTACTTTGATGATTTAGCAAAAAAGCCCACTATAGAACACTCAGACTCTGAGGTTAAGGAATGCAACATAGGCACTGAAGATAAGCCCAAGATGATCAAATTAGTTAGGTCCCTGCCTGCAAACATGAAAAAGAAATACATTGACCTATTCAAGGAATTCATTGATGTGTTTGCCTGGGGCTATGAGGACCTGAAGGCTTATGATACAAACATTATACAACACAAAATACCTTTGAAAGAGAATCAGAATCCCTTCAGACAAAAATTTCGCAGAATAAACCCAAAACAATTGCCTGCAGTGGAAAATGAGATTAAGAAGATGTACGAGGCAAGCATAATTGTGCCTGTGAGGTTCTCTGATTGGGTATCAAACCTGGTGGTTGTAAGAAAAAAAACAGGAGATATCAGGCTATGTATTTATTTCAGGAATATTAATAGAGCCTCACTCAAAGACAATTACCCTTTGCCAAAAATGGAACACATCCTTCAGAGGGTAACAGGCTCAAAAAGGATCTCCCTGCTAGATGGGTTTTCAGGTTACAACCAAGTTTTAGTAATCCCAGAAGACCAACTCAAGACAACCTTTACCACTCCATGGGGCACTTTTATGTATGTAAAGATGCCTTTTGGACTGATGAATGCTGGTGCAACCTTTCAAAGAGCAATGGACATAACTTTTTCAGATGAAATAGGACACTTCATTGTCATATATTTGGATGACATAACAGTCTATTCCAAGACTGAGGAAGAACACCTAGAACACCTGAGAAGAGTATTGGAAAAATGTAGAAGGTTTGGTCTATCATTGAATCCCAAAAAAATTGTATTTGGGCTGCAAGAAGGTAAGATTCTTGGCCACATCATATCTAAGAAGGGGATTAGGATAGATCCACAAAGAGTTGAGGGAATACTACAAATCACACACCCGAGAAATATCAAAAAGTTACAGTCCTTCATTGGGAAGATCAAATTCCTCAGGAGGTTTATTCCCAACTTAGTTGAACACCTTAAGAACATGACTAACATGTTAAAAAAAGGTGTAGGAGTTAAGTGGACTGTTGGGGCTAAGAAATATTTTGAATCAGTTATACTTGCACTCACCTAGGCTCTTGTCCTAATCAGCCCAGATTTCTCAAAGGATTTCCTCATCTTTTCATTTGCCTCTGAGCATACGATAGCTGCAGTTATACTGCAGAAGAATCCAGAGGGAATGGAACAACCCATTTTCTTCTTCAACAAAACTCTCAGAGATGCACCCTTGAAATACAACATAATGGAAAAACATGCCTACGCTTTAGTCAAGGCCTTGAAAGACTTTAGGGTGTACATATTTCATTCCCACACCATAGCCTATGTGCCAAATATAGTGGTTAAAGACATCTTGTCCCAAGACCCAGATGGGAAGAGGGGCAAATGGATTGCTGTGATCTTAGAGTATGACCTTGAGATAAAACCCACCAAACTGACTAAAGGTCAAGGCTTAGCTCAACTAATGGCTGAATCAAATCTACAAGCCCTTGACATTAACATGGTAGATGCCCTGGACGAGCAGCAGGGATTGCCTGATCCCATTGTTGAGGAGAAGTTTCAGAGCTCTCCTTGGTATTCTGACATTCTGTATGTGCTTACACACCTCAATGCCCCTCCTGAAATATCAAAGACAAAGGCCAGATTCTTAAAGCTAAAATCCAGAAGCTATTGTATTCTGAATGAATGTTTATACTGGAAGAGTACAAACGGCCTATTGCTCAAATGTTTGCCTGAGTCTGAAGCAGAAAGGATTAAACAAGAGTTCCATGCAGGAGAGTGTGGAGGTCACCTGAGCTGGAAAGCCACTGCCAAAAAAATACTCAGAGCTGGCTACTATTGGCCCACACTCTTCAATGATATCCATAATATGGTAATTGCCTGCCACCAATGCCAGATTTTTGAAGGCAAAAGAAAGCTCCTCCCCTTACCTCTACAACCCATCACTGTTGAAGGTACCTTTATGCAATGGGGCCTAGATTTCATAGGATAAATTCATCCTGCTTCTTCTGCACAAAAAAAATGGATCCTAACAGCCAAAAACTACTTCACTAAGTGGATAGAGGCTATACCTACTAGGAATGCCACAGATTCGGTCATCATTAGGTTCCTAGAAGGCCATATCCTCTCTCGATTTGGTTGTCCAAGAAAAATAATCACTGATAATGCTGCTGCTTTTGGATCCAAGAAAATGGTTGATTTTTGTCACAGGTATCAAATAGTACTCGGTCATTCAATTGCCTATTACCCACAAGGTAATGGCTTAGCTGAATCATCAAACAAGAGCCTGGTGACTATCATCAAAAAGTTGCTGGAAGAGAACAAAAAGTCATGGCATAACAAGTTAGTGCATGCTTTGTGGGCTAACAGGCTTACAACAAAGAAATCCATTGGCAGGTCACCATACCAGCTTGTCTATGGAACAGAAGCAGTGTTTCCTACCAGCCTTGGAATACCAGTGATCAAAATTGTTCAAGAGATACAAATAGAAGAAGATAGCATGGTGAGGAGAATAAACCAGACAATTCATCTCCAGCAAACAAGGGAAGAGGTCTATAACAGAGTTGTGAAAGTTCAGGAGAACATAAAGAATTTTTTTGACAAAAGAACTAAGGCTTCTTATTTCAAAATTGGAGACAAATTTTTGAAGTGGGACTCGAGGAGAGAGGACAAAGGAAAGCACGACAAGTTTGACAATTTGTGGCCGGGTCCATACATCATCCAAGCCACTGTGGGTCCAAATGCATTTTTTCTATAATAACCAGATGGTACAGAGTTGTTTGGGGGTCTTGTCAATGGCAGGATGCTCAAGCACTATTACTTTTGAATTCCAATTTCTAGTTTCCATCCCCATTGTACATACCATTGCAGTGTTTTATTTTCAAGAAAAGAGAAAATGTTCCAAAAAACAGAAAAAGGAGAGGTTCAGACATGCTCAAAACATGAACCTCAGAAATGCAAAGATTGGCTCTAATATGATCAAAACCTGAGCCAAAGAAAGTAAAGATAGCTGGTTCAAACATGCCCAAAGCCTGGACTAGCAAAGAAGAAAGAAGAATCAGTTCTAACAAGCCTAAAGCCAGAGCTGAAATGAAGAAGAGAAAGTGACTCTAACAAGCTCAAAACTTGAGTCACAAAGGAAATAAGGATGCTTCAAACTTCAGATTTCAAGCCTTCAAAGTTTTGTTTTTAGTTTTCTGCAAGTTTCTGTCCATGTGCAACTGTCTTTATGCCTTGGATCCACAAAAAACTAGACTGTCTAATCCTAGTTTGCCTGTTTTTAAATTTCTGTTGTAGAATGTAGAAAAGAAATCTGTTGGACAGTCTAATCCGAGCAGATATTAAATTAGGTAGAGAAACATATGAGACCAACAGTCTAATCTGGTCTCATGGAGTGATAAGGGTAGATTTAGAATAGGTTTATTTTCTGTTTATAAAAATAAATGATGCAAAGGGTCTGCTTGTCCAAATGCACCCTAGAAGAATAAAAAATGTTAGGATTGTAGTCTGGGTAGGTAGATTGTTTGAGAATGCTTCTGCTAATTGATGTCTTCACAACTGTGGCAGCTGAAAACCAAAGAAGAAATGTGGCTCAAGCAGAAAGCATCTGACCTACTCCAAAGATCATTTCTGAATTCTTGACTCCTTCAAGAAGAAGCCATCCCCATGTGGAGCCACTGTTAGCCCCCTATAAATTTCTTGACAAAGAAGCAGGGGGCTAAATTGTTTTTGAGCCTTCAAGGAATGCATCTCCCTTGAAGACACATCATCCTTGAAAGCCTCTTCATGCCCTCTGCCCTGTGATTTATTTCCACTACCGTATCCATCCAAAAAGTCTCACTAATTGCAAAAAATTGTGCTCCAAAAGGCCTACATTTGCCCCTTGTACCTCTGCAGAATTATCCATCTCACCCCATTTTCCCCTGTTTCAAAGCCCCCTTTTCACCCCAAAAAATTCTTCCCTTAGTCCTCATAAACTATCCCAAAATCCCCTTTAAATCCTACATCCACCCCTGGTTTGGCTTAATTTCCCCTTTTTTCCCTTATAGTTACCCTTCATTGGCCTTGAAATGCACTTAAAATCGGATAAAAACCCACTTTTCCATATAATAGGGCCTAGCCCCTTTTCCGCCAGCCCTTTAAGCCACTTCCCCACGTGACCCACGCCCTGAACCAGGCGCAAAGGACTCAAAGCGCTAATCTCAATCGCAACTTTCGGAGAAGCGCATTCCTTTGTTGAACGGAAAACTCCAATGCAATTGAGTTTGGTCTTCAAGGCCTTTGCCACGATCTCCACCGTTGATCTATCGTTTTAATCGGACGGCCCGACGTTAATTGCACCCCCGCTTCCGATCGCAATCAAAACTTTCATCGTGCCACTCCTTGTTTCCCCCCGATTGCGATTCCTCGATCAAATCACAGCCGTCCATCCATTCCAAGATCCAACGGTCCAGATTTGTTCCACTCCCCTCTCGTCGCTCCATTCTATTCCTCGCCGATTCAATCTCCGCCATTGATCTAGACCCAGATCCGATGACTGGCGCTCAATCGCTCCCCATCGCAATCGCAAGGTCTCAATGCACCTCCCGACTGCAATCGCCGATTGCGATTCGCCGATCCCATCCTAGCCATTGATTCTCCTGTTGATCCGATGGCTGGCGCTTTCCCGCTCCAATCGCAATCGCATTTTTTAATTGCTACCACCTTCCGCCCTTTGCGATTGCGATTTTCCTGATCCAATCCCAACCGTCCGTTAGTCCAAGATCCAACGGTCATAAGCCAATCGCACCTTCTTTCAATCTGACTGCTGACCCTCCCATTTCTTCCCTCTGATTGGATCATAGCCGTCGATCTCCTCCTGAGATCCGATGGTCCTGACTGAATCGCCCTTCGCCCATGACGGGTCCCACCACTCACGATCATTTTCATTGCATTTATTTTTTTAGCACCAAAAGATAAATTTATTTTTTTAAATAAATTTAAATTATGACGGTGTGATATGTAACGATAAAAGCATCGCCATCACAAAAAAAAACAAAAAACAAAAAAAAACAAAAACATAAAAAATTAAACACAAGTTTTTTGGACTTAACAGTGTTATTTGGTAGAGGTGCACCAATGTGTTATATTAAACATGGTGCATCAATAAACAAAATTCATTTAAAAAAAAAAACAGACAGGGTTGGAAGGGTTTCGATCTGATTCAATAAGTGGTCCCCCTGCTTTACGTGTCAAATACCTTATATATAGTAGCACAAACCCATTAAATCTAAAATGCATAAAATGAAAATCCATAATTGTGAAGTGGTAGAGGGAGTTAAACCCTAAGGTGAAATTTTGTAGTCATATAAGCAAGAAGAAGCAAGGGTTTAAGGTAAGTATTGAATTTTTTTTTTTTTTTTTTTTTTTTTTTTTTTTTTTTTTTTTTAATTAAATCTAACATAAATTGTAAAAAATGTATTAGTAAAATTTAAAATTTTTACTATGCATAGTTTTTTGTGAATCACCATACCTTTCAAATTCTGATCTTCTAAATAGTTTTGTTATTCCAAAGTATTTTGTTGCTCCATAGTGCTTTGAGTATGTCTCTCTTACAAATCTCTCCCTTGAAGTTTTAGTAAAAATAATGAAATAGTGAATAACTTCTTAATATTTATAAGACTATGAAATTAGATTTTGAAAAATTAATTATTGCTCATTTTTCAGTTTGAAAAAATAAAATCATGCCACTTTTTTTTTTAGTTTTATGGAACATCGGTGCATTTCATATTAAAAAGCACCAGTGTGTTTAATAGCAACGTGCATCGACTAAGTTAACTTATCGATGCGTTAAATATTTTTAATGCACCAATATGTTAAAATACTTTTTTTATTTTCAAAATCCCAGAAATTGGTGTGGTTAGTATTTTAACCCATCAATGTTGTCATTATTTCGATGTGGTTAGTTTTACAAGAGAACTAATATGCTTTAAGAGTTATCTGATTTTTTATTTTCACATAAAATGGCATATCCATCTCAAATTATCCTTTAGGATGCATCCACATGAGTGGTAGTAGTTCATAGTATACATTTTCCACTTAAAGTCGTCTTATTCTTGAAAAATGGTTTGAAAACTATATTGAAATTTAGATTGTGGTCATATGGTACTCGAAATTAATTTTAGGTATGTATACAAAAAAAAAAATTGTTGATTTTTCTCGAATGTGGGGAGAAAATCTCATTATATCAAATGACCAATTCTTCAATTTCTAGCTCCTTCCATATTGCTCAAAGTCTTTCGTAGATTTCTCCCTTTCCATCTCGAGTAAGTTCACATTTTATTTATATTTTGATTATCTAATTGATTTTTTTTAATATATGTCAATTTGAATAAAAATGTATCTAAATTTGTAGGATCCTGTTTTAGAATCAAGTTCAGATGCAGGAAAATATTCCACCAATTCAAAAAATTTGGAAGCTCTTATCAAGAGCAGCATACCGCAAGCAGTTGGTAGATGAAAATGCAAAATCACTTTACCCTGCCAATTGTAACATTCCATCTTCCAGCCGCAATCTTGAGTCAACGATGGTAATAATTGTTTTAGTATAATGTAATTTCAACAAACAAATTGAATTGTGCTTACTGATATCAATGATGTACAAATGTTCAAGATTTTTTGAAATTAGAATTCTAATGATGATGAGCAACCCACCTACCATCTTCTGATGCCCCCCACTACAATGTCAAATAGAGAGAAGGTTGCATTAAGAGAAAGACTTGGAGATGAAGCATACAAAGAATGGTTGAATCAACAACCTATTCAATTCCCACTGCATCTAGATTCACTAATTAGGAATGACTACAACAATAGTATTTCTTCATCACAAGTTGGAAATGGAGGCAATAAAATAGAGGTTGTTATGGATGATTATTTACGGAGTATGATTTCCATGGAGGCAATGTTATTAAATGCATTCCATAATGATGAGCTTGGAGATGATGCTCATATCGCTGATACATTTTTTGAAATACTAAAATATACTTCCATCACGCCTCTCTTTGGACCTAGAGGCCAATCAAAGTATGCCTAGTTGGGGACAAAGATGTTACTATACAACTTGAAATAAAATTTTGGCATGTCGAAAGCATGTTTCTCAGAAATAGTGAGGTAATTGACCATGATCAAGTCCCTTATATTTTGAAAAATATCTTCACACAATCAACACTGAAAATGGTCGATTTTATGAATGTGTTGAAGGCTCGAAATTCTATTGCAACAACATGGGGAATAACCACCTGGTCCGGACCTTAAAACAACTCCTTTTCTGTTTGGTGTAGTGGCTCTGACTGGGGATAATGGGACTAGTTTCCCAGTAAAGATATTGATATGGTAATGGTAGATTTTGGTACAATGTGCAATGATAAATGAATTTAAAATAATGTAAATAATCTATCTAAATAACAAAACATGTAATTCTACTTAACCTATCTGTTTAACTTAATCTATAACCCAAGAAAAATTATCATTGATGCGATCTAGAAATATGTCTTACAAAAAAAGGTAATAAAGATCATTCGATTGTTGAAAGAGATGAGAATTATGTAAAATGATTATCTTTACTAAATAGTTAATCAAAACATTTATGTGAAATATATTGTATCTATCAATTTCTTTATGTATATAATAAGGAATTACAGTTGAAAAATTGTACATAAGTGCATTAATGATAAACTGTAAGTCGAACTACATACATATCACAATATAAAAAAGAAATTATTGTAAACTTATAATCAAGACTCAATCATAAGATAAAAGTACCATATATGATAAGTTCTGCTCATGAAATCCACAGTATTGATCTGCTTCCCTTCAATCCAAATATACTTTAAGAGTATAGAAGTGAAATTTCAGTAAAACATATTCAATTTTCCAAAAAGTAGATATTGTTCCATATATTTCATCAAAGACATTCATAAAAGTACAGAAGTGCAATCTTTCACAAATTGTTCTTTGATAAAATTATGGACCCTTCTCTAAATGCATGAGAAGGGTTTAAATACTAAACTAAATATGTCAAAAATAGATTATTACATAAAAATTTGAGGATGTTTCAAACAACCTTCCTCATAATAGGTAAACTAAACTATAATCTAGAAATAAATATAACAAGATTGCTTAAGTGGGTTGATATTCTTTCGTCATTTCATCTCTGAGCTGGTATATATCCATCATCAGCTTTAACTGAGTTGGTTGTGTGATGTCGGATATGACTTGGCC
Source organism: Pinus albicaulis (assembly GCA_034641835.2). Lineage (NCBI taxonomy): Eukaryota > Viridiplantae > Streptophyta > Pinopsida > Pinales > Pinaceae > Pinus > Pinus albicaulis. Next base: position 1,312,817,638 of record CM076579.1, read on the forward strand.
TTTAAACACGGCATTTGAGAGTGTTGGAAATGATTTTATAGTGGAATTAGTTAAAGATTGTAGAGTCATGCACTGATGATGTGGTTTGATCAAGAGGTTCCAGTAATTTTCTTGATCTAATTTTGTTTGTGTTTCAATGCTTTCTTTGCACTATGTTTCCAATAGTTTGACCTCTGGGATTGCTTCGGTTGTATATTCTTTAATAAGCTTAGCATTCTGTAACTGTCCATTTAAAGACTCAATGATCTCATTTGCTAAGTTTGCTACCTTTGATGCAGCTTTCTCTGCTTGTCTCAAATGTATCTCCCAGTCTTTAAATAAAATATCTTTATGAAACTTGTCAACTTTTGGGAGATCAGCCTTCTTCCCTTTGTTTGATTCTTGCCATAAAATCAATTCAGAAATTTTCTTGTGAATCTTTTCACATTCCAATATTCTATTTGTCACTTGTTGAGTTAAAATTTTACTTTTTTCACAATATGAACTCATAGCTTATATTTGCTGACAAAAAATCTCGTGTTGTTGTTTCAAATTTGTATTCCATTCCAGTGCCTCTTTTATGAATTGTTCTGTTTGAGGTTGGATTTTAATCTTATTCATTACTGCCTCAATCTATGTATCCTTCTCAGAGATTTGTACTTGATGTTGTAACTTCAATATTTCAAAATCCTTCTAGAACTGTGCCATTTTCATCTCAACTTGTTTATTGGCATTACGCTTTTCTTATTCCAACTTGTATTTCCAACTCTTGAACTCTATCTTCTCTCTGTCTAAGTAGAATTTTCACCCTTGCTGCTTTATCCATCGTGACATTTGCATATGCCCCTACAAATTGTGACAGTTTGGTAAGATGTTTTGTTGGATTGACAAAAGTGCCTTTCCAGACAACATCTACTAATTCATTATTGAGAGCTGCCACTGTTTCATCAACTCTTCTTCTTTTCCTCCTCTTTGCTACAACTTTGTGACCTGGACTATAGAAAACATCTAGTGGAGGTATTTCCTCAATATTTAAAATGATTTCTTCTATTGGGTAGGCCAGGATGATCTCTTGTTCTTGAATTTCTAGGATTTGTTGAAGTGCCACTATTGTTTATGATATATTCTAATTTTTCTTTGGACTTTGAAAACTTGTTGATCCTTCTGGATTGGGATTAACCATTGTCTGCAGTAATTGAGTAAATTTTTTCCATTCTTTACCCAAATGCTCTTCTTGAGATTTCATTGTTTTCTCAGGTGTAGTTTGAACTTGCTGAAGTTATTTTGATGATTCTTTTAATAGTTCATCTTCACTAGTTCCTTCCTCGGTATGTATATCAATTCCTTTGATTACGTCTTCAATTAACTTATAAGGGCTCTCATTTTTACTTTTAGATTCATTATCAGAATGATCTGAACTTTGAGACTTGTGTTGTGAACGTTCTGAACCTTGAATTGATTTTTCATGTGACTCGCCCTCTGACATATCTTTTGCTTCATCGTCTAAACTAATACTAGGGGTTGGCTCTTCAACATCTTCTATTAATAACAAGTCCAATGGGACTGTTTCCAACCTCTTGTTTCTGTATTCATGAAATATTTAAGGTTTTCCACATTGAGCTTATTAGATGAAATTTTTAATACATCTGTAAATTTCTCGATTCCTTCAAATAAATCATCAAAAACATCGATTTCATGCATGAAAGGTCTAACTTTACGAGCAGTAGTAAAATTTTGGACCACATTATTAAGATCATACTATCTTCGTGGCATTAAAGCCAGATTAAAGGAAGTAATGTTTGGAATTTCCTTCATTGTATGACCTATATCAAATAGAGTGAATGTACCACACTGTAATGGAAATGTAGGCCAAATGGATTTATTAGAATCCCTGAGCTGCTTGGTTATACCATTTACAAATGTTTGATATGATATTTCTCTAGCCAAGAGTTTATCTAGAACATAGTAGGGAAAAACATGAGGGGGAGAAAGAATCCCGAAAACTCTGACATAAGTAAAATTCTCTTCTTCGAACCATCTGGCCATAGGCGAAATATCTACATTGGCCTCTTTAGAAATTCTAGGAGCTTTCTCGTTAAAAATGGTTTGATGAATGGGAAACATGACTCCATGACAAATATTATAGAAATGGGAACAAAATTCAGACTCCCACATGGCTTTATGATAAATATGAATAGGGTTAGGGTCTCGGCTGGTCCATTTCCAACCCATAATAAGAAAATTCGAGTAGAAACATATGGCATCCATGATATATGGGCTCATATAGAAATGATGTTGAACCCTTAGTTAAACTGAGAGGGGGGGGTGAATCAGTTTAACACATACATGGACTTTTAAAACTTTTCTTTTAAATCTTATTTACACCTTCATTTCATGTGAGCAACTTAATATGTGAGCAACAAGTATTACTATCAAACAGATTTGTTAATCATGTGATTGAATACGAAAGAGAGGAGAAGCGACAAGTATTTCAGGATGATTAAATCATCAACACATAAAATGGTTAAGAACACTGGATATAATTTCCACCCATAAAGGGAGAAAAAAAACCACATCTTATTATTGTTGTGATGCAAAGGCAAGCTCCAACTCCCTCTCACCACTGATTTTCTGTAGGCACCAACCTACAGGAGGCTCCTACCTCAATTCTGCAAGCTACAACTTGCAAGGAAGCTCCAACTCCCATCAATTTTCTGCAGGCACCAACCTACAGGAGGCTCCAACCTCAGTCAGCTACAACTGACATTTTATCAAGCTACAACTTGATGTGGAAGCACCAACTCCCATCTATTTCTGCAGGCACCAACCTACAGGAGGATCCGACCTCAGTCAGCTACAACTGACATCTATCAAGCTACAACTTGATAGGGAAGCTCCAACTTCCTTATTCTTTCAAAAGAAAAACACTTGCTGATTTACCTTGGATGTCAGCTCTGTTCTGTACTTTCTCTTCTGCTGTTCATCAACTCTTATATCAGACCTGCATCATATCTGCTCAGCCCTTCCTTCTTCTCTTCTTTTCTCCTCAATTCTTCATACTCAACATTCTCTATATTCACACTCTCTGACCTCTTGCAGCTTTCTTATTTTCTTCAACTATCTTCAATTCTGTTGCACACTCTCTCCTCTTCTCATTCTATTTTCATCAATCTCTCCTCTTGGATATTACCCCCTTTTATACAAGATAGCTTCATGACTATTTGTATTCTACTGGGAATTCGAAATGGACAGTCATGTCTCTTTGCCTTCTGCCTTCTCATCTCTTTTCAGCTTACTCAGAAAAATGTAACTGTAGGTGCTTATTTTAATATTACAGTGGGATATTTTCTCTCTTCCAGAGACTTGCCAATGCATCACAAACAATAAAAACAATTAAAACATTTACATTCGAATTACAATGTGAACTCCATCTCACTCATTTTGTCTCTTGGCTTGCTGCGCATTTGTCTTTTCTCTAACTGTCTCTTTGTCCCTTTCTCTTCTCTGTATGCCTTCCTGTTTATGGCTGCTGCGTAACTCCTGAATTTATGAACTGCATTTTTATTTTATTTTTATACCAGCGCTTTATATATAAATGAATCTGCTGACTGTAATTCAATCCTTTACACGCAGCAAGTGTCTTGTTGATATGGCGAGTTCCGCAGGCTGAAACATACATATATTACAATTGTATTACATTAATAATCGCCCTCCCGTAAAGATGAGGTCCGTGGGTCTACAGACCATGCGGCATGTTTTAATACAACCGCAACCATGTTTTATATATCTCACAACAATTATTTTATATAAACAATCGCCCTCCACCTTAAGCCTTTGGTCTTATATTACAATCCAATAAATCAAATCACAGCCTCTAATATATGAAGGGGTCCGGCCCCACATCTCTGTCGGCGGATCGGTGGTGTCAAACAAAACTTGTGATTGCGATTTGATCAAATGGACGTGATGACCACATAAAACATGGCTCATAGCGCAATCGGGTCCGAACTTTGAACAAATGCAATCGGGGCACACAGTATAAAAGTTTCGATTGCGATAAGAACACGGATGCGATTTTCACATATTAAATCCCGCATATAACAGGATCGGGTCTGCCACTTCAATCGCAACATATTACACAAGTCGTGCGATCAATCGGAAATTTCCGATTGCGATTAAGATCCCGGATGCGATTGAACCTATTAAATCCATCGTATAATGCCATCGGGCCCGCCACTTCAATCGCAACATATTACACAAGTCGTGCGATCAATCGGAAAGTTCCGATTGCGATTAAGATCCCGGATGTGATTGAACCTATTAAATCCATCGTATAATGCCATCGGGTCCGCCACTTCAATCGCAACATATTACACAAGTCGTGCGATCAATCGGAAAGTTCCGATTGCGATTAAGACCCTGGATGCGATTGAACCTATTAAATCCACTGTATAATGCCATCGGGTCCGCCACTTCAATCGCAATCGCAAGTCTTTTAATATGTGTTGCGATTGGGCACTGTTCATTGTATTTTGCCGATGCGATTGGGAAAGGACTTAAAACAAGTTTGAATTACAATTCATACCTCCATCGGGTCCGGACTTCCAATCGCAATCGCAACTCATATGTTCTCCGATGCGATTGACCAATGCCGATGCGATTTGACCGTAACTCAAATATGTATTATCCCCCGTTTATACACCCATCGGGTCCGGGCTTCAATCGCAATCGCAACTCTCAGTTGGTTGCATGTTCCGCTGCCCTTGCGATCTCCAATTGCGATTGGGGAGGGGTCCCACCTTATCAAACTTTTTTTTATGCGCTCCATAATATAAATGCCTTGGACCTTTGTTTATGTGATGCACTGCACATATATGTTTATATATATTTTTGCCGCTGGAGTGAAGCGATTCCCGGAATAAGTTTGTGTTATATTATATGTATAACGCCGGTTGGAGTGTGCGATTCCCGTAATATGGTTCTGTATTATATGCATTGTATTGCCGCTGGAGTTAAGCGATTCCCAGAATAAGTTTGTGTTATATTATATGTATAACGCCGGTTGGAGTGTGCGATTCCCGGAATTATGCATATGAATGTATCTGCCGGCTTGGGCGATTCTCGGAATTTTATAACGGCTCTGCCTCTGCCTTTGCTGCTCCTGTCGCTCTGCCTCTGCCTCTGCTTCTTTTTGCTGCCCTGCCTCTGTTCTTCGTTGTGCCTCTGCCTGTTTCTGCTTCAACACTGCCTCCTTTGCTGCCTTTGTTACTTCTTTGTCTCTTCCTTTCTGCTATATCTGTTGTCTTAGTTTCTTTGTGCTCCTTTCTCTATTTCGTATATAGAATCCACTCCACCTGTTATACTTGTAGCACATCCTATGAGGCTCCGATCTTCTACGCCTTCAATTCAACAGTTCTTTTCCTCAACTTCGAACTCCGCTACGTTACCAGAGTTCTGTTCCTCATCTTGATTTAATTCTGCAGAATGAGTTGATGTATTCTCCCCAACAGTGCTTCACAGTCTTCCCACTAGAATAATTGTTCCTCATCACTCTGTCTCATTCCTCAGCTACTTGTCTTATGCTCTCTTTGTTTCATCTGCTCCTTGACTTATGCTACTCCTTAATTCTCCTTTTGCTGCCTCAGGTGTTCTTCCTCATCACTCTGTCTCATTCCTCAGCTACTTGTCTTATGCTTTCTTTGTTTCATCTGCTCCTTGACTGATGCTACTCCTTAATTCTCCTTTTGCTGCCTCAGGTGTTCTTCCTTTGCCATCTCCTTTGCCTTGTTGCTTCCTCAGGTGTTCTTCCTTTGCCATCTCCTTTGCCTTTTTGCTGCCTCAGGTGTTCTTCCTTTGCCATCTCCTTTGCCATCAATGACAACATTTCCAACAAAGGAGGGATTGTCCTAGTTGAAAATACCCTATTTGTCATGTAATACATAATGGTTTTGGCCAAATTATTGGATAAAATGTTTTCCCAATTCATTATAGTAGAATTGACGACTGTGTCAATTAAGGGAACCCATTCAATGGAAAATTTAGTGGTATCAGGTCTAGAAAACAATCTACACGGAATTGTTGCTACAAAATAGTAAGGTGATGGAAATTACGCTATTGGGTACATATCGAGCTTGCCCCGCTTTAATTTGCCTTGATCTACCTTCTATTATTTCACCACCTTCATTGGGTCTTGATTCTTCTTTGCAAAATTTTCCAGGAAAGATTTATCATAAGATTTTTGTGGCATAGGAAAATGATACATTATACGCAAAACCTTTGGTGTGAATGAACCCATGTTTTCCTGTTTGGAATTCTTGACCATCCAGTCTGCAATATTGAGATTGTCGATGACCCATTTTACCATATCAGTGTATGGTAAGATCTTTGGCCTTGCAGCTATCCTATGTAAGAATGAACATGCAAATTCGAATTACGAAGGTTCTGATGAATTAGTCGCATCCGTTGTTGCTACTTTCTTTATTTCCCTTAGATTTTCTCCTTCAAATAGATTATACATGGCTTCCCATGAAAAAATTCCATTGCCCTTATTGCATGTAGTGTCTGAAAATAGTGGAGGCATGTCTGTAACTTCAGAAGTGGATGATTGGGAAATTGATTTACCTTTCTTTGTCATTTCTATTTATATCGATTTCTCAGCTAGTTTCCTGAATTGAAGCAAGACAAGTAAATTTAGAGTTGAGATGAAGAGCAAAGAGGAACAAAGAAATTGAGTCAAATCATCATAACTCAAAAATCTAGCACTTTGCTTTGAAACATGCTTTAGAAAGATATCGATCTTTTTAAGTCCCGTAACCATTGAATGTCATTAATAACCTTTTAAACGATTATCAAATATTTCACGTATTTTACACTATATGTCGAATCAAAATATTTAAATCATTAGATCTTATTTAATGAAACAATTGATTAAGTATCACTTCAAGCGCTTTAGTAATAAATAATGTATCACAAATCGCAGATTTTACAAGTATCCATATTATGTATTTTGACCGTAAGTGCATGAGAGATGTGATCTGTTCAAATCACATATCACACTTTATCAAGGTGGGCATAACTTTCATTCAGGATGATCCTACGGGGTGCGATATGTGCTAAAACTCAAATCATTGCACTTAATCGAATTTTGCGGATATGTTTCAATGTTCGTGTATTGTTCTTTTAGGTATGGACTCATTGCAATTGCTTTTCGCATGATATAAGTTTGTCTTTTAAGGAGGCGCGATGCGATTAATAGTTATAAGGGTTTCTAAGATTTTTAACGTGGAATTACATATAACTCAAAAAGTTCTTAGCGCTTATCGCAATTCGCAAATTTTACATGTGTTTTGACTTTGTTATCTTGTGATTTTTTCGATTTGCGCTAAGCGCAATGAAATCAAAGCGAAAAAGGTTCATGCCTTTATTCATAAGGTTTTAAACTTAACATTAAGTGAAATAATGTTTCCTAAAATTTTAAAGGGTCCCCATTTATTACATAACTTTAATCAATATTCAAATAAATGGGGGGGTTGTTTTATAGCACAACAATTGGTGATTCACTGGGAGAACCAGTTATCTCTAATAATTTTAAATTTTCTATCTTTTTCAAAATAAAAAGAGTTGAAGAACTATGAATAACATGAAATATAAAATAAGTAATATTTCTCTAAGCCTTAAAAAGAAAATCACTTCATTATTATCCACTTGATATCCTCTTAAAGATGAAAATTCTTTTGTCTAAATCAGTCTTTATTGGGTTTAAAGATAAAGTAATAGATTCTCTTTACGAATTAGTTTAAAATATCCTCAATTCTCACAAGTAGAGCATTTGTTGCAATCAATTATTAATAACCTTTGTCAAGGTTACCTTTTAACAAGTTCAATGATTCAGTATCCCATCCAAATAAGGATTCAGTCTTTAAAGATAAATCCTAAGTCATATATTTATTCTTCTTTCTTCTTTTTATTTTTATTTTTGCTACTTAAAATTCATTGTCTTGGTTTGGTGGCCAAATAATAACAATGCCATTCATTGGTTGTAACTTAATTGAACAAGTTGGCTCATGATGAGACCCCTTGTCTTTTGATTAAAATAATCTCAATCCATTACCTTGTTTTGGTATGCAGTTTTGGTAATGTCAGTTAGTTATTTCCCTATGATTATGTTAAGCAGGCTCATGATGAGACCTCTTATATTTTAATTTTTTGTGAAAAGTTATTTCATAAGATTAGGCATTAAAAAGAGAAAAGTTTATTGGATGGGGAGAATCATTGACTCATTAAGAGTTTCTGGATGACAATTTCAAAGTTAAAAATGTATTTTTGCAAAGAGTCCTTTACTTGGTTAAAAATAATTTTCTTGACTAATAATAGATGAAAATTCTTTTTATAAAGTTGGAGATTTCTCAAAGAAAAAATAACTTTGTGAGAAACAAAAAAAAATAGAGATCTAAAACCTTTTTATTTTTCAAATGTTATAAATACTTCTTTAACAGTCACTATTTATAAAAGTAGAAATAATAAAATATTCAAAGAAACATTATTTGTGAAGTCAATAGTTATACTATTTCAACTTTATTTTCCTACGAAGAGGTTATCTTCTATGAAAAATATTTCTTCAAAATCTGCCCATTTACAGGCAAGGATTCTCTCCTTCTTGATAAATCTTGCAATAAAAATGTCGATTGGCTGATTAACTCAGCAATCTGAAATGGTCCAAGCCACATTCTTTGGAATTTAGTATGTTTACCCTCTTCCTCATGTGCTTTGTCCCACTTCAAATACTAGGTCTCCAAGTTGAAATGATTTTGGGCTAACAGAATGTGCATCAAAGGAAGTTTTAACTAATCGCTAATGGTGATAATGTGTGATTTGGATTTATTTATTTCTTCTTCCAATTTGATAATGTGTGCTTGCCTTAATTGCAAGGAAGAAGAAGGAGTTTCTTCAATAAATTGGACTAGGGCTAGAGAAGGAATAGCTATGTTCATGGGAAGAACAACTTCTTTCCCATAAACTAGACTAAACGGAGAAGTGCCTATTGAATCCATTTGTGTAATCCGGTCTGCCCAAAGAGAAAATGTCAAAGATTTGTCCCAATTCTTCTGACTTTAATCAACGGTTCGTTTTATGATTCTAATGAGCTTTTTTTTGGCTGATTATGCTAACCCATTTCCTTAAGGATAATAGCTAACAGAATATTTAAGTTTGAAACCTCTTTTAAGAGCAATTTCTGTCATTGCATTGCCTGAGAACTAAGATGCATTATCAAACATTAAGGTAGTTGGTAAAACAAATCTAGTATTAATAAATTGATCAATGAATTCAATGATGTTCTCAGAATTAGTTACCTTTAGTGGAATTTCTTCCACCCATTTTGTAAAATGATATGTTATTGTAAGAATATATCTATGTTGCTTTGAATATTGAGGAACAATCTCACCTATTATGTCCAATCCCCATTGTTTGAATGGTTGTTCAACGTTGACTTGTTGCAATGGTAGTGCAGGTTTCCTTTATCTTCCAGTAGTAGTTTGGCATGTTTTACATTTTCTTAAACATTGATGTGCATCTTTAAAAAAAATTGGCTAATAGTAGCTAGCATGTAGAATTTTGTGAGTTGTTATATCTCCTCCAAAGTGTCCACCAGCTAAACTGTCATGTAGTTCCTGCAAAACCTTTTCTGACTCATATTTTTCTATACATCTTAATAGTATATTAGAGTCATATTTTTTCTGAATAAGACAACATTGATGATTTGATATTGTTTTTATTTTAATCTCAAAGCTCTTTTATTTTTGTAGTTGAGTTTCAAAGGAGCATATCCATTTTTAAAGTAAAAGTTAAGATCAGCATATTGAGATTCTGTATCGTTGAGGCTTACCTCAGAAATATGTATATCATTACCTGGATCTTCTTCTATTGATGAATCGGTGGCTCTAGTCAACATTCTGCAAAAACCTTTACCTCTAACAATTTTAGCTGGTTTAATTTCTACATCATATTCTTATAAGGCAGTTACCCAGTTGGCTCTCTTTTCTCCCACTTCTCTTTGCATCAATAATTGTCTTATTGCTGAAAATGGAACTATGATTTTAGTATGAGTTTTCAAGAGAAATGGCCTAAAATTTTTTACTGCTTTGAAGATAGAAAATGCCTATTTTTCAACAGCAGAATAACTTAATTCATCAATTTGTAAATTTGAACTCGAAAAAACAATAGGTGCTTCAATCTGTTCTTCATTAAGTTGTGTCAAAACAGCTACATATGATGTTTCTGAGGCAAATGTATATAATACAAAATGTTTTGAATAGTCAGGAGTAACCAAATAAGGAGCATTCATAATAGCTTTCTTGATCAATTTGAATGATTCCCTTTCAATGTGACCCCATTTAAAAAATGAATTTTTTTTTTATCATGGATTGTAAAGGAAAAACTATTTGTGAAAAAATCAGGGACAAACATTTTGACAAAATTTATTTGGCCTAAGAAAGACTGCATTGATTTCTTGTTATGGGGAAAAGGGATTTTCTCAATTTCTCTAATCCTTTCTGGATCAATATAAATTCCCTTTTTTGATACAACAAATCCTAAAATCTTACCTCTGCTTAAAGCAAAATACTACTTCTTTGGATTTAATGAAATCCCATATTTCATACATCTTTCAAAGATCCATTTAAGGTCATTCAAATGGATTCTTCTCTTCTTGGAATAAATAGTGATATCATCCAAGTAAATTACAACATATTTGTTTATGAGTCTTTTAAAGGCTATATCAATAGCTCTTTGAAATGTGGCACCTGCATTAATCAAATTAAAAGGCATTTTCTGATAAGCATAAGTTTCCCATTTAGTTCTAAATGTAGTCTTTAATCTAGCATCTGAATCTACTAGGATTTGGTTATATCCTAAAAATCCATCAAGAAAAGACATAAGTTCAGAAACAGCTACTGATTGCAGTACTTGTTCCATGGTTGGCAATGGGAAATTATCCTTCAGACAAAATTTGTTTAGATTTCTAAAATCTATGTATATGTGCATATCACCATTCTTTTTTCTAATAGGCACTAGATTGGAAACCCATTTTGAATGTCTGATAGGAAAAATGATCCTGGCTTTGAGAAATTTGTTTAGTTCAGATTCTATCTGGATTTCAAGATTTGGGTGAATTTTTCTCAGTTTCTGCTGCACAGGTTTCTCATTTGAAATCATAGGTATGGTATGTTATATGATAGAAGTATCATAAGTTTTGAGATCAGTATAATCCCAAGAAAAAATTCCTTTGTATTTCTTCAACAACTGAATGAATGATGATCTTTCATGAGAAGGTAGACCAAAACCTAAGTTGATGTTCTATGGTTTGTCATCAGTACCGAGATTTCCTAATTCAAAGTTCAAAGTTGAACTTGAAATTTTAGCATTAGTCATCTTCTTTAATCTCTCTTTAAGATCATAAAGATCTTCCAGCTTAACCACTGATTTAGGTATCAGGTTTTCTTCAATGATTTACTTTAACTGAAGGTCATGCTCATTTCCATCTAAAATTTGATCGTCATATGACCATTCTGATGTCAAGAAATGAAAAATATCATAATCATCATTAAATACTCGCTAATTGGTGACATTATCGGGAATGGATGGTCTAAAAATAAATTCGATGGAGAATCTATCAAGACTAAAATATTCAGATGGTATGAGTTTTGATGCAACATTAGCTAATAGATCAGCACTATCATTTTGCAATTTGGGAACAGAGGAAATATTAAATGCTAAAAATTGATTAGTGAGATCTTGAACTAATGTTTGACAATGTTTAAGATATCCAGAAAGACAATGGATAGTGTTTCTTACATGTTTAATAATGATTTCCGAGTCTCCAAATACCTGCAAATGTCTCACATCAAGACTAATTTCTTTATACAATCCTTGTATTAATGCTTCGTATTCTTCAGTATTAATTGTACACTCGAATTGTAGTCTGAAAGATAACATGATCTTTTATCCTTCTGGGCTAACTAGAATACAACCAGCTCCTGCACCATCATTAGATTTGGAATTATCAAAGTACAAAGTTCAAAATAGAGTTTTGACCTCTGGTTTATTTACAAAATTTGTACATTTGGAAAGATATGTTTGTGAGAAGTTTTCAATTTGAGAAATGACAGCATTATCCAAGAAGGGAGATTTTTTAGCATTGAAATTTCCTAAAAATGATTCACTTGAATAATTTCCAATAATATTGTTGGTAAATGCTACTGGTTCATTTTCATCTTCAAATTCTGTTACTATATGGTTCATATGTTTTTTCTCGATCAACTTAAATTTGATTTGGTTTTCCATTATAAGGTAACCACATATGAGACCAATATGTAGTAAAATATTCGTGGACTTTTTCAGACCAATCTCTAATCAAAATTAATCCATAGAATTGTGGAATATCATCCACTAAAATATCGAATATTTCTCCTAGAACTTCAACTTTGGCTCTGTCAAGTTGTACTATGTGAAGAACAGATTTTTGAGGATTGATATTCAACTTAGCACAAATTGTTATTGGCAATATATTAGAAGAAGCTCCTAAGTCAATCAAACAATTGTGAATATTTCTATTGTAAACTTCATATGTTAGAAGAAAAGGAGGTGTATGTGAATTAGACCTATCACCTATAAGGATTTCATATGAAGGATCAACCTTATTCGAAGAAGTAGGAGGTTTTCCTGATCTGTTTGCAGCCTAAGATATGACAGCAGTGGGTAATGGTGAAGCAAGAACTGCATTCAGTTATGTAATCAATATATTATGTTGTTTTTTTAATTTGGTAAGTTCATGAAGTGATATGTTTGTCTTTACTTTCTTCATATCTTCAACAATATTATATTCCATGGTGTCAAATACTACCAAGGTTTTTGATATAGTTGGGGAAGTTGTTGAAGGTGGACTATATTGTGAAACCTTAGAAGCAGATTTATTATTAGTTGATTTATCTTTGGAAGCTAATGTTGAAGTTTTCTGCTTTTGACCTGGCTGGCTTACTTCAGCAGGTCCTTTTCTTCTAGTAGTAATAAGCAAAGCTTCTTGTTGTCCTTCATTTGGAAGAATAAATTCCCACATGCCATTTAGATCAACCACTTCCTCTTATTAAGTTTCTTATTCTTCTATTTCTTCATATTTTGTTTCTAGCTCAGACTCGGCATTAGATATAGTGTTGGGTGGCTGAGAATTAGAAGATTGATTTCTCTTGAAAGATCTGAAAGTTTTCTTAGCATTGGAATTTTCAGCAAATTTCTTTTTTATGTCTTCCATTTCATTTGTCATGGTTTTCAGTACTTTCTAGAGGCCTTCTACATCAAAAGGATCTTTTGCTGGTTTTTTCTTTGAATCATCTTTGAAAGAAACTTTATTGGAATTTTTGTCTTCTTGAGAGCTTTTATTTTCAAGAGAAATAATATGTTTCTCTACAAGCAAATCCTCCTTCATGTTTTCTGCTAATGTAGCTAATTTCGCTCTATCTACAAAAATGGCTATATTAGAGGGAAGAGAAGAGATATACCACTCAATTTTAACTTCATCACCAGGAACTGATGTAGCAGGGATTTTATTGAGTAATTTATTGAATCTAGAATTTAAGTCTTTGATTTTCTCTCCTGTTTTAGCCTTGAGATTTGATAAATCATTGTTGAGTGTTGCAATGGTTTTGTCATCTCCAAACTTAGCTAGGAATTTTTCTTCAAACATATCCCAGCTAGTTATAGAGCGAGCAGGTAATGAAAAATACCAGGATCCTGTAGAACCTGTAAGAATATATGGAAATAATATGACCACACAGTCTTCTTCAGTTACATATTTTAAATTGATGGCTAACATATAATTGTGGAGATGTTCTTCTGCTGGTAGACCATCATCAAGATTAAATTAGGGTAACCACCTTTCAGGGTACTTAGGAAGTGAATGAAGAGGAGTTGCCATTTCTACAACACCTAGATTATTCCATGGTTGTACACGTGGTGGTATTTTTTGTCTTGCCATGATTGTAGTAGTTTGGGTGGATGAAGATATGAATGGGATGTGAGTGGAAGCAGAGGAACGTTAACTACATGAACTAGAGGAACTAGCACCAGTAGTATGAGTGAGATTTTTTGTAGTGTGTGGGGGAAGTGAATGGATTTAAGATGAGGAATTGGACAGAATCTCACTAATAGATGTTTGTGATTTAGATTTATTGGTATTTTTTCGAGAAGAAGGAATGGGAAATTCCAAAGGAGGAACTCCAATTTTCTCACTTAGAGAATGAGTCAAGATTCTTCTAGGTTGTAACATAGATGAAACACTTTCTTCAGATGGTTGTGGTATTGCAGGATTTTTAGCTGAAATGGAGGTTTGTTCTAAATTTTCAATCAAAGTTTGAACTTCTGGTGATTCATATTTATAGTCTGAAGAAAGAAACTTCTGGTATCTAATAGGGGATTTTGGAGAAGATTGTTCAACTTCTGATTTTAAAATAGTTATTTCAGATGGGGATCCAGAAGTTGAAGGGGATATAGATGGAGAACGGCTATTAGGATGGCTTCTAGATTTTTTTATCAGTTTTCCTTGTCATTCACAATTGGCCCTCCTTCTAGTGCCAAAATGTTGAAGCCCCAGAATTCCGTTGCAACAACATGGGAGATAACCACCCAGTCCAGACCTTAAAACAACTCCTTTTCCATTTGGTGTAGTGGCTCTGACTAGGGATAATGGATTAGTTTCCCAGTAAAGAGATTGATATGGTAATGGTAGATTTTGGTACAATGTGTAATGATAAATGAATTTAAACTAATGAAAATCATCTATCTAAATAACAAAACATGTAAATATACTTAACCTATTTGTTTAGCTTAATCGATAACCCGAGAAAAATTATGATTGATGTGATTTAGAAACATGTCTTACAGAAAAAGGTAATAAAGATCATTCAATTGCTGAAAGAGATGAAAATTATGTAAAATGATTATCTTGACTAAATAGTTAATTAAAAAAATTATGTGAAATATATTACATCTATCAATTGCTTTATGTATATAATAAGGAATTACAGCTCAAACATTGTACAAAAGTGCATTAATGATAAAATGTAAGTCAGAATACATACATATCACAATGTAAAAAAAAATATTGTAAACTCATAATCAAGACTCAATCATAAGATTAAAGTACCATATATGATAAGTTATGCTCATAAAATCCATAGTATTGATCCACTTCCCTGCAATCCAAATATACTTTAAGAGTACAAAAGTGCAATTTCAGTAAAGCATATTCAGTTTTCCAAAAATTAGATCTTATTACATATATTTCATCAAATACATTCATAAAATTACAGAAGTGCAATCTTTCACAAATTCTTCTTTGATAAAATTCTTGACCTTTCTCTAAATGCATGAGAAGGGTTTAAATACTAAACTAAATATGTCAAAAATAGATTATTACATAAAAATTTGAGGAGGTTTCAAACAACCTTCCTCATAATAAGTAAACTAAACTATAATCTAGAAATAAATATAACAATATTTCTTAAGTGGGTTGATCTTCTTTCATCATTTGATCTCTGAGTTGGCAGATATCCATCATCGCCTTTAACTGAGTTGGTTGTGTGATGTCAGATCTGAATTGGCCTTTAAACATGTCATTTGAGAGTGTTGGCAATGATTTTATAGTGGAATAAGTTAAAGATTGCAGAGTCATGCACTAATGATGTGGTTTGATCAAGAAGTTCCAGTAATTTTCTTGTTCTAATTTTGTTATCTGTTTGATAGATTCTGCCTGTGTTTCAATGCTTTCTTTCCACTGTGTTTCCAGTAATTTGACCTCTGGGATTGCTTTAGTTGTATATTATTTAATAAGCTTATCATTATGTTATTTTCCATTTACAGACTCAATGATCTCATTTTCTAAGTTTGCTACCTTTGACGATGTTTTCTCTGCTTGTCTCAACTATATCTCCCAGTCTTTAAATAAAATATCTTTATGAAACTTGTCAACTTTCGGGAGATAAACCTTCTTCCCTTTGTTTTATTCTTGTCATAAAATGAATTCAGAAATTTTCTTTTAAATATTTTCACATTCCAATCTTCTATTTTCCACTTGTTGAGTTAAAATTTTACTTGTTTCACAATATGAACTGGTAGCTGAGATTTGCTGACAAAAAATCTCCTGCTGCTATTTCAACTTTATACTCCATTCCAGTGCCTCTTTTATGAACTATTTTGTTTGAGGTTGATTTTAAAGCTTATTCATTACTACCTAAATCTGTGTATCCTTCTCAGAGATTTGTACTTGATATTGTAACTTCAATCTTTCAAATTACTTCTAGAACTGTGTCATTTTAATCTCAACTTGTTTATTGGCATTATGCTTTTCTTGTTCCAATTTTCTTTCCATCTCTTGAACTATATCTTCTCTCTATCTGAGCAGAATTTTCACTTCTACTGCTTTATCCATTGTGGCATTTGCATATGCCCCTGTAAATTGTGACAGTTTGGTACGATGTTCTGTTGGATTGACAAATTGTATTTCCAGACCATATATACTGATTCATTATTGAGAGAAACCATTGTTTCATCAACTCTTCTTCTTTTCCTCCTCTTTACTACAACTTTGTGACTTGGACTTTAGAAAACATCTAGTGGAGTTATTTCCTCAATATTTAAAATGATTTCTTATGTTGGGTAAGCCAGGATGATCTCTTGTTCTTAAATTTATGGGATTTGTTGAAGTTCCACTGTTGTTTCTGCTAGATTCTGAGTTTTCTCGGGAGTTTGAAAACTTGTTGATCCTTCTGGATTGGGATTAACCGTTGTCTCGAGTACTTGAATAAATTTTGTCCATTATTTATCCAAATGCTATACTTGAGATTTCATTGCTTGCTCAAGTGTAGTTTGAACTTACTAAAGTTCTTTTGACGATGATTTTAATAGTTCAGCTTCACTAATTCCTTCCTCAGTATATATATCAATTCCTTTGATTACATCTTCAATTATCTTATCAGGGCTCTCATTTTTACTTTCAGATTCATTATCAGAATGATGTGAACTTTGAGACTTGTGTTGTGAATGTTCTAAATCTTGAATTGATTTTTCTTATGACTCATCCTCTGACATATTTTTTTTCTTTATCATCTAAACTGATACTAGGGGTTCGCTCTCTAACTTATTCTATTAATAACAATTCCAATGGGACTGTTTCCAACCTCTTGTTTATGTATTCATGAAAATATTTAAGGTATCCCACACTGAGCTTATTAGATGACATTTTTAATACATCTGTAAATTTCTTTGTTCCTTCCAATAAATCATCAAAAACATCATTTTCATGCATGAAAGGTATAACTTTAAGAGCAGTGGTAAAATTTTGGACCAAATTATTAGGATCATACTGTGTCCCTGGCATTAAAGCCAGATTCAAGGAAGTAATGTTTGGAATTTCCTTTTTTGTGTGACCTACATCAAATAGAGCGAAGGTACCACACTGTAATGGAAATGTAGGGCAAATGGATTTCTTAGAATCCCTGAGCTGCTTGGTTATACCATTTACAAGTGTTTGATATGTTATTTCTTTGGCCAAGAGTTTATTTGGACATAGTAGGGCAAAACATGAGGAGGATAAAGACTCCTGAAAACTCTGACATAAGTAAAATTCTCTTCTCCGAACCATCTGGCCACAAGCGAAATATCTACACCGGCCTCTTTAGAAATTCTAGGAGCTTTCTCATTAAAACTGGTTTGATGAATGGGAAACATGACTCCATGACAAATATTAAAGAAATGGGAACAGAATTCGGACTCCCACATGGCTTTATGATAAATATGAATAGGGTTAGGGTCTTGGTTGGTTCATTTCCAACCCATAACAGGAAAATTTGAGCAGAAACATATGGCATCCATGATATATGTGCTCATATAGAAAGGAGGGATTGTCCTAATTGAAAATACCCTATTTTTCATGTAATCCATAATTGTTTTGGCCAAATTATTGGATAAATTTTTTTCCCAATTCATGATAGTAGAATTGACGATTGCGTCAATTAAGGGAACCCATTCAATGTAAAATTTAGTGGTATCAGGTCTAGAAAACAATCTACACAGCATTGCTGCTAAAAAATAGTAAGTTGATGGCAATTGCATTATTGGGTACATACCAAGTTTGTCCCGCTTTAATTTGCCTTGATCTGCCTTCCATTATTTCACCACCTTCATTGGGTCTTGGTTATTCTTTGCAAAATTTTCCAGGAAATCCTTATCATAATTTTTTTGTGGCATTGGCAAATGATACATTATACGTAAATCCTCTACTGTGAATGAACCCATGTTTTCCTGTTTGGAATTCTTGAACGTCCTGTCTGCAATATTGAGATTGTCGATGACCCATTTTACCATATCAGTGTATGGTAAGATATTTGGCCTTGTAGCTATCCTATGTAAGAATGAACATGCAAATTCAAAGTAGGAACGTTCTGATGTGTTAGAGTCCTGTGTTTTTACACTATCACCAAATTATTGTTTATTTCTTATATTTTTGCTGAATATAGCATTCCCTGACTATCATTTATTTTCAGAAATCCCGCTACCTTCATTATTTTCCATTTAAACCTCTCTATTACCTTTCATTTTACCTTTTTCTGACAATCCCATTCTCTGAAATCCCATTTTGAACCCTAAAACCCTCAGTTTAACCTCTTCCCCCTTCTTAACCCCTTTTCCCCACCTAAAACCCCATTCCCATTTCTAAAAACCCCTTTCCCTTCCCCCTTTCCCCTTATTTCGTTTAAAACAATGTAAAAAACCCATTTTCTACATTATTTTTAGGTAATTTTAATCTATCAGGCCCACTTTAACATAAACTCTGTTTATTTACCCGACCCCTTATATATTTAAGCCCCCTCTCTAAAACCTTTATCCCTCCACTTTCATATAACCCCGGGCCCCGCTTTATATTTGACCCCTCCGCATCGTTTTAAACATGACCCCACCTATCAAATCAACCCGTACTCTACCCTTCACTAGACCATCGTCAGATCTCCGCCACCCAATCCGACGGCCCTTGCTCCATATCGCAACCCTAACTGACTGATGGTTAATACCTTGGAGGGGTTGTGAAATGGGAAATTTCACAACCCTCCCATATGCCACATGTCACCCCCACAATTTATCGCATCCCCTCAAAATAAACTACCTCACCGCTTATGGCTATGCAATAAGCCATAAACCGCCTCCTCGCGCATAAATAAAAAACATCCTCTGTTTCTGATTCAAACCACTAGCCCACCGTGCCTGTGTGATAAGCCTTTTTACCCTGCGCAAACACGATAAGCCACATTACTCACCACCCTACGGGATCCTGTTTTATTAACAAATTGTTTTAAATTTTGCAGGTGATGTACATGCCAGAAAATGTAATAACCAAATTACGTTTCTAATTCCAAGAATTGTTTAAACTGGGCTCTCTGGATGACGATTTAGAAGCCTTATTAATCAAAGGATTAGGAGTGCAAGAATAAACAAAATCAGCATGGATCATGATTATTAAGGATCGTACAATTACTCCAAAAACAACGAGGTTTATCCAATGTAAATGACAATGAAAGGTGAAAGAAGTGAAATTGAGCAGTCACGAGTTAAAAGATAGAAGACGGAGTTAAAGAACATATGAAAGGAAGTCAAAGAAACATTAAAGATAAAACAGTTAAAGGACAGAATTAAGAAGAAATAAGATAAAGAAGTAAAAAGAGAAATTACAGTGACAACAGAGGCAGTAAAAGAAAAGAGATAAAAGATACAGAAGAAGATAGATTAAAGATTAAATGACAAGTCAAAGAGAAAATCAATGAGGGAGCCAAAGCCAGATGTCAAGGCCACTTAGAACTTACTACTTCTCAAACACATAGGCCACCTCCAGATTAATTTTTATTTAATAAAATCCACGAAATTCAATATTATAGTCAGATATATTTTAGCACCAATTCAGAAGTTATTGTAAAAGTTAATTCTACAGGCAGTTGGTCAAAAATATCTTAAATTTAGCTCAGGAGTTAATTTGAAATTAATTACTACAGTAGGTTTGTCAGGGATATTTTTGGCTTGGGCCTTGCATTGTCTCAATTTTCAAACATCATTTACTATGTAGTAAATACAAATTTGTCGCCCTAGATTAGGGAAACCTCCTCAGTTGCAGGTAAATACTGCATGTATTGTTCATTATCGTTGTTGGTTGTTGGGTTGGATTTTTCTTAGACTCTGACTTGCTAAGACTGTTGCACTGGAGCACTGTAACTATTTTTTAGTTGGACATCAGTAATACAATCACTTTCACAGGATCCTTGAGCTATGTTTAATGGTGATGTTATCCCTCTTTTGTTAATGTTTCTCCTTTGTTCTTCATATTGTGCATCAATCTCCCTGATAGCAGAAACATAAAATTTAGATTAAGATATGCTGCATGAGCACCTTAATTCTGTTCGTTACTATTATTTAATGTTTTCCTCTGCAAATTTTAATTAAAGAATTCTTAACTGCTCTTTATTTTCACCTAGTTGTTATCTTGAGGTTTCCTTTTGAAGCTTAAATAAAGAATTCTTAACTGCTCTTTAGTTTCTCTTAAAATTTTATCTTGAGGTCTTTCTTTTGAAGTTTAGTTAAAGAATTCTTAAATGCTCTTTACCTCTACTGAACTATTATCTTGAATGTTTTCCTCTAAAAATACCTAAATGCACAATTCAGAGACTTTCTGCATTGATTTTATGTTGAAGTATAGTTAAAGAATTCAGAGACTGTCTGTTGCTTAGCTTTATAGAACTCGTTATCATTTCATATTCATCTTGCCACAAAGATCCATTTGATATAGTTAGCTTTCCCTGTGAAAACCCTTGAAACGTTGATGTACAATTTAACCCTTTTATGACTCCATAGCCCATTGGATTAAGCTTCCCACAATCTACCTATACAACCTACAATCAATCAAACAAATCAAACAAACAACCCCAATCTTTATAACTAGCCTAAAATCATAATAATATAATCATAAAGTTAAATCAGTTAGATCATAAAAAAAAAAAGCCCTCTCTGAGACCAAGAAGGCTAGGTCTTGGTCTCCAAAGTGGTTTGATGTGGTTCCCTGCTACTTGTTCTTGCCAATCTTACAAATTACATGGAGCCAACATGATGGATTGGCCACATCCGTCGTTGCTACTTTCTTTAGTTCCCTTGGATTTTCTAATTCAAATATAGTATACATGGCTTCCCATGAAGAAATTCAATTGCCCTAATTGCACGTAGTGTCTGAAAATAGTGGAGGCGTGTCCGTAACTTCAGAAGTGGATGATTGGGCAACTGATTTTCCTTTATTTTTCATTTCCGTTGATATCGCTTTCTCCGATAGTTTCCTGAATTGAAGCAAGACAAGAAAATTCAAAGTTGAGATGAAAAGCGAAGAGGAACGGGGAAATAGAGTTAAATCATCATAACTCAAAAATCTAGCACTTTGATTTGAAACATGCTTTAGAAAGATATCAATCTTTTTTAACCCTGTAACCATTTAATGTCGTTAATAACCTTTTAAACGATTATCAAATATTTCACATATTTTACACTATATGTCCAATCAAAATATTTAAATCATTTGATCTTATTTTATGGACCAATTGATTAATTATCTCTTCAAGCACTTTAGTAATAAATATTGTATCGCAAATCGTAGATTTTACAAGCATCCATATTATGTATTTCGACTGTGAGTGCATGCGAGATGTGATCTATGAAAATCGCATATCACACTTTATCAAGGCGAGCGTAACTTTAATTCGGGATGATGTTGCAGGGTGCGATATGTGATAAAACTTAAATCATTGCACTTAATCGGATTCTACGGATATGTTTCAATGTTCGTTTATTTTTCTATCGGGTCTGGACTCATCACAATTTCTTTTCGCATGATATAAGTTTGTCTTTTAAGGAGGCGCGATGTGATTTATAGTTATAATGGTTTCTAAGATTTTTAACAGGGAATTACATATAACTCAAAAACGTCTTAGTGCTTATCGCAATTCGCATATTTTACATGTGTTCTAACTTTGTTATCTTGTGAGTTCTGCCATTTGCGCTAAGCGCAATGAAATCAAAGCGAAAAAGGTTCATGCCTTTTATTCCTAATGTTTAAAACTTAACGCTAAGTGAAATAAAGTTTCCTAAACTCGATTTGTTTTTTAATGGGTCCCCATTTATTATTCATAACTTTAATCGATATTCAAATAAATGGGGGGTTGTTTTATAGCACAACAGAATGTTAAATATTGACATTGTACATTTATATTTCCCAACAACAATAAGTTATTCAAAGGTAAGGTTCTTCTGAGTGATAATGTCTTTCTCAGTAGTTTCAAAGAGGAAAATCAGTCGTTTAAAATGTTGGTTGTTGAGTACATATCATATCATGCATGTCTGAATGATTGTATTCTATATAGAGAAGAATATGCAGACAAATGATGTAATCTGCAAGGATTCAGAGGATCTTTCATTGTAAGGAACCAGCTATGTTGTAGGGTTGGCATGCTTCACGCAGAAGTGAGTCGCGAGTTATGTGAACCCCAATAGATTCAATAGCCATGAAGCTTATAGAGGATACAAGGTCCGAAAAATTCAAGGACAAAGTACGAAGTCTATGACTCAGCATAGCCATGGATGGCGTCAACCCATATTCCCTTAAAAACATCAACTATTATGTTTGGTTTCTAGTAGTGATCAATAACAGTATCCCACAATGGTTTTCCATCAAGAACAAACATCTTGTGTTGGCTCCAATATTCCCTGGTAGAAGACAAGTGAAGAATATGGATGTTTACTTACAACCATTGGTATATGAATTGAAGGAATTATGGGAAGGTATGCATGTATACAATGTATCAAGACCCATAACAATGGAGAGGAGTTTTATGTTGTATGGCATATATTACACCACACATGATTATCTAGGCTTAAGAGTTTTCTCTAGTAAATTACATGTTTATTGATTTGTTTATATACGTAACAATATTGTTTCGCATATTAATTTAATTCATTGCAAGTGCTTTGATCTTCATGATCGCTAATGTGTCGCATATACAATAATTTTATATATCTTATAACAAAATGGAATCATGGATGTAAATGTTGTGAACATTATTTAAAGGCTAGGTGGTCAAACCACCTACGAAATCTAGTGTATGACTGCTTCAGGGTATTCCTCCTAGAAAAACACCCTTATAGAAGAGCAACATCTTCTTTCAAAGGTAAACCAAAGAGAACCCAAAGGCCTTCAATAATGATGCCAGTTGAGTGGCTTAGAGCATATGAGAGAGAGAAGGAGAAGGTGATGACAGAAATGTTATATTCAAATGGGGAGCCTATGTTCAAAGATCCAAAATTCTTCGACACCTATTTGAGAAATTACCACTAGATAATTTGGCGGAAATTCCGACGGCCAATTCGTCGCTATTCCGACACATAGTGAATATGAGAAGCTGCAAGGTTCGGGAGACAAACCATGAGCTTGTCATCTTGGTATGGTCAGCGCAAAGTAAAGTGTTGCACTATCGACACTTCTTCCATCGTTCCGAACAAGCGTCACTCTTCCGATGTCTCACAAACCGTTGCGCCTCCGACGTTTGTAAAAATGGCAACGCCCAGGTGAAATGGTTCGACGTTGGGCAATCAGCTCTTCCGGCAACATAAACCGTCGCGGTGGGCTCTGCACGCAGTGGGCGTTTCAGACGTCGCTCTTGCGGCCTTGCAAACGTCGGGTTCCGAATAAACGTGGTAGACGTTTTGGTGTATTCGCTCTTCGACGCTTGTAGAGCGCGCAATTCCGACTAAACGTGGTCCGACGTTTTGGACGTCACTCTTCCAACGTCACGGAAGATGTCGTAGTCCCCGACGATAACAGACCACGTGGTTTGGGGCATCCAGCCTCTTCCAATGTTTTCATACTATCTCTCTTCCGACGTTTCTGGGTTGTCGCAGTTCCGACGTCTACAAGGCGTCGGTAGACCGACGGAGGGTTCAATTTTTTTTAAAAAAATTTAAAATTTTAAAAGACAAGAAACGTTGTTTTGAAGATATTATATGAAGTAAAACAGTCCATGAAAGTGAAATAGCAGTATGTGGAATAGTAAAGCAACAGATAGAGTACCGACGTCCATTGTTCCAAATACAAATTAAAGTACCCAAAACCCTACAACAATGAAGTAAAACAGTCCATGAAAGTGAAATAGCAGTATGTAGAATAGTAAAGCAACAGATAGAGTACCGACGTCCATTTTTCCAAATACAAATTAAAGTACCCAAAACCCTACAACAGTGAAGTAAAACAGTCCATGAAAGTGAAATAGCAGTATGTAGAATAGTAAAGCAACAGGTAGAGTACCGACGTCCATTGTTCCAAATACAAATTAAAGTACCCAAAACCCTACAACAGTGAAGTAAAACAGTCCATGAAAGTGAAATAGCAGTATGTAGAATAGTAAAGCAACAGATAGAGTACCGGCGTCCATTGTTCCAAATACAAATTAAAGTACCCAAAACCCTGCAACAGAGAAAAACGCTAATCATAATCATGTGAGGAGTGTGATATGTCCAAAATATAAAAAGACCATCAGACCATATCAATAAACCAGCAACATAGACCGGCATCGCTAGTTTTGAAGGCAGAGTGATAAACATTAATCATTTTTTTTTCACAAGAGAAAAAACGATGTTTTGAATATATTATATGAAGTAAAACAGTCCATGAAATCATTACATTTTCACATCTGAAGATTGGAACCCAAATATACATCCAGAAAAGTGGAAGTCCCACCCCAGACAATGATAGAAAAATACCCCATGTCACATACAGCGACTTGATATAAAACCCAGTAACGGTCCACATGGAGATTATCGACAATCTGAGAAAGCATCCAAATATGCCCAAGGCATCTATAAGAAAGTGAAATAGCATTATGTAGAATAGTAAAGCAACAGATAGAGTACTGACGTCCATTGTTCCAAATACAAATTAAAGTACCCAAAATCCTTGAACAGAGAAAAACGCTAATCATGTGAGGAGTGTGATATGTCCAAAATATAAAAAGACCATCAGACCATATCAATAAACCAGCATCACTAGTTTTGAAGGCAGAGTGATAAACATTAATCATTTTTTTTTTACAAGAGAAAAAACGTTGTTTTGAATATATTATATGAAGTAAAACAGTCCATGAAGTCATTACATTTTCACATCTGAAGATTGGAACCCAAATATCCATCCAGAAAAGTGGAAGTCCCACCCCGGACAATGATAGAAAAATACCCCATGTCACATACAGGGACATGATATAAAACCCAGTAACGGTCCACATGGAGATTATCGACAATCTGAGAAAGCATCCAAATATGCCCAAGGCATCTATAAGAAAGTGAAATAGCAGTATGTATAATAGTAAAACAATAGATAGAGTACCGACGTCCATTGTTCCAAATACAAATTAAAGTACCCAAAATCCTTGAACAGAGAAAAAAGCTAATCATGTGAGGAGTGTGATATGTCCAAAATATAAAAAGACCATCAGACCATATCAATAAACTAGCAACATAGACCAACATCGCTAGTTTTGAAGGCAGAATGATAAACATTAATCATTTTTTCGGGAAGAGAAAAAATGCTATTTTAGAATATATGAAGTAAAACGAGTCACATCTGAAGATTGGAACCCAAATATCCATCAAGAAAAGTGGAAGTCCCACCCCAGACAATGATAGAAAAATACCCCATACAGGGACATGATATAAAATCTAGTAACGGTCCACATGGAGATTATCGACAATCTGAGAAAGCATTCAAATATGCCCGAGGCATCTATAAGAAAGTGAAATAGTAGTATGTAGAACAGTAAAGCAACAGATAGAGTACCGACGTCCATTGTTCTAAATACAAATTAAAGTACCCAAAATCCTTGAACAGATCAAGAAAACCGCTAATCATGTGAGAATTCTAAGTAAAGTTAATCTATTAACATTGCGAATAAAATTACACCGAAGTCAAAAACATTGCCTGGCCATACTCATGGCAAATTTGTCATCAAAAAATCAAAAAATTAAGAAGACTGCCCTCATACGGGGAAACCAGTCTTGAACGTTTAAATTACAGAATTCAAAAATATTACTTAAAGGTCCAGCACAGTAAAATAAACTAAAAGCAGCCCAATTAACTGGGCCTGCTAAGCAAGAAAAACAAATTAACCAAACTAATCCTCCGCTGGTTCCTCCACGATTCGGCACCATCCTTCGGAAGGTCAAGGATCGCTAGGTGCTACCTCCACATGCATGCCACGGCTCCCCTCCTGAAGGCCCGAATGCTGGCCAGCTTTTTCCGATCTCAGACCCGCCGGACGGGTGCATTCTTCCTCCGTTTGGGCCTCGTCTCGGAAGACCACAGACGACTCGGCTGATTGGCGGGCGGGACGAGTGCAATCTCGGGGAAAATTGCGCGATGCGCGTCGTGGGAGAAGGAGGCAAAGAGGCCGAAGCTCGGGGAGCAGGGGAACCCTGGGTGGCCGGATGCTGCAAGCGGGCCTTATACAGTGGCTGGGATATCGACCTAAGTAATCATCACTGAACTGGCAGTCATCTTTGTTGAGGAGTCTTTGGAGGGAGCGCGCCGAGATTGACCTCTAGTGCTCCCCCTGCGGCTTAGCGCGCATCTCACGGCACGCGAGGCATGGGTGCGATCTCACGGGCGTGGGCACAGAGACGAAGAGCGAGAATTCCAGTGCGGAGGGGAAGACGGACGAGAGAGACGGAGACGAGAGAAATGGAAATATGCAGCAAGGTCTAGGCAGCAGTTCAGCTGGCCACTTCTCCTTATCGTCACAGTTAGCAGGCAGTGTAATCCAACAACCTACTTGTCTGAAAAACCATGGCTAAATGCCATTTTGTCGACCCGTCTGCAATGCAATCAAAGGACACCCGTCATAATTAATATCTGATCATTAATAATGAGAGCCGAAGGCCGGATCAAATTGGAGCGTGCGGAATCACTAAGAGGAGTGGAGGTCCGATCTTGAACAGTGTTAAAAATTAATTAATGCGGATTTGATGTGAAAACTTAATTGAACAGCGTTAAATGTTAATGCGATTGATATGAAATCGCCATATCCATGTCCCATCGCCTTAAACGCCATCAAATTCACCCGCAGCCGGGAGTAGGGCAAGTTTTTATTAAGGACACATGGTAGAAATTGATTGGAGCGAATCTTTGTTTGGGCCGCTCGCACAGTGGAAATCCAGACCTGAAAAATATTAGGGTGAATTTGATAAGAAATTTTGATTACAAGATGGCCGGCAATCTCAGGGGAGTATTTTGGAATGCGGAATTTGGTTTGAATTATGGTTTATGTGATTTGATGGTAGACTCGACTTTTGAACAATTTTCTTATAAAATTTGTGTTGGTTTTCTTTGATAATACATATTAAAATCCATGTAAAGAGACAAAATTGTTGTGCTTTGAATTTGACCCAGGATTGGATATGAGTTAACAAAAAAAAGGATAGCGGAACCAGACTTGCACCCGTGGTCAAGCCCTCTACCAAAACCACGAGCGGAATCACAAAAGTGGGTTGCCCATATCGCACCGCTTTTGCGGAGTAGGCGGTATTTCCTATTCGTGAGTGATTCCATAGGGAATGCGACACATGGCGAAGTGACCCCGGAAAACAACCGTTTAACCCACGCCATCGCACGTTAAAGCCCGACGTTGGAAGCCGAGGGAAATTGCCAAGAGTCGTTGATTTGGAGAAGGGCCATCGGACGGTGGTCGCACATTTAACTTGCCCGGAGGTTAACTAAGGTGTGCGGAGGATAGCCAGGTACGATACGAGTGTTTGATTGGTTATTGATATATATAGGTGGGGCCGGAGTATAATGAAATTTTTTAATTAAACGATTGGCGGATAATTAGCATAAGTTTGGAGCGTGATTGTTGTAAGGCTGGGTGGTGAAATATAGAGCCGAAAGTTCATTACAAGTTATTTATTTAAAAAAAAACGTGGAGTATAAATACAAAGTGTTGAAAGTTAAACATTGGTTATAAGGATTGGAGATAATATAAAGTCGGGAATATAAATTAAAGTCCAACCATTGTGGATAGTATTTATTTATCAAATTCTATGAATTTGATAAATAAAACCGAAGAAAGAAGAAGTCAATTAAGACTTAGGCTGGAGGAAAAGAACGGGGTAAACCAAGGGAAAATGCTGACAGAGCGATTGTAGACACACCGGCTCTCCTTGGGGGTCCAATTTCAGTTTTGTTGCGTCACACGATGATCTCTCTTCTCTGGCATTTACTTGTATTGAAGATCACTATTCTAGGAATAAGGAGTTATTTTCTCCAAAAATAACCCTAGCCAAACATTGACAATGCATCGAGGATATCTTTCTATGCTTCATAAGTACATATGTTCTACTTCTAAATCATGTCTTGGAAGTGGTTGTTTTGCTGGAAATTATTCACCAGTTGGTTTCATACCAAAGTCTTTTCACATTTTCAGCATCCAATACATGAAAAAGATAATGGTTTAAAACAACATAAATATTTGAAATTTTGCAAGAATTGTCTGGCACACTTTGAATATGAATTTTGAAGTCAAGTGCATGATGCTGTATAGGATCAAGTGTCATTTTGAATACCAAATTTTTCACAAAAAACTTCTCAACATGCTACCCTGCAGTAAGGATTAAATGACAATATTGCATCAACTATTTCCATAATAAAAGTGCACCTCGGCCATAAGACTAAACAACTACAAATGTTGTAGATCTAACAAGACCACACAATCAAATGTATTCCACAAGGCCAATACTATACGAAAAATGAAAAGGAGTTTGCAACCAAAATACCTTAGGCAACTAATTCAATTAGATACACCAAACCATCAGCAAAAAGGAAAACCAGCCTACTCAAAAGGCAAGCGTTTACCTCCTTTGACAAAATTTTGAGTTCCGAAACAAGGGACTTTATTGTCTTGTCAATGCCCCTAGTAATTTGAATGGGGTTTGCACTTGCTGCAACAACCTAAACAAAAAGGTTTCATTTCAAATTATTTTCCACAAATTTAAGATACAACCATTGTCAGTTTTGTATTTCCTAACAAGCTCATAAATTTTGACAAAAGAACCAAAATTTTTTAATACCTGATAACAATTTTTTCACTCAAAAACTATCTTAGACTCAATAAGCCCAACCCAAAACTAAAAAACCAAACACCATAAGACCCTACAAAAATGAATAGATGATCTTAATCGAGTACTATCGACAAAAAGTTACCTTTACACCCTCACTTATTAAACCTTGTGCTGTTGAATTTTAACTTCAACTGCTGCAGCAGAAGGACGGATGCAGCAACAACATTTTTTTTTGGAGGTTGCTTGCATGCCATCCAGAAATTTAATTCGGCATTTAAAATTCCTGCAAGTTTTTTTTGTAGACGGCCACAGCCATATTTCTGTACAGGATTGTATTTAAACACAACAGCCAGCATTAACGCAATTCACCAACCAGAAATTAAACAAACAGAAATTTACCCGACAGTTTTGTAAATTCAAAAGGAGGACACGTGGAGCATTAATATTGGATCGCATGAAATTGAAGGGAATATGAAAACCTGAAAACCGGACCCGAATTTTTTATAGGGCACATTGGATTGAGAATTCGAGTTAAAATTAGGCAGACGTCAGCATCCCATTTTGGAACACGAATTTGGTTTGAAATTCAATATATTCAGACTTTTGAAGTCCGACGGAAAGGGTTCTTTAATGTTTTGATAGTTTAATATATACATATGTTTTAAACATATGTTATATATATATCATATGCGAAATGAAAGGTGAGCCATAGAATTTAGTTTTAATTTTATTTTTTTTTAAATAGGGTTTATTATAATATGTTTTATATGTTACGGCATATAAAAATAAAAAGGTCGAAAAAGCTTGGTAGTTTTTTTTATAGACAGTACGTAAATTTTTTATTACACAGCAGTGTGTAAAAAGTGAAAGACTGAGTGTAACTTTTTAAGTGTGTATGCACGGCAGTGCGAAAGGGAAAAACACAGCAGAGTGTTTTAGAGACAGAGTATGTTTGTTTTGAACAGACAGTGAGTTGGTTTTATGCACTGCGTTTTGTAGCAATCATAATTTTGTAATCCCTCTCAGTGAGGAAGTAGTGTAATAGTTTTTTTTTGAGTTATTGAAGGGAACAGAAGTTTGTTTTCAAAGTATTGAAACTCTGTCTCCTGTCAAAGAAATTTTTATTTTCTGTGTGTTAGAGGAAGGGAGATTTATGGGTGGTTCTTATGAATAAACCAACCATTCAGAACATGCTCATCAATCCAAACCATAAGTATTATGTGACAATATTCAAGCAGGCACTGAATCGGATTTCTGAAGCTATGTTAGAGAAACCCTAAACTCTCACTGAAAATAGGTGAAATGTGGCACCACTCAGAGATTGACATGTGCCAATTGGTACAAGTAGTAGACAATTGGCATGCTCAAACAACGAGGTGATGCAGGAATGACATGAGGGAGAAAATATCAGAAAAGCCCCAAATCTGGAGAACTAAAGCTCATCACCAACCTGAGATTAACAACTTTACATGATGTAACCTATGAAATCGTAAATGGAGAAATCATAGTAACAATAAAGTAACCTATGTAACAATAAAGTCGAATTCATCCTGGGAGTGGTAATGGGAGAAATCATAGTGAACAACCGGAAACATGCAGAGTTGCTTACAATCAAATAGATGAAAAAACACATACAAAAAACCTAGATAATAATCATGAACAAGCTTAATATTGAATTATGAACTGTAAAGGAACTTACAAAATGTGACATTACGAACTTGGTCAGGCGCACAAGCAAAAATATCCTGGACATGACCCTGGTTGACAAGTTGTATTTCTCATGATGCAAGAGGATTTGTACCTGCACTGCCAAGTCAATCAAAATCCATCATTATCTATACGATAAATACAAGTAATTGATGTAGTATTTTTTACTCTAAGATGCATTCTTATGATAATGTTAGAACATATGTTGAAAATGTCAAAACATACTTGAATAAGCTCCTCTTCGTTTCAAGAACAATTTATTAGAGTCGCATGAACTTGGAACAAGCCTCCCACGATCTGAAAGAGTAGCAACTAAGTCAACAGTGACTTTTTTGTTGCTACGCTGGATCAAGGGAGGTTTGCTCCAAGATTAAATCGCTCCAATAAATTATTCTCTACTAAACAGGGCCAACCACGTGAAGGTGGAAGCTCTTATGGCCCCCCCCCCCCTCACATCACTCTCAATTCCCCAATACCCAATCTATATTTCATTTTTTACTTTCATGAGAATAAAAAAATATATTCAATAACTAATAAAAAAACAATTCAACAAAAAGTATGCAAGGAAACATTGCAATTAATGCTTGACATAAAAATAGTATGATAAATGAGTTTTTATATAACGCAAAAAACGTTCCAAGTATGGTAACGTTTGTCTTATAATAATACAATATTTTACATTGTCAAATTTTCTTTTTCTTCTTCCTATTTTTAAAGCTCCTAATTACATCATCAATATCATCATGCTCTGCTCCTGTTTCGTGCCTTTCAACCTGCACTGCTGACCTAGTTGCGTATTCACGATGTCTGGGCTCATCCAGTGACGGGGCATCGCCTACAAAAACAGATAATATTAAACCCCATTTTAGGTTTTTAAATATCAATTTGAACTAGTTGATGTATTAATAAAAAGAATTTAAATGAGATTATTTACCTGGTGCACCAGTTGTCGCCGCTGACCTAGTTGCATTGTCACGATGTCTAGTCTCATCCAGTGACGGGGCATCGCCTCCAAAAACAGATAATATTAAATTTTAATTATCAGTTTTTAAATATCATTGACATTTTTGGATGTTCTTCTTAGAGAGTTGCATGAATAAATTGAAATGTTTTTTTTGACAAAGGGTATGTTACGTTGAGTTATTTTAATGGTCGTGAGTTATTGTTATCTTTAAAAACCATGCATTATTTAAGGCATAAACATTTTGAATTTTTCATTGAGATTATTTTTCCAAGACTGCAATGGTAAGCATTGAAGTATAATATGGTTCAAATTATGTGCAAACTGATTTGTTGTTGCGCTGTATATGTGTGAGGTATCCTTGGAACGATGTGTTGAAGATTGTTCAAGATCATGTGTGAGTTGTACATTAAGACCGTGTGCTCCAGTCTCTGCTATCATAGCCCATGCACTGGCATCCTTGTACGTTAAAAATATGGCGTTGCCTGTGCATTTGATGCATTTGGAGGAGCGTTAAAACTCTATTTGTTGGAGGTGTCATGGTTTGTTATGCATTTGAAAGTGAATTATTATGTGTTGAGAGTTGAATTGAAGGTCTTAATTTATTAGGTTCATGTATTTGGTTCCATTCAAGGTTGAATTGTGAGTGGTGATTAATTGAATTTTGTGCATTTATTACAATGGATTATATATAAAATGTGTAATTTATAAATATGTGTTGGCATGTGATTTCATGTTGGTTGATATACCTATGATTTGGTTAATATGTTGGGAGACATATATGATGATTGATATGTATGAAGACTGAGTATGGAGATTTTGAATCATTTTTATTGTATGTTACTCTTCATTTGTATTTACATTAGCTTAGTTTGATGATTGTCATATAGAAGGCAGTGATTGTTTTGGAAATTGAAAGTAGTCTTTTGTGGAGGAGAATTCAGTTATTTGTATTTCCTATCTTAAGAATTATTGCATCTTGTTATGGCTCTAATTTGTGAAGTATTAGAGTTATTAAATACTCTAATACACTCTTCTATTGACAACAAAATATAAATCAACAAATCCTTTATTTCAAACATTCAAACCTGTCTGAAAAATGCACCTGAAAAGATAGAGTTTTCGCAACTAGAATCACAATTACAATTAGATGAGTTACAATAGCATAAGCATCATTTTGAACTTGATTTTAACAATCCTCTCTTTGAGATTTAAACAGACTCCCATAAGAAGCCAGCAAGTTATCAAGTCTGTAAAGTTAAGGTTGATCCCCATCAAATTTCAATTTCAAGAACAAAGTTGCATGAAAATGTTCATGTCCGGCCTGCATTTCTCAATCACATCATCATACCTTGGGAAGATATTGTTGACAACATGTATAAAATAGGTCTTGGATATGATAAGGAGGCATCCTTTCATACTCCAGACTACTCAAAACCCATCAAATTTTAGAGTGTGATTTTTTCAGGATGGTTCATATTCACTTGTTCCTACTCGTCCTCCACAACAACAAATTGTGAAATGCCAACATTGTGATAGAGTTGGTCATGTGAAATATCATTTTTTTTATCTTCACCCATGCAATCATTATGGTCAGCACACTCATTCTTCAAAAATATGCTTCGAAAACAAGCCTCCAACAAGAATAGATATTCACCTTGGATGGATTGCTTCTTGGCAATGGGATTCAACAACCAAGAATATTTTTCACTCATACAACAAGATTTGTACTTGAATATTGAAAATTATTGCAATTTAGATCTCTTCATCTTCTCACCTTGTATCTGATGGGGGGAATCTATGGTCATCTACAAGTTCCAAATGTAAATCAAACGAGCCTAAGACACATCCTGAATATATTTACTGAGCCTACAACCAGAGACAACCATACCCAGATTCAAAATTGTAGCCAGAGATAGAGAAGCCCCTAAGCATGCCTTTGGTCGGTGTCCTTCCATAAACTACCACTGGTTACAAACCTCTCTTTTACAGGTTGAAGGTATCCCTCTCCAAAACATTAATGAGCACTTCCTCTTGTAAAAGACTTCAGCTTCTTTCTAGATTTGGAAGAGTTCTGGGAATCACACTAAGTGTTCCTTGGTTGGTGACCTTCCTTAAACCACCACAGATTGTAGAAATCCCTTCTTCCAGGTTGATGGACCCCCTCTTCAAATATATAAGGAACACTTGCTCTAGCATAAGACTTCAGCTTCTTGCCATATTTGGAAGAGTTCTAGGAACTGCACTAAGCATTCCAGTGTTGATGGTCATCCTTAAACCACCATTGGTGGAGACCTAGAGTTCTCCCACCTTATGCCATCATCTCAGAGAGAACATTCAACTTATTTATGTCATGCATTATTGTATTTTTGTATTATAACTATCTTCTTGAACTCGTATATACCCCTTCAAATTAAGGGGGTAATGTTGGACACCTAATCCACTAAGGGTTGGTGTGGAATGCAAACAGTCAAAGGTAGTCCAAGATACCACTTGGTATGTGAATACCAAGGGTCACAAGAAAATGTATAAATGTATGTTATTGTGACTAATAAATGCAATGAATGCTTATCCTACTCTTATTGTCTTCTCCATGTGTGTGTTTAATTGTATGTTTAAGAAGGAATTGTCGATGAGTTTCATGGACTTCCAGGTTCATATTTTAATTCACCCAGTAGATGTGGTTGAATTATTTTGGGTGGTTTCTTTTCATTGGATGTTCTTATTAAAGAGTTACATGAATAAATTGAAAGGTTTTGTTCGACAAAGGGTATGTTACATTGAGTTATTTTAATGGTCGTGAGTTATTGTTCTCTTTAAATACCATGCATTACTTAAGGCATAAATATTTTGAATTTTGTATTGAGCTCAATTTTCCAAGACTGCAATGGTATGTGTTTCAATTGTATGCATTGAAGTACAATATGGTTCGAATTGTGTGCAAACTGGCTTGTTGTTGCGGTGTATGTGTGTGAGTTATCATTGGAACGATGTGTTAAAGATTGTTCAAGACCATGTGTGAGTTGTACATTAAGACCATGTGCTCCAGTATCTTCTAGCATAGCCCACACACGGGCATCCTTGTATGTTAAAAATATGGTATTGTCTGTGCATTTGATGCATTTGGAGGAGCATTAAAACTATAGTTGTTGGAGGTGTCGTGGTTTGTTATGAATTTAAAAGTGAATTATTATGCGTTGAGAGGTGAATTGAAGGTCTTAATTTATTAGGTTCATGTATTTGGTTCCGTTCAAGGATGAATTGTGAGAAGTGATTAATTGAAGTTTGTGCACTGATTACAATGGATTATGTATAAAATATGTATTATATAAATATGTGTTGGCCTATGATTTCATGTCAGATCATATACCTATGATTTGGTTCATATGTTGGGAGACATATATGTTGAGTGATATGTATGAAGAATGAGTATGGAGAGTTTGAATTGTTGGTATTGTATGTTACTCTTCATTTGTATGCACATTGTTTTAGTTTGATGGTTGTCATATAGAAGGCAGTGATTTTTTTGGAAATTGAAGGTAGTCTTTTGTGGAGGAGAATTCAAGTATTTATATTTCCTATATTAAGAATTATTTCACATTTTTATGGCTCTAATTTGTGAGGTATTAGAGTTCCTAAATACTCTAATACACTCTTCTACTGACAACAAAATCTAAATCAACAAAGCCTATATTTTAGAGATTCAAACCTGTCTAAAAAATGCACATGAAAAGATATAGTTTCTGCAACTTGAATCACAATTAGAACGGGATGGGTTACAACAGTGTAAGCATCATTTTGAACTTACTTTTAACAATCTTGTCTTTGATATTGAAATAGACTCCCATCAGCAGCCAAAAAGTGATCAAGTTTGTAAAGTTAAGGTGTATCCCCATCAAATTCCAATTTTAGGAACAAATTTGCATGAAAAAATTCATGTTCAACCTGCATTTCCCAATCCCATCATCATACCTTGGGAATAGCTTGTCGACAATATGCATAAAACAGGTCTTGGATACGATAAGGAGGCGTCCTTTCATACTCTAGACTACTCAAAACCCATCAAATTTTAGAGTGTTTTATTTCTTCAAGACGGTTCATATTCACTTGTTCCTACTCCTCCTCCACAACAGTAGACTGTGAAATGCCAAAATTTTGATAGACTTGGTCATGTGAAAGATCATTGTTTTTATCTTCACCCATGCAAGAATTATGGTCAGCACACTCATTCTTCAAACAGATGCTTCAAAAACAAGCCTCCTGCAAGAACAAATATTCACCTTGGATGGATTGTTTCTTGGCAAAGGGATTCAACAACCAAGAAGATATTTCACTCATACAAAAGGATTTGTTCTCGAATATTGAAAATTCTTGCAATTTAGATCTCTTCATCTTCTCACCATGTATCTGATGGGGGGGAATTGATGGTCATCTACAAGTTCAAAACATAAATCAAGCGAGCTTGATCCACAACCTGAATTTTTTTCCTAAGCCTACATCTAGAGACAACCATACCTAGATTCAAAATTGTAGCCAGAGACAGAGAAGCCCCTAAGCATGCCTTTGGTTGGTGGCCCTCCTTAAACCATCGTTGGTTGTAGACCTCTCTTTTCTAGGTTGAAGGTCTCCCTCTCATAAACATTAAGGAGAACTTCCTCTTGCAAAAGACTTTAGCTTCTTTCCATATTTGGAAGAGTTCTTGGAATCACACTAAGTGTTCCTTTGGTTGGTGACCTTACTTAAACCACCGCAGCTTGTATAAATCCCTTCTTCCATGTTGATGGTCTCCCTCTTCAAAGATCTAAGGAACACTTGCTCTAGCATAAGACTTCAGCTTCTTGCCATATTTGGAAGAGTTCCAGGGATTGCACTAAGCATTCCAGTGTTGGTGGTCATCCTTAAACCACCGTTAGTTGAGACCTAAAGTTGTCCCACCTTATGCCATCATCTCAGAGAGCACATTCAACTTATTTATGTCATGCATTATTGTATTTTTTTATTATAGATCTCTTCTTGGACTCGTATATACCCCTTCATATTAAGGGGGGAATGTTGGACACCTAATCCACTAAGGGTTGGTGTGGAATGTGAACAATCAAAGGGAGTCCAAGAGACCACTTGGTATGTGAAGACAAAGGATCACAAGAAAATGTATAAATGTAATTTATTGTGAATAATAAATGCAATGAACACTTATCCTACTCTTATTGTCTTCTCCATGTGTGTGTTTAACAATATGTTTAAGAAGGAAATGTCGATGAGTTTCATGGACTTGCAAGTCCATCTTCTAATTCAACAGTATATGTGGTTGAATAAGTTGGGGTGGTTTCTTATCGTTGGATGCTCTTCTTAGAGAGTTACATGAATAAATTGAAATATTTTGTTCGACAAAGGGAAAAACCCGAGGGGTCTATGGCAGAGGGGTGCATATCATATCATCCTTTCTATTATGCTAGTGAGTACATCAAGCAGATTGAAAACACACCAGGTGCGGTGATTTGGGATGACGAAAGAGATGAAGACAAAAAAGAAGGGGAGTTTCAATAAACAAATGGAAAAAAGTGTGTGATAATTAGTACATGATTTATCATTTGTCAAATTTCTACACAATAACTATTCACACTGAACTTCATGATGTATATTTTGATCTCATGTGTACTATATATGTCGGTTTGATTTCATTAGAAAATTCAGATTTGAAGTCATCAATAAATTAATTCTTTAAAAGTGGGAAGTGACACAATTGTGGGTCACATTGTATGAACAAAAGAGGAGTAAATGGGAAAGTGAAAGGAAATCATTCAAATAATTGAATGGTAGTAGTGTGCCTTATCTTGATCATTTAAAAAAAATAACAATGAAATGCCCCAACAGTTGGGTTGTTGACTAAGTCAGAGAGAAAGATGATGCATTTGGTTTTTACCTGCATGTTGAATAGGATGTGCTAAACATAGGGATTGGGTGCATCAACTCGATAATAATCTCTTTCTGTACATTTTAACTTCGTAATGCACCTTTCAATTTTAGCATCTATATTTTATATTTTAATTATGTTCGGGTTATTAGACACATAGCACTGTGATTTTTTCACATTTTTATAGGTGCATTTGTTCCCATATATGTGTGCATATGGACATCATTTTTGCACATAGACACATGCCACAAGAATATGGAGTGGAATTCGATTTTGAGCAGTCTAGTCGTGCTAGCCACCATGGTTAAAAACTAATACAGGGGGCATTAAGTTATGTCAGAAAGATACAAGAGATCATTGAAGTGGACTTCGCTTTGTTCCAATGTGTTATTTTAGGTGCAAGTGGTGGGACACCTTTGATCGGAATAGTGTAAAGGAAGATTGCGATAGTGGGTTGATATCTATCAACTCTAGAAAGATGTGGTATGAAGCTAGGGAGCCTTATGTTTTCCCCAAACACTGCAACCAAGTGTTTTTTACCCAAATGTGTTGGATAGGGATTGGTGGTTCGTATTAAGATACAACCCTAGATAAAAACATAATTTTGAGAACAAAACTGTTATCATGCCAAGTGATGAAGATAATCAAGATGATGACAATGGAGAGTGATATGTACTTGTGTTATTTCATCATTTATACTACTGTTGTATGTTTTTGTTTTCTTAAATTCGCAAATTATATTTTTTTTATTTGCCTTCTTGGAATTTTATATAATTTGTAAGATTCACAAGCATTTTACACATTTTTTTGTCCCAGTGGAAACATTTTTACACTTAAACTAAGTATTTCCAGTTGTGTAATTTATAATTTAAAAATAAATTTTTTAACATATTTGTTTAATTCTAAGTTTGTGATAATTTTAATTTGGATTTTGTGATAATTTGGTTTCCAACTTAGTTGTTTGTTAGTTTACATACTTTTATCATTTTTTTTGGAAATAGTTAAATTATGCCCTCATTGTTGACTAAAACCACAATTAATGAAGTAATTTAAAATTTTGATGGCAATCAACTTAAAAAATAATGACAAAAGCAAAAAATATAGGAAGATTTGCATCCATAAAATTTTAGGGCCAATAGAATGTTTATGATTGGAGATCACAACTTTTCTATAATAACAATTTTTAGGGTAGAAGAGTCTATTAAAAAAGAGTAAATAGTACAATGGAAAATAACATTTATTTATATGTAATTGTTTTTTGAAAAGGACTTTAGTTGGAATGAATATGTATGAACTATATATACAATAGAAAAATATTTATGGTAATTTTAAATTATAGTTTCAACCATATTAAACTTTATAATTTATAAAAATATCTTTACATTTTTTATTTAAAGCAAGTCTTTTTGCATGTAATTTCATATATATAATTTTGATATAAGTTCACCAATATATAATCTATAATAAATATATATCATTTCATAAAAATAAACATCATGATGACAAACATCTAACAAACATAAACATAATCTAAAATACACATTCAAATTCACTAACATCATCTAATTATATACACCTCTAGCACATATAAACGTCATTAACTAGCACACAAATCTAATAATTTAACAAAGCATCATCATTGTGATCACATCTAACAATATATCATGCTAATAGATCCCATCCTAATTATATTATCTTTTATTCGACTTGTAGGCATTTTATATAATTGGTAAGATATTAAAATTAAATTTAAATTGGTAAGAGTTGCTACAAATATTAAATTTAAACTTCTTGAAGTGATAAATTAAATTTTATTAAAATATAATTTTTTAAGTTATATTAAATCTAAATTAATTATAAAAAAATTTGACTTAAGTTTTTTTAAATTTAACAATAGATTCAATTTTATAAATAAACTTAAAAGATTATTTTTATATTTTTTAAATAAATATTTTGGACAATAGTTTATTGATTTCATTTTCTTATTTATTAATTTAAACATTAGAATTTAAAAATAAGTATAATTTAAATTTAAAAATACATATTAATTTAAAAATTACATTTTAAATCATAATTATAATTAATAAATATGTATTTTTTTAATGATGCTTTATTCATAATTATTATTAATAAACACATTTTAAGTTATTAAATTTATAAAATCGAGGGGTGGCATTAGGGGGAGGGATTCTCTCTAATCCAAAAGGAATAATGTTGATAAGTACGCTTGGGGCTTGGGTAGGAAAACCAACAACCATTCAGAAGCTTACGAACTCTATTTTGCATAATTTCCATGTTCCCGTCGACATGTTCCCTAATCATTGAAGGGACCCGAAAATAGATTCAAGACTATTTAGAATACTATTATCCTCTCTTCAAGTTTTTCCTAATAATAGAATCTAAACATATCTCGATAAATATATGAATATTCAATGGATAGGCCTACTGATCCTTGTTCCATGAGAATGGTTATGAAGCAGCCAGCCTGCAGGTCCTAGGGTATTCACATCTTTCCTTTCCATGCCTTCTTAGTGGAATCTTTTTAATACTTGAGACTGAAATCATTACTAAGAATTTTTTTCTATTGATCAGCAGGAGCTCTTGTTCATAAATCACACACGAGACAAAATATTTTATTCCACAAGAGATATAATGATTCCTATCTAGTTATCTTAAGGAAGTTACCTTCTCTTAGCCAAAAAAAGATAAATCAAGGACATTATTATCGTGGGGGACTCATTTCTTGTAATTTGACTCTTGAAAACAAACTCCCTTCTTAGAGACAATGTGCTAATTTTTTTACTTCATCGAATCAAAGGTATCTTATTCTCATTCTCTTCCTTGCAATTCTTCCACATTCTAAGGACTCTTAATGCGGATCTGGACCAAATGGCCAATAAGGCCTATTTGCTGGATGACAATAAAATTGACATAAATAGTGACGTAGATCAAATCCCTATCCCTTGATGTTAACTATGCTTAGCCATAATTCCTCCTCTCTTCATAATAGTATCTATCTCAATTGAAATGCATGTTTAATCTCTCCTTACTGTCGATATCTCCCTTGTTCCTAATTCTCACTTTGCATCTATTCTACTTACAAAATCATTCTGACATAAAGTTTAATTATTGTCCCATGATGGATATTTCATGCTCAATGGTGTTGGGATCCATTAGCAGGCTCAATGTGGTGGCTCAATGGTTTCATATGCATGCAAGCATGTTAATTCAAGTTGCAACCTCACCATTCATGATTCACATAATATGAACTCGGTTGTACTCATTGTGTTTCAACTTAACTGATGTGTCACGTTTAATCTCTTAGGAAAGTATTAGACGGGCGGTACATATGAAGGCCAGGATGACTCGAGTAGGCATCATTTCATGCAACAGAATGATGATGGCTTTACATTGGAACCCTGGAAATTTTATAGATGCAACTCAACCTCACATGTTTTACCTTATGAGTGATTGGAATAAATTCGCATCAGATTACATAGCTCACTTTATTCCGGAGGCTTGGGAAGAGTTTATACTAAGTTTTTGGCATTGTGGTGATGGGTTGTCAAGCTCAAATAAGTTGTGCCCTTAGGGAGGCAGCAGATTTTGCGCTTCAAATTACACCCCAGGAGTGCAACTTCATGGGGCTCAACAGGCTTTGGCTCATAGGTAATGTTGGCATTTCCAACTCTCTATATAATAATGTGTTCGAGGTATAGTGACATTCTCTACAAGAGTAGTGGATACCTGTGGCAGTGTTAGAGTGCATGTTAGGTCACTATAATACTATTGTATCCCCTTTTATTGTTAGTGTAGCCCCTTATTGTTATTTTTGTACCCATGTAGTCCCCATATTGTTATTATTTTGCCCCATAGAACCCCACTATTTTAATTGTTGTGCCCTTACATTATTATTTTTATGTCGACCCTGATTACATTATGACCCCTCAATCTCCTATATATAGAAAAAAGGCTTTCTCATTTGAATCTTCCAATAATTTTTCATTTATGTAATGTAAAGGAGGTTTCCTCCTCAAAGAGGCTAATTTTTAAGGCGTTTACCTATATTTTATTCTATTTTGTGAGCTGGTTCAATAACATTTTGTGTCAAGGCTTTGGATTTGAGGGTTCTGCTTCTTCAAAAAGGTCATATTGGAATTTTATCTCTAAATTTCTTTCTACGAAGCTTCAGAATCTAAAATTGAAACCACGTATAGTAGAAATATTGATGAAGCTCCTATATGAATTTCAGATCTTGGATCGCTATATTTTCGGAGATATGATTTGAGGAAGTTAGGGTTTTTGCAGGCTCCATAATTTCATCTCAAACAGGTGACTAAGGGAAAATCGTCATAATTTTCGTTTCAGGCATCAGATTTGAATTCTGTAAAAAATGGTCAAATTTTCACAGACTTTAGTTTGTCTTGTAGTAATTTCAAAGCTTGATTTTTAACAATGACATGTGGCATCCCTTAAAACTTTGCTCTACTGAACCAGTCCATAATCAGGCCATCATGGGAGATTTCACATAACTTTACCTTGAAGAATCCAAATTTGGTTTGACTTATGGCATTGGAAAAAAGACTCAGAAGGATACCACGAGACCTAATTTCAGATCGTGGAGATACAATATAGTAGATATAAAAAAAATTCATTATCGGGCTCCTAAAAAGAAAGAAAAATGTGTGTATTTTAAAATTGCATAACTTTTGTTTGAAAAAACAATTTGAAGTGATTCCAAAGGCATATTTAAGCATAGATATCATTATTGAGTTATGAAATTCCTCCCAAAAAAAAAATTCCCACACTCATTAAGCCCCCAGAAAGCTCTACTATGAAGCATGAAGAGGAATAATTGTAGCATGATATCTCAAAATTACAGGACCAGATGCAACAAATTTTGCTCTCACAAAGAACAACCAAAGATGAAGTAAAAAGGGACACAGATGGTTTAAAAGGTGACATGGATGGTTTAAAAGGCGACATGAATAGTTTAAAATTATACATGGAAGGTTTGAAGGATGACATGAAATCTAATATGCTAGTATAAAAATAAAAAATGAAAGGAAACATGGAAGATTTGAAGAATGGTTTAAAAGCATATTTGATAAAGTTGCTACAAGAAATGATTCCTAATGGAAAAAAGGTATTAGATGAAACTCATGATGAGAACAAAATAAATATTAATCATGATTTCATAGACTCTAACATTAAATTGAATACCCACCATATTCCAAAGATTGATATGAGGAAGTTTGATGGCAAGGATTTGGTAACATGGATACTACAGATGGAGCAATATTTTGATCTCCATAATGTGAAACACGCACAAAAGGTAGGCATTGCCACTTTATATTCAGAAACAAATCAGTTTGTATGGTATCAATGCATTTTTTCCCATAATCCACTTGTCACTTGGTAAATTTTTATGGGGGAAATGATATCACATTATTAGGATGCAAAGATCAAAACCTTATTTAGCCAATTGATAAATCTAAAACAAAAGGGTTCAATGGTGGAGCACATTGAGGACTTCCAAAAATTGAATAGTAGGGTAAATAATATTCTAGAGGAGCATAGGTTTGATGTTTTCATAGGGAACTTAAAGGATAACATCCAAAATGAGTTTCACCTTTGGGAACCTGATTCATTGGAGAAGGAATTCAGGGTGGCAATAAAAGTTGAAAGCAAAATTATTGCAACAATAAATTCTACCACTCACAACTATAAATATGGAAGTGTTGTTTCTCCTAGCCTTCCAGAGCCTACAAGGTTGAAACCACAAAAATTGGAGGAAAAAGGAGAAAAAGGGATCTGTTACAGTTGTGATAGAAAATTCACTAAAGGTCATAAGTGTGCTGAGAAGAAATTATCTTACATAGATTGTGAAGGGAAGGAAGAAAGGAACAAGAAACGTCAAAAGAAGAGGATATACACCAGGAACCAACCCCAGAGAAAGAAGAAATGAATCCAACCATATATTTTAATGCATTGGTAGGAATTACAACTCTTCAAACTATTAATATAAAAGGACATATCAAGAAGAAAATGGTAATAGTGTTGATTGATTCAGGTAGTGCCCATAATTTATTCATTGTAAGATAGCCAAGGAATTGAAATGCTTCCTATATCTAGCACCTGAGTGTCAAGTAATGGTTGAAAATGGAGGAACTATAAATTGCTCTGGAAAGTGTCATAATATTAAGCTATTCATGGGAGAATATGTATTGAATAATTCAATGTTTTCCATTCCAATGGGTGGTGTTGATGTTGTACTAGGAATCCAATGGTTACAATCTTTGGGTACAATAGCTTTTAATTATCAATAACTTTTCTTGAAATTTTTTTGGGAAGGAAAGGAAGTTGAATTAAGGGGTATCGCAAGGAAACCAAGAAATATAATTAACTCTAATGGCATGACAAATCTTTTAAAGAAATAAAAATGAGGTTTAATTGCACAGTTATGTTCACTAAATGTTCAAGCATTGAAATCGTTTATTTCTCCAAATATCCAAAAAGTCTTGGACAATCATTTAAAGGTATTTAAGACTCCCAAAGGCCTCCCACCTATTTGTGATCGTGATCATGCTATTCATTTGATTCCAGAAATTTTTCCTCCAAACATTAGGCCTTACAGATATCCCTATGCCTAAAAGAGTGAAATTGAACGTATGGTTGCATAAATGCTAGAGGCTGGTATAATTCAACCTAGTCAAAGTTCTTTCTCTGCTCCAGT
This sequence comes from Pinus albicaulis, assembly GCA_034641835.2. Taxonomy (NCBI): domain Eukaryota; kingdom Viridiplantae; phylum Streptophyta; class Pinopsida; order Pinales; family Pinaceae; genus Pinus; species Pinus albicaulis. Next base: position 1,312,862,158 of record CM076579.1, read on the forward strand.
AGTATTGGTACACAAGAAGGATGGATCATGGCACATGTGTCCAAATTATAGGGAGCTCAACAAGCTTACTATTAAACATAAATTTCCCATTCTTGTCATTGATGAATTATTAGATGAATTACATGGAGAAATTTACTTCACCAAGTTCGATCTTCGTTCAGGATATCATCAAATAAGAATGAAGACTGAAAACATTTTGAAAACAACATTTATAACTCATGAGGGTCATTATGAATTTTTGGTCATGCCTTTTGGCCTTACCAATGCACCTTCTACATTTCAAGGTTTGATGAATTCCATTTTCAAATCCTTCCTTAGAAAATTTGTGTTAGCATTTTTTGATGATATACTAATCTACATCAAGTCTTGGAAGGATCATGTTCAATATGTTGACAAAGTGCTCAAACTATTGGAGGAGAAACAATTATTTGAAAAAACCTCCAAATGTTTCTTTGGAGTAGAGGAGGTGGAATGTCTGGTTCATATTGTATCTCATGATGGTGTTAAGGTAGACCCTAGCAAAATTAAAGCCATCAAGGAATGGAAAATCCCCACAACCATAAAGAATTTGTGAGCATTTCTCGGGTTGATAGGGTATTATCATAAGTTTTTTAAGAATTATGGGAGAATAGCAACACCTCTAACAAAATTACTGAAGAAAGGTGCATTTTCTTGGACTCCATAAACAACTAAGGCCTTTGAACATCTTAAAGAGAAATGTGTCAAGCACTGGTCTTAGCTATGCCAAACTTCACAAAACCCTTTATTGTGGAATGTGATGCCTCAGGAAATGGAATTGGTGTTGTTTTAATGCAAGAAGGAATACTTATTGCTTTTGAAAGTCATCCAATCAAAGGAAATTATTTACACAAAGCTATTTATGAGAAGTAAATGTTATCAATACTACATGCACTTAAGAAATGGTGAAATAACCTAATGGGGAGATACTTAAAGGTAAAAAAGGATCACGGTAGTCTTAAATACTTTTTAGAACAAATATTATCTTCATAAGAGCAGAAAAAATGGGTCACAAAGATGTTGGCCTATGACTTTGAAATCATCTGCAAAAATGGAAGAAAAGTGGTGTTGTAGATGCACTCTCAAGAAAGGATGACGATGTGGAATCATTTCTTTGTGCCATTTATATTATACAACCATATTGGATAACCAAACCTAGGTATGAATGGAAGAATGAAGAAGAATTGTGGGCTCTCATTCAAAATTTGCAGCAATATCCCAGTACATCATATACATTTAGCTGGAAAAATGATTCATTATGGTACAAGGATCACTTATACCTTTTTAGAATTCCAAACTCAACCAAAAGATTCTTATGGAATTGCACACCTCTCCATTAGGAGGGACCTCAATATTTTCAAAGCTTACCACAGGGTTAAGAAGGAAAATTTTTAGGATGGCCTTAAATTTGATATTCAAAAGTTTGTTGTGGAATGTTTGGTTTGCCAATAAAATAAAGTTGAGACAATTAAGACCCTAGGTCTCTTACAACCTTTATCCATTCCAAGTCAACGTTGGGAGGAAGTTTCAATGGATTTTATCATAGGTTTACCCAAGTCCGAAGGAAATAGTATCATCATGGTGGTAGTTGATATATTTACCAAGTATGCACACTTTTGTGCATTATCACATCCATTTAAAGCCAATACATTTTCTACTGCACTTAAGGGAAACAATTCAAAAGCTACATGGAAACCCAAATATTATTGTAAGAGACAGAGATCCTATTTTCACTGCAAATTTTTGGACGGAATTATTTTCTTGTATGGGTACTCAATTAGCTCATAGCTCATCTTATCATCCTCAATCTGATGGGAAAACTAAGATATTTAACAAATGTTTGGAAGTATATCTTCATTTCTTTGTATATGATAAACATACACAATGGGTTAACTGGTTACCTTTGGTTGAATGGTGGTATAACACTTCCTTCCATACTATGGAAAAAATGACCCCATTTATGGCACTTTATTGATATCATCCATCGTCCATCACATCATCTTTAAGACAAAAATCTAAGTTTCAAGCAGTGGAAGATCACATCGAGCATCAAAAACATGTTCTCCAACTCTTAAAGGATAACCTCACGTTGGTGCAGAATTGAATGAAACAAAAGACAGATCAACATCGCAGTAAAATAATTTTTGATGTAGGCGACTAGTTATTTTTAAGGCTACAGACATACAAAACAATGTCCCTCAAGTAAGCTAAGAAGCATAATAAATTATCACCAAAGTATTATGGTCCTAACAAGGCGTTGCAAAAGATTGGTACTATGGCATACAAATTGTCGCTTCCTGCATCTTCACAAGTGCACCTAGTTTTCCATGTTTCATGCTTAAAGAAGGTTATAGGTGACAAGCTCCAAGTTCAAACAATATTTCGAAAACTTGACGAGGAAGGAAAAATCATATTGGAACCTGAAGTAGTCACGAAAACAAGAACTCGACAGCTAAGAAATTGATCAATTTCAGAGTATCTCATAAAGTGTAAAGAACTTACCTGTTGAAGATTCAACATGGGAGGATGAGAATTTTGTATAGAAGCATCTAGAAATACTCAAGCGTTGAGGAAAGCACTTTTTTGAAGGATAGAGGCATGTTAGGTCTATAATACTAGTGTATCCCCTTTATTGTTAGTGTATCCCCTTATTGTTATTGTTGTACCCATGTAGTCCCTGTATTGTTATTATTGTGCCCCATAGAAGCCCACTATTGTTATTGTTGTGCCCTTACATTATTATTGTTATGTCGGCCCTAATTACATTGTGATCCCTTAGTCTTCTAAATATATAAAGGAGGTTTTTTCATTTGAATCATATAAGAATTTTTCATTTGTGTAATGTAAAGGAGGTTTCCCCCTTGAAGATGCTAATTTTTAAGTCGTTGATCTATCTTTTCTTCTATTTTGTGATTTTGTTTCATAAAAATGCACATGCTACCCTCTCGTGTTAGTATCTTTATTATCCAAATGGCTCTGGTTGACATGGCATTTAGACCATGGGGTAGTCCAACAATGCACTGGACGTGGCTCAGGAAGGGAATGAAAAAATATCAAAACATCAGGTGACCCATCAGATTATGGCCCATGGGCCCCCAATGCTAGTGAGCATTACAGACTATAACTTGAAGAGATGAGGGTTGAGATATATAATTTTCAGGTGATGCTCCATCAACGAAGAAACACACTAGATACCATAGAAATTCAGTTTCATAGGATCTCTCGATTCAAGGATGAAGTGGAGGCACTTCGCAACATCGTGGAAACTATTTAGTTGCAAAATAACGATCTGAACAGCCCCAAGGAGGATGTGAGTCTAGAAATTTATCTTAACTGTCTAGTGGACCATCTTGCTTAATTTATTTAAGGAATGATTGGGTTTAAATGCATAGTTAATTTATCCCAATTTTTTTATATATACTAATAGTAGAATAAGAATACTTTATAGTCCTGTAGTTTTGGATGTAACCTGAACACTGATACAATATGCACATGTTAGACATGAAGTACAGAATTTCTCTCGCATTGTAAATCTCTCGGGTTTTTGTCATGACTGGGCACAGATTTAATGAAAAATTACTCATTCTTGTTTAAAAAAAATTATACAATCAAATTAATTGTAATCCAATATTTTATGAACAATTTTTTTTAATTATAATATATTTTATAGAGCAATCATTTATATATTTTATATTTTGAGACTTTTATTTAATAATTACATGTTTCAATATATGTTTTGAAAATTAAGTGTAAATATTAATTATATATTGTCTAACTCTTGTATGATAGGTATAGGTCACAACATTTTGATTTCTACGCTTGACTGGGACTAGAAAGGTAGTTTTTTTTAGTGGTTTGTACAATTTAATTGTGTGTAAAATTGATTTTGTTTTGAAGTGGCTATTTCTTAGACATGTTTTATAAACACTTTTTTATATATGTTTTCTATAGGCACTGTTGCTCGCAGCCCTTGTTTGAATAAGAATTTAGTTATAATGAATATGTATGAACTATTTGTGCAAAAGAAAAATATTTATGGTAATTTTACAATTATAGTTTCCACCATATTAAACTTTGTAATTTATAAAAATATCTTTGCATTTTTATTTAAAGTAAGTCAATTAACATGTAATTTCATATATATAATTTTGATATTATTTCACCAATTCATAATATATAATAAATATGATTTCATAAAAATAAACATCATGATGATAACCATCTAATAATCATAAACATCATCTAATATACACATTAAAATTCGCTAACATCATCTAATTATATACACCTCTAGCACATATAAATGTTACTAGCTAGCACACAATTCTAATAATCTAACGGGGCATCATCATTGTGATCACATCTAACAAAACACAAGCATTGTCTAACATTATCAACACACACCCCCTCAAATATACATCTCATATTTTCAAACAACTACTATAACATACACATCTATATGCAAGCACATTAGATGAACATATCTAACATGAACTAACAATATACACATCAACACCAACATATAAATTAAGTACATCCACATGAACACAAAAAGTACAATATATATATATATATATATATATATATATATACACAATAAATATGATTTCATAAAAATAAACATCATGATGATAACCATCTAATAATCATAAACATCATCTAATATACACATTCAAATTCGCTAACATCATCTAATTATATACACCTCTAGCACATATAAATGTCACTAGCTAACACACAATTCTAATAATCTAACAAGGCGTCATCATTGTGATCACATCTAAAAAAACACAAGCATTATATAACATTATCAACATACACCCCCTCAAATATACATCTCATATTGTCAAACAACTACTATAACATACACATCTATATGCAAGCACATTAGATGAACATATCTAACATGAATTAACAATATACACATCAACACCAACATATAAATTAAGTACATCCACATGAAAAAAAAGTACAATATATATATATATATATATATATATATATATATATATATATAATATGATTTCATAAAAATAAACATCATTATTATAATCATCTAATAATCATAAACATCATCTAATATACACATTCAAATTCACTAACATCATCTAATTATATACACCTCTAGCACATATAAATGTCACTAGCTAGCACACAATTCTAATAACCTAACAAGGCATCATCACTGTGATCACATCTAACAAAACACAAGCATTGTCTAACATTATCAACACACACCTCCTCAAATATAGATCTCATATTGTCAAGCAACTACTATAACATACACATCTATATGCAAGCACATTAGATGAACATATCTAACATGAACTAACAATATACACATCAACACCAACATATAAATTAAGTACATCCACATGAACAAAAAAATTAAAATATATATATAACAAGCCAAATAATTGTATCAAGTCAAAATAGCTATTGTAAAATATCTGATACAACAATAGTTGTGGCAACCTGGTCTGTAGCAGAAGGTGATGGATGGTGAACTACCTAATAAAGAGTCGAAATACGAGGTGGAGGAGGAGGCGGTTGGTCTTCTCTATGAGGAGAAACATGAGGTAGTAGGTGGTCATGAGGTGAATGAGGTGGACTAGGTGGTCGAGTACTACCAGAAGGATCATCGATACCCTAATCATCATCTGATGGGGTAGTACATATGGGATAAGACTATGTATTTGATGCATGGACATCCTGAGGAGGTGGAGTACTATCAGAAGGATCACCACCCTGATCATCATGATCCAATGGGGTAGTACTAGGTGAAGACTTTGTATCTATTGCATGGCAATGATCCCTCCTCAATGTTAGTATAAACCTACTAGCTTCGATGATATGAGGCATAATACATGACATCTCACATCAGGTTTGTCCAAAGCTCCAGGATCTTACAATCTTCCTTGATGTCTCTAGTCGCGGGGTGGAATCTCGCATCAACCAAAAGTCTAGAGAGTCAATATCCCAAATCCATCCTGAATCCAATATTAGGCCTACAATGTGATTGTGTGCTTGCATGTATCCATGTAGGTTTTAACCCTGTACAGAAATTATCTGCAAACGAATTCTTAAAAACATAAAGTACAAAATAGCAAGAGCATAAAACATATATACACAGAGATTTTCCCCTGGATCCCAAACAGGGACTACCAGTTTGATTTTTCATTATTCTTTTCAATGTTACAACACATATATATACATGTCGAAGCATTCATAAAATCCAATCCATTAACCCTGGATTAGAACATAATCGTAGTTCCCTTGACCGGATCTACAAAATACCATGGGTAGAAAACCATCATGCCCAAAACCATGTGCAAACCCATGCACAAAACCATAGGTAGGTATGCCCACCTAATATAACACACCCAACATTCCAATCAGGGTGTCTGAACTCACCCTCTGCGGTCGCATGCCCACGTGTATCCGATCAGGATGCCCGACCTCACCCTCTGCGACCTCGGCCATCTCTGCATCTCCTTCTAGTGGGGGAGGAGTTATGTCCCCAAGGAATTTTTTGGTGTCTACAAAATATATAGTACACAACAATAATTATACAATTTCATTAAAAAATTTAATAAAACAGGTTAAATAATGTGGTAGAATAAATTTTATTCCAAGTAATTAAGATAATAAAATGAAACTAGATTACTTTAAAGAAAACATTAATAATACCTCTAGCATTTTTTGGCTCATCCTATGTGATGAGGATATTGGGACATTTTTTTCAATCCATCCCCACGTAAGGATGCGACACCAAAATGAACATGTGATTGACCTTACTAGCCAGTAGCTCCAGTGCATCATCAAACCCCACATGTACATTCGCACCTCAATCATCGGCCTAGGAGGGTGACAATCAAAATTAGGCCTCGTCTCTAGAAACATCTCAAAAAATAAACAAAAAATCTCTGAAGAAAAAGGGAAGTTCACCCTCCCATGTATCATAACACAACATCTATCTAAATCTATACAAAACTTCCACAAAAAAATGGTAGACCATATGATACATCGTGGCTTTTGCACCAAATAATCAGCATAAAACAAAAGAGGGAAACTAATGTGTTTCCCATCACTAGTATAGTGTGCAATGGTACTCACTAATTGTGAGAGGAACCTAACCTCCTCTGCACAAAATGAAGTGATTTTTAATTTTCCATTAGACACATGAAAAACTATTAGAGAAACTACATGGTCCCCAACAGATTTATGAGAGTAGATAAGATGACTCTTTGCTGCAACACCATGGGGGATGTAACACCCTCCTCCCACATTTACCCAAGTTAACTATTCCACTAGGGTCAACATGTGACGAGAGGCTACTATGATGTGATTCAACTTCCCATGTACATTTAAGGAAGTGGAACCGACAAAAAAAACCATTCTGACCTTCCTCGGGAGCTACATACCCTTATGTAGGAAAACAACCCTTCCAAGTGCTTAACCCCTGAGAAAACTTATCATTTTATTGATCTAGACCCTCATCCACTCCCATGATAATCCATGCATGTGAAGAAGGCCTTCGAGTCGCTCCCACAACAAGGTATGCCAACGACTGTCAACTTTTTCAGATAGTTCTGAGCTAGCGACTGTGAAATTTTCCAAGCAGTTTTGATCCAGCAACTCCGGAATATGAGCCAATTTTTCAGGGCTAGGCCTCAGGCCACTACCTAGAAATTTATGAAAATTTAAAAAATTATACATAACCATGAAATCAAGATACTAATACAAACATTTGATTAATGAATTGACTGGGCACCTACTAGCCATGACAGGAATTTCGTCAAACATATCACAAATATGTAATCTACAAGCCATAACAAAATATATGAGCATAGGGGTCTCATACTTATCTGAGATTCGTAAAGAAGCATTGATTCCTTATCACAATAGCTACATTATCATCTATTAACTCATACATTCATTAACCATTCATAAATTCATCAAACATGTCAAGATCTATAAACAATATACATCATATAGCCAACATATAAACTAGAAATTAACCAACACATAAACCATGGCTAGGCAACCATAAGATGACCATCATAATCAATACAAATGTTCATAGATCAAAATAGGTAAATACATCATATTAAAATATGAAAATGCCAACCAAGTCAAAAACTTCCATGTACCACCTGACCATAGATTGGGTTGAACCAAATATTTCTTTCATCCAATCACCCTTGTGCTATATTCCTAGCAAGAATTTGGGATCTCATGGAATAAACCAATAAAAAAAAACCAGACCTTCTAGAGGCTAAACCACCTCAACCCTCAACCATTGATTCCACGTCAAAATTGGACATCACTAACCATCACCAGATCGGTCTCTACCCAATCTATCTAGGTCTCTAGAGTGTTTGTTTTAACTTGGCTTCTAGGACTAGTAACTCAACCCATAGTTGTCACCGAGCTCTAGAGCATTTGTCCAACCGAGGCTTCCATGACCTGTAACTCAACCTACCAAGGACTCTAGAGTGTTTTTCCAACCAAGTATTTCAGGACTAGTAACTCAACCCAGCAAGGGCTCCATAGTGTTTTTTTAACCAAGGCTTCCAGGACTAGTAACTTAACACAACTTTTTACAGGGATTCCATAGCATTTTTCCAACCAAGGCTTCCAGGGCTAGTAACTCAACCAATGTTGTTAGATGGCTTCCAGAGTTTTTTTCCAACCAATTCTCTAGGAACTAATAAATCAACCCACAGCCATAAGGAACATGAACACCAACCATAAAACAAAGTTAAAACCATAATACTGTGGTTATCTAGGATATGGCAAGGCTAGGAAAAACCACTGTCAATCCAGGAAATCCTACATGCCAATGTCATAACATAACCAATAAATAACATGCATGTGCCATGCATGCTAAAATTAGAAAGGAAATATTACATGCAACCCGATACCTGCAAAGAAATCTAGTTATAGTCGTTGATCCCATTGTCCCCTTGTGATTTCCTGCTTTTCCTTTTTCTTCTTGCTCCAAATCCCAAGTGAATGCTAGAGTGCTCCAAACATGCTCCAAGAATACTCCAAGTGTCCAAGAGTATGAGAGAGAGAATAGAAGAGATTTCCAAGACTGGACGAACAAAAGCTAACATTGACAAAAGACATGAACTAATCCTCAGAAGTCATTTTATCATTGAGGCCTTCATTTTCTTCATTTTCCATTATTTTTCCTTCATTTTCCTCCTCACATGAAACCTGTGACCTTTCACCTTCATTTTCTCCTATTTTCCTTTATTTTCATAAATAAATTTCAATAAATTCCACTTTACCTTTTCAAAACCTTTTCCAATTTCCATAGCCATTAATTAATCACAAGTGATCCTCGTCACTATGTTTTTTCCAACCATTAAGCTTGGAATACATGTCCCATGACCTTGGTCTTTTTTTTGCTTTTATTAACTTTATTACATGCATTTTTAACCCCGGGTTGTTATAGGGGACATCAGGGAACTAGGGAAAATCCTCCCCTCTCCTAGATAGGCCAGTGATAAAATAAATTTCATCCTCAATGGGCTCATACCACTAATCAAGATTGACGCAAAAAGCTTGTTGGTGGAAATCCCACTAACATGTAAACTGTTCCAACAAGCTAGAGTGCCCCTTTAGGGATGTAGCCTCCTCATAGTACTTAAGGAGACCTACATTCCTCAAGAAGCCTTGGTTCACTGCGCTAATTGGGCAGGGGTACAAATCCCTCTCCCTCTCTTGTACCTCCCACCATTGTACCATATTGTATTGGTCAACTCTTTGCTCTTCCTGTTATTGCTTCTCTCTCCTATGACGTCTTTGCATGATTAACATATAAAATACATTAGCCTCGTACATAAAACGTACTTTTTTTATTAAATGAAAAAATTGTTTATAAATATGGACATATAACTTTCAATTAAAAAAAAATCAACCTTGGTGTGCCAAAAAATCAGGAACGCATCAGACACGGTACTCCACAAAAATGGGAAAGCACTAAAAACAATGCGTACATCGACTTGCCACACTGCCTTCGGTTTGTATGTTTTTTTTTTTTTTTTCTCAGAGCAATGCATTGACACAAAATTTCACACTAGTGCATTAATTTTACGTAGACGCACCACACCGGAATGTTCAGGTTAACGAACGCACTAAGTTATAGTTTTTTTAATATTTGGTGGTGCATTTGGAAAAACTAAACGCATTGGGAAGTTAATTTTACCAGACACACCGCTATAAAAAATATAATTATAAACTGGTGAATCATGGAATTTAACATCTTGGTTTGTTTCAATTCATCCAACGCACTGAACCACTAATAGTGTGTTAATGTTACACACTAATTTATGGTGCACCCTGTAAATTTACAGGGTGCACTATGAAAGATGTGAGTCGAATGTTTCAAACGCACCATGAAGAAAAAAATGTTTTTTTTAACTTAATTTAAATTCTTCTTTGCTAAAAAAATAATTTAGGGAGAAATATAAACATTGCCTAGACATCTGCTCGTTGAGGAGGCAATATTTCCAAGTAAAAAAAAAAAATCACCCCCATTTCACAAAATTTGAAAGGCATACAGTGAGAAATAGACAAAAGGATGGCAAGCAAGGGAAGCACCGGTGGTAGGGCGCTTCATAGAGGCAAAGGTTGCATTGGTGCTTGAGAGATCTATAAACTGCAAATGGAAAAAATTAATTTTACATCCGGTATTTTTTTTTTTTTTAACCTTATTCTGGTGCACTCAAGTAATTGCACCGGTGCAGATTATTTACGAAGCGCACTACAGTTTTTTTAAATTAAAAATACTACCACGGTGCACCATGTTATTTAAACATCGGGGCGTTTCAAAACAGAATTAACACTGGTTCTTCATGGGAGTGTAGCATCGAAATGGTGAAAATGAGTTTTACGACTGACATTTTTAAAATTAAACCTTTGTCTAGTGTTATCAGGCAAAGTATGCATCGGTGCCCCGGTTTCAACTATTGCGCCACTTTTTTTAAATTAAAAACCCTGCAATAGTGCACCATGTTGTATACGCACCTGGGCATTTCGAACATGTCAAAGCACCAGGGCTTCATGGGAGTATAGCACCTGAATGGTGAAAATGCATTTTACGGCCGACATTGTTTTAAATTTACATTGGTCTAGTGCTATCATGTAGTATATACACTGGTGCTCTAGAGTTACTAAGCACATCGTTATTTTTTATTTTAAAAAAAATAACCCTCAAATGGTACACCATTGTCTATTAAGCACTTGGGCGTACTGTTCTTTTTATCACACCAGTGCTTATTATATGAGTAGCACTCCATTGTATTTTAAATTTAAAAAAATTCCCCTGTGCAACATGTTTTTACACATTAGGGCTTTCGTAAAATGGGAAAGCATCAGTGCTTTATGTGAGTATTGCACCGAAATGGTGAAAATGAATTTTACGACCAATTTTTTTTTAAATTTCACTCTTGTCCAGTGTTATCGAATATTATCTAGATTTTTTATCTACCCAAGTTAGCTATTTGATTTCTATTTTTTTATTTTGAAAAAATAATTTACAAAAAAATATGTCTTTAAATATAATTTTAATATATGAAAATTATTTAGCACCTTCGAAAACACACAAATTATACCCAATTACAATTTAGAAAATTTCCTCACAAATTTAAAACAAAATTCATTTTAAAAAAATGGTCAAATAGTGAGTGGATATGCAATTCAACATCTTTTTCAAATTTGGAGGGCGTCATTGCTAGCCTCACAATAAGATTCCACTACAAGTTGAATATGATAATGGCGAAATTCAACAAATTTTTCAAATTTTGAGGACACTGCTACAAGTATCACAATAATATTCCAGGATTCCAAATTGATTGCCCATTGCATGTCAGGCCATAGAATCTAAAGTGATTTGAAAATTTAGAAAAGAGTGTTATCAAACTTTTAGAATTTTTGTTTTTTATATAAATAGTTTTCAATCAATATGTAGCGCAAGGCTGACAAGAATATATCATACAAAAGTTTGGTAATAATGAGCGATAAGGCTACATGATAAGGGGTTATTTTAACAATGCATACATATAGCATCCACAGGGTATAAATTATGAAATTTGTAACCCGTATAAATTATAAATTAAGAATAACCCGGCCACAGTGCACTACAGTCTATTACTAAGCATGATGTTCTATTAACTGCATTAGTTCTTATTTTATATGAAGCACACCACCATTTGTAAATAAAAAACTCTTCCACATGCATCATGTTGTTTATGTATTGGGGCTTTCGTAAATAGGGATAACACTAGTTCTTCATGACAATATAGTGTACGCATCGGTGCATATTATAAACGTAGTGCACCATTGTTTTTATTTGTATAAAAATAACCCTACAATGATGCACCATTTTCTATTAAGCATTGAGGCCTTCAGTTCAATCCACGACACCGGTGCGTATAATATAATATGCACATCACTATTTTTAAATTGAAAACCCCACAACGATGAACCATATTGTTTATGCATCGAGGCGTTGGTATATCACTTTAGCACTAGGGAGTCATGAGAGTATAGCACTAGACTAGGAAAAATAAATTTTACGACCAACATTTTTTTAAATTTAACCCCTTTCTAGTGCTATCGAGTAGTATATGCACAAAACTAGGAAAAATGAATTTTACAACTGATATTTTTTCAAATTTAACCTTTTTTCGGTGCTATCGAGTAGCATATGCACCAGTGCATTGTATTTACTTAGTGCACCACTATTTTTATTTTTATTAAAAATTAACTCAGCGATGGTGCACCATATGCTATTAAGCATTAGTGCATCTATTTATAGTAATGCTCAGTACATTAGTGTATTATAGATGCACCATTAAAAAAAAATATGTTAAAACATCCCCCCCCCCCCCCAAACTCTGCTAGTGACCTCCGCTACAAACATTTTTTGGGGATATTTTTATAGGGGCTTCCGCAAAATCCTCTATTAGAGGATCTTTTTCTTGTAGTGTATATATTCACAGAGATGAATAGCATGAATAAAATCCTTTGTATATCATTAAGGATAAAAAAATTCTGTATTAGTAGAATAGGTCGACAATTACCTCAATAAATTCCAAGTAACAGTAGTTCTTGGTTTAAAAAAAAATACCTTCAAATTACAATACATAAGGAGGCATAGAAGCCTGTAGCTTTAGCCTTCTAGTAAGGAAGTGAGAACTAATGATAACACTACAAAACTGAAAATTTATTAGGAAATTGATGTTTGTCTCGAACTCAATCGCGTTCAAACAGACAAGGAATCGAGGGTATAGGAACATCTGACCTAACAGGATAGTCGAATGTTCAGTAAGTTGTTAAGGAGCCATGTTGGAAACATCAAAGGAAAAAGGATTTGGTATACCGGTAAATATTTACCTACATAGATGCAAGAAAAGAAACACTGTGTTAAAATTTGTAAACAAAAATTAAAGTACAATTGAAATTAGGTAGAAATAACAAAGACTTTGTACATTATTTACTTGGGGTTCATTTCCTGCACTTTATAGAAATTCTCTATAACAGGACAATATCATGCACTTTGTAGAAAGCCTCTATAACATGACAATATTATTTTAATAGAGGATAACGATATTTATTTTGTGCAAAATGAAAGGAAAACCAAGTGCCAAATTAAAAAGTAACAGGTTTCCAAACCAAAATAAAATTTTATACAAATTAAAATAAACTATGTCGAAAGAAATAAGAATGTTCGAGAAGTGCAGGAAAAAAAAAAAAGATGAAGGCGAGAAGCGGGAAATTGGTTAGGGTTTCGAGGAGGCACAACCATGGAATTGATGAAGGTCTATCGACGGAGGATGAATGGCGGCAGTAACCAACCACCTGGAATCACATGGGAACCACTTGGCCTCTCTATACACTTCCTGGGGAGTTGTGTTGCATTGGGTTGCGGTCTCCTTTCCCCTGCAACAATTGCAATTTTCTCCACATTTTGTTTTTCCAATTGTGTTTCATCACCTTCAAGGTTTAGAGCCTGGGAGAATTACATTTTACTGTGGAAAATTTGGGGTATTAATATTGTTATTCCTACGGTTACATTAGCAGGTTTTGGATAAGCATTATGGTTAAACCAATGGATTTTGTTGACCTGGAGCCGAAGGCAGAGGATATTCTTACAATATGGGGTTCGGGGCCAACGAAGCATAACCTGGACATGGTGAATCTTCCATCTAGGTCTCCAGATGGCATGATAGGAGTCAAAAAACTCATGGGGTTTTCAGAGGGTGGTTTAGGGTCTATGGAAGTTGATGATTTTGATGGTCTAAGGGCAGTTATGGGAGGACTTGACATCAGAATCCAAGAAGGAGAAGAGACATTAGTTTTTTGGGTAGTTCAGGTGGAAACTGGAAATGTAGAAAACCAAGTAAGTTCTAACTCCTCTTTGAAAACTCCTGCATCTCGTTTTTTGTCGGGTGGTTTGGAGGATATCATTTTGAGCAGTAGTCTAAGAAGGAATGAAGGTTTAAAGGCATGTTTAACAAATGACCGGTGGTCAAATGCGCCAGTTTTGGGGCATCATTTCAAAGGTATAGTTGCATATTTAGGTTTCGAAAGTTTTCAACAACCCTCGAAGACATAACTTCAGCAGATTTATGGCTTTGAAGCGGAGCAGTGTAGAGATTTTCCTCAATAAAATTGGTGTCAAAAGGAGGGGTTTCCCATCTTTCCACCTGGTTATGAAGGGAGGTCATAGTTGAGTGATCCCCTAACTACTTTCAAAGGATTCAACAAGGAGATCAATCAGGATATTATATCCCAGCAAGAGGGGGTAATACCTCGAGGTTTCAATTTAGGATATGAGGAGCGCATACAGGAACCTGGGGGTATCTGGGGGTTGGAGCAGGTGGAGGAATGTATAGGGTTTCTAGAAGAGGATGAGTTTTTTTCTTGAGAGGGGAAACACTTTAAAATATCGGAGGTAAATGGTCGACAGGCGGGCCAAAAATGGAAAAAAGGGAAGATAATCAAGAAGAAAACAGAACGTCTAAACCTGGTACTGTGGGTTGACATCTAGATTGATAAGTTTATGGCTGCCTCAGAGCACATTTTAGTTGGTAGACTGAGAGGGAAATATTTCTCTGCTCAATTCATCTCAGAGTGGATCAAAACATCTTGGGGTGAGGTGCCATAAAAATATGTGGAGGTGTTTACCTTGGCCAAAGGTTGGTTTATCATCTGTTTCACCAACATCACAACTTTGTACTGGGTCTTAAACTGCAATTGGAGTTTTGGTATGGCACCAATTCTCTTCAAGTGGCAGTCACCCCTTTTTGAAGCCCAAAGAGAAATCATGGAAGAGATCATGGTTTGGGTGCAGCTACCATCATTTCCTCCTTATCTCTAGATAGAGGATGTATTCATAGCAATTGGAAACAATTCGGAGACCTACCTGGAGGCGGATTTGTCATATCAAGAAAAAAAATGCAGAAATGTGGCACACATATTGGTGAGATTAGATCCAAGGGAAGGTTTGGCAGACGAAATTTAGATTCATATTGATGGTTTATCCTATTTCCAAATCTTATACTATGCACATTTAATGTTAAGATGCCATAGATTTCATAAGCATGGTCATCTAACCTGAGATTTCCCTTTGGGCTATAGAAGGAGGCAAAGACAGAGAGAGGACAACATGAAGGAGAAGTGGGCTCAATATGAAGGGGAAGAGAAGGTCCAAATGGAAGGGATTGAGATACATCAGGTCATGGGACAGTCGACGATGGAGGGGCTAGATGACCAAACTGCAAGTCAGGAGATTCTCCAGGTTTTGGAGAAAGATCACACCTAGGAAGCCCAATGATCAAAAGAAACAACACCTATCTTGGAAAGTACTATTTTTTGCTCCCAATTCTCTATTAATGATTCAATAAATTTATTTTTTAATTCTATTCCAAAACCTGGTCCCTCCAGACCTCATACAAATGATTCACTATATTTAGACAATCTCTCTCGCAATGGACAGTATAATCACCTCTATCCTTGCCCTCTCGCTTGATAAAATTCCTAATAACCTTAATCTAAGAGATAAAATAGATATATTTGTAGAACCTATAGGTATTTTGGGAAGCCTTCTAGATCTAGAAAGGCCACAGAAAACTAGGGGAAGGAAAATTGATTTGTCTAAGGCACAATTAAAAGCTAAGATAGACATAGTTGATGGGAAGAAATTATCTCTAAAAGGGGCGCTTAGAGCAGCGTAGACCCCGATCATTATTACCAAATGATCTTATTGTCCTTTAATTGTCACATTTTTTCAAGCAACCAAAAAAATCTAGCATTAAAATCCCTATTCCATAAATATAACCCTGATGTAATCATGCTCCAAGAAACTTTGGGCCCTGGTGAATCTGTTATGAACTTTATTATGAAATTTATTCCAAGTTGGACTTTTATGATGGCTGATGCAAAAGGAAGATCGGGAGGCTTAGCTTTGGGAATCAGAGACAATGTTTTAAAAATGAATAATTCCCAGGGTTTAGAGTTGATATTGGGAGAAGAGGTATACCCTATTGAACTATGTACTGAATTTACTCTTATAAATATATATGGCCTGTGTCAGGAGAGGGTCCACTTCTAGAATAATATTTTCTCAAAATATTTTATGCATGCTCACAATCTAATGGTGGCAGGAGACTTCAACTTCTCTTTAGGCTTGTCTGAAACTTGGGGTCCTTAGGCAGAAGTAGATCCCTTGGCAGATTTCTTTCTAAATAAAATCATATACGGTTGCCTCATTGATATAAATCTAATTAAAATCAGCCTCATGTGGAGGAATAAGGGAGTGGGGGAGGCTAGGGTGGCAAAGAAACTAGATCGTTTTCTTATAAATGAGGAATTTGTAAATATGAACACTAGCTTTAGGTAGTGGGTGCGATCTGTAGGGGAATCTCATCATTCCCCTATCCTAATGGAGATGACTAGTCCCAACAACAAACCTGGATCTCTCTTCAAATTTAACCCAAGGTGGCTTAAATAACCTAGCTTCATTATTTAGTTAACAATACCTAGAGGCCAATGGATAGGTCTCGAATCACAAACCATCCTTAGTCCCTCGTGGCCAACCTAAAAATACTGGAATTTGAGACTATTATCTCGGAGAAAGGGAAGAGGTTGAGGGAAGAAGTTGAACACAAAAGTACTGGGGAGGAGCTGAAAGTGTTGGAAATCCAAAAATAAGATGGCTACGAGACATAGGAGAAGAGGGATAAGATAAAATATCTCGAGATAAGGATGTAATATTCCAAAATGGGGAATGCAACAATACAAGACAAATATGCAGAAAAATAACGCAAATCATCTAAGACAAGGCAGGAGGCCAATATGGAGACTCTTCATTTACATTTACAACAGCAAAATAGATGTACAGGATGGCCCATAATATTTATAACAGGAAATAGAAGTCTCCAATAGAAGAAAATCCTCAAAAAGAGGTGTTGCAATCATATATATGGACTAAAAAAGGCTTGACAATGTTATTTTATTGAATGCAACATGATGTAGATTACATTTTAAATCTAGAGAAAATAAATGCATGAAAAGTCAGATCTATGACAGATATTGGCTCTTCTTCAAAATCCCCTTTGGGTTTTTAACATTACACCATGTACAACTTGTAGATCTGAGCTTTTAGACTGTAGATCTGTAGAAATATTTAGATCTAGAATTGGTTCTGATCTGATATGAAACAAGAGAATGATCCCTCCAATGGATCTCCAAAGTGAAGGGCAGATCCCCAACACTTAAAAACCAACTCTCCAGATGATGTGTCAAAAGACCCTGCAATAGCACCTACAAGAAAAATGCAGATCTGGAAGTAAAACTGCATTGTAGGGTTTACAATGTGGTTGGCCACATGCCAAGATCTGAAAATGATGCTCCAATGATCCAATACTCTCTTGCCAATGGGATAGAACCCTTCCCCACTGAAAATGGGCACTGAAATGATCTAGATCTGAATAGATCTAGCCTGCACTTGCTACAACTTCCAAAGACAACCAAACCCTCAACAAGATCTATGTTGTAGTTGAAAGAAGAAGCTTGGCCTTCAGCCAGATAGTGGAAAATACAAAGAAAACTCTTCTAAGAGGCCTCTCAAGGAAAGAGGTGGGATTACCGATCAGGAAAACCCAGTGCTAAACAACACTATTCTCAACTAAACAACAAGAGAATGATATATGTGTAAACAAAAAATATATTCAGAAATCTGATCATCATCAACAACCTTCTCATGATGACATCCTCTTCCTTTTATAAGTTAAGAGCTTGCAAACCCTAAACCAAATTCAATGAAAACACTCCTTTCACACTAAGTAGCTCCATCTAAAACTACGTTGTGCCTCATTGATGGCCACTCCTCCAAGACAATGTTGTAGATTTGGACAAGGTTGACCCAATCAAAATATCCAGCCCCTTTCACACCTAAGGGTGCTTGTTTAAACAGCCAAGATTTATCCTTTTTACATTTGGCATTGATTTATTCATTGTTTAGGAGTATTATGGACCTCCTTTACACTTTTATTCTTCAAACAAATAAATAAAACAAAAATTAATATTCCAATTAGCTTAGGACTAATTAGGAATATTACAGTCCTCCCCTCCAAAATGTTGCTTGTCCTCAAGCAACTGATAAGGTGAGTGCTACAACTCTTCTCCTCCTCCATTGGTGACACCAACATGTGATAAGCTTCCTCCATAAGCTAAGTGTTCACCAATCCATCCCTCCATGAATTGTTCCTCCAAGGTTCTCATGATATGCAAATAGTCCATCCCATAAGGAGACAAAAGTTCAAATGAAACAAACATGGTTTGCCCAATGTTCTCCCTCAAACATGTAGCATAAGGTACATGGAGATTTTCCATCCCATAGGGCACATGCATACCTTCCCTCCTTCCTCCATACATTCCCATAAAAAGTACAAGTACATCGTCAATGTATGGGAGAAAAACTGCATACAAACAAACAGAAATTTGTGCATATGGAGGTGGGTCATAGTCCCACATGTGGAACCAGCGCAGTGCATCTCCTGCCTGCATCAGATCTAGATGTGGTAATTGGTTTCCCTGCCACTTACTTGTTGTCCAAGTCATCTCACTATGGCTAAAAGTGTGAGATATACTTGGTGCCTTAGGAATGCACCCATCATGATACAAAATCTCCCTTTGTCCACCAAGGGAGTGGCCATGTTCAGAAATAGTTTTGGCCCAAAGTTGGCCATGAAATTTATAAGGTACAACACTCCTCCTTGGATTCATGGCCTACATATAGAAAGTGGAAGAATGCAAACAATAATCAAATGAAACATTATTTACATGAGCATATTTTCCACCAGAATTCCTCCTTAAACGAATGGAGTGGTGCATAGATCTATCCCCTTCCTCAAAAAGAGAAAGAGATGGTTGAATTAACTCTGTCATTGAGTTATGTTGCTGCCCCATCTCCACATGGTACATGCATCTTTGAAAATGTTGATAAAGTTCTCCTTCAAAGCCTTCCCAATCAAAGCTCCTCATGATGATGTTGTTGATCTTCATGGAATATGTGTGGCTGAAACAGAACTCTTCATAGGCCCTTTGTAGCATCTTCTCCTTGAGCTTGGAAGCTCTAGAAAAGAAGATTCTATCATGATCATAGATGACTCCATCTTGGACTGAATATCCCTCTTCATGTAGCTGGTCATCAAGTATCATGCATGTGTGAAGATCCTTGGAATAATCCACCAACAGTTGGGATTTCCAATATGGATCTAGACTCCTCAACAATGACAGCGTTGTTGATCTATCAACTGAAGTGTCTATCATGTGGCTGCTCTCCCTCTTGACATTTCCCATGCCAAAGGTACATGTTGGAAGGCTATTCCTTCCCTTCTTTTCCTCCTTGACATATCCCATGCCAATTGTATATGATGGAAGGTTGTTATTCCCTCCTTGCTGCCCTTCTTGCATATGCACATGCTCAAATGAAGATGGAAGTTTTTGGAAGTTAATCTCCCATCAAAGGCTATAATCTATCCAAAACCTCCTTGGTCTTGCCAAAGTATGCATGTGAGGCCACCATCTTCTATCATGTATAGAAGATTCCTCTCCAAGTGAGATTATCTTCTGAGTCTTCATAGCCAAGGACTGCCCTCCTTGCCCCATGATGGTATCTTTCTTCATTCATGCAGCATCTACTCTCAGCGCAGTATGAGATGAGAGAGTGGACAATGGTGATAAGGGGAAAATATTTCCCTCTTCCTTGAGCTCCCCCAACACTCTCAGCGTTGTATTACGGTCTTCTAATGCTCCCTTCCTTCTTGGATCTATAAATGGAGCATCAAGGTGTGAGACACCTTTCACCAGATCTGAATCAGATGGTCTCCCAGGTGGTTTTCCACAAGATAATGATGTCTCATGGATCATTCCCATATGCATAATAGATGGGATCATCATATCCCTGCTTCCATTGCGCAAATTCATCTATGTTTTTTGTGTGGAAGTTTCATGATAAGGGGGTATCACTCTTAAGGATGCAAGAGTGCTTCTGATTGGAGCAATTGCTCCATCCTCTCCTCCATGTAATAGTGGATCGTCTCTTGCCATGCCAGCGCTGTGATCCCTCCTTTGTTCTTCTTCTCCTACCTTTTGCAAGATCTCACAGTCTAAGGTGCTTTCTTCAGATGTAATTAACCCATGTACACCCAACATCTCCTTGGTGTCAAGAGTCTTGATCACAAAGGAATGATCTATCATAGTGTGTGTTCCCAAGGATTTATTCAATGTTGGAACACACTTCCTCCATTGTTTTGTCTCATTACCTATCAACATAGACACATGCTGCTCATGATCTTCATGTGTGAGATCCCTTGGAGCTTCTTGCAAAGATACAAGAGCCCTTCTAGTGGAAGCTATTGCTTCACCTTCATCTCCAAATAGAAGTAGATCTCCTCCTGTTGTCACAGTGCTAGAGGATCTTTCCAGCTCTTCCTCTTCCTTCTCCTCATCAATGGAGAATGCCCCATCATTAAGAGATCTTTTTTCTTGATCTCCTTTCGAAAAAGGAATCCTCATGTCTTCTTCCTGAGAATAAATTTCTTGCTGAAGTGGGGCCTTTGCCCTTGGAAAATCATGTAGCAGATCTTTAACCCCCTCAATAATGTTTTGAAATTGAGTTGGCTTCATGGATCCTTCCAACTCATGCAAAGGTTCTGATTTCTTGGGCTTGGTTTGCTCTCCCAAGGGAGTTTTAGATTGTTTAAATTCAAATCTTTTCACTAACCTCCTAATGAACTTTGCATAAGTAGATATATTTGCATTTTTCAATGAAGAAGATTCAAATAACCACCAGGCATAAGCCTTACCTTGAAGATGCAGCGCTACTACTCTAATGGCTTCTTCTTCTGAAACTTGATGCAGCTGGAAAAATGTGTCTAGCTTCCTTACCCAAGACTTGGCTGAGCTCTTGAGTGATCCATCAAAAGTAGGTAGAAAGAATCTACCCAAAGTGTGTTGCGTGCACCCTCTTCTTCTATTGTAGTTGTTGTATCTTCTCTCTTATTTAAGTTGACAAAACCTTTGGAAGCTCAAATGCTCCTTGAATCTTCTAGACTGAGATTCATATTCTTGGAGATAGTCACCAAGAGTCTCCTTCTTTGGTGTTTCTCCTTCTACTTCTTCTCTTGCCAAGAATGTAGGCATGCTACAGCATTGTAGATCTGATTGTGTGGCTGAATGCTCACACACATAATATGAAGAACTGGGGCTTTCTTCATGTGCAAATCTTCTTGAGGGATCTTCATGTCTTTCCCTCCTCATTCCCCTGATTTATCTTTTAAGCTCGCACATAGTTTGGAAAAGAGTTTTTGAGAACTCCTCCCCTTTCATTCTTCCAGATAAAGGGGTTTTACCCTTTTTTTCTTTGTCATCAGTGTAATCATACTTCTTTTGTATTTTATTTTCTTCAAAATACATATTGGCTTCTCAGGAAGCACAAGTTGTGCCAAGGTGATGCTCTGATACCACTGTAATATTCCCAAATGGGGAATGCAACAATACAAGACAGATATGCAGAAAAATAATGCAGATCATATAAGACAAGGTAGGAGGCCAGTATGGAGACTCTTCATTTACATTTAAAACAGCAAAATAGATGTACAAGATGGCCCATAAGTTGTATAATAGGAAATAGAAGTATCCAATAGAAGAAAATCCTCAAAAAGAGGTGTTGCAATCATATATATGGACTAAAAAAGGCTTGATAGCGTTAATTTATTGACTGCAACATGTTGTAGATTACACTTTAGATCTAGAGAAAATAAATGCATGAAAATTCAGATCTATGACGGATCCACACACTATATTGGCTCTTCTTCATAATCCCCTTGGGGTTTTTAACATTACACCATGTACAACTTGTAGATCTGAGTTTTTAGATTGTAGATCTGCAGAAATATTCAAATCTGGAATTGGATTTGATCTGATATGAAACAAGAGAATGATCCCTCCAATGGATCTCCAAAATGAAGGGCAGATCCCCAACACTTGAAAACCAACTCTCCAGATGGTGTATCAAAAGACCCTGCAACAGCACCTTTAGGAAAAACGCAGATCTAGAAGTAAAACTGCACTGTAGGGTTTAGAATGTGGTTGGCCACATGCCAAGATCTGAAAATGATGCTCCAATGATCCAATACTCTCTTTCCAATGGGATATAATCCTTCCCCATTGAAAATGAGCACTGAAATGATCTAGATCTGAGTAGATCTAGCCTCCACTTGTTGCATCTTGCAAAGACAACCAAACCCTCAACAGGATCTGCATTGTAGTTGAAAGAAGAAGCTTGGCCTTCAGCTAGATAGTGGACAATACAAAGCAAACTCTTCCAAGAGGCCTCTCAAGGAAAGAGGTGGGATTCTCGATCAGGAACACACGGTGCTAAACAGCACTATTCTCAGCTAAATAGCAAGAGAATGATATATGTCTAAACAGACAATATATTCGGAAATTTGATCATCATCAACAACCTTCTCATGCTGCCATCCTCTTCCTTTTATAAGTTAAGATCTTGCAAACCCTGAACCACCTTCAATGAAAACACTCCTTTCACACCAAGCAGCTCCATCTAAAACTTCGATGTGCCTCATTGATGGCCACTCCTCTAAGACAGCGTTGTAGATTTGGTCAAGGTTAACCCAGTCAAAATATCCAGCCCCTTTCACACCTAAGGTTTCTTGTTTAAACAGCCAATATTTAGCCTTTTTACATTTGGCATTGGTTTATTCACTGTTTAGGAGTATTATGGACCTCCTTTACACTTTTATTCTTCAAACAAAGAAATAAAACAAAAATGAATATTCCAATTAGCTTAGGACTAATTAGGAATATTACAAAGGAGGAGGAAGATCTTGAATGAAATTTAAGAACAATGGAGAATAAAAATCTGAGCCATATGGTTCTCTATAGGGGATGAAAACACCAAATTCTTACAGAATTATGCAAAGGGGAGAAAAAAACATAAATACCATGTGGGAAATGAATCGACTAGATGAGGGTAAGGCTAAATCCTTCAATGATCTAGCTTCAATGGTAAGATACCATTTCAAAAACTTATTCACGGCCCCAGAGGGAGAAACAATAGCTAAGGTTATCCGAGTAGCTCAACTTTACCCTAGATATGCAGAGGAGGATGAAAATGAGATGCTAAAGGCTCCTATTACAAAAATTGAGGTGGAAGGTGTCTTAAAGTCTATGCAAAAAGATAAGATTCATGGGCCTGATGGATGGACAGTGGATTTATTCCAACATTTTTTCGATATAATTGGGGAAGAAATAGTTGGAGTGGTGGAAGAATCAAGGAGCATGGGATTTTTTCATGAACCTTTCAATACGACCTTTCTGGCTCTTATTCCTAAATCGGATGCTCCAATCTCTTTTGAAGAGTTCAGACCAATCTCTCTCTACAATTATTTCTATCCGACCGAAACCAATTCTATCATGCAATATATTAAAAGAACAGTTTGGGTTTTTGGATGGTAGACAAATCCACAAAGCTATAGGGGTGGCTCAAGAAACAATGCATAGTATTAGGAAGTCTAAGAAAAAATGCATGATTGTAAAAATCGACCTTTAAAAATCATATGATAGGATCAATTGGATATACCGAATACTTCTGATGACACATATGGGCTTTAGTTATTGGGTTCATAAACTAGATTATGGGATGCATATCAAATGTATCCTTTTTTGTTCACATCAATGGGGTGGCCTCTCCTTTCTTCCACAGCCAGAGAGTGCTTAGACAAGGTTTCCCCTTATCCCCACTCATGATCTTATTAGTTTTTGAAGGGCTAAGTCAATTACTTATTTTGGACAAGAGGAGTGGTGACCTAAAAGGAATAGAAGTAGCAACAAATCAATTTGTCTCCCATCTTCTCTTTGTATATGACATCCTTATATTCAGTAATGGGACTTAGGAAGATGTCAACCAGTCGAAATCCTCCTTGGACCTATTACTAAAGGCAACTGGAATGATTATAAATTCTTAAAAATCCTCAATTGTTCATGAAGGCCTCTCGAGTAGTGACCTTGAAAAATTTGTCATCTCTCTCCCCTATGAAGTTATTCCTATGGGGGATAGCCTAAAATACTTGGGGTTCTACTTAAAACGAGACTCCTATAGAAAAAATATTGGAATTAGTTAGTGTTAAAAGTACAAAAACTCATTAATCTATGGAGTTTCGAATGGTTGTCCAGGGACAGAAGATTGGTTCTCATAAAAACAGTTCTTACTAACATTCTTGTATATTGGATTGCGCTCAATTGGGTACAAAAGGCATTCTATCCAAAATCAGGAAACTCTATAGTCGATTCCTTTGGGCTGGGTCAAAGGAGGAAGTAGTGCTCCCCCGGGTAGCATGGGACAAAATTGCCCGTCCAAAATAATGGGGAGGATGGGTGATAAAGGAGCTACAATATTTTGCTTCTTCACTAGCAGAAAAATCGAGATGGAGGATTCTGACAGAAGATAATTTATGGACATCGGTGGTTAAACGAAAATATATTGATATGTTTCCCTTGGATGAATGGATACACGGGCCTAGGAAAGACTCACCTAATTCATCAGTCATATGGAAAGCAACTATAGTCTCATTTAAGCTGGTGGAAGAGGGCCTTACCTGGCAGGTCTACCATGGGGAAAAAATTCGAATAGGCATCGATCCATGGGTGGGATGCAATGAGGCTTTTGCTCTTTCTAGAGGGGTCATGGAGTCACTACACTAAAAAGGGATCATCTTCATGAACCAGATAAAAAAGGCAGAGACAACTACAATTTGGCATCAAGGGTGGAAATCATTTGAGGATATTCAACTTGAGCCCCAATGGGGGATGGAGTGGCTTAATTATATACAGGAACTCCATTACACAAATGTTAGGACTAAGGATTTTTTGGAATCTCTTCGCTAGGTTCATGCTCCTACAAGACACTACTCCCATAAGTTTGGATATGGGTTCCCGATGACACAAAGGACTTGGGGGTAACAAGTTTGGTGGTACAAATCACTTTGGAAACTGAAAAGTGCTGCAAAATCCAGACTGTTCTTTTGGTGTATACTAAATATCAAAGTCCCTACCTGGGAAAATTTATAAAAATGAAATAAACATGGTCCTCGTTGGTGTATCTTGTGTAAGAACTAAAAAGATTCTATCTATCACTTATTTATTACTTGTAGTTTCTCCTTCAAATTTTGGGAAACTACTATATCCCTCTTAAGCACCAGATCTCTTTGGAATGGGGATACATGCGGGGATGCAAGGAAAAACTGGTGGATAGATGCACAAGATGAAAATATTAAAAATATTCCCTTACTTATCTCTTGGGAGCTTTGGTTTGCAAGAAACAAAGCATATTCAAGGACACTGCTTCATCTCCATCGCTAATCACTACAGAATGTGGTTCGATCTTCTCTCTTCTCCCCTCAAATGATACCCCTCGGTCAATTATAAATATCAGCAAAGAACAGGTCAATCGCAATATCCCATGGGCTTATTTTGATGGGGCTTCAGACGCTCAGAATAGGTGTGGCTCTGGGCTGGTTATTTATTTTAATGACACATATCTCTAAAAGCCTTTCTGGGTATTAGTACATGCATAAACAATTTTTCTGAGCTACTCGGTTTAAAATTCCTTCTATGCTGGCTCATTCACTTGGGGATTGTCTAAGTTCAAAATTTTGGTGACTCCATGAATGTTATTAATTGGTTCAAAAAAACTCAGAGATGTCAAAATCATGTTTTGATCACTATCATTGAAGAAATTTTTCTTTTAAATATGTCATTTGATCTTATTATTGTGTGCCATATCTACAAGGAACATAATTCAGCAACGAACCTCCTATCTAAGGAGGGCCTTCAGTAGGATACGAACATCTGGTGCATAATCGAGATAGTCGATGATATAGTCTATGTGTCGGCCAACAGGCCTTACAACATATGATTCTACTTTGGTAATTTTGCTTATGGATACCTTACTTTTTTTCAACAAGTTTTTAGAGTGACTATGGTCTTTTTTGTATCTAGTATACATGCTTTCACTTGTCTTTTCTAGGCGAAAATGGTTAATTTTTTGTAATTGGTATATATGCTTCCTTGGGACAGTCACATAAACTGTGTTTATTTTTGGGTAGTTTTCTCCATTATTAACATAGTCACTGATCAAACGTGAACTCTAGCCCAAAAAGACTCAAAAAACATGAAAAAACACCCCAAAAATGAAAAGTGTGTATTTCAGAACGCATTTGTTTTTTTCTCAGAGTCAATTTTCAACATTTTTTTAAATTATGTTAAAAAAAAAATTGTTTCTTGAAAAAAGGATTGAAAAAACACCCTCGAAACAAAACGAATGGATGCTGGAATAACAAAAAAAAAAAAAAAAAATGTGTCACAATTTTGACACATTTTAACAATGGAATTAAAGACAACATATTAGGACATTGAAAAATTGCAAAATTCTAAAAATGTAGATACATGATGTTAAAGATAAAAATATCATGTCTAAAGCCCTTTTCATTTCCAACAATTTTCATCCGTCTTGTTCAAGATAAAATATCTTGACTCTAAAAAACCCTAAAATTGTAATTGTTTTCAACCATAACATTAAAGATAAAATATCGTAGTGTATAAAAACCTTAATGACAAGTTTTAAATCTCAAGTTTTCAACATACTTGGACCATGAAATTATGGAGAAATTATATGACTTAAACAATTTTTAAAAATGAACAAGTAAATGAAATATTTATTATTCCAAGAGTAATTTTATTTTAAAGGATAAAAATATATCTCTTTTCAAATCTTAGCCTAAAACAACTTTAAATCTAATTGCAACCAAAACCTAAAAATCAACCATCAAAACAAAGTGTCCCATTTCAATGAGGCATAAAAAATTTTAAATTTTTAAATGTATCTTATACCAAATGGTAACAATACATAATATCATGGCAATATCATTGGATAACCTAAAATTCAACATTAATTTATATTTTTGTTTATACTTTTAATAAAAATATCAACATTGGTATATTGAATATAACATAAATTATTTTTGTAATTCATTGTTGTGTTGTGGATATTCTAAAGAGATGAATTCTTCATAATTAAAACATACAACAAACATAGAATTGTCTCATAACTTCATGAAAGATCATATGGAAGTCAAAATGTTTATTCCAAGTTACCATGCAAACATCAATTACATAAAAATGTCTTAGACAGTTATTCAAAATTAGCCAAAGGTTCTTTCACATTATCGGAACCTACATCTTCAGATGAATGACTCGATGAAAATGAAGATGATCCATATTATTCTCTTTCATCAACTAGTGCTCCATCTGAGTCAACATGCATGCCCACCATTTCAGAGTTCAAAAGTCTTCTAGATCTATGACTACATTCAGAAAAGTCCCATCTCAGCTGTATTTGTTCTGGTAGCAATTTCTTCAAAATATTTATGGTCTTCAACCGAAGAGTTCCTCTCTTTGTCAAATTGAATTCATACACAAGTATGTCAACATCCTCCAATTTTAAGACATCTGTGCGTGTTCCCTTTCTTTTTCTCTTTTTTCCAATTTGTTTTTCAACTACCATCTCTGGCTTGTATACACCATTGAAAGGGTGGGTACTTGTGGCATACCAATGTACATCAACAACTATAATATCTTAATTTTCATTAATGACCTTTATAACCTTGGAAATCCATAATGGATAGCCAAGTGGATCTTCATCTACTAACACTGCTATCATGCAACCCTCCT
Organism: Pinus albicaulis; assembly: GCA_034641835.2. Taxonomy (NCBI): domain Eukaryota; kingdom Viridiplantae; phylum Streptophyta; class Pinopsida; order Pinales; family Pinaceae; genus Pinus; species Pinus albicaulis. Next base: position 1,312,890,511 of record CM076579.1, read on the forward strand.
TAACATTCTGCATAGAACCCCTATAAAGGTCTTCCATGGCTTCATGTTGTGCACGTGATATTCTAGAACCAATATAGTTTTCTCTTTCCTCTACCTATGGAGAATTAATAATAGCTTGAGACTGTTGTTGTTCAGCAATGTGTGTTTCCTCATGTTCATTTGGCATATTTTGTGGCCAAAAAAATGGAGTCTTCAAAAGCGTATCCTCATTTATTGATCTTGAAATCATATCACTTTGATTATTGAAAAAAGACTCCCACCAAACTGAATCAGCAACATCAAAGTACTCATATGTATATCTAATACATCTTTTAATTTCCTCCAGACATTCAGAATACTTAATGTCTCTCTTATGCCTTCGTGCATTATGGAGCTCAACAATTGACTGTAATAACAATATCTTTGATGAAAATATTGAACGCTCTAGAATGAACTTCAAAAATTCTAAACCTGATAATGGCCCCCATTTTGTAGCAGTTGAATACTTCTTGCCCCATATAATTTTTATCCCATCATTTTTTTTATATGAAATTGATGTTGGAAGCTAATGTCGTTAAGTTTTTCAATGCATTTTTCCTCACCATACGATCCCAAAATAAACCTTCACATGTTAATAGTTTCTTCCAACACATGAAAACAATCTCTAGAATGTAGGATTTATTAATAAATTCAATTAATGATGGCAGGGTCTCAACACATTTCCTCCTCAATGTTACTGAACATTTGATCAATATGGTCATGAGTATGCCCAACAAGAATGAAACCAACCTTTATATTTTTAAAAATTCCCAATTCAACGAGCATGTTTAGATACCCAAAAATAACTTATTTTTTGTTTTCACAGCTTGTGTTGTCTAATTGTACATACAGAACTTCATGGAGAATACCAGACCAATGAGTAACCACATCATGGATTATAGTTATGGTTAGATTTGCATCATTATGAATATTTGGAGCTGTGAATTAAACCCTTGGAAGCATCTTCTCATTAAAGACCATACAACCAACCAAGTGAAACTAAATGAAATTTTCCTCCTATAATTTTTTTGGCCTGCAGACAAAATGTGGAAGAAGTGTTATTTTGGTCCATACCATCAATTATCAAACCCAAATATTTATTTGGATTATCATAACACTTCTTTCGATGTTTATACAATTTTTGTCTTTCTCTTGTTTGATGATTGTGATGCTCTTGAAGTTCTTTGACAACAGAATTTGTACATAAAATAAAAGAAACATATGAATAAATATATTTTCATAGTTGATAACTATCCAACTTTTAAAAATAATGTTTTGAACGCATACCTCTTTCTTCCCCTTGACATTTATCTCTTTTTGCTTTAAGAGAAGCACATGTGCTGCAAACCCCCATCCTTGTCTTCTTAGGAATACGGACATTGCTGAATTTGTTATTCCATACCCTTGTAAAATATGAATATGTAATAAAATTACCAACTCCTTTAGTAGATTCTGCATAATCTTTGTATAAGTTGAATATTTCTCGTATCGAGAAATTATTTGAAATATGTATTGTGTCTTTATTTGGCATACACTCTCCATGATTTGAAAATAATACTTTCATCCATGAAATAGTAATATTTGCTAACGGTCCAACCTCTCGTTTATAAGGTACTTCTGAATAATATGTGGGATCATTTTCCATTTTTTCGTGGATTCTTGAAAAACGACAATTAAAAATTGAATGCAACATTTTGAAAGCCTTTCTGCAAAGCAATACATTCCCAATATGATAATCATAACCTACTAGTGTAGATTGCATGCAACCCACTAAATATGAATTTTGCATGCTTTTATTCATTGACACATATCTTTTCCTTTTCTCCAAAGCAAAGTTGAAATCAATATGTTTAAAGAAATCCCTTTGACAACATTCCCTTAAAATCAAATGAATGACATAAATTATTTTTGTGAGATATGTTGTCCTCACCCTTGTACTAGACTGTTTTGGATTGATATGAAAAGGTCTACTCCTACTCCTAGTTACAATATTTGCTTGCAACGGCTTCATCATCCCATTATCCTTTGTAGAAATAGTTTCATCACCATTAGGAGGAATATTGTCCGCACTATCATCATTCTCAACATAGTTAAGAAATTCATCAACATCATTGCTTGGAAAATATTCATTACCATCCTCACTTGAAGAAAACATTTCACAAGAATCATTTGTTCTTTTGTAACCCTGACTCAGACGAAATTCTTCATTATATTGATCCATGCTTTTGAATTATTCACTTGGAGGATTCAATTCTTCATCACCATGAGTGTCTTTGAAACAAACACTTAGAGAAAATGCATTATTCAAATCTGTGCTTCTAAAATTATCATTTGCAAGAAACTTTTCATCCTCCCCTTCCTCAGCGGTGCTCTCATAATCCTTGGGATTAGGCCTAAGTAGAAGCATTGAATCTGTATTGACTAGAATTTATTCATCCCTCCCCTCCCCTTCCTCATGGTTGCTCTCATAATCCTTAGGATTAGGAATAAGTGGATGCCTTGAATATCTAGTTATTGGAAATTATTCATCCCCCCCTTCATCAGTGGTGCTCTTATAATCATTAGGATTAGGATGAAGTGGAAATTTTGACTCTAGAAATTCATCCCCCCCCTTCATCAGTGATGCTCGCATAATCGTTAGGATTAGGACGAAGTGGATATCTTGACTCTGCAGATTTTTCTTTCCCCTCTTCATCAGTGATGCTAGCATAATCCTTAGGATTAGGATGAAGTGGATATTTGGACTCTGGAAATTTTTCATTCCCCTCTTCATCATTGGTGCTCACATAATCCTTAGGATTAGGAGGAAGTGGATATTTTGACTCTAGAAATTTTTCATTCCCCTCTTCATCAGTGGTGCTAGCATAATCCTTAGGATTATGACGAAGTGGATATTTTGACTCTGGAAATTTTTCATTCCCCTCTTCATTAGTGATGTTGGCATAATACTTAGGATTGGGACGAAGTGGATATTTTGACTCTGGAAATTTTCCATTCCCCTCTTCATCAGTGGTTCTCACATAATCCTTAGGATTAGGAAGAAGTGGATATTTTGACTCTGGAAATTCTTCATTCCATTCTTCATTAGTGGTGTTCGCATAATCCTTAGGATTAGGACGAAGTGGATATTTTGACTCTGCAAATTATTCATTCCCCTCTTCATCCATGGTGCTCGCGTAATACTTAGGATTAGGACAAAGTGGATATTTTGACTCTGGAATTTCTTCATCCCCCCTTCATTGATGGTGCCCTCATAATCCTTAGGATTAGGACGAAGTGAAAATTTTGACTCTGGAAATTCTTCATCGTGCCCTTCATCACTGGTGCTCTCATAATCCTTAGGATTAAGAGTAAGTGGAATAACTGACTCTCAATTGACAGAAATTTCTTTTTGTTTCCCTTCATCAATTATGTTCTCATCATCCTTAGGATTACAACCAAGTTGAATTTTTGACTCTCTATTCATGGTGAACGGACTCCTATTATATTCATCAATCTAAATAGAGTTGTTGCGTGACGAAGATGTTGATGTTGCATAAAGAAAAACTTCACTATCAAAAGAACCCATGGCTTTCAACAAGAAGATGTTGAATGATACATATGCACTCTCTCCCAATTACAATATATAGCTTAAAGACTGAAAATTTCCCTCTAAAATTTTCCCCCAAAAATTATCGCTAAAATTTATCTCTCCAAATTTTCCCCCCAAAAATTTTCGCTAAAAGCTTTCCATCCAAAATTTCGTTTGAAATATTTCCATACAAAATATTCATCTAAAATGTATTTCAAAACATTTTAATAAATTGTTGGTCTTCAAATATTTCACCCTACTTTCTATTCAAAATATTCACAAAATATTCCTTTCATGCATGCCTTCCAAACTAAAATAAATTTCTTATTTGAATGGTTTAACATTGACTACGTATTATAATAAATTTTTATAATTTATGTTTTATTTTTTTGCCGACATTGAATAAAAGTTAATATAAACCTATAATATTAACTACATGTAAATATTTTAAATTTTAAATTTTAATCCCACATTCGTGAAACGGTAAACCAATCACACAATCTTCGCTATATAATAACAATCATTGTTTCTATTCCTCACATCACATCAAGTCTTTTGGATTTTGTTGGAGCAATTTTGTGGAGGTGTTGCGTTGGCATTGGTAATTTTGTGGAGGCGTTGTGTCGCCATTGGTAACAGGAGTTTTTCACATTTCAAATATTAGTTTTCCTTCTATTTTGTCCATTTAAAGATGAATATGGGGAAATCTGTTTTTTTAAGGTTTCTATGTTCGAAAACTAGTTTTTTATGATTTTTAGGTTCTAAAACCCTATTTTTTTAATATTTTTATATCGAAAAAAAAAAAAGGTTTTTAGGACAAAAAATTAGATTTTTTTTTCCTTTTTAGGGTTGTTGGGTTCCCCCACAAAACAAAAAACCAAAAAACGACCATGCACATAAAAAAAACAATTATATTTATACTATTTTTATTTCTTCTAAAAGTGCAACCAAATTTTATATATATATATATATATATATTAAAATTGAAATTTTATTTTTTTAAATAGCATTAGATATTTTAATGTTTTTTTTAAAGGAAAATATAGATTTCTTTTGTTTATATTAAACTTGTTTTTTTATTAAAAATATATTTGTAAATTAAAAAAGCAATTTAATTGTAAAATAATTTTAGTATTTTATTTTTGTTTTTTAAGTTTTAATAAAATCAATTAAATTTTAAAAAAAAACAAAAATAAAAAAATAAAAACAAATTAATTTATTTTTGTACTTTAATTATTTAATTTTTTTAATTATTAAAACATTTTATTATTTTATTTGTTTTTTTAATATTTCAATATATATATATATATATATATATATATATGTTATTTTATTTTTTTTAATTTAATTTTTAAAAAAAATTATTTATTTATTTAATTTTATTATTTAAATTATTATTTTTATTTTCTATTTAAAAAATAAAAATAAATAAAAAAATTATTTTATATGTTATGTTATCGAATCATCTTTCAAGACACCTCTTTCCCTATCAACTGTCTTGTTGTTGAAAGTGCATCCATCTTCGAATTCATCCCTCTCCCGGCTACCCCTCCCCAACCTAGAGTCATTTTCCAGGAGCACGTCAGGGGGGATATTCCATGGGCTTACTTTGATGGGGCTTCTGACCCTCAAAATAGATGCGGGGCTAGACTAGTCATTTATGCGCCTTCTAGAAAAATTCTGAAAGTTTCTATTGGGCTTGGCCAAGAGACAAACAATTTTGCTGAACTCAAAGGTCTTCATCTTTTTCTAGCTGGCTCTCATTTCTCGAGATGAGAGATGTCCAAATTTTCGGGGACTCTATGAACATCATCAAGTGGTTCAATGGAACTCAGTGATGCCAAAATTTCATTTTATCTACTTTGCTTGATGAAGTAAACATTGTAAAAGCTTATTTTAACCAGATATTTGCTTGCCATATCTACAGGGAACAGAATCATGCAGCAGACATCTTATCTAAGGAAGGTGTTAGAAAAGATATGGGGTAATGGGTCATTGTAGCGGTTGAAGGAGGACAAGTCTGAGGGATCGATCAACCTCCTTTCGCCCGCTAAGATCCAGTTGCTCAATTTTCCATACATCTATCGGTCCTGATCTTTATATTTTTTGTTTATGTATTTTTCGCGTTGATACATATGTTTCGATTACACTATTTAATGTCTCTATTTTGGATTGTTTTCCTCACTGAGGAGATTCGGGAGATTGTTCTAGCTTCAAACTTTATGCTGTCATAAAAACTGGTGAAAGTGGAATTGGTGTTTACCACCCAAATTTTAGTCGTGATGAAATTCATGATGATGAATGCAACAGACATAGTATGTTTTCATCCCTGTTTCAGGCCTCTCCACAAAAAAGTGGAAGCCTAGGGGCTCAAAGGAGACAACACAAAAAATGTATTTTTATGTTTTTTGGAAAAAATTGTGAGGATCGATAGAAACATCATCCTCCTCAGTGGCAACTTCATTCTTCCTTTACTCATAAGTAAGGAAAATGCAGTTCTTTGAATGCTCATGCACATACTATGTAACCTTCTACTATGGGTTCGATTTTTTCTTTGGAAAAAAAAAATTAATATTTCATATTTTTATTGTTTTTTTTAATAAAAAAATTTTAAAAAATTGAATTTTGCCGCTCCCAGGGGGTAGGAGGTCGACTAGGCAGCACTCCATGGTGCCGCACGACCAGCCTCTAGCCCCCAGCTAAGCGAAGGTCGATTCTCATAATCAAGTATTGGGAAGAGTCATAGTCGAGTATTGGTTCATGATGCAGTTGTAAGAAAACTAACATATGAGGATAAAGATGCAAAAGGAGATATAGTTAACATTTATCAGAAACCGCAAGAATTGATTAACTATCTTATAGATCTATGTTCAAATGAAGCAGATTGGGTTTTGGATTTATTTTCAGGTTCAGGTAAGTTTTATTATACAAATTTGAATTTAAATATTTTATTTTTTACTTTTTATGTGTTTATACTAATTTGCTTATTTATTTCTTTTGTGCTTGATGATTAGGTACACTAGCGTGTTTCCTACAAAAAAGGAAGAAATTGCATTGTCATTGAGAAAGACCCAATGCAATGCAAAATTATTCAACAAAGAATTAACACTCTTCAATTTCTTCTAGATGCGAAGCAAGAAGTTGGTTTGAGGAAAGGGGATTTTAATGAATCACATGTGGCAAAAAAAGCTAAGGAACCTCAACCACCATTATATGGAATGACTGGAAAATGACACTTTGGAAGATTTGCTAACATGAAAGATCCATTAGAATATGACAATGACCAAAACAAGCAGAAAATGTTGTGGAAGAAGACATTAATGATGTTCTAGAAGATGTTGAACATGGATTAGTTGATATTGTTGATGATCTTTAAGTTATGCTTGCAAATAAAGCTCAGTTTTGAGAGCTATAAATCAGTTTTACTTGTAATGTTTAGACTTTGATATTTTATGAGAAGAATCCTTATTTTTTGCAAAAAGACCTATGATTAGACTTTGATATTTTATGAGAAGAACCCTTCTTTTTTGCAAAAAGAACCGTTATTACTATTTTTTTTAACATAAAATTCATAAAAAATACTATTTTCTTAAGTTTTTTTTGGTCAAGATTTTCCCAAAAAATTAGTTTATTTAACATGTTTTTTTTAACAAAAAGTCTCTAAAAATGTATTTTTCCGTTGTATTCATATTGAAAATGTGTATTTTTTGTCATATGATTCAAAATATTAGTTTTTTAGCAACAATTATTTGATGTGCATTGAAATATTAATTAACAATACATAAACATATAAAAAATATAAACTTTAAAATATTTCATTACAATTTTTTTTAATTTTTTTTTTTTTTTAAACACAAGTACATAAATGCACTTAAAAATAAACATCTCAAGGAAGAAGAAGACATTAGAAAATGCATAGTGTCAAAATCAACCTTCTAAAAAAAAGTGAGTGATGATACACCACCACTATTCAAAATCAACATGAAAATCCTCACACACACACACAAATATATATGTGTGTGTGTGTGTGTGTGTGTGTGTGTGTGTGTCTGTATGTATGTATAAAAAATAAAATTAAAAAATTAAAGTGCCAAAAACATACTCTAAAAAAAGGGTGATTCTGCATCACCACTTTTCAAAATCAAGTGTTTTTTTTCTACGTCAAAAAAGTAGTTACCAGTCCAGTTACCTATTTGATCGATAACTATGTTTATTGGGGAAGCCTTTGCTACCGTCATAGATATATTGTTTGGGACTTTGTCTCTCACTCTAGCATAGGTGTTTATTGGTCTGTGTGCCCTTCAGGGTGACCTCTCTATATCTTCTTGAATGTTTTACTGCATGTGCTATGTATCTTTTTATTTTCTTAATAAAAATTTCGATTTTTCCTCTGGAAAAAAAAAAGGAAGAAGAAAGAATAAAAGAAATAAAGAAGAAATAAATAAATAAAAACATTCTAAAGAGAAGAGGTATTAAGGGTTTAAAAACCTTTAAGACTTAAAAAAGCCCCATAAAAAATAATGTTGCAAATTTATAAACAAAATTTCAACACACACATACACATATATATAATTGTCATATGAGAGATTATTAGGGTTTTATAATAACCTCCTACAAATTTATCATTAACCCTCAAAACTCTAGGATTTCTAGTAAAGAAACCAATCATGAAAACCTATAATCTATGCCGGAAATAAGAATAGTTTCTTTTGGGAATAGGAAGTTGGGATAATTAAGTCGGCCCACGAAACAAAAAGGCCCAAATTTTAATATAAATACTAAGAGAGTGGTCTAACCCCACAACAGAGGTTGTGGCTCATTAAATCTAATATGTGTGTGTTTGTGAGCAAAAAAGTGTGCAATTACAGTAAGAAACACTATGGAAAATCCAAAAGTATTATAAAAACTTGGTCACGTAACCAAGTATTATATGATTGGAGGTTAAACAAAAACAAAATATACTTATGGTATACCTGGAAGAAAAAAAGCATTCAGGAATGAACTAAAGGTAGAAACCCTATAGTTTTAAAAGCTCATTCGATAAATAAATAGTTCCATATCCTTGTAGTCAAATATAAACATATACAAGTCAAAGATTTGAAATAAAAACAGTAGCCTGAAATAATATTAATATTAGTGAGAAAATCTAAGAAATTTCATTATAGTGGTTACCTTTAAATTAACCAGAAGATGAAAGCATTGCTGCATTTCTCACAACAAAGTTTTTCTCAGAACAAGAATGCAAAAACCTCATTTTTTTCCACATGGTTGGCAGTGAAAGTTAATGAAAAAAATTGGTACAAATTCAGAAGCTTACTCTTGATTATAACTGTAAAAACCAGAGAAAAAGAAAATTAATTACAATAATATGCAACTAAAATAAACATAGTTTTTTGAACCACTTACATATGATAAAAACCCATATAAATGAAGAATTAGGGTTTCTCTCGAATATTTCGGAGAAAAATCACTGGCAAAGACAAAAATTTCACTCCCTATTCACCGATGCAGTGTAATAAGGAGAGAAATAGTTCTAGTTGTAGAGCAACAAAGCCAGGATATGAAAATTGTTGAATGAATAAGCGAACAAGGAATGTTGCAATAGTCATTAACCCAAAAGAAACCCTAAATTGCTTATTGTCGTTGATCTACTAAAGCCTCATCACAACCGTCGATAGGGTAGGTTACAAAATGTTCGTGGCCACGCCATAGAGAGACACATATATGAAACAATATAACCTTATCTTTGGAAAAATCTGGAATAACATTCATTTATATTATACCACATCGTAGCCTAGTATTAAAGGTTTACAATATATTTAATGATTAACATTGCAATGGCCTTGTGAGAGTCATGTGGTCAATGGAGAATGATTAACATAAGATTTATAACTATATTATATGGTGTGATATGATTCATAAGAACCATTTCATAAGTCATATAGCCACAACAAATTGATATCGGCCAAATAATTTTATTAAAGGATGTGGAGCATAAAGTATATGTTAAGTTGCAAAGGAAGAACATTTTATCGAAGGAGTCATTGAAAGGATTATGAATGTATCAAGTATATTAATGTACCAGAAGTTGAAGAAGGAGAGATTTATACATGAAAATAAGAGAGTTAAAAGATTATTTTAATGATATGATCAAATAATATACAATGTAAAATGTTAATAGATCTATAATATGTAATAATAATGGAGCTAACAAAATAATGTTGCTCAATAAACAAAATTCAAAACATAGTTGGTTGCGAAGAAAAAAAAAAAGGATTCCAATAGAATTTCTTACCAAATAAATAAGTTAGATACAAAGGTACAATTTCATCATGATGTTATTAAAAAAAGGGGTGTAAATAGGGATGTGTTACATGCCCATAAATTATCTTGACACTTAATTCCAATGCAATAGTCATTTGAAGCACTAAGACAACAAAAATTGAAAATACCATGTCTCTCCCATAATGAAATCCTCTTTCCTAGAGCAATCAATCCCAAACTATGTAATTGCTCTAGCACAAGGAAAAAAAAACAAATTTTAGAAGAGGAAAACCAACAACCTAATAACCGTCAAAGCCCAAATGAACTATAATCTAAGTAACCATCATAACACTGAGAACACATGGATACTAAAGTATTGAATGCACGCCCACCTCAACCAACCATGTCCTATAGAAATATAGCCCACGAGATGCATGTCACTATTGTCCCAAAACTAGAGAAACATGCAAAACACCAAACCCACAAGAACAACCATGAAACTCAAATTCAATACATAGTATTGCAAACAAATAAATCAATACCACTTAATACACTATAGAATGATGAAGGCATACTTACCATAGCCAAAGACCACCTCAACTAGAGGTCAATCAATCACAAAAAGCCTCAACAAAACACCAACAAACAATCATAGAATGAACCACATATCCAATAAGAACCACCACAAACATACTCGCTATCGAATAACAACCATCACTGCAAAACATAAAGGAATGAATCCAATGTTTCCACTACATTGCATATAAATAAATACAGAGCATTGAATCCATCGTATCATAGTAAATCCATCATAACCTTATTTATCCACTACCTCCTTCATTACATTCCATGAGGAGAATGTCACCTTACAACCAACAAGTCATGAGGAAGATAAAAATGATTTTTAAAATAAAATTTTATTACACAATTTCATAAACTATATCAATCTAAGATCCCTTGCGTTGAATGGTGTCTTACACATTAGTAATTAATTTTTGGATGTGATTTCGATACATCATAGGCCTCCAAGGACATAACATTGGAAGAATTAAATTTCTAGTAGGAGGACAAGCCAAACATGAAACCTAGAACATTGGGGAAATAGACAAACTAACCACAAGATATTCCCCACCAAAATCAAAGTAACCACAAGCCCAATAACAAAAAAAAAAAATTAACCACACAAACAAAACCAAAAAAACCAAAAAAAACTTAATCCATAGAACTAAATACACTACAACCTCATCAAAGCACACTTACCTTGACACATCGTTGCATGAAATAAAGTTCAAATAACCACTAAAAGTCATAAAAATCATTAACAAACAACCACAAAATCAACTAAAAACCCAAACTCAAATACCCTATACAACACATTAATCTTCACTAAACTCCAAACTTAAATTTTAAACCACTAAACAAACCACAACCAAACCCAAATACTCCACACAACACGCTCATATTCAATGCAATCAACAATATCCATAGAGCTAAACTCAATATTTATTATACTATAAATGCAAGTGATATGATAATCACAAAATAAACCATAGCGAAACCCAAATACCCTACATAACTCACCAATATTCACCACATTCGATAATAGTAATAACAACCTAAACGACAAACACAAAGCTGAGAACATAAAAACAAATGCAAAACCCAAAATAAATTTGTGAATGCACACTACCTAAGCCAACCATCGCATAAACCAAAAACCACAAGAATTATTAGCAAACAACCGTAGAATAAACCATAACCAAGTCAAAGTCAAATATCCTATATAACACATCAATCTTCAATGCAGAACTAACTCGAATGTCCAACCAAAAAATAAATAAAAATAACAACCACCATTACATATAACAACTCAATATTCATTATGTTACAAAGACAAGTACCAACTACAAAATAAACCATACCCAGACCCAAATGCTATATACCTTGTACAACAATTTACAATATTCACTAGGAGTTTTCTACTTTTATTTTATTTTTTAGAATTTGATAAAAAAAAAAATCTAAAAATTTAAATAGTTAGAGTGTTTGAATTGTTTTTATGGTAAAAATGGATTTAGCACTTTGTAATACTTAAAATCCTGAAATTTAACAACCATAACCTAAATTTTCAAAAATTTCTACCCAAATTTTTCATAATTTGACTTAAATTTCTAAATTATTTTGTAGATTTTTTAAAATACTACTATACTGCATTGTAAACACAAAACAATAAATATAATGCAATGAATGCATTGCTTAGTATTAATGTAATATGACGTGAATCTACCATAATCCCCTTAAAAACATTTCAAAACGGAACTTTACCCTATCTCTAACAGATAAAACCCGAGATAAAAACTCCTTTTAAAAAAATTAATATTGAATTTACCAAACTACTTTAAACTACACATTAATTAATCAAGAATGATCTTTACATGTCTATATGCAATATTTTGCTTAGTATCTATGTCTTATAATAATAATAAAATTAAAAATAATAATAATTTTATCGATAATTATATATTTTTATATATAATATAATTTTAAATTAATATAAAAATGTTATAATATAAAATTAAAATAAAATATTTATAAATATTTTCATTTTGAAATGAGTTATGGTTTTTTAATAAAAGATATCAATAAGTCATGGCATTGGCCTATGTATTGTAACAAAGTCTTTTTATAAGTTAATAACATCCATGGTAAAATGGAGATACATGATGATGATGATGATGACGGTTAACGTCCACTGAGACCAATCTTTGGTCTATCGGACCTAAATAAAAGAGTTATTTAATTTGATTTAAGATTTTATTCCTATGCTCAAAAAGCTTGGAGAGAAGCATCCAGAGCTCATTATAATTTTGACATCTTAAAAGGCTAGGAAGGTCAGTATTGCAACAAAGATTATGAAATTGAGCTCTAATGTGGTTGTACGCGAGGCACTCTAAGAGGAAGTGATTTTCATCCTCGATGTTCATATTCTCACAGAGATGGCAGATCCTTTCCATCCATGGTGTTTTGGGAACTGTCCAACGACTTGTTTCACTATGGAGCGCATGAGAGTTTGTTCTAACCTTGGCTATATTAATTTTCTTCTTTGAGCTAGTTAAAATAGAGAGATACTTTTGATCTTCTAAGGTGGGGTTGATGACCTCCTTATAATATCTTAATTTTCTTTTAGCTGCTAGATCTTTCTCACACCACATTTTTTCTTTGAACTTAGAAGTAACAATTTTTTTAATGTTATTAATGTTTTGCAAAGCAACATTCTCGTCGATCTCCCAATGGTTTAACCAGGCTCTGGTGTCTTTATACCAACCTTGTTTAAGCCTTAGGTGGTTTTGGCTGGAATTTAAAGCTAGCTTAGGAAGTCTATGGTCTCCTATGCTACTGAGATTGTGCTTGTACAACAGAAGCCTAGTCATAGTTGGGCTCTCGATAGGGGAAAGACCCACTTCTATAAGGAGACTAGGATAGGGTGTATTGATTTTAATTTTAAGGTTATACATTATAAAACGCTTCTAGATTTGCTCAATCTTTCTCCAGGATTCTCTAGAGATGTTGCAACCCCAAACCTCACAATCATATAAGATAACAAGAGTGACTAAAGTTTCAAAGAGGAACTTCTTTCTATCCCACATTACGAGGTTTGTCATTTTACAATTATTTTCAGGACCAAAATAAGCTTTCCACCCCCCATTAATCCTTTTGTGAATGTTATAGTTCCAGTCGAGTTTGTGATGAATATCAATTCCTAGGTACTTGTAAGAAGACACTTCCTTCAAGTTACTATTATCATACATAAAATTAGTGTAAGTGTCCTTCTTGGATTTGATAATCGTAACTTTTGTTTTGTCATTGTTAACAGACATACCCATGGTAGAGCAGAAATCCTTAAGAAGTCTAAGTTGCTTATCAAGATCAGATGGGCACCTTGCGAGAAGAACAATATCGTCAGCATAGAGAAGAAGGATGATGACTATCCCAGCAAAGATCGTGCCAGCACATCCTGATTCCTCTAAACAACCTTCTAGTTTGTCGATGTAAATGCCAAATAGGGTAGGGGAGAGGGGGTAACCTTGTTTAACTCTGATATTACACTTAATATCTTTCGACCACCCCTCATTGCTCTTTAACTTAGCAATCACATTCTCGTATAACCTTATAGCGACCACTCTTAGCTCGAAAGGAACATTTAGCTCTTCTAATCTATTCCATAGTTTATTTCTTTAAATCATATCGAAAGCCTTTCTAAAGTCCACAAAGCAACAGAATATATTGGATTTATCATTGCGGAATTCCTCCACAATGATCTTAAGCGTAACGAGGTGGTCTGTTGTTGAGTGCTGCCTTCTAAAACCCGCTTGGCCTTTAGCCTGCGTACCTTCACTTTCAAGCCAAATGCTCAACTTATTTTCCAAAATAATACCATATAACTTGGCTAAGAGAGGGTTGATCATAATTGTTCGATAATTAGAGGGGTTATTTGTATCCCCACTTTTTAAAATAGGGATAATGAGGCTCTGAGTCCAAGGTTTAGGGAACCCTTGCTTGACCGCTTGGTTGAAAAGCTTGTGGATGTGGGGGATGAGGACAAGACCTCCAATTTTTAAGATTTCCGCCTAATAACCTTCAGTGCCTTTAGCTTTCCCATTTTCCAGGCGTTTAACCCCAAAATCAATGTCTTCTAATGAGAAAACTTCTTTCGTTGTGAGCAAGGTTTCAAAATCCCTGGCATTTGGAGATTCATAAAGCTTTTTAAGATAGGAATTCCAGTTGTGTAAAGCAATTTTATTATTATCTTTAGTTTTCCTAGTTAGAATCTACCTCCAAAATTTCTTAGGAGCCACCTTAGAGAGGTGTAAGAGATTCTCTTGTCTTTTACAAATATATTGCCTTTTTTTCCTTTTAGTTAGGGATTTGTAGATTTTTATCTTGTTAATTTTGAGAGATTCATCAGCAACTTGCTTAATTGCTCTCCTCGCAATTTTACAATATTTTTCATACCATGGGTTGGTTTTGCTATTTCTTTTATTACTTGAGACTTCAATTGAGAACTTGTTAATAGAATATGAGAGGGTTGTAGTAAAATTATGATAGAGGTCATCTATGTTGTCTATACTAGATAAAGGAAGCAAATTAGTTTTTAATTCATTTAGAAAGAGATCATTTTTATTTCTATCAAAGATTAAGTTCTTTTGACTATAAGGATTATCTTTTATGGGATCTCTATGCATGACAAAATTGAGAGTTATGAGTAAAGGCCTATGGTCAGAGTCAGGCTCGTGGTCGTCTAAGATGTCAAAATATATTATTTTGTTGTATAAAGGGAGATCGGAAATAACATAGTCTACCACACTCCTACCAAGCCCATGGATTCATGTCATCTGGCCATAATTGGGCCACTTCTTTAGACCGTGGCAAATTATGAGATCCTGAGCACTACAGAGCTTGACTAGCTCCAACCCAAACAAATTGTCCCCGAGGTCTTCAGAGCTCCTTTTGTATTGGCTAGCTAGAGTAAGGTCTTCGTCTAACTAAAGAGGATTGGGGTTGGAATGATTGCTTAGAAGAATAGCTTGGTTGCTTGAAGTTCGAGCATTAAATTCACCCATTAAAAGGATATTACCTTCATTCCTTAGGCTAGAAATATCATTCTCTAACCCATTGTAAGGACTATTTTTATCTAGATTCTTTTTCTTATAGAAGTTAGAATTAATGGGGGGGGGAATAACAGATTGCTATGTAGCTCTTTTTATCATTAATATCAGTAATCGCAATCCAACTATATTGGTTGTAAGGGTCGTTTTTATAAATCCTAGCATGGGGGGAGATGTTCTTCTTAATGTAGCAAGCTATTCCCCCAATGCCTCTACGGGAGGATCGCTTGTTCCAGGTAGACCATAGTGCAAAGCCATCTATGTTAGGGACCTTAGATTCTTCATGCTCCCAAGTTTCAACAAGCAATATAATATCAACATCATTTGAGATCCAACTTAGCTTGGGGCCTTTGTTCCATGGAAAGCCTTGACAGTTCCGAGAAAGACAGTATTAAGTTTTAATTTAAAAATATTATAAAATTAAATTTAAAATAAAATATTTTGATTTTAAAATAAGTTACGGTTTTTTGGCATGTGGTATTGATAAGCCATGGTATTGTAACAAAGTATAAATTATTATGACACTTAGGCTAATAGAATTTACCTTGATTAGTAGAGTTGAGAAGTGTGTGATTATTATTTTTTTTTACCATTAGAAGCACATCTTAAGAATTCAGGACTTAAAGAGGAAGGATAAGGCCTACTTCTTAAACCTTATGACAATGGGCCAAAGTTGTCCCCCTAAAAGATTTGAAAATGAGTAGAAAGAATAGCATCCCATTGTCAACCACTTAATCATCCCACAAAAAAACTACTAAATAACTATTTTAATCACAATATTTAAAATAATTAAATAAAATTATTCATATATAATAAATGTTAATTTAAAAATATATTATTTTAACTCACAAAAATTAATAAGAATTAAAAGTTAACTCATAGCTTTACGTAAATAATATTTAGATAATACGTGATAACTTTAAATGATAATATTATCATAGATAATAATAATACACGATATATTACTCTAAGTGGTAATATTATCATAAATGATAATGATACACTAGTAGTAATAAAGATATATTATGTAATATTATTATATAAATAATAAATGTAAAAAAATATAATATTAAAAATATTAATATTCAAATTAAAAATAATTGATATTACATTAAATTTAAGTTTTATATTTTAAAGGTAATTTTTTGTATTCATAAAATTTATAGTATGGCTAGATACCTAAAAATAATGTTAACATATACACACTTTCAAATAACAATATTAATTTGTAATATATTTTTTTACTTGATGATATGTCATATAAAAGATTATTGTCTAGTATATTGTAAAAGATAGTATATAGCATTATATGAATAACAATTATAAGTCAAAGCTAACATATAAATTTAATATTAAAACAATTTATTCAATTGATACTGCAATTGATACTGCAATGAAGGAAGTTATTATTACCTGAGTTAAGAAACTTGTTTTTAGAAATTAATTTTTAAATTGACAAATTGTTTAGTACAAAAAAAATGTTCTATAAACTATTTTTATTTTACAATTGTTAATATGATTGTGTCTAGAGGTTCTCTTGCCTATTATAGAAGAGATGTTGTCTTGTTATGTCATGTTATGTGAACATTTCGACTAGGTCAAATTACACAAAATAAAAATAAAAATAAAATAATTACTAATTACTAATTAAAACATTTTGACTTTCTCATATTACATAAAAATAATTTTTTTAAATAAATAATTATAATTATAATTAATAATTAGACTAGTCTAGCTCTATATTAACTCCAGATCTCTATGCACTAAGAGGGATCAAATCTAAGGTGCAAAATTTTAGAGTGAAAAGAGATTTGATCCCTCTTGGCACTTGGTAGATCCAAAGTTAAGATGTAGATCCAAAGTTAAGATGGATCTAGGCTAGTATTATTTACAATGCACACAAACAATAGCGTTAACACCAACATATTTTAGAAATAATAAATATTAACATAAAATATCACCCCACAATAAAAATATGTTCTTATAACAAATTATTTTACAATCTCATAAAAACAATAACCCTAAAAACAACCCATAGAACATAATGTCAAAAATTCAATAATGTTTATACACCATCTCCAAATCTATACAGTGCCAAGAGGGATTGAATTTTTCACATTGTAAAACTCTAGGCAAGTTTTGTACTTAGAGTAATTTTATTCCTCTCAACACTTGATAGAATAACAGTTAAGATAAATTAAGACTAGTTCCAATTGTCAACAACCACACCAAACATAAAATTTTAGTTGATCATCATTATGTACATGTATATGTTATAAATAAATTTGATCCTTTAAGATTTACTAAGTATCATTTATAATCTGAGAGTACTATCAAGAAGGCCACTTTAATTATATGTTTCTTATAGTTCCATTGATATTTTATTGTATGTTTTTGGTTTTGATACATTTTATATATCTTACTATATAATGATTTTGATGTGTAGATACTAATAGAGGAATCACGCCATGGAAAACAAAGAGTTAGACTTGAGTTTATTAATGACCATATCTTTCACAACATCATAAAATGTATTTTGAAATTATTTTGTATTTCATTGTTGCTAAAGTCATTTCACTTGATAGTTTATAATATCTTGGCATTGAATCAAATTTTATGGTATTATTTTTTCGATCAATGCACTGTATCATTTTCATTATATTATCATTAAATTTGATGCACCTAATTGTTTTTCATTATACCATTATTGAAATCAATACCACTACTTGACTACCCTAAATAATTTTTTGATGTATGATCTTTACAATCAATGTATACAATTATTTTGCATCATGTCATTGTCAAAATCAATACAATTAGTCAATCAAGCATCCTTTCATTAATGACTTGTACATAGACAAATTTATTTTGTATGCCTCAAATTATACTCTTCTCATTTAACATGGCTCTCACTCAAGTTCTAAAGTTTTTCAAGCACTTTAGAGATAAATTTGGAGATATTAAATTCAAATTAGAATTCATTCTTTCAATGAATTTGTTAAAACAAAGTCTTAGCTCCCTTCTTGAAACACTCTTGAAGACATAGGAAATTGGTTAATGAAAAAACTAGCGAAAAAGCATTTGAATCAACATTAAAAGAGAGAATAATAGAACCACCATCAAACAATGCAATATGTTTCATCTTGAGAACTTCAAAGGTTGCAAAGAGATATATTTAAACTTATATTTAATGTAGAGGGTTTGAATGAATGATTCATGTAGGGTGGTATTAAGTGCTTGAGGAGATTTTCACATGATCATCATTACTTTATCAATGCACTTTGTGATGGTATTCAAAGATGTGTGCATTTTCAAGATTCTCAGTTGGAAATTAATGTATGCAATTTTAGTAAGGGCTTGGAGTTTTTTAGGGAGGATGACTAGTTATAAGGATTTAAAAAATGATCTCTTAATAAATGTTGGCATAATAATCATACTACATACATTTATTATCTTCAATCCCCCAAAAATTCGAGTCTTTTTTTAAGAAAAACTTCATTAATTAAAATAAAACAAAAATATAAACTCATGTTAGTTTTGGTTTACAGTTAGAGAAACCAGACCATTTGCAAAACCAGAGTTGCTCCATAGTCCAAAATTTGAATATGCTCAAAAATAACAAGACCGTAATATGACCAGTTTGATGCACGTAGCCATCTAAGACATTATTTACAAATCTAACCATAAAACTAAGTAATTAGAAACAAGGAACAATAATAAAAGAGTGTATTAATGCTCTCATACATTCTTCAGAGAACGAGATTCCTCCATTGTTATCGACTCTTTGTTTCTTCCTAGAGAACATATGGGGTTAGGAGGAAGCCCAAGGTGTGTCTCAATGCATTTTAAGCAGTGATCCATTCCATTCACGGTGAATTAGATATCATCAAGAATAAACATAATTTCATCGTTGGTGTCATTTCTATCCAACAATACCCATCCCAAAAAAATTCTCAGGTGCCAATATATGTCAATGCTGTGCATATATTGGTTGAGCCTCCCTCTAGTGTGACCAACATTTGGAACCTATTTAGAAATTTCAAAGGAAATTTAAATGTCTGAGAGATATCCTCACTCTCATGTTATCTCCCACTATGTCGTTTTTATCTCCTCTTGCACTGGAAAAGATGTGTTATCTTGATATCGGTTGGTTGAGGATTCAACCCTTTGTCTAGAGAACGAGATTTCTATCTGCATAAAGTATGTAATGCCTCTATGAGCACTACCTATGTGCCTTGGCATAGTGATGGATGGACCAAGAATGTTACCCTTGTGTTGAGCAGAGACCAGATGGTCAGAAAAATGGAAAAATGTTAGAGGATGGGAGATAAACCAGGTTGCAGGGTGAAGATATTCAAGGGTGGATTCCTTTACAAGGAGGATCTCAAGGTAAGACAGGTTTCCTGGGAGAGGAAGAGTAGGGAAATCAACAAAAATGAGGAACATGGGTCACCACTGATGAAGAGGGATAAGCCAAAGGGTGGTGGGGGAGAGAGGGGGTGGGGGGCGACATTCAACTAGAAGAAGCATCATAAAAAGTTGAAGAAGAGTACTATAAATAAGGAATCCACTATGCTTCACCCGTAAGACTATTAGTCGAAGGACCAAATGCTTAGGCTTATTTCCAATCTCTCAGTCCCTATGCAATTTGGAGCTCACAACCACGAAATGTCGTAAATGTCTATTTTGTTGGTCCTTTTCTCTCAAACAACCTCCATAATGAGCATGAGTGCTTGCTACATGAACTTGACTCTTACCAATGCTTGATGTGCACAATTGACATAAAAAATAACCCCTCCATTAACTCCATCTCTCCCAACTATAGACCTTTTTCTCTTTCCATTACAATTGACATGATAGACCACCACCAATTCATTAACATCCACTTGTTAGCATGATTTCCGAACTAGATTGAATAGTGTGCCATTATTAATGCGAACACAAGTGAGGCCAAACAATCATTAAAGTCATGGGGATGTCTAACCATGTCTTGTCTTGATGTATTATGGGTGAGAAACAACTATGCACCCCACCTAGGCCTCCCTACTCTATCTAGAGAAACAAAAATTGAATTTAAAATAATAATAATAATAAATTAATAAATTATATTTTATAATGTTAATATTAAAAAATTATAAACCTTATTATATTAAAATACAAAGAACATCAATAACTTACATGTCAATGATTTTAATTCTTTTTATGTAACACATAAAACTATGAAGAAGACATTCAGAAAAATACATTCAATTGAATATAATATTTAAAATTCTAATTCATATATATATATATATATATAGCCAAAGTTTAACTGCAAAATATATATTCCAAGTTTAAAGATTATATAATATATACATATGCAAATTATTTCTATATTTTTAGAATACATTATATAATTAGTATAGAGTGTATATACAAAATATACATAATTTTTTATTCAATTTTTATATATTTAGTTTAAATTTATATGATATCTAAAATATATCTAGGTTAATATAATATTTAGTATTATATTATAATTGAAATATATAAATATTATAATAGTTAAAGGATAATAGTATATTACTAATTAAAATTAATAAAATATTTATATTATATTATAATTAAAATAAATAAATATTCCAATAAATAAAATATATTATGTGTAGATGAAAATAATTTGTATTTAATAATATATTTGAGAAAAAAACATTTATATGAATCTATAATATATATATATATATATTGAAAGTCGAGGTTACATTCTAAATTTCTGAAGTTTGGTCTAATCGGTCTCTAGAGAGACTTACTAGACACAAAACCTTAGTTTCTTAAAAAATGCAGAAGATAGAATACTATTTATAGTAGCTACCACCAAAATGTTTATATTAATTTAGGGCCTTTGGGGCCATATTTGAACTTAAGATTACAAAACTATAGCATTAAAAATATTTCTAAAATAAAGAATCTGAAGGACAATTAAGTAGATTTATCTGAATTGGTGGCTTTGATGAGGATGGCCTCCTTGTTGTTGTTAGAGGAGCAACCTGGTTCAAGAGGAATGCCCATATGTCTCTCGATGCAGCCCAACTTATAATCCATTGCTATTATTTTCCTCTGCATGTGATATGGGGAGAGCAAAAGAAAATCCTCCTTGCTTTCGTTTCTATACATCAATCCTTTGTCGAGAAGGAATTTGAGATGCCAATAAATATCCAATGTGTGCATGTGTACTTATAACTCCCTTTGGTGTGCCCCGCATATGGAACTTAATCAACCACTTCTACCAACACTTCCATGTCTGTGAGGGTGCGTCGTTTTTTAGCCAATTCTTTTGGTGAGAAATAAACTGTGCACCCCACCTGAGGCCTCCCTACTCCGCCTAAAGAAACAAAAAATGAATTTAAAAAAATAATAATAACAAATAAATAAATAATATTTTATAATGTTAGTATTAAAAAAGTATAAACCTTATTATATTGAAATACAAAGAACATCAAAAATTTACATGTCTGTGATTTTAATTCTTTTTATGTAACACGTAACACTATGAAGAAGACAAAGAGAAAAATACATTCAATTGAATATAATATATAAAATTTTAATTTTAATATATATATATACATATATATATATATATATATATATATATATATAACCAAAGTTTAACTGTGAAATATATATTCCAATTTTAAAGATTATATACTAGCATTTGCACCTAGAGGTGCAAAGTAACGTCGGGAGTGGGGAATGTAACAATAATTAAGTGAAATATATCGAAATTTTAGTTTCTATATTTTTTTAAAGAATGTAATAGGAGGTTAAATTTAAAAAGAAAGTTACACTAACATAATTGTCCCAGAATAATGGCATAGTAATGATGGTATCCTTCCTCTTCGTGCTCCCTTCTCATCCTATGCTTTACTATATGACATTTGAGAAGTGGAGAAAGTACCATGGTGGGATAAGAATCAACAAATGACAAATATTAAGAGAAAAAATGAAGGAAAGGAAACCCTTTGCACTCAAGAAGCATACAAAATGGATTCATGAACTCCCTCATACATTGGATCAAAAAAAAAACATGGAGCACCTTGCCAATAATGAGAAAGAAAATAAATTTTGAAAAAAAAAAAAAAACTTGAGAAAGAGATGCTCATTTGAATATAACACTAGGCACAAAAGCATCTCTTTCCAAATTTGGCTACTCTATGTGAAATTCAATTGAAATTAAAGTATCTTTTTTCATTATGTAAAGACAATTTATCAAGCAATGGTTAACACCTTTATTTATCAAGCAATTTTCTGCTAGTTAACACCTCTATTTCTCTAGCAAGCTGGTTGTGCTGCAGAGAGGGATTTGGTGGGAGAATGAGGAAGAGTAGCGACTCTCCTGAGTGTTGGATGAATCGTTCGGGTGGGCTGCACCGGGGCATAGACAAGAGGGACCCCGAATTTTGGTTTATTAATTTGTAAACCCTATTTCCGACAGCCCTAGAGAGGATTTCTGAATATAGATTGAAACCCTAACTAAAGAGTTGAACCAGGTGCATCATCTGATCCGCTTCGGCAACCTAATATGGTATTTATATCATTGGTTTAAAAGTGTTTTGTTCAAGAGTATTTTGTTCATCCGTTGGTATAAGAAAGGTCATTCTCTACCATCTTTGCGAGGATCGTCATCAACTATTGTATTAAAAAGGCTAATCAATGGATCTGCAGAACAATCAAACCTCCCATCTGATTGAAGCAATATGATCCATCTAAGCTACACATCCACTTATTGAGACTAAAAGTTAATTGTTGGATTTAAGCATTATCAGTGTGCTCGTGTCCTTCCATAAGGAATAGACATGGTATATAAATGTTAGTGAGGGTGAGAATGAAATCCAAGGGAAAATAACGAATCAAAAAATTCAAATTCTTTTAGATGCAGACTACTGTAGCAGGAAAATTCACTTCATATTCACTCACAAACCTCACTTGATTCTCAAAGTACATGCAACATTTCGTTCCATGATTGTGTGACAACCAATACATTAATTTGGTTTCCTTCTAAGTATATCATTGGATAGACGAAAACCAAAAAAGCGTGATAATTTCGCGTCAAGGTAAAAGAAAATAGATAAAAGGCATGGGTATATATCTTCTTCTCTTAGCTTTGCAACTTGAGCACCCTCGCGCATTTCCAGCGTACCCTGTCGATTTTGGATTTTTGGTTTCAATCAGTTTCAAGTTCCCAGTCACCTTTTTT
The DNA here is from genome assembly GCA_034641835.2 of Pinus albicaulis. Taxonomy (NCBI): domain Eukaryota; kingdom Viridiplantae; phylum Streptophyta; class Pinopsida; order Pinales; family Pinaceae; genus Pinus; species Pinus albicaulis. The sequence goes on from CM076579.1 coordinate 1,312,914,263, forward strand.
TTCCCTCTACGTTAAAACTGCAATGGACGAGAGTAATAACGCTCATCGGCACCACCACCACAGTGGAGGAGGTGTGATTGAAGTTGTCGTTGATGTCAATATTGGTGCTGGCGGTGGTGCATCAAATGGATTGAATCTTTCTTTGTTGTTGCCTTTGCCTGTTTCCTCCTCTGTCAAGCATACCGCGTCACCACCTCCTCCTCCTCCCCCTCTGCCTCAGCCTGACGTAGAGCCCGTGGAGGGAGATTGTGTGGTAGCAGGCGGGGAAGGGATGAAAGAAATAAAGAAAGAAAGTACTTTTAACATCCATGAGCCTAAAAATAGCCTATGGGACAGTGAATAATAAACTATTAAAAGAATCAAAAAATATTTATATACAACAATTAAGTTGAGAATGGAGATACATATTCCATGCGAGATTATTTTTCTTTTGTAGACACCTTTATTTGTTAATGTAATCAAATATTCCCGTTGCCTTCTAGCTTTCCCTAATTAATGACAAATGATGACCAAAACTCTACTACAATTCGCTTGCACTCTGCCCAAATTTTCGTTGTCTTGCTTTTCTTTTCTTAACAAATATGTTGCATCCTCCAGTGCTTTATGCCTTTTCAATTCAGTGTCACGTGCACAAACAGTAATATATGCTGCAAATAGATAGATGGTCTTTGCTTCTCTGGTCATGGGGTCAATTTTGACATCGGTTATATGTATCACACATCCAATTATATGAGAGGCAGCATCCTTGAATGTTTCCTCTAATTCCCGCCTCTCTGTTCCAAATTTCTCAGCTGCAATCAATATTGCATAATAAATATCATGGATAATTGACTCCCTGTCATAGTGATCCTTAGACATTCTTGATTTTTCCAGAAAGTCCTGCATGCTCTTATAAAGGCTTCCCTTCTCAAAATATCCATATTTTGAGCATTCATTACATACTAAGTTTCCCAGGATCGTGACTGCATCCAAAGGCACACTACTTTTTGTAGGGTTTGCTAAGCATTTTCCATCCATTTGAGTTGCAGCGACAAACTCATGCTTGTATCCAACCACGTACAGAAAGTATAAACAATGGAATACGATAGCTGGAGCCAAACCGCTACCCTGACTCTGATCGATGCCTGGGGGAGCATCATCTAGAGTTGAACTGCGGGAACCTAAAGTAGAAGCACTGGAAGGAAGTGTCGAAGGTCATCAATGGCCGCCCGAGCAACAATAAGAAACCTGAGACAGACATCCAATGCAAGAATCGTCAGGACAATGGAGAAATCGAGGACGGCCATGACGACTTAAACTTACCCAATATTATTTCTCCATATATGTCAACATATAATTGGATAGAAAGGCGATAAGGAAGCTTTCTGATTGGGTGGGGTGAACAGTGTTTGCCCACCCAATCTCATAAAAAATTGCCTCCCACGTAATTAATTGTAATATGAATTTCATTCCTTGATTAAAATGCGGATGGTCTGAAGTAACCACCGCAACTGGGCAACGTCTCATAGATAGCCCACATATACCGCTACCTGTCACGCTCACAACATCACAAGCATACTCGCTAGGTATCCACAGTTTAGTGTATTTAGTGACTATATCACGTGCACGAAGGTGGCAGACAATATAAATACCCAGACGACCATCATTGTCCTAGTCATGGACAATGCGTCCATGTTGGCAGCTTCACTACTAGCTCTTGGGTTGGAAACTGTCAACACTTCATGAGCGTGCACACTCTCCTCAAATACCTCGCACCACGAAGCTTCATTCCATCACCAGCGACAACATTCTGTTGATGACGTTGTTCCAGATGACGGGGCATTGTAGAGGAAATGTAAGGGCTTCTGAACATAAATAATATCGAAGGCGGTGGCGTCACCTTCAAGGTTCTGGGTTCAAATACTATCATGACCACATTCATGAACTGTATTTATTCCCATCCATACAACATTTATGTTTTCCAGATCAAAAATATGATGGCGTCGTTGGGGCTCCTGAATCCTTCAGTTATGGCCTCCTCAGTGAATATTTCCGCCCTACTGGAAAACACTAGGCATGTTGTCTTTTCCCGGCTGGTAATGACAACAGACATGTTGAATGCATACCAGGCGATAGCCGACGGCGGGCTGATGGTGCCATGACGAGATCCAGAATTTGTTGACCGTAATGGTGGAGAAATCAAGGACAGGCAGTGGAGAAATCGAGGATGGTCAGGACTACTTAAACTCACCCAATACTCTGTTTTCACATGTCAACATATAATTGGCTAGAAGAGCGATAAATAAGCTTTCTGATTGGGTGGGGTGAACAGTGTTTTCCCACCCAATCTCATAAATAAAACGCATCCGGTGTAATTACCTCATAATTCCCTCACAAATAAATTTCACATCACATATTTCAACGACAAATGGGTGACGGGAAATGATTGACTCAACTCATAAACCTTTCACGTTTCCTTTTCACACACTCAAAAGGTAATAATATAACCATTTAAATACAATTTTAAAATATAATTTCTTGTCGTTGCTATAATGCATGTGCCAATTGTGATTTCTTGAGTATTGCATTTTTTTTCAAATTGTTTAGTTTTCATATCATTCTAATTCATATGTGTGGTTTTATCATTCTAATCTAATTAATTTCATTGTTCATGGAGGTCATCGCATTATTAATACTTTTTTTTTCAAAACAGAGAAAAAAAAAAAAAACGTTGTTTATATTAGTAAATAGTACATAGTCATTACAAATTTCACTGACATCAATCAAGTAACCAAATCATGGCCACAAGAATACATGTTTATAGTATACATCTATCCCATGTATGCCTCCTACAGGAGGAAGGCATAATGCAAAATCATCATAAAAGAGATACATTCTCTGCATAAAGCACTCGAAATAGTAAGGTATTAACATTATCTACATCATAATATCATAAACAAAACTAGAAGGATCGATCAGTGAATGTGCATAGAGAATTTGGATCGACCCCAAAGCAAGAACTCGTGCCACAATAAGGATCGGATATAGGAGGAAGCCATCTTCCTGATTTAAAAATATTAAAATAGCAAAATCAACCATCCAAATGAAACTACAATAAACATCAACAAAGACGAGGAATAGGCCAGTATAGAATAGAACCAAAAATAAAAATAGGAGAAGAATCCGGCTCACTTGCAAAAGATCTCGGGAAATACTAAGGCAATGGAAAATCAAAAATCCTGATCAACTGTGAATCCTTATAATGAGCGATCTGAATATTTTCGAAAGGGAGAGTAAGGCCTTTTTTGGACAAGGCATCAGCACGAGAATTATTCTCTCTATATACGTAATGCAAAGATGGATCATGAAACTTGGACAAGAGATATTTCACCCTTTCAATCCACCCTTGTAGACCATGAACATGCAAACAATATATACCAGAGATGCCTTCAATGATGATTTTCGAATCTCCATATACATGTACAGAGGGCAGATTTAGATTGTAAGCAACCATGAGCCCACTCCAAAGGGCCATAAGCTTAGCCTTGTTATTCAAACCTCTCCCTCCATTCCAGCAAACATGAAACCTTTATGCCTTAATGAGCTTAATCCAAGCCCCACATCCGCAAATCCCATCTCGCTTAGCACCATCAAAATATATCATCGGAATAGAAATTGGATGAGGCCGGGTGCGCAAGGATAAGTCTTGAAGGATCACTTGGTGAGAAGGTCAGCCAACCAACCAAGACATGATAGAACCATGTAACAGAGAAATATTAGTAGGCTTGCCCTCAAATATGAGACGATTTAATGCACACCATATCTCCCAGAACAGAAAAAAGGCAACGTTTTAAATTTACCATTGGTAGCACCCCACACCAGGATGGTATTAATGCAATCAACAAGCCTCCAATCAAGAGCCAAAAGAAAAATTGAAAACAAAGACCATACATTGAGAGTGAAAGAGCAGAAAAAGAACAGGTGAGAGGTTGATTCCTCATGAGAAAGACAGAAAGGACACATCCCAGGACCATGAAAACCACATTTTTTTTAGACTGTCCCATGTCAATATTTTTCTTTTCCACAACAACCAACCAAATAATCGGATCTTGGTAGGGATATTCCATCCCCATGCATGACGAAATGGAGAAGGAAACTTGTCTAAAAGATGCTGGAAAATAATATTGAAATATATGTCCTTTACTTACAAGCCTTCACCCAACATATTCCTATCCCATATTAATTGATCACCATCCTCGTGGAGGCTCATGCCCACTACTTGTAGCACATGCAAAAAAAAATTCCAAGCATTTACATCCCTACCGTGCAAGCCCAACTGTTCCATCGATTTCCAAATCGATGATCCAAGGTTCCAGCACACTATAACTTATGATAAGAAAAAAATCCCATGATGAGCCAGTTTATGTATTAACTGCGGCTCAATGTAAGAACCAGCGTCGATTCCCAAAATCCTGTCACTTCCCATATTAATTTTTTGGCCATTACCAAAGTGCCACACTAACCGCTCAAACATGAAGGGCATTGTTTTAATGAAACTCCTCCATATTTGTGATGTTGATTTCTCTGGGAGAATGCAGCCTCAGTATAGTGAAAGAATCAGATCTCCTAAGATATATTTGCATCCAATGATAAAATACCATACCCCATTACCTTTTAAAGCTCACCATAATGACTTTATGAGAAGAGAATTAGTAAATATGCGGATGTTTAAGAGCCCCCAGCCTCCAAACTTCTTTGGAGTAGTTAGACAGTCCAGCCTGCAAAGATGTACTTTTTTAACCTTTAGGGAACCAGACTAAATGAATTGTGATATTATGGAATTTATTTTGTCAACTGTGTGTTCAGGAAGATAGAAAATCTGTGCCCAATAAACCACAAATTTTGTTAGCACTGCTTGAACCAAAATGTATCTACCTCCAAGCGAAAGCCATTTTTTAGTCCATTTCATAATCCTATTTTTGAATTTTTCAACCAACCATGTCCAATCCATCACCCTTTAGGCACATGGTTTCAGTCGCAAACCCAGATAAGTAAAGCCCACCATTGACTATTTCTTTTGAACCCCCATAAACTCTGCAATATAATTGATCTCATCCATATCTCCAGTCTCATATATTAAAAAATATTTTTATTTTTTGATGCAAAGGCTAGAGGCAGCTCCAAACCGGGTGAATATATAATGAAGATAGAACCAGTGGTTCCTTAGAAGCCTGCCAAAAACAAGTAAATCATCGACAAACAGGGAGTGAGTAATACAAACAGAGGGAGAGAAAGATATCCGGCTTGTTTGGCCATCTTCATTAAATTGTTGAAACCATCCATTATGAGGATGAAAATGAGAGGAGACAGAGAAAATCCATGTCTAAGACCTCTCTCGGCCATGAAGAATTTTGACGGCAGACCGTTGATTAAGACAACATATCTGACTGAAGAAATATAAGCCATAACCCATCTTATATTAGTCATTGTTAAGCCCACCTTAAGGAGAATAAGCCTAATAAAAGACCAGTCAACAATGTCATATGCCTTATGAATATCAATTTTGATTATAAGCGCCTCCATTTTGTTCACATGTTTCGAATGCATCAATTCTTGTGCAGTAGCCACTACGTCATGTATAGATTTTCCCTTTAAGAACCCAAATTGTTCATCAAATATGAAGGAAGACAGAACCCCACAGATCCTATTTGCAATAATTTTGGATGAAATCTTGTAAACCACATTGCATACGGCAATTGGCCTAAAATATGCAAAGGATTTTGGTGCAAACGATTTAGGAATAAGGGCCAGGAATCTGGAATTCATATCCCCAGGGATAAAGCCCAAATTTCGAGCCTGTTCAATGTCCCTATGCAACTCATCCGCCAACAATTCATAAAAATGAATAAAAAAATCTACTGGCGAGCCATCCGAGCCCGAGATTTTATCATGGGCAAAATATTTTAATACATCTTCGATCTCACCTTTAGAGACTTCTTTCCATAGACTATCATTTGCAGTAGGATCAAACATGAGAGGCATATGATCAAGGAGCCAATTTTGGCACTAAGGGTCAATCTCCTTATCTTCTTTGTAGAATTCTGAAAAGTAATTATAGGCCTCATGATGAATCTCTTCATTTGTATACTTCTTGGAACCATTTGCTAATTCTATATGCCAAATTGAGTTTGCGTTCTTTCGGCCATTTTCACATTGATGAAAGAATCTAGTATATAAATCCCCCTCCTTTAGCCACTAGATTATGCTTTTGAGCTTCCATGTCATCTCCTGAATCTTCAGGATTTCCAGTTTGCATCTCTCAATACCATTGAGATTGTTATATACATTCAGGTCTGGGGGGACCATCTTCATATTACTATAGATATTTGCCACTTTCACCTCAATATCATTCATCTCGCTCCTCAAGTCCTCCTTTTTATTCCTTTCCCACAACTTCACAATGATTTTTAATCTCCTGAGCTTATCTGCAAACTTATTCCATCCTGATAGTCCTCCATTTGTATCATCCTTCCCCCAGAATTCAGCAACAATATTGTTAAAATGAAGATCATCCTGCCAGACTCGATTGAACTTAAAGGGCAGGCCAGACCTCTTTATCTCTCTGCGCCAAGTAATAACCATAGTCATATGATAAGATATTGTTGATGTTATCACCTAAGACCTCATGTTACCCAAAAGGTGTAGAAGATACGCCCTAATAATTTCCTGATCTAAATGCTTTCCAATGAACTCATTATCCTAGCGTCTATTTGGAACAAGTGGGGAAGGTCAAACATCCATCATACCATAACCATTGAAAATCTGCCCAATTTTATCAGCAAGCAGATCCATACATGATTTAGGACCCCATGATTCATTGGCAGCCAGTGTGGAGTTGAAATCACCGATTACAATTAGATTACCTATATTTAATATCCCAGAAGATTTCATGCGATCCCAAAATCAAGCCCAATTATAACATGGTGCATATAGATTGATAACATAAATATGTTTAAAAATACCTCTAAAAGAACCTAAGAGCAATATTCCTCCAAAAAATTTGAAAGCCTTGAATTTTACATGAGAGGGATTCCATATTTCCAGCATGCCTCCAGCCCTACCAACAGAATCCACTCCAGCAGCATGCCAACCCGGTCGGATGCTTAAAAGCATATTGATGGATTGAGAACAAGAACATAGGGTTTCTTGGAATAGAGCCACACAAGTTTGAATCTCTGAAAACATATCACGTAGGCATAATTGCTTTGAGGGGTCTTCCATCCCCCTGATGTTGAGAGATAGGATGGAATTCAGTTTGCCACGTGTTCAGGGTTGCTTTCTCTAAGGGCCCGAAAGTCATCGATGGAAGAAATAGGAACATCCCTAAAATCATGCAGATCACCTTGAAATAAATATTTAGTCTTTAGGTGACCCCTAAAATGTCTTGACCCAGTCTTGGATTTTTTTCTGACAGTAATGTTGGAGGCCGATGCAGGAGAAATGGAAGGTTGAGGGTCCGGCGGGGCTTTATCAAATATAGTTAACGCCGCCAAATCAAGCTTCAAATTTCCTAATAAGGATTCAATGTCACTTCCAATAGTGTTTTTCGGGGAATCTGGGAAGTCCTCATGTACAGGATCATGGGAGGAATGCGGCGAAGCCCATTCTAACAGGGGCATTGAGGGATAGACTGCCGATGGACCAATAAAAATCGAGATAGTAGGTGGGTCAACATAGTTATCAGTAGGACATGAGACAGCAGATTTCACATTAGAAGGCCTAGCTTGTGACAGAGAGAAGGGTTTAGTCAATGGAGGAATAATATTGACATCAGGTCGAGACACCACTACATGATTAGGATCAGCATGATAGCATGACAAGGGATTCTGGTCACTAAGCCTATCAAAAAAAGCAGACCTATCACTATCAGATGAGGGTGGGAATGACTTACCCGAAAGATCAGAACCTTGTGAGTCGAGAGCCGCCTTTCCTTTTTTACTTCCATGAAAGATTTTCCCGTGTCGTCCCATATTTTTGTGCCTTAATGGACATCTGATTAATAAATGCTCGGTATGATGACAAATTAAGCATCTGAAAGGAACACCCAAGTAATCCACCCTTTGTATGTGCTTTCTCTGCCCCCAGACCAGATCAACATCACCCGGCAACCCACCCCCGAAGTAGACTTCCACAATTATCCAAGCGATACATTTATCATTTGTGCTGAGAATTAGGGGATCAACGTGCTTTGTACGACCAATAGAAATCCCAATGGGATTTAGTGCTTTGAGAGTCCAGAATTCAAGCGGTAAACCAGGCAATTTTACCCACACCGGCTTACTTTTGGGAGCCTCAATAACCGGATTGAAGCCAAGAAACCATGGCAATAGCTGCATAAATCTTCGGCCTCTCACCCAAGTGCGTCCAAGAATTTTTTGACAATCATCCTCGTGCATGAAATGTACACTGAACCAAGTACTCATCATCTTACTAATTTTTGAGATGTATCGCAGGATAGGACACCAGAAAACCTTAACCCATTCGACCATGTCAACTTCCCCCATATCAAAAAAGAGTCATCTACCAATTGGAGCTCGCTTTTGTAGGCTGGCCACTCAGCCCCATAAATCATCGTATTCCAAGATTACTTGCTTGACCTCTCCCGGTTTGTAGCAGGCTTTCATGGAGCAGTCGTGACCTCTAGTGTGACCCCAGAAAACCTTTATATGCACACCATCCTGAAAATCATTACTTTTTTTCTCAGCCCTTTCAGAAAGCTATGATATGAGACTGATCAAAATACTGAGCAATCAGGTGCTCATTCGAATCTAGCACCTGCATGCACTCCTTCTCTGCTACCAACGTAGCAGCAATGAGAGCCTCATGTGCAGACGTGTCACAAGATAAAATGTTGAAAGCTTCCACCATCATATACAAGATGACCCACTATAAACCCTTTGCAAAAATATATTATATTAATCCAATCCAAGCCAGTAGTCTAGCACAAAAATCAAGGCAAAGAGTGAAAATGAACATAAAATAGAGTCGCCACCCATAAGAGGTAAGTCAATAAATGAAGGAATATGTCAGGTGAATCACCAAAGTATCCCACCCACTCACTAATGAGTACAGAATACACACTTCCCACCCACCCAATTAAGCGACAAGGGTAGAGAGCCAAAAATGGAATATGCAGAGTCTATATTGGAATGAATTAAGTTCCATAAAGAGAGGTCACCTACCCAAACAACGACAACCTGGATAGCAAAATACCGCGACCAAATGAGCCTTGGATGAAGTACAATTGTACCATAACATTCATAAATTATTCCTCATCCAGCAATCTACCAATTGAAAGGATGACGAATCAAGTACAGATGTGTATCCAGATCAAGTCAAAGACCTTGGAAACAATAGATTGCATCCAAACCAAAAAGATTTGAAACATTCCCGCCCGCTGGAAAAGAGCCCTGGTCGCCAGAGCTAAGGTGATGGATAGCCTGTGTCATCGAAAAAACCAGAGAAGAGCGATCAAACCAACCATCATACATGGCAACAATAGCAGCAGCAACATCCAGCACAATGCCACCATCGGAAGCAGAACTGAAACCCAAAATCTTTACAGTGCCCGGAAATGATAAAGGAGTCCAACCATTTGTGCCAAAGAATAGACCATCTTGATTGATACAGCGAAATTAGAGTTTCCATAGCCTTGGGAGTCTCATGTGTGGGAAGCCTACTCCCTCTGTTTTGCATTGGCCTCGTTTGAAAGAAAATTCACATGTGATTTGTACATTTCATGCAGAATGATGATAGAAATTACTCCCAAGAAAACAATATGTGTGACCTTGTAAAGGTCTGATGTCACATTTCAAACCACAAACATAGAGTTTATCAAGCAGACGGAGGATTTCACATCAAAACAATGAAAATCCATAGACAAATGAACCCCATATCAACCCATCTTCCACCCTTTCTAAAACACTTAAACCACCAAATAGCCAATCCTCGACCTTATATCACATTGAGTTCCAAACAGAAAAAAAAAAAAAATAATAAATAAATAAATAAATAATTAAATAATTAAAAATTAAAAAATTAAAAAAATTAAAAATTAAAAATTAAAAATTAAAAAATAAATAAATAAATAAATAAATAAAAATAAAATAAAAAAATTACCATACTAGGTCCTAAAATAACTTCCATGATTAAAAATTACCCTTCCTAAGTAAATAGCCAACCCATGTTCAAAATTTTAAAAACCTCTGAGCCATTGCACAAAGTTCACTCACTAACAATGGGCAATATGCATTCTTTCCTCACACTTTTCTCACTAGTGCATTCTTACAGATGACTCACGGACACCAGCCGAGCGTAAACCTAAGCAAGCAACTCCGACCGGTCTGCTAAGAAATTGATATAGTCGGGAATGCATTTTTAATACTTTTTAACGTGATCATGAATCTTTCCACGTATTTCAAAGGATGGAAACACTTATGAATTGACACAAATTCTCACATCACACATGGGAATATTTATGCGATGGCACACAAGAAAATACTCACATTAGTTAATTTCCCTTCCAACACGCTCTTGTATTTGCAATGGTATAAATTAAAATGACATGTCACACCAAAAATTGTATATTTATCATTATTGAGTGATAGTTCATCACATGGTTACTATACCAGAATGGCAATAGAACACACGTAAAACACACCCAATTCATGCTTATCGGAACTTTCCCATTTAATATTGTGATGACAAGGTTTGATAAATGACCACACATACCTATAATATGTGATGAAAATTGCATTTCCAAAATAAAAGAATCTCGCAATTATCTTACGAAAAAGTGTGTTGTAAGTCTCCATTAAAAAATTTCATAATTCAGTGTTACATCAACTTTGTAATGAAACACCCAAATCTTCACAATTCTCGTATTGATAAACACAAGAAAATAGTTCACATATGCAATAATATCATGAGTTCTGGCAAAATTTACTCCACGCATTCAAACTCATAATATAAATAGTCACTTTATTGATACGATTTGCTGTGATAAAATAATCTTTTATCAAGATAGACTTTCACCGTAATGTTCATAATATTCAATGCAGGCTTATCTTTTTTATTGAGGCGTTGCAGAGGAAATGTCAGGGCTTCTGAACATTTCAAGGTTTTGGGTTCAAATACCGTCGTGACCACATTCGTGAACTCTATTTATTCCCATCGATACAACATTTTGGTTGTCCAGATCAGAAATATAACGGCGTTGTTCGATGGTGGGTTGGATGCAGGAGTCAAAGATAAACTCTCAAACTTTAAGACTAATGCTTCTAATTCGGGTGGAACTTCTTCTTTTTTTCGCTTTGGAGTATCTATCATCAATCTCCAATTTTCTTACACAAAACTCAAATTGCATTAAAAAAACACTTTATAACCCTTTCATAAATGACGGAACCATAATTATATAATATATATATAATGCAGCAATAATGAAAACCGTACATAGCAAATATTTGCTAAGTCGATTTTAGTTGATTTGATGACAGATTTAAGCCAACATTAAATCCTTTCCTATAATTCTATTGCATCCAATTAAATCATTATATGCATGTAAATTTGCGATAATCGTTGGATCTCCAAGTTGTATGCGAAAACCGTCGGATTAAATACGTGCTCGACAGTCAACTTAAGTTATCAATTTGTACTTATAAAATCATCGGGTCTATTTTAAAAGTTAAACTCTGTGCAAATTATATTGTGATATCCATTGATCTGATTGACACCTTGATCAGAGGGTTCTGATTCTTTGACTCCAACGCACTACAATGATCCCAACTTTCTTCAACGCCGCTTGACTTGACATTATGGGAAGTTTCATTTATATTGCGGAAAGCAAACCGATGAACCAAGCGGTTAACAGAGTTTTTACTATTACAGAAAACAAAAGTTGTTGTAATGGCTTATGGCATTTCGATGGCCACACAAGTTCACTCGAATTACTATAAAAGGAATTCTTACAACCCAGTTTACAATACACTCAAATATAAATTAACGCATAGAGAAATTAATTAAACCAAAGCTCAAATGGATTCAACTAAACTCAATAATAATTCAAAAGAAAATGAACATCCGACATTTGACAATTATGCCTATATTCACACAGGTACAGAGGAAATGAAATTTTCTTCTATTCAATTACTCTTCCATCAAATCCCCCCTTTTTTGATACATTTCAACTTACATATAAATATATTGTTCATAATATCATTTCGATGTGATTCAAAGAATTGGATCTGTCCAATTTTAGATAAAATTCTATTACACGATATTCTCCCTAAAATTCTCAACTAAAACTAAATACATCGAACTAATTACCAGCAATCAAAATCCCTAAGGAATAGTTCAAATCCTATCTACCAAAATAGTAAATTTCCAGCTAAAGAAACACACTCCTTTGCTTGTAAATTTTTTTTGTATTTTTGGAATAAAAATCGAAGTTTTTTCCTCGAGATCTCATGCTCCTGCATTGGACTCCTGAGGACAAAATTCTTCATGGGCTCTTGTCCATGAGATCCTCTACAGAACTACCCAACTTCTGTAGCGTGGTATATGTCATCCAAGTAGCCTCTGCAACTAGTTGGTCTTATAGCCTCTACAACCGGTTGTTCTTTCCATTTGACCAAATACTCAAAATACTCCTGTCCTCTTGTCTTTTTAGACAATCTTTTGTCTAAAATATTCTCTGGCTGCAATGTTTTTGTTGTGGGTAGTTGTTTCAACCAATTGATCTCTTCTTTGCTTTTAGTTGTATCCTCTGTGTCTCTGTCTTCATACCTGTACAAATCAACAACATTGAAAAAATTGGAGATATTCCAATATCAGCGGGTAATTCAATTTCGTATGCATTTGCAAAAAAAAAATCTCAATACCCTGCATGGCCCAATTTTCTTAAATTTCAACTTATTATATGCCCTTTTTAGAAATATTTCCTTCCTTAGGTGTGCTAGAACCAAATCTCCAACCTCAAAGTTAACTTCTCTCTTCTTTAAATTTGCTATGTTCTTGTACTTGATGTTGTTGCCCTGTAATTGTTGTTTTACCTGATCATGTATTGCTTGAATTTCTGAAGCAAAATATTCTCCTTTAGCACTTCTCATCTCTGCTTTTCCCAAATTTCTTAGTTCATACACTCCTCTTGGGTGCATTCCATAAAATATATGGAATGGACTCTGCCCTGTACTCCTGTTAGGAGATTCATTATAAGCATATTCAGCCTATGCTAAAAATCTGATCCCACTATTTAGGATGTTCACCTGCAAGGCTTCTCAAAACATTACCCAAGCTTTGGTTCACCACCTTAGTCTGTCCATCAGTCTGAGGGCGATAAGCTGAGCTGAAACTCAGTTTAGTACCCAGATTTTTCCACAATGTCCTCCAAAAATGACCAACAAATCTGGGGTCCCTATCAGAGACAATGCTTTTAGGTAACCCATGCAACCTTACAATTTCTTTGAAAAACAAATTAGCAACATGAGTAGCATCACTGGTTTTATAATATGGAATAAAATGTGCCATTTTAGAAAATCTGTCAACTACAACATAAATTGCATCATTCCCCCTCTGTGTTTTAGGTAAACCCAAAACAAAATCCATACTTATCATATCCCAAGGTCTATCTAGAATAGGTAATGGAACATACAAACCTATTTTTTGACTCCTTCCTTTTGCATACTGAAAAACTTTACAATTTCACACAAACTTCTCCACTTCAGATCTCATCTTTGGCCAAAACTAAAAATGACTCAGTTGTTCATAAGTTTTGTCTACACCAAAATGTCCACCAAGTCCACCACTATGTTTCTCCTTAATTAAATTTTCTCTCATAGAACAATTTGGTATGCACAGCTGATTTCTTTTAAATAGAAAACCTTCTTGCAATAAAAAATCCAGCCACTTACTTCTGTCCAACAAAACAAGATTATTGCATGCTTCAAATGCCTCTTTAAAATCCAAATATGTTTTATACAATTCTTTAAGAAAATCAAAACCCAACACTTGAATTTGACTTTCTTGAACTAAAATGCTTTTTCTACTTAAGGCATCTGCTACTTTATTTGCTTGGCCATTTATGTGTTTCAATACAAAATTGAAACTCTGAAGATACTCTACCCATTTTGCACATTTCTGATTTAGTTTTGGTTGCTGGATAATGTACTGCAATGCATGATTGTATGAATAAATCACAAACTCTTTAGACATCAAGTAATGTCTCCACTTCTTTAATGACTGCACAACTGCATAAAATTCCTTATCATAAGAAGAATATTTCCTTCTTGTCTCATTCATTTTTTCACTGAAATAAGCTACAGGTATGTCTTCTTGACTTAACACAGCTCCAATATCTTCTTCACTGGTATCACATTTCACTTGAAAAGGTTTGTTAAAATCAGGCAACACTAAGATAGGATTCTCTGTTATCTTTTGTTTCAACAACTGGAAATTTTTCTCTGCTTCATCAGTCCATATAAATGGTTGTTTATCCTTCTTTATGGTTTCAATAATAGGAGCATTGATCTTACTAAAATTCCTTATCAATTTTCTATAAAAAATAGCAAGACCATGGAAGCTTCTTACCTCAAAAACACTCTTAGGTGAAGGCCATTCTATGATTGTCTTTATCTTCTTTGGATCCATTTTCAATCCATCAGCAGAAACAACAAATCCTAAATATATCAATTCTTCTTTCATGAATGAACATTTTTTTAAATTTACTAGGAACTTTTACTGATTCAGCTTCCTTAAGACATAACTCATATGTCTCATGTGTTCTTATTTATATTTGTTGTAAATTAATATATCATCCAGATATACTATTACAAATTTACCAATAAATTCCTTCATTATTTCATTCATAAGCCTCATAAATGTACTAGGAGAATTTGATAATCCAAACAACATTACCATCCATTCATACAATCCTTCATTTATTTTAAAATTTGTTTTCCATTCATCTCCTTCCCTTATCCTAATTTGATGATAGCCACTCTTTAAATCCAATTTTGTAAAATATCTTGCCCCACTTAAACAATCCATCAAATCTTCAATTCTGGGTAAAGGAAATCTATACCTGATTGTTATTTTGTTGATTGTTGTTGATTTAGTGCACATTCTCCAGCCTCCATATTTTTTTGGACTCAACACGGTTGGCACTGCACAAGGACTCAAACTTTCTCTGATCAGTTCTTTATCTAACAGTTCCTATACCTGCTTCCTGATTTCTTCATTTTCTGTGGGAGTCATCCTGTATGTTGCATTATTTGGAAAATTTGCTCCTGGAATCAAATCTATATGATGGCTAATCTTTCTAATAGGTGGTAATTCATCTGGCAAATCATCTACAATGATATCACAATAATTTTCCAGCATCTCTTGAATTTCAATTGGTAAATCAGAAATTTTAGTGGAAGTAATTACTACCTTGGGTTTTCAAATTAATGCAAAGTTTACCTCGTCATCTTCAATCTGCTGCAGATATTCTTTTCCACTCTGTAACAAATATTTTGGATCAAATCTTCTTCTTCTATAGGCAACAATGTATGATGGACACCATCTTTACAAAAAATTTATGTTTTCTTTTTCCCATCATGCATAGCTCCTCTATCATACTACCAAGGTCTACCCAGCAATATGTGACATACGTCCATAGGCATTACATCACACATAATTTTGTCTTTGTAGCTACCCAACTGGAATTCTACTTCACACTATTCATTCACTAACAACTGATGTCCTTTCTGAAGCCATGACACCTTGTAGGGTGTTGGATGTTTCTTTGTCTTCAATTTCAATTTCTCCACCACTTCTGTAGAGACCAAATTATCAGTGATGCCACTATCAATTACCATTTGACAAAATTTTCCTTGAACTTTGCACACACTTCTAAACAAAGTTTTTCTTTGTGCTGGTTCAACAACTTCCTTTGTTGGTTTTAACAGAACTTTGTTAACTACCAAAGACTCTCCTTACTCTGGTATATTATCTGCTTTTGGCACTTTTGCTTCTTCTAGCACTTTTGCTGCTTCTTCTTCATTATGAGTAACAATTGCATTTCTTTGATTTGTCCCCACATTCTCTAGACATTCATAAGCTCTATGTCCAAGCTTATTACATCTATAACATCTGATTTCTCTTCCTCTGCCTCTGTCTCCTCTTCCTCTGGAAAAACTCCTTCTGCCACTTGCATCACCTTCTGTGGGTGTATGCTAACTTGAGCTGCTTCTAGATCCTTCTCTAGGTGTTGTAGATCTTCCTCTACCACCTTAACTTCCTTTTCCTCGGAAAGTACCTCTACTTCTGGAAAATTGCTTCCTTATGAGTTTTTCTTCAGCCTTCAAGGCCATCTGATAAGTCTCTTCCACTATTTTAGGAGACATCAGACTTATCTCATTTTGTATCTCCATTCTGAGACCATTTATATATCTTGCAATCTTTTCTGTTGTATCTTGAATTTGTCCTGCTCTTATGCTCACTTTGTAAAATTCCTCTCTGTGTTCTTTCACTTTCATTGACCTCTGTCTAAGGTTCTACATTTGTCTAAATAATGAAAGTTGATATTCACTTGGCAAAAACTTACCTCTCAACTCTGCCACCAAAGCGCTGCATGTCCTTTCAATTTTGTGACATCAAATTTCACTCGTTTTCCTTCTTCCATTTCTTCATAATCAAAGAACTTATCCATGTCATTAACCCAATCTATCAATTCCTCTGGGTTTAAGCCTCCTGTAAAAACTGAAACTTCAAGTCTGGGTTTAGATGTGGATCCCAACACTGATTTAAAAATCTCATTTCAGGAGTAACTTCTGAAGGTTCTCCCTCTTCTGCAGATTCAAATTCAGGCTCATTGACATCTCCAGCATCTACATCTCTTTGATTTCCCATTTCCTTTTCTTCTAATCTGGCTTGCATCTGTTGCATAACCTCCATTACTTCAGCATTTGCAACTAGTCTTCCTCTTCTTCAACCAACGCCACCTCATCTTCCAACTCTGTAAGCCATGTTGGATTTATTTTCCTGATCATTGAGATCTTTTTCAGTGTCTAAAGGCTGCTATGATACCACTAATGGTGGGCTGGATGCAGGAGTCAAAGATAAACTCTCAAACTTTGAGACTATTGCTTCTAATTCGGGTGGAACTTCTTCTTTTTTTCGCTTTGGAGTATCTGTCATCAAACTCCAATTTTCTTACACAAAAATCAAATTGCATTAAAAACCCACTTTATAACCCTTTCATAAATGATGGAGCCAGAATTTTATATATATATATATATATATATATATATATGTATGTATGTATGTATGTATGTATGTATGTAATTCAACAATAATGAAAACCATACATATCAAATATTTGTTAAGTCGATTTTAGACGGATTTAGGCCAACATTAAATCCTTTCCTATAATTCTATCGCATCCAATTAAAACATTAAACCACGTGCATGTAAATTTGCGATAATCGTTGGATCTCCAAGCTGTATGAGAAAACTGTCGGATTAAATACGTGCTCGACAGTCAACTTAAGTTATCAATTCGGACATATAAAATCATCAGGTTCGTTTTAAAATTTAAACTCTCTACAACTTATATTGCGATATCCGTTGATCTGATTGACACCTTGATTGGATGGTTATGATTATTTGACTCCAATGCACTACAGTGATCCCAAATTTCTTCAACTCTGCTTGACTTGACATTCCTGGGAAGTTTCATTTATATTTCGGAAAGCAAACCGATGAACCAAGCGGTTAACAGAGTTTTGAATATTACAGAAAACAAAAAAATTTGTGATGGCTTATGGCATTTCGATGGCCACACAAGTTCACTCGAATTTCTATAAAAGGAAGTCTTACAACCTAGTTTACAATACACTCAAATATAAATTAACACATAAAGAAATTAATTAAACCAAAGCTCAACTGGATTCAACTAAACTCAATAATAATTCAAAAGAAAATGAACATCGGCATTTGACAATTATGCCTATATTCACACAGGTACATAGGAAATGAAATTTTCTTCTATTCAATTACTCTTCCATCAAATCCCCCCCCTTTTTTAATACATTTCAACTTACATATAAATATATTATTCGTAATATCATTTTGATCTGATTCAAAGAATCAGATCTGTCCAATTTTAGATAAAATCCTATTTCACGATATTCTCCCTAAAATTCTCAACTAAACCTAAATACATCAAACTAATTACCAGCAATCCAAATCCCTAAGGAATAGTTCAAATCCTATCTACCAAAATAGTAAATTTCCAGCTAAAGGAATCCACTCCTTTGCTTGTAATTTTTTTTTGTATTTTTGGAATAAAAATCGAAGTTTTTTCCTCGAGATCTCATGCTCCTACATCATTGGGTCTCCCGACTCCTTCAGTTCTGGCCTCCTCAATGAATATTTCTACCCTGCTGGAAAACACTAGGCACGTTGTCTTTTCCCGGCTGGTAATGACAACAGACGTGTTGGACGTATACCAGGCGATAGTCGATGGCGAGTTGATGCCATGATGGAGATCCAGAAGTTGTCGTGGAGAGTTAGAAGGGCGATAAAGAAGCTTTCTAATTGGGTGGGGTGAACAACGTTTGCCCACTCAATCTCATAAAGAAAAAGTATCTCCCTTAAATATATACATACGCAAAATATTTCTGTACTTTTAAAATATATTATATAATTAGTATAGAGTATATATGCAAAATATATCTATTTTGTATTCAATTTTTATATATTTAGTCTAAATATTTATGATATTTAAAATGTATCTAGGTTAATAGAATATTTAGTGTTATATTATAATTGAAATATATAAATATTATAATAGTTAAAGGTTAATAGAATATTACTAATTAAAATTAATAAAATATTAATATTATATTATAATTGAAATAAATAAATAAAATATATTATGTGTCGATGCAAATAAATTTTATTTAATAATACATTTGAGAAAAAACATTTATATGAGTCTGAAATACGAGTATATATATAATTTGAAAGTCGAGATACATTCTAAAATTCTGAAGTCCGGTATAATCGGTCTCTAGAGAGACTTGACTAGACACAAAACCTTAGTTTCTTAAAAAATGCAAAAGATAGAAAACTATTTATAGTAGGTACCACCAAAATGTTCATATTAATTTTGGGCCTTTGGGGCCATATTTGAACTTAATAAATTTTATAAAAATGTAGCATTAAAAATATTTCTAAAACAAAAAATATGAAGGACATTAAGTAGATTTATCTGAATTGGCGGTTTTGATGGGGATGGGCTCCTTGTTGTTGTTAGAGGAGCAACCTGGTTCAAGAGGAATTTCCATATGCCTCTCGATGTAGCCCAACTTATAATCCATAGCTACTATTTTCCTCTACTTGTGATCTGGGGAGAGAAAAATAAAATCCTCCTTGCTTTCATTTCTATACATCGATCCTTTGCCAAGAAGGAATTTGAGATGCCAATAAATATCCAATGTGTACATGTACTTATAACTCCCTTTGGTGTGCCTCGCATCTCGAACCCAATCAACCACTTCTACCAACACTTCCATGTCCGTGAGGGTGCATCGTTTGTTAGCCCATTCTCTTGGTGAGAAACAACTATGCACCCCATGTGAGGCCTCCCTACTCTGCCTAAAGAAACAAAAATTGAATTTAAAAAATAAATAAATTATATTTTATAATGTTAATATTAAAAAATTATAAACCTTATTATATTGAAATACAAAAACATCAATAATTTACATGTCTATGATTTTAATTCTTTTTATGTAACACATAACACTATGAGAAAGACAAAAAGAAAGATACATTAAGTTATATATATATATATATATATATAACCCCAAAGTTTAACTGCGAAATATATATTCCAAGTTTAAAGATTATATAATATATACATATCCAAAATATTTCCATATTTTAGAATATATTATATAATTAGTATAAAGTGTATATGCAAACTATATATAATTTTTTATTCAATTTTTATATATTTAGTTTAAATAAATATGATATCTAAAATTTATCAAAGTTAATAGAATATTTTTAATTGAAATTAATATAATATTTAGTATTAGGTTATAATTGAAATATATAAATATTATAATAGTTAAAGGTTAATATTATATTACTAATTAAAATTACTAAAATATTAATATTATATTATAATTGAAATAAATAAATATTATAACTAATAAAATATATTATTTATCGATGCAAATAATTTTTATTTAGTAATACAATTGAGAAAAAACATATATATATATATATATATATATATATATATAATTTGAAAGTCGAGGATACATTCTAAACTTATGAAGTTTGGTTTAATCAGTGTCTAGAGAGACTTGACTAGACACAAAACCTTAGTTTTTTTAAAAATGCATAAGATAGAATACTATTTATAATAGCTACCACCAAAATGTTTATATTAATTTTGGGCCTTTGGGGCCATATTTGAACCTAAGATTACAAAATTGTAGCATTAAAAATATTTCTAAAACAAAAAATTTGAAGAACAATTAAGTATATTTATCTGAATTGGGGGCTTTGATGGACATGGGCTCCTTGTTGTTGTTAGAGGAGCAAATGGTTCAAGAGGAATGCCATATGTCTCTCGATGCAACCCAACTTATAATCCATAGCTACTATTTTCCTCTACCTGTGATTTGGGGATACCAGAAGAAAATCCTCCCTGCTTTCGTTTCTATACATCAATCCTTTGCCAAGAACGAATTTGAGATACCAATAAATATCCAATGTGTACATGTACTTTATAACTCCCTTTGGTGTGCTCTGCATCTGGAACCCAATCAACCACTTCTACCAACACTTCCATGTCTGTAGGGTGTGTTGTTTGTTAGCTAGTTCTCTTGGTGAGAAACAACTATACACCCCACATGAGGCCCCCCTACTCTGCCTAAAAAACAACAATTGAATTTTAAAAATATATATATGTATATATATATATATATATAATATATGTTAATATTAAAAAATTATAAACCTTATTATATTGAAATACAAAGAACATCAATAATTTATATGTCTATCATTTTAATTATTTTTATTCTTTTTATGTAACACATAACACTATGAGAAAGACAGAGAAAAATACATTCAATTGAATATAATATATAAAATTCTAATTCTAATATATATATATATATATATATATAACCAAAGTTTAACTGCAAAATATATATTCTAACTTTAAAGATTATATATAATATATATGTAAAATATTTCTATATTTTTAGAATATATTATATAATTAGTATAGAGTGTATATGCAAAATATATATAATTTTTTATTCAATTTTTATATATTTAGTCTAAATATATATGATACCTAAAATATATCTAGGTTAATAGAATATTATTAATTGAAATTAATAGAATATTTAGTATTATATTTTTATTTGAAATATATAAATATTATAATAGTTAAAGTTTTCCTCGCCCTCATCTCCAAGGAGAACTGTCCTTCCTCCTTTGCCAGATTTCACCCCATGTCTCTATGCAACGCCTCCTATAAGATTATCACAAAAATCCTAGCCACCCGCCTCAAACCCCTCATGAATAGTCTTATCTCAGAAAATCAGGGAGGATTCTTATCCCATAGACAAATCTCGAACTCTATCCTTCTTGTCCAAGAGGCCATCCACTCTAGCTTCTCCCAAAATGAAAAAGGCTTTATCCTGAAATTAGACCTCGCCAACACTTTCGACAGGGTAAGGCATTCCTTCCTCCTCGCTGTTCTCCAAAAAATGGGATTTGATCACAATTTCCTTGACTTGATTAAAGCTTGCATCACTGGCCCATGGATATCACCCCTCATCAATGGGAGGCCAGCCCCTTCTTTCCAAGCTTATAGAGGTCTAAGACAGGGCTGCCCCCTCTCTCCTTACTTGTTCATCCTAATGGCGAAATCCTTCAGCAGAGCCTTGGATCATATGAGACGGGTCGGTCTCATAACTGGTATCAAATATGGCAATGGTGTAAAAAATATGAATCATTCTCAGTTCGCAGATGACACCTTACTTATGGGAGGAGCTTCTAACACTATAGCTCATCGCTTCAAAAATATTTTGGATAAATTTATGGTGTTTTCAGGGGGTCTCATCAATCATATCAAAAGCTGTGTCTACGGATGGAACACTTCTAATCACACTCTCCATAGTATTGCTTCTATCTTCGGCGTCCTTTCAAGAAAAACTGGGATCACTTCAACTATCTCGACATGCCAGTCAGTATCCTACCCATAAAGGAAGAAGTCTGGAATATTACTATTGATAAAATGAAAATAAAAGTACATCAATGGGGGTCTTATTGGCTTAATTCTGTTGGACGCATCATTCTTCTCAAATCGGGACTATCCTCCCTCCCCCTATATTAGTTCACTCTCCTTCAAGCGCCTGCTAGTGTTCTTTATAAGATGGAAGCCATTTTAAGGCATTTCCTTTGGCAAGGAGGAAAAAAAAAATACAATCTTGTAAAGTGGAGCCAAGTTATTCAAGACAAGGAACATGGAGGTCTCGGCATTCAGTCTCCCAAGCTCTTGAATCAATCCTTAGGTGAAAAAATTGTTTGGAGATTCATAAATGGGGAACAGTCTTGGTGGAAATTGGTGTTGGAAGTTAAACACCTTACCTCCTCCAGGCATCGTCTCTTCTCTCACGAGATCCCCAGTCGACCTTGTACCAAAATATGGTCCTCCTGCAAAAAATATATCCCTCTTCTAGCCCAGAATCTTTCTAAAGTTCCCAGAGGGGGAAGAAACATCAACATCGGTGCATATAAAATTATGGGAAACTCTCCTATTATTGACAACTTGAACTCTCAGAATATCCTTCATTATTTGAGCAATATGGGATATAGCTATTTGAACCAGATTTCAAAATGGGACAGTCATTACCTCATGTGGGCTGGCTGGAAATTTCCTCCTTGCCCCCCTCACCTTGAAAAATAACTTCAAAACCTTCAAAATTATCTTCAAGTCTCTGCCCCCATAGCTCAAAACAACATAAATGGCTATAGGTGGGACCCCACAGGTTCGGCCTTCTCTATAAAATCTACTTATCAGAATCTATGCAAAGATCTTTTCCCAGCGTCTATCTGGACAAATTGGAAAGAGGCCTGGAAGACTGAAGTAACCCATAAGATCAAATTCTTCTCCTGGCTGCTCATGAGAGGTAAAATTCTAACTTCAGACAATCTCAAAAAATGGGGCTTCATTGGTCCCTCAATTTTCCCCAACTGCTACAACAACGAGGAAACGATCCATCATTTGTTTATTTCATGTCCCTTTGCCACTCAGTGTTGGACTGCGCTCACTAAATTTTTTCAGCTCGATTGGTCCTCATTTCTCTCTATTACAGATTTGCTTAAAGCCTGGAATACCAACTATCCGTGGACCAATAAGAATAAAAAAATCTCTTGGAGGATCTGGAACACTTTGCCATATGTGGCCATGTGGAATATTTGGATAGCTAGAAGCAACAAGATCTTCAGAGACAAGGCGACCTCTAGTAGCAAGCTATATAACAAAACTTGGAGTCTCACTCTAGAAACCATATGCTCCAAAAGCAATCACAGCTTCGAGTTAATTGACTTGAGTGTGGAAGAGAAGATATTTCTAAAAGATTTGCTGGCCAGGAAGCCAGGACACATCCCCTCCATTAGGCCTCATTATAGATCAGAAAGCTCCTGGAAAATTCATTTCAAGGATGAAGAACTCTCGGAATGGATCAAAGCCAGTGGCAGACCCACTCTCCACTTCGATGGCGCCTCCAAATCAAACCCGGGCCTTGCTGGCACCGGGGAATTATTAGAAACACTCTTGGCGTTCCCTTGATGGCCTTAGAATGGAGTCTCGGGATTGCCTCCAACAATAGAGCTGAAGCACTTGCTTTGTTCCAGGGGATGCAGCTCCTAAAGAATCTAAATACTGCCAATGCCATGATCCTAGGGGATTCGACCATCATTATAAAATATATGGTTTCCAACAGGCCTGTTACCAATATTTCCCTTAATCAGATCATCTGCAGGTGCCATATCCTCCTCAGAGATATGAATCAAGCTTCCTTTCATCATATCCTTCGCTCCCATAACAAAGATGTCAATCATCTAGCTAATCGTGCATGTACTCGATCTCCGAGCCACCTGATTTGTAATGAATCCTCTCAAATCGTTCCCCCTCCTTGATCATGACCCTTGTTGCTTGCAGATTTTATTCAATCCTCTCTTTTGGCTTCACTGAATTTGTTGACTCAACTTGTACCTCCAACCACACCCATCTCGTGATCTTATTACTGCTATCCCTCTTCATCGTTGGGTGCAACTGTTGGGACCTTGTTAAAAAATCTGCCACGATCTGCCCTTTATCCCACCTCTCAATCTATCCTTTGCCAGCATCAGTCTTCCTCTATCAGAAGTTTAGCAATCCATTCTCCGCCTCTAGTAGCCTCCGAATCTGCCTCAGCTTCTTAAGCAATTATTGTTTGGCTGCTTCCTTTAACTGTTTTTCTCACTATTTTTTACTGCAGGTTACTTTGGCCTTGCGGCCTTCTCGTCTGCTCTGTCTCCCTTCTCTTTTGACTTTCTTCATGGCTAGAAGTGAAGATTGTCGGCATTGCGCAGACTTGCAGGCTGAGCTCGAACAGATCTACGCCCACCAGCGGACTTTGGATGCAAAGATTAAAAACGATGTCCAAGCCCTCGAATAAAAGCACGTGGCCGGTGTTAATTTTCTCTTCTCCAAAATTTCTTCCCTTCAAACATAGTTTGATAATCTCTCCAACAAATGTGTTCACATTGATGAATCAATTGAAATTCTGAAGTATATGATGGACAAGCTCAGTACTCCCGGCACTAGCTCCAAAAATCTCAAGAATGTCGGAAATGATGAAAATCCGGAGAACTCTACTGCTCGCCAAATGAGCCACATATATATCGACTAATCTCTTCCTCATTCTTCATTATGACCTTTAAATATGTTATGCTTTTAGCACAGTTTGTCCGTATCTATAACTTCTCAGTATTTCTGCTTCTTTTGAATTCTAGATCTAAAGGAATTATAAAGCATCACTGCTGTCCTCTACTCCACAGAGACAGCTTTCTACTTTGTAATCTTGGAGCCTTTGTCTCCCCCCTTTTTTGGAATATAACATAGCAACCGAATTTGTCAAAAAAAAAAAAAAAAAAGTTAAAGTTTAATAATATATTACTAATTAAAATTTATAATATATTAATATTATATTATAATTGAAATAAATAAATATTATAATAAATAAAATATATTATGTGTCGATGCAAATCATTTTTATTTAATAATATATTTGAGAAAAAAACATTTATATGAGTCTAAAATACGAGTATATATATATATATATATATATATATATATATATATAATTTGAAAGTCGATGATATTTTCTAAACTTTTGAAGTCTGGTCTAATCGGTCTCTAGAGAGACCTGACTAGACACAAAACCTTAGTTTCTTAAAAAAATGTAGAAGATAGAATACTATTTATAGTAGCCAACACCAAAATGTTTATATTAATTTTGGGCCTTTGGGGCCATATTTGAACTTAAGATTACAAAATTGTAGCATTAAACTATTTCTAAAACAAATAATCTGAAGGAAAATTAAGTAGATTTATCTGAATTGGCGGGTTTGATGGGGATGGCCTCCTTTTTGTTGTTAGAGGATCAACCTGGTTCAAGAGGAATGCCCATATGTCTCTCAATGCAACCCAACTTATAATCCATAGCTACTATTTTCCTCTGCCTGTGATCTGGGGAGAGCAGAATAAAATCCTCCCTACTTTCGTTTCTATACATCGATCCTTTGCTAAGAAGGAATTTGAGATGCCAATAAATATCCAATGTGTACATGTACTTATAACTCCCTTTGGTGGGCCCCACATTTGGAACCCAATCAACCACTTCTACCAGTTACACTTCCATGTCAGTGAGGGTGCGTCATTTGTTAGCCAGTTCTCTCTCTACCTAAGCATTTTCCTTTTGGATTGATTGTGGAGTTAGATCTCTAAATCGGGAAGGTGAAATTTTTGCTCTCAATTGGGCTAACATGTGCCCCCTTTCATGATAATAAGTTGCTCCTAGAAACATCCAGTCCCTCATTTGTGGCATGGATTTCTCCCTAAGAGCAAGGTGGGCTTGATATTGAATTAAATCCCCCTTGGCTCGAACTATAGCACATATGGAGTATTGTGCATGTGAGTGTGATTGCAAATGAGGGGAGCCCCTTTCACCAATGAAGTATTGGATCTCTTGCTCTGACATAATATGTCAGTTCCCTCGAGAGAGTAAGGAATTCCTCACACAAAAGTGAGCCAGTATCCTTCACCTTTTCCTTATGAAACAAATGTCAACACTAAAATTGTAACAGAGAGAATTTGAAATAAATTATAGAGGAAGTGGAGTCGAACCTAAGAAACTATTCACTTAAAACTCAATGGGTTTGATATCTTAATGACATATGGAATTATTGCGGGCTCAATAGATGACTGGGTTGTTTCTAACCTGATTCCAACCAAATAAATGGAGAGACTCGTGAAAATTTGAAGTAAAGGATACCCAAGGGGGTGAACAAAACAATGCTTTTGCATTAGCCTTCCATGCACTTCCCCTTGAGGTGGATTCCAATAAAGTCATAATACTAGATTAGAAAATAGAAGGATAATTGCATAGGCATTGTCATACTCGCCTTTGAAGGCTACATAAAACACTTTTTCCATGGGTGAGTTGAAGAGACCCTTTCCCCATGCAAATGCCCTACAAATTTTCTCTAGTTAAAGATATGTTATGGAAGTGATGTGAGCCTATTACACTAAGATGATAGTTAAGACATTCCAACACCATATGACAACCATTGAATGTTGGTGTGATAAACCAAGACTAGGTGACTATTGCACTGACTAAGGTAAAATGCTTCTAAATTTGTTTCCTATCTAGAATGTATGAAGGGCCCTTGATTGGCGGTTGAAGGGCCAATAATAATATCCCATATGGATCTCTGGTGGGTGTATTGAAAGGCTCTCTCCTTTGCATATATATCATAAACCTTCATAGGGGCATCCTACCACGTCCCATGGGCATGTGGCATGTAGAAATTATGTAGAAAATATATACCAATGGATTCAATCCAATCATGTATTGTACTAAAACAAGATACTGAATCCTTCTACTATATTTTTGGAATATAAAATGTGATCGCTCAATCACATGCAAGTAATAGAAAGAAGTAAATCAATCACACAACACAAGATATTCCTGGGGAAAGAAACTGCTCAAAACCCCTCTATCTCTATTGTATAATAAGTCAAGGAATCATGAAACAATAAAATGCATTCTTGCTCACAAGAATCTGCTACACTCTACCAATCGTCTCACACTGATATAGGCAAAAGGACAAACACTTAGCCAATTCCTTACCTTCCTCCAGCCTTGCTCACGCAATTCCTAGAGAAATAAATCCCTATTAAATAGGAATTCCAACCTTCCTTGATTGTGCAATCCATCATGGCCTTCCTGTGACTTTATAATTGCACCTGGGAAATTTTCTAATAATACAACTGATAATTATCTTACCTTTAACCTTTGTCTCAACTGGGTCTTCATTAGAACTGACATGCATGCAACTATCAATAGTGAATCATCAGTTATTTGATTGATCACTACTTGTGAATTAAATCTAATTTAATTCACTGGACCTCTCACTAGCTCATCACTCAGTTAGAATTAGTTAAACATATTTTAACTCAATTAATTTGAGTTAATTGATTACACTCACACCACACTAGTGCTACAACTGCAACTGAACCCCCAAAATAATAGAATCACTCTACATGCCTCATCTTAGACCCTCAACTTGAAATTATTGAGCTAACTCAGTCTCCATGACTTAGTTAACTGATACAAGTTGTTGTGAGATGAAATTACAACTTATTGTCCAATTTATTTTTAAGGGAAAAAAAAAATTAGACACCCACATTCCTCACTAGTGTGTAACTGAAATTCCTCACTGAATTTCCTCTCCAATGTGTGTGTACCTTTTGTCCTTTCTGTTTGCCAATTTCACTATTTCTTGTTGCAAATTTCAACACTCCCTCTCAACAAGAAATGAATTCAATCTATCTCGAACTGGTACCTTTGGAATGTTTTGCATGCAACATTTCTCTAGTGTTGTTTGAACCTGCAAATCCTAAAACTGAATAGCCTCCGAACAATTGAATTATTATAATGCATATGTCATTGGAGTCTTTTGACTGTTGCTAGTTACTGCACCTGTCTACTAAACTCTCTGTGATGTTGTGACATATGCATCCACGCCCTATACAATGTTGCCAACCCTGATCTTTGCTCCAGTATCCAACATCTGTCACTCTGATTTTTGTCTTCCTGACATCTGACTGCATCAATATAATCGATACTTCCTGCTACTGTTGTATTGTGGGCTCCTCGTAGCCAGGTTCGATCCATGATACATACCATCTCAATAGACCCTGCCCAAATTTCTTCTTGGGATTATATCTTCACATCGCCCCACCTCTCACCTGGAGGTATAGCTGCATGTACTCCCTATGCCCTTCTGGCTCGAAATTTCCCCCTCTTGTAGGTCTCTGATTGAGTGGAATCTTCCACTCTGTCTCCTCTCTGCTTCTCCAATTGTGGTTGCTCCATAACCTTCTGAGACTGCTTCTAAGGTTGCATGTTGAGAGATAATTTCTCCCTCTCAACCACCAAGTCATTAACCACTGCTTTTCTCCTTAAATATTTGCATGCATCCTCAACCTCGAGAGTATACAATTTCTTGACTCTTACATCAATCTGTTTCACTTGTCCCGTCGCTATGTGTTTAAGGAACACCTTTCCTTTTCTAAACATCACTTCATAACCACGGTCTTCCAATACCTCTACGGAGACAAGATTCTTAGGCCTGGAACATACAAAACATTTGCTAGTCTAAGAGGGGAGCCAGACTCCCTTTGAAAGGTAATTGTACCTATGTTAGTTGCACTATATCTCTCATCATCTCCAAACTCTACGTTCTGCTGGAGGTCCTTCTCCTCCAAGTCACTGAAGAGATCTCTATTCCCCGTCATATGGAACGAGGCACCGCTGTCTAGATACCACATGCATCCCATTACAGTGTTGGCCATGCATGCAATGAGAGTAAAATCAAGCTCAAATTGTGAAGTCAATGCTTCAACCGTTGCAACTGCAGGCTCCTTCTTGCTTTCCTTCTTCTGTGGACAATTCAAAGCATAGTGCCCATGCTCGTGACAGTGAAAACATCTGATCTTGGACAATTCTATCTTGTTCTCTTCGCCTTGGGATTTTTTTCCCTTGGCCTTCTTTCCTTTTTCAACTAATGCACAATCTTCTTCTTTGTTGGTGTTGGAGGTCCTTTTCTTTGGTGCTCCGCCTTATCTCTTATATTACCAAGTCAAACCACAAACGCTCCCATCTTGGTAACTTCTCTCTCCCATTCATAGAGTCCTGGAAACTATGCCAGCTCTTGGGAAGACCTAGAAGTGCTAGGCTCACGAATTCACCATCAGCTACAGTCACACCAACACTTCCAAGCTCATCTTGACATTGAGCGAACTTCGCCAAGTATGTTGGTACCATCTCGCGCTCCTCCTTCTTGATCTTTCTAAGCTTGTCCTTCAGCGCCAACTTCCTTTGGTCGCTGATGTTCTGAAACAGATTTTTCAAGGCCTTCCACATAGTATATGGAGTGTTGTGCATATCAGCTCTTCGACCTAAATTTTTGGCCTAACACTCCCCCATAATCCTTCAAAACTGTTATCATGGCCTAAAACCTCATATTTTGCATATCGTTGCCTCTTTCCGCTCAAAAATACACTACCCAAAGTCTTGAGTCCACAATTAAAATTATATCGGGCCTAGCCCTTCAGCCTTAGCCCCTTGGTTTCATTCCCCATATGACTCGGGCGCAAGACCGGGCGCCAGGCGGAAAGGAGCTTAACGTTTAAAACTTCGGGCGCGTCTAGAGCCGTCGGATCAAGAACCAATCGACGGAGCGGAGTCCTGCTTACCTTGGTGGTCCCCGCGCCTCTGCTCACTGCTCAAAACCGACGGTTTCATTCCGCACCACCTTCACCGGGCTGGCGGTTTCCGATCAAATGGCAGCGATTCCACACGCTGCATGACGCATGTCCCCCTATACGTCCCAAAACCACTGCCATTTCGCGCATTAACTTCTGATCATAGACGTGCAGCGGAATCCACCCCCACCGTCAGATCTCGGAGGCTCCATCCGATGGTTGTCCTCCTCCGGAGTTGCACGCGACTTAACCCAAGCCAATCGTACTTCGGGCCCTCCATTCCATCGCCCTCTGACTGATTTTTAACCATTGATTCCGTTTCTGATCGTGTGGACCGAAATCATTCGCACGTCCCGTTGACCGCTCAATTTCCACCTTCACGTCATTCCCCCACCGGTCTTACGTGCATCCTCGTCATGTATCCACGTGTTCATCACCTCCTATCTCCACCGTTTACATATTCTATTCATTCGTCGCGTTGTAACGACTTTGTGTCCTAAACCTCCGCCGACTCATTTTTCGCTATTCCACTTTATTTCCTGCTGCCACCCCACTTCTTCTTATGGTTTCTCCCAGTCTACATCACCACTCCATGGTCATAGCCGCATTCATCATCCCTATGCTTGTTTTCCTTAATGTGTTCGTGGAATTTTGCAGGGTTTTTAATGATGAAGGATGATAATAATCTACAGCCTCCATTGCAGAAGCCAAATTCACTCCAAAGGATTATTCAACAGACGTAGAATTGCAGGACAAAGATCTGAAGAGATACGCAGATAGGACTTTCGTTAAATGAAGCGAGATGGATATTTATCAAATTACTCAGAACAATTTAAAGGGGGCAGGTTTTGGTAGCTGAAAACATAAATGAGGTTACAAAGAATATCAACAGAAGATCGAGGAGCTCAGTGTCCGGCATTGAAAAATACAAATTCTAGTTCAGGGCTAAAGGGGCCGAGAGTACCATGCACAAACATCAACAACCTCAAGGTTTTATTGCAGCAGATTTTTCTCTTTCATCCAAGTACAGAACATTTGTATATTTTATTCTTTCTGTCTTGTTTATGAGGAGATTTTCATCCTCAACATTTATTTCATAAAACAGTAGCAGAGTACTTGCACCAGTTCAGCACCGTCAAACAGCATAGGCGGGTTTTTCTTTCAAATTTGTTTTGAATTAGATCATTAAATGTATATCACCTACCTCATTCTCTAAAGCTTTCGGTTTCTCTTATAAAAATGAGGAAGAAAGACATTGAAAAGGTTCCAGATTTCTATCAGAAAACTGTGCAGTGAAAGGATTTTGTATACATCTTGTAAAGCTTTTGTATGAAGGCTCAGAGCCCGTAGGGTTTCAGTGAGGAGGAGTTATAACTGTAATGAGGATTATGGTCTTTGGTATCCCACAGTATGTAATCTTTTCTTATGTGTTAATATAATATCTCATTTCATGTTATTTGTCTTCTCGTATCATGTTCTAGAATGCGAGTGGCTCACTGGTCTTAAGTAAGGATTCATCCTAGTTGGTGCCCATACTTGGATTAGTCAAGCACTTTAAATAGGCCTAGTCATGATATATTGTTCCATGTTCATTTCATCCATATTTTCTGCTATATTAGTTACTTGAGGAGGGTGCTTTTAAAACGCCATTGTCATGTATGGATTCTTAGTTGGATAAGCCCATATGTGGTTTTGTTGTGTATCTGGGTATCAGCCTCATGCTAACCAGTATCTTCTTCATGTTTCTTCACTGCATCCACTTTCTGATATTTGATTTTTGTGGCATATTATTTGAACTGGCCCTCTTTGCAGTAAGCTGTCTCTTAAATGTCTGATGCTTTTTTATTGGAGTTCTGCATGCTGTTCCTACATTATTCTTATCTTTGTATCAGCTTCTGAAAGAGTTTGGTTCCATTTAAACTAATTTCCTTGTTTTGCAAGAGATAGTAAGAGAGCTTTTGGATTGACAACCCAAGCTATATTATGAGCTCCTTTCTATGTTAATATGTCCTAGGCACTGGTCTATAGCAACTCTAGGTTGTCTCTAGGAGTGACAAAATTGTCCACAACATCTTTCTGGCGCTGTTGCCGGGGACGAATTTAAGAAAATCAATTTCCCTGGGCCTCGACAAATCATATTCACTCTCTAATCAGGTGAGCACAGAGAGTTGAAGAGTTGCATATCTCTCACCTTGGCGACTCCACTGGTATTTATTTGATAAATCTATTGATAGTCCTGGCTCCTCGTAAGCCACATTTGAGATCAGATACATTTCAGTCAAAGACACCTTACGTGTCTGACCCAGAGAAGATCATTCATAAAAGAGTTTGGAAAGAAAGAAAATCAGCCCGTGCTGAAGTCCCTGAATATTCTGTAGAAGATCATCCATCCTCTTCTTCTCAGGAAATCCCAGTGGAAAATCCCGACTCCACTGAGGAAAATCCTGAATATTACTCAGATAGCCCACCTAGGGGAAGTGCTAGAACCAAAGATAACCCTCATCCTACCCCTGAGGCTGAAGAAGTTAAAGAAGTCACAAAGGTAGCTGCTGTTAACCGTGAACTATTCCCATCTACACCTTAGGCTTCTGTGCAATTTATTCCCATTGTTATACATACTCCACTTCCTCCTCCTCCCCTTCCTTCATTTGTACATCAAATTGTTGCACAACCCCCACCTCCTCCAATGGCTAATGTTCCTGCTTTCCTATTGAACAAATACGCTCCACTGGCCTTACCCCAAGTGCTAAATGATATGCCACAGGATTATTTGAAGATTTTGCCTAGATTCAATGGAGAAAATGATATCGACGCTCAGAAACATCTTGAGACTTTCTGCTCTTTTGCAGAAAACTTAAATGTTGAAAATTTGGATGTGGTCTTGAGATTATTTGTGCAATCTTTGGATGGTGAAGCCAGAAAATGGTTCAAGACATTGGGAAACCGTTCAGTAACGACCTGGGATGACATGGAGAATAATTTTCTCAGGAAATGGGGAGAAAATAAAGATCATGGACAGTTTCTCACTGAGTTCAATACACTCAAGAAGAGACATAATGAAGGGGTGTCGGAGTTTATTAAGAGATTTAACAAGTTATATCTAAGTCTCCCTGTAGATATGAAGCCTCATCAAAACGCTGCAAAAGTTGTTTTCATTGCAGCCTTTGACTCAGATTTCGGTTTCTCCCTCAGGGAGAGAAAGCCTGCCACCCTAGATGATGCTCAGTCAGATGCTCTGGAGTTGGAAGCAAACTTTGCCTCCACTGGGAAATTAAAAGGGAAAGTTGAACAAGATACTAGGAGGAGAGAAAAAGAAGAGGTTTCCTCCTCTAACCAAGATAAGGATGCAGATAAGATGGATGAAATAAGTAAGATGGTTAAGAAGATGGTCAAGCTTGAGTTGGAGGCTAAGAATGCAGCTCCCAAGAATTTCTATAATGCTCCAAACAGAGGATACAATCCCCAGTATAAGAGACCACCATTGCAAATATTGCCAAGGGAAGCAAAGGAGCAGCAAGATCAGGTACCGCATCCCTTGTACCTGGAAGGTCCAGCAGATGACTCCACTGAAGATGCTGCTTATGAACTAGAAGACTCAAATCTTGCTTTCTCAAACAATGATGAAATGGAATGCCCATTGCAAGAAGAAGAAGAAGAAGCAGAGATTGATCATTACTGTAAACAATTTTCTGATTTCATGCAAGCACACTTCAATAGAAAATATGATCTCAGATCTTCAAGGAAGAGGACCCGAACTCAAGATCAAGAAGAGGAGCCACCTCAGAAGAAGGTACCTGCTCAGAAGGAATCAGCAACAAAGAGAAACACAGAAAAAGGTAAGAGTCCTCTGAACAAGCCTTCACAGTCTAATGACCAAGTCCCTTCTTCTTCAAAAGTAGTCAGTCCTCCTAATGATGAATCTGTGTCAAAAGAAATTAAATTTTCAGCTGAAAATAAAGAGTCAAAAGAAGTTGTGATAGAAAAGCCCCCTCCTGCTTTTAGTTTGCAAAAAGAACTTGAGAAAAATAAAATTTCAGTCCCCTTGAATGAGCTGCTAAAACAACCCGCGTATCAATCTCAAGTTACCTCCTTCATGCTTCCTCCTGAAATACCAATTGTACCTGATAGTTTGAACCTTCAAGAAGAAAGACCCCTGGTAGTCTTTGGCCCACATGTCGAGGAGATAGACCCTTCTACTCCTCCTTTTTACGTGTCTTTAGTCATCCATGACCTGCTGTTACACAATTGTATGTTAGATTCTGGGGCTTCCCATAATCTTATGCCTCTATCTGTCATGGAACAACTAGGACTGCAAATCACACACCCATATAAAGACCTTTATTCATTTGATTCCAAAAGAGTCAAATGCTTGGGGATGATTAAAGATTTAGTGGTCAATTTGGCCCAAATTCTAGCAAAGAGTGTGGTCATGGACATTGTGGTGGCTGATATCCCAACCCGCTTTGGCATGTTGCTGTCAAGGTCCTGGGGTACAAAAATTGGTGCGTCAATTAAGCTGGATTTAACATGTGCTACCATCCCAGATTTTGGTGGAAAGGAGAGGAGGTTATACAGAGAGACTAAATTTGTCAAGGTAGTTACTAAGGCTGATAACTCTGAAAATTCACCAGTCTATAGTAAAGAAGGAGATTTTTCATGCTTTATGCTAGAAAAAGATCAAAATTATGTGCATGAACCCTCCTTCCAAATTAAGGATGAGCAGCCTTTAGAAAATTATGAAGCTGGAATCTGGACTTTACATTTTGATGGGGCAAATTCAAGAGAAGGCAATGGAGCCGGGGTGTTATTAATCTCTCCTACAGGCAAATGGGTCCCACTATCCTTCAAATTGGAGTATGAGGCTACCAATAACGTAGCTGAATATGAAGCACTTTTATTGGGATTGCAAACAGCTAGAAACATGGGCATCCAGAATTTAAAAGTCATGGGAGACTCTGAGCTGGTGGTGAGACAGGTCCGAAATCAATGCCAAACCAAGCATCCTCGGCTGAGGGCATATAGAAACGAAGTTTGGGACATGGTGGAGAATTTTTTCTTGGCCTTTAACATACAGTTCATGCCCCGGGAGAAGAATCGAATGGCAGATTCTCTTGCTGTAGCTACTAGTACATTCCGCCCTCCACAGAATTCTCTTTTGAGGTATGAAGTTGAAGTACGATACAGACCATCAATCCCAGATAATGTTAAACATTAGCAGGTATTTGAATATGATGAACAAATGAAGAGATTCTTGGAGACAGTGGGGGAGTTTTCAAATATGGAGATTGATGAACAACGAAGAAGGGGAAGCTGGAAATATTGCAGAAAACAAATGGGAAGATGAAATGGCAGGAAGTAAAGTGCTGCAGCTGAAAGGAAATGTTATACCTAGAGGCCTAGTGCCTCTAGAAAGGTTATTTAACAAAGATGAGATTCCATTGCAGCCAAACAAAGTGGTAGAAGAAGATCAAATGGAAGATTTAAATCTGGGTACTAATGCTGATCCCAAAATTGTGAAATTATCCAAGAAGGTCCCAGAAGAATATAAAGAGAAATATTTGAAATTATTTCAGTCATATAAGGATGTATTTGCATGGTCCTATCAGGACCTAAAAACTTTTGATATTAATATAATGCAGCATAAAATTCCTCTGAGGGAAGATGCAAAGCCTTATAAGCAGAAGCTCAGACAGATAAATCCTCTGCTGCTCCCCTCAATTGAAAAACAAATCAAGAAGATGCTACAGGCTAGAATAATTGTGCCACTAAGATACTCTGAATGGGTCGCTAACTTGGTTCCTGTCCGCAAAAATAATGGAGAAATAATATTATGTGTGGATTTCAGGAATTTAAATAGAGCATCTTTAAAGGATAGTTATCCACTGCCTAAGATGGACCACATCCTGCAGAAAGTGGTGGGAGCATCTAGAATGTCAATGATGGATGGTTTTTCTGGTTATAATCAGGTGGCTGTGTTACCAGAAGATCAGAAGAAGACTGCTTTCACCACGCCATGGGGAACATTCATGTATGCCAGGATGCCATTTGGATTAATCAATGCAGGAGCCACCTTTCAGAGGGCTATGGATATTGCTTTTGTTGGTGAATAGGATAAATTTTTGGTGGTATACCTCGATGATATTACAGCATTTTCCAAGAATGATGATGAGCATATTGAGCACTTGCAGAGAACCTTTGAAAAATGCAGAAGGTATGGTCTTTCCCTCAATCCTCAAAAATCTTTATTTGCATTAGATGAGGGAAAACTCTTAGGGCACATTGTAACTAAAGATGGTGTGAAAATAGACCCTAAAAGAGTTGAGGTGATAAATAGTATTTCTCTACCAAGAAATAAGAAAGAAGTACAAGTATTTTTGAGCCGAATCAATTTTTTGAGAAGATTTATTCCTAATTATGCCGAGATAGTTAGGCATATAACTGATATGCTCAAGAAGAACAATGAGGTGAAATGGTCCCAAGAATCTAGAGATGCATTCACAAGGATAAAACGGGCATTTGTTGAAGCTCCTTTGCTAGTTGGACCAGATTATGCAAAGCCATTTATGATCTTTTCATTTGCTTCACCTCATACAGTAGCTGGAGTCTTGTTGCAAAAAAATGAAAATGGATATGAGCAGCTAATAGCCTTTTTCAGTCAGGTATTGCATGATGCAGAATTGAAGTATAACATACTAGAAAAACAGGCATACGCCCTGGTGAAGTCTCTCAAAGCCTTTAGAACATATATTTTGCAATCCCACATTACTGCATATGTTCCTACAGCAGCTGTCAAAGATATCCTCGTTCAAGGAGATAGTGAAGGCAAAAGAGGAAGGTGGATTGCAAAAATACAAGAATATGATCTGGACATAAGACCCACTAAGTTGGTTAAAGGACAAGGGCTAGCCAAAATTTTGTCTGAGTCAAATCATCAGGCTCTAGGCATAAATTTGTCCATGATGGCGAATGAAGAGTCTGAGAAAGGAGAAGAACAACAAGGACTAGAGATGGCCTCTCAAAAGATACACATAAAATATCTCACTAGTCCTTGGTACAAAGAAATAGTTGAATACCTCTTGACACTTAGCTGTCCTCCCAGCTGTGACAAATCAAAATACAGGGCTTTGAGGCTGAAATCACAAAATTATATAGTTGCCAATGGTCAGTTATATTGGAGAGATCCTTCAGGCATACTGTTATTGTGCCTCACAGAGAATGAAGTGGAAAGTATAATGATAGAATTTCATGAAGGGATCTGTGGAGGACATTACAGCTGGAGAGCCACAGCACATAAAATACTGAGAGTTGGTTTTTATTGGCCTAAGTTATTTGGGGATTTTTTTACTTGGGTCAGAGCATGTGATAAGTGCCAAAGATTTGCTGAGAAACAAAAGCTTCCAGCTCTACCTTTAATTCCTGTCCATGTGAATGAACCATTTCAACAATGGGGATTAGATTTTATAGGGGAAATACATCCCCCCATCAAGTGGCCAACATAAGTGGATATTAACAGCCATAGATTATTTTACAAAATGGGTGGAAGCCATACCTGCGAGAAATGCTACAGATGCTGTAATCATCAAATTCATGGAAGAAAACATCATTTCCAGGTTTGGTTGTCCAGCTAGAATTGTAACTGATAATGCACAGGCCTTCAAGTCCAATAAATTTGTAAATTTCTGCCAGCAGTATAATATTGCATTAAATCACTCCACAACTTACTATCCACAGGGGAATGGCTTGGCAGAATCTTCCAACAAAACTCTGGTGAGGGCCTTGAAGAAGACAATTAATGAGAATCAAAAGAATTGGGATTCCCAATTGAAGTTTTCTCTATGGGCGAATAGGATAACCAGCAAGAGAGCAACAGGGAAATATCCTTATGAATTAGTGTACGGACGAGTAGCAGTGTTTCCTGTGCAGTTGGCTTTGCCAGTGGCACGTTTCATGCAGGAAAATCAGGAAGAGCCGGATGATATGGTCAGAAGGATAAACCAATTGGTGGAATTAGAGGAAACACGAGACCAGGTGAATCAAAGGTTAGCAGAATATCAGGAGAAGATGAAAAACATCTTTGATCAGCATGCAAAAGACAGGAAATTTCAAATTGGTGATCTGGTTCTCGGATGGGATATCCGAAGGGCTGAAAAGGGCAAACATGCTAAATTTGATTCACTTTGGTTTGGCCCATTTGAGATTGTAGGGCTGAAAGGTAATAACACGTTCATATTGGAAAACCTACAGGGTGATCTGCTTGACTCCCCTGTAAATGGACAGTTCCTCAAGCCATATTTTCAATTTTGATTCAAGCAAAACAAGCCTGATGTACCATACTGTATATACATTTTGCTTCAGTTTCGGTTTGATGAGTATTCAGGTAAGCACAAAAATGATCAGCGGTCTGCCAGTTCTCGACATGTCCAAGGATGAACATGTCGTCCCCAGATGGAGCCGATGTTGTGCATATCAACCCTTCGACCTAAATTTTTGGCCTAACACTCCCCCATAATTCTTCAAAATTGTTATCATGGCCTAAAACCTCATATTCTGCATATCGTTGCCTCTTTCCGCTCAAAAATACACTACCCAAAGTCCTGAGTCTGCAATTAAAATTATATCGGGCCTAGCCCTTCAGCCTTAGCCCCTTGGTTTCATTCCCCATATGACTCGGGCGCAAGACCGGGCGCCAGGCGGAAAGGAGCTTAACGTTTAAAACTTCGGGCGCGTCTAGAGCCGTCGGATCAAGAACCAATCGACAGAGCAGAGTCCTGCTTACCTTGGTGGTCCCCGCGCCTCCGCTCACTGCTCAAAACCGGCGGTTTCATTCCGCACCACCTTCACCGGGCTGGCGGTTTCCGATCAAATGGTAGCGATTCCACACGCTGCATGACGCGTGTCCCCCTGTACGTCCCAAAACCACTGCCATTTCGCACATTAACTTCCGATCATAGACGTGCAGTGGAATCCACCCCCACCGTCAGATCTCTGAGGCTCCATCCGATGGTTGTCCTCCTCCGGAGTTGCACGCAACTTAACCCAAGCCAATCGTACTTCGGGCCCTCCATTCCATCGCCCTTTGACTGATTTTTTACCATTGATTTCGTTTCTGATTGTGTGGACCGAAATCATTTGCACGTCCCGTTGACCGCTTAATGTCCACCTTCACGTCATTCCCCCACCGGTCTTACGTGCATCCTCGTCATGTATCCACGTGTTCATCACCTCCTATCTCCACCGTTTACATATTCTATTCATTCGTCGCGTTGTAACGACTTTGTGTCCTAAACCTCCGCCGACTCATTTTTCGCTATTCCACTGTATTTCCTGCTGCCACCCTGCTTCTTCTTATGGTTTCTCCCAGTCTACATCACTACTCCATGGTCATAGCCGCATTCATCATCCCTATGCTTGTTTTCCTTAACGTGTTCGTGGAATTTTGCAGGGTTTTTAATGATGAAGGATGATAATAATCTGCAGCCTCCATTGCAGAAGCCAAATGCACTCCAAAGGATTATTCAGCAGACGTAGAATTGCAGGACAAAGATCTGAAGAGATACGCAGATAGGACTTTCGTTAAATGAAGCGAGATGGATATTTATCAAATTCCTCAGAGCAATTTAAAGGAGGCAGGTTTTGGTAGCTGAAAACATAAATGAGGTTACAAAGAATATCAACAGAAGATCGAGGAGCTCAGTGTCTGGCATTGAAAAATACAAATTCCAGTTCAGGGCTAAAGGGGTCGAGAGTACCATGCACAAACATCAACAACCTCAAGGTTTTATTGCAGCAGATTTTTCTCTTTCAGCCAAGTACAGAACGTTTGTATATTTTATTCTTTCTATCTTGTTTATGAGGAGATTTTCTTCCTCAGCATTTATTTCATAAAACAGCAGCAGAGTACTCGCACCAGTTCGGCACCGCCAAACAGCATAGGCGGGTTCTTCTTACAAATTTGTTTTAAATTAGATCATTAAATGTATATTACCAACCACCATTCTCTAGGGCTTTCTATCTCTTCTATAAAAACCAGAAAGAAAGACATTGTAAGGGTTCCAGATTTCTATCAGCAAACTGTGCAGTGAAAGACTTTGTATACATCTTGTAAAGTTTCTGTATGAAGGCTCAGAGCCCGTAGGGTCTCAGTGAGGAGGAGTTATAAATGTAATGAGGATTAAGTCTTGGTATCCCATGATGTATAATCTTTTCTTATGTGTTAATATAATATCTCATTTCATACTGTTGTCTTCTCGTATCATGTTCTAGAATGCGAGGTAGCTCAGTCTTAAGTAATGATTCATCCCTAGTTGGTGCCACCCATACTTGGATTAGTCGAGACTTTAAATAGGCCTAGTCATGATATATTGTTCCATGTTCATTTCATCCATATTTTCTGCTATATTAGTTACTTGAGGAGGGTGCTTTTAAAATGCCATTGTCATGTATGGATTCTTAGTTGGATAAGCCCATATGTGGTTTTGTTGTGTATCTGGGTATCACCCTCATGCTAACTAGTATCTTCTTCATGTTTCTTCACTGCATCCACTTTCTGATATTTGATTTCTGTGGCATATTATTTGAACTGGCCCTCTTTGCAGTACGTTGTCTCTTAACTGTCTGATGCTTTTGTATTGGAGTTTTGCATGTTGTTCCTACATTATTCTTATTTTTGTATCAGCTTCTAAGAGAGTTTGGTTCCATTTAAACTAATTTCCTTGTTTTGCAAGAGATAGTAAGAGAGCTTTTGGATTGATGACCTAAGCTATATTATGAGCTCCTTGCTATGTTAAGATGTCCTAGGCACTGGTCTATAGCAACTCTAGGCTGTCTCTAGGAGTGACAAAATTGTCCACAACATGGAGTTTCCTTCCCATGGAAAATCGAGACAATATGATACCTAACTCCCTCTAACAAGATCCTTCTCGCCTTTGCTACCTTCTTCTGCCATGCATCAAGAAGTTGGGAATTTGTTGTTGTGGGCTTGGGAATATCAAAATCTATGAATTCCTTCAACCCATTTTCCTCCAACATTGCCTCCACCCTATCCTTCCATGCAATATAATTCGAATTTCCCTCTAGATCATATTCGAGTCTCAAGCCATTGAAAGACATCTTGATCAACTTATAGCTCCAAAGAAAGTACCTGCAAATTTAAATATTGATCAACACAAACTCAATTTATTCTCCACTATTGTGATTCCTAGTGCTCTAATACCATGTATAAATTATATAGAAACTCTATACCAATGGATTCAATTCGATCATGTAATGTACTAAAACAAGATATTGAATCCTTCTATTATATTTGTGGAATATAAAACACGATCGCTCAATCACATGCAAGTAAGAGAAAGAAGTAAATCAATTTCACAACACAAGATATTCCTGGGGAAAGAAACTGCTCAAAACCCCTCTATCTCTATTGAATAATAATTCAAGGAATCATGAAACAATGCAATGCATTCTCGCTCACAGGAATCTGTTGCACTCTACTAATCGTCTCACACTGACATAGGCAAAATTGGACAAACACTTAGCCAATTCCTTGCCTTCCTCCAGCCTGCCTTCCTTACGCAATTCCCAGAGAAATAAATCCATATTAAATAGGAATTCCAACCTTCCTTGATTGTGCAATCCATCATGGCCTTCATGTGACTATAATTGTGTCTGGGAAATTTTCTAATAATACAACTGATAGTTATCTTCCCTCTAACCTCTATCTCAACTGGGTCTTTATAAGAACTGACATGCATGCATCTATTAATAGCAAATCATCGGTTATCTAATTGATCACTACTTGTGAATTAAATCTAATTTAATTCACTGGGCCTCTTACTAGCTCATCACTCAGTTAGAACTAGTTAAACTGATTTTGACTCAATTAATTTGAGTTAATTGGTTACGCTCACACCATACTAGTGCTAACTGCAACTGGACCCCCAAAATAATAGAATCACTCTACATGCCTCATCTTAGACCCTCAACTCGAAATTATTGAGCTAACTCAGTCTCCATGACTTATTTAATTGATACAAGTTGTTATGAGA
Source organism: Pinus albicaulis (assembly GCA_034641835.2). Lineage (NCBI taxonomy): Eukaryota > Viridiplantae > Streptophyta > Pinopsida > Pinales > Pinaceae > Pinus > Pinus albicaulis. The sequence goes on from CM076579.1 coordinate 1,312,956,458, forward strand.
TGAAATTACAATTTATTGTCCAATTTATTTAAGGGAAAAATGAATTGGACACCCACATTCCTCACTAGTGTGTAAATGAAATTCTTCACTAGTGTGTAAATGAAATCCCTCACTGAATTTCCTCACCAATGTGTGTCTACTTTTTGTCCTTTCTGGTTGCCAATTTCACTATTTCTTGTTGCAAATCTCAACATGGCCTAGTGAAATAGCAACAACCCACCCCTCACAATTTCACATTTCAAAAACCGTAATTGGAGAATTTTCTAACATGACATTAACACTAAGGTATATATATTAATAATCTTAACTTTAACATCTATTAATCATAATATTCTTAAGTTCGATATTTTAGTCATGGACATAGAGATTGAGGCGAAGAGCTATCTTATGAAGTATAGTCATTAGTAGTGGATGTTTACTAAGATGATATTTCATATAAATGTGTCTCGCAACTTTTTAATGTAAAAAAGTAGAGATTGAAATATTACAACTTTTTACTTTGTTGATGTTGTTCCAATAATCTATTTGCAAACTATTGATTGTGTTTTAATTATTAAGTTGATTGCAAAAGAGTGTGTGAGTGGGAATTTTGTAGTAGTAGTTTATTTTCTTTATAGCTAAGCTATTCTACCTCAGTACATGGTTGAGAATCCATGATAAAAATTTCTTATTATTTTATCAGAATTCAATCTTTCTTACAATTTATATGTTTGTTGGTTTTTTATTAACTGGGTGTAGCTCAAGTGGTTGTGAGGAATCTGTTACCCTTTCCACTTAAGTTCAAATCTTACTTTCATACTTATTTTTCTTTAAGTGAACCAATTGCTAATAAACTATATATAATATATTCATGTGGTGTTAACGTGACTTTCTACCATAAATAATCTAGATTTGCGCTAGTTACCATCCTGAGAATAAAGGGAAATGTTTAAGAGATTTTCCTTAAGATTTATTACCATGAAAAAAAAAGTTAAATTATTTGTCTCATGATACACAAAGTTTTGTAACTATATTAAAGCATCGATATGATATTAAAACTTTACCCTCCAAAATTTGTCTACTCACTTTTCTAAATTAAAAGCTAATGTCTTTATCACTTTTAAGATTTCAAGTTGCAATAAAAAAATATTAATATTAATAATATTAATAGTCTTAACTCCAACGTCTATTAATATTAATAATATTAATTTCAAAAATTAAATTGAGGAAATCCTACATTAATATTGTAGTTTAAGACTCTTACACCTTATGAAAGGTGCTTTATATTTATCAAAAAAAAAATTGAGGTTAATAGAATATCAACTTTGCATTATAATCAAAATACAATAACATTTTGCGATAGATAAAATATATCATGTAGATGTAAAAAAAAATTCCATGGAATATACACCTTGGGGAAGCCTTATGGGCATTTCTTTTTATTTTGATAATGGAGTTGGGGCAAAATGATTTGTTGTAGTTTTAAAAACTTAATTCAATAGATATATCAATTGAGGCTCATTAATTCATAGAGTTAGCTATAGCTTGGGGACTTGATCTCACCAGCCTAGATCCATTTTAACTCTAAATCTACTGAGCACAGAGGGATCAATCTCTTTTCACTCTAAAAGAAGTTTTCAACTCAAGAGATTTGATCCCTCTCAATGTACATTATATCCAGAATTAATATGTATCTAGGCTAATTTAATTATTAATTATAATTGCAATTATCAATTTTATTTTATTTTTAATTTAATTAATTTTTTTATTTTTTTTTTGTAATTTCACCTAGTCAAAATGTTTTAATTAAAAAGTTTATTATTTATTTTTATTTTTAAGTAATTTGACCGAGTTAGTATGTTTCCATCACATAACAAGATATGAGTCATGACATTACAACATCTCTTCCATACTAGGCTAGAGACCTCCTCTTACACAATAACCTCTTTCTTGTAACTCGTGATACTCAACAACTTAACCTAACCCACCATATTTGACACAAAAAAATGTTTATAACAAACTGATATTTATTGACACAACAGACAAAATGTAAATACACTTAGATATAATTTGCTCCTCCTTAATTCATAAATGAATGAATGAATAATAGACTCTCTCCTATCTTTTTTCTTCACAAATTTGAATTAATACAGGCTCCAAGAAAATGGTAGGGTTTTGATTCTGTATTTTACAGTAGGGTTTTATTCTGTTGCAATAGCGAAGGTTGCCCTTGCAGATTCTGAGTACACCTATGGCAGCAGCCTCTTGGGGGGGGAGACCCCCTCCTACAGAAACATCATGACAGGGGAAACTAGTGGTCAACATCAAGCCAGCGGTGCTGGTCCGGTACTTGAGGCTCAATGGCCAGCACAACAAAGAGGTCAGTGTTTGCCTAAATCATCAAAGAAACCCCGTTTTATCATTCCTCCAAATAAACTTGATAGGTATAGGGGTTATATGAAGGATCATGCATTGATTTGTAAGTTTATAGGAATTTGGCCTACCAAGAAGGATCTTCTTAAATGGATTCATCTCAAATGGAAACCGAAAGGGCATCTTGATATCAAATTTGGTGCCAGGGGTTTTTTTACTGTTATTTTTACAAACTTACTTGACAAAGAACGGGTTTTTGAAGGGGGTCCATATTTTTACTAGAATGCGAGCCTTTTCCTGCGTCACTGGGAAGAATGTTATAACCCTGACAAGGAACAGTTTCTTTCAGCCCTAGTGTGGGTACGACTGTTTGCTCTTCCTATGGACTTTTAGGATCCGGAAATTTTAGAGGGCATAGGAAATTCACTTGGCCGGTTTGTTAAGATTGCTGAGATGACCCGTAGGGGTTGTTATACGTCTTTTGCTCGCATTTGTGTATATATGAATATTTTTGAACCTCTTTCGGAGTCTATTGAACTTGAATATGTTGGGGAACTTTGGCAGCAACCGTTGGATTATGAACATATTCCTTTTTGCTGCTGGCGCTACCATGAATATGGGCACTTGTATAAAACCTGCCCTCTTAATGAGATGGATGTGAGTCCTAAAGAGCCAAAGCCCGAGTCCGAGGAGATCAAGGAGGAAAGCTTTCAGATATTTTCAACTAAAAAAAAAACAACCAGGGTGTGCTCAGAACAGTCCTCTGGTGCAGGAGCGGCCGCCTCGACAGTTGACCAATTGGTATGAGATTTTACAGGAACAGGATGAGGGGGATAAAGATATGGGTCCGCCAGTTGAAGAAATCCAGCCTCCCCAGCAGTCCCCCCTGGTGATGGCTAAATGGAAAGCCCCTTTGGAGAGCCTGGACCATGTGGAGAAAAAAATTCACCTGGAACAGGCTGAAATGGAAATTGATGTTTCGAAGGATGACCTCACGAAAGAAGAGTTACTTATGAAACAATTATTAAACGAATGGAAAAATTTGGATGATCGATTCATCCCTGATGATCAAAAAGAATTATATAAAGAGACATTTGAACAATATCTTATGATACAGGCACGTCGGGAGGTGGAAGCAGCAAATCAACAGTTATCTCAGCAATAAGTGGAAGTAACTACTTTAGCGTTATCTCAGCAAGGGCCAAAGCTGAGCCTAGAACCTCCTCAGAAGACTAAATCCGGAAAGAAACGAGGTCGTAAAACCATAAAAGAATCTATTCAGTTGGTAGGAGAAATGTTGGTTAACTCTGGACATATTGTGCCAATCTACATGATGTTCCAGAAACTCAATAAAACTTCCTCATGATTATACTTTCTTGGAATATTCGTGGCCTTCATAGTAAAGGAAAACAGAGACACCTTCAGGATAAGATTGTTAAGGAAAAGCCCCACATCATCCTCCTTTGGGAGACTAAGCTATCTGGGGAGAGATTAATGCATATTGCTGACAGGTTAAAACCGCGTTATGAAGTTATGGCTCTTGATGCTAATGGTACTGCAAGGGGAATTGCCATTTTATGGAACACCTCAGATTTGGAGGCTACTGGCTGGTTTGGATTGCCTCGACTTCTCACTAGTAGGTTTAGGCAAATCTGTACTAAGGAGTGGTTCTCCGTGTCTTCAATATATGGCCCTATTGTTCCAAGGGAGAAGCGTGTTTTTTTTAGAAACTTCAGGACTCTTAAACTTATCAACCCTAATAAGTACTGGATTGCTGGAGGTGATTATAATATGATAGCTAGTTTTGATGAACGCAAAGGTGGTACTCGTCAATATCTTCAAGAGATGCAGGATTTTACTGACCTCATTACAGATACGACTCTTGTAGATGTTCCAACTAATAATGGAAAATTTACTTGGAATAATCGCCGAGGGTGAATCCATCAAATTGATTCCTGCCTTGATCGCTTTTTAGTGTCTGAAGATTTTGTGAGTCTAGATATTTTTTACGAAACATCTATTGTGCCCTGCCTTGGTTCAGATCATTGGCCTATTTGTTTGGAGGTGGATGTTAAAAAACAATAGAAGAAATGACCTTTTCGCTTTGAAATTTTTTGGCTATGTGATGCCTCTTTCCTACAGAAATTTTGTGAATGGTGGGAGGGGAGTCGGCTTACTGGCTGGAACCGCATGCACACTTTTCAATTGAAGCTAAAGGACTTAAAGAAAAAAATCAAGAAATGGAATCAAACGGAATTTGGCAACATTCATAAAGAGAAGCATAAACTTGAAGGGCATATGCACCAAATTCAACATCAAATTATTTTAATAGGACGGACAAAGGACCTTATTCGAGAAGAAGGGCGAGTCCTTAGTCAATTGGAAGAGCGACGAAAGCAAGAGGAGCTGATATGGAAATAGAAATCTTGGATCCGTTGGCTCCGGGAAGGAGAAAGAAATACGATATTTTTCCATAAAGCCATGATTCAGCGTAGGCAGCATAATCGGATTTTTTCTCTCAAAACGGTGGAAGGGAACCGGCTAGTTGAGCATGAGGATATGGAACATGAACTTGTTACTCATTTCTCAGAAATCCTTTCCAAACCTAATCAGCATAGGTCAGATGCTATTGCTCGAGTTTTTGCTATAATTCCTAAGTTGGTGACTCTTGATCAAAACTTAGCTCTGCTTCGGGAAATTACTTTGGCTAAAGTTGAGGATATTGTTAAGGAAATGCCCCGAAATAAAGCACCTGGACCCGACGGTTTCACTGTTGAATTTTATCAAGCGTCCTGGCACTTCTTGGGTCAAGAAATTGTCGATATAGCTGAGGAGTCACGCCGCCTCTGTCAGGTATTCCCAAGTTTAAATCCTACCTTCCTCACTTTGATTCCGAAAACAGAGAAATGTGATACCCCTTCGGGTTTTCGCCCTATTATTTATGTAACGTCATCTATAAAATCCTATCTGCGATTATGGTGAATCGCTTGAAGCCTATTCTGCCAGCTCTGATTTCACCTGAACAAACAGGGTTTTTCAAGGGTCGCCAAATTCTTGATGGTATTATCATTGCTCAAGAGGCTATCCATTCCCTTCGACATCTTAAAGCTAAAGGAATGTTGATAAAGCTCAACTTGGCCAAAGCGTATGATAGTCTTAACTAGACTTATCTTCAGCATGTTTTATTGTCGTTTGGATTTGATGTTCGATGGGTTCAGTGGGTGATGTCCACAATTTCCTCTACCCACTTCTCTATTTTATTAAACGGCTCTCCTTCGCGCTCCTTTCATGCTTCTAGGGGTCTTCGACAGGGTGATCCCCTCTCACCCTTTCTTTTTATCCTAGCAGCGGAAGGTCTTGGCAGGCTTATTTGATAGAAAGTCCAGGTTGGCGAGGTTAAAGGGCTTACCTTATGGGGTCCTCATTTGAATTTGTCGCATCAAAAATTTGTTGATGATATTATGTTATTTTTCCAAGCCACTCTTCGTGAATGCAAAGCAGTTTTGGATCTATTAAACACCTTTATGCAGGCTTTAGGAATGATGGTTAACAAAGGAAAATCCAATGTTTTCTTTTTTAATACGGCTCCTCAATCTCAACGCTTTCTCACCCGAACCCTTGGTTTTACTTTGGGAGCCTTCCCTTTCAAATATCTTGGCATGCCCTTGTTGGAAAATGTGGTCAAAACCAGTTGCTGGAAATCTCTTTTGACCAGAATTCAGAAACATATGCTCAACTGGTCCTTTCGTGCCTTAAACTTGCCAAGTCGAGTTATTCTTCTTCGCGCTGTTCTCCAAGCCCTCCCTGTCTACTAGTTGTCGGGCATGGCTTGCCCAAAAAAGACTTGTGTCGATCTCGTTAGTTTGTATCATAAATTTTTAAGGCAAGGTGTCCAAGAGAAGCGGAAATGGGCCTTGTTATCCTGGGATAAACTTATTTTACCTAAATCAAAAGGGGGGCTTGGTCTGCGGGATCCTTTTATTCTTAATCAGGTTATGGGTGCTAAGTTATGGTGGAGGTGGCTACAAGGCGAAGTGGCGTTATGGCAAACCATTTGGGCTCGAAAGTATCATATGGCCCATATGGTTAAAGACTGCCTAAATTGCCTTACTGTTGAAAAAGGCTCGGGGATACGGAATCTTGCCTCTCCCAATAGACATCTGATCAGGCATCATAGTTTTTGGGAGGTTTGAGATGGTTCTTGCGCAGGTTTTTGGGAGGACTCATGGCAGCAATGGGAGAAGTTGTTTACCTGACTGGATTTGGCAGAAATATTTTTGTTTATTCGAAACCCTAATTGTTTGGAAGTTCACCATTATTGGGATGATCAACCTGATGCCTTCTGGAGGAAATGGAAACATAAGGGGCACTGGCCACAGGCTCCAGACACGCAACAATGGAACAATTTTTCCAACGAACTTCGGACTAGGAAGATCCCTATACAGGAGGGTTCTGATATTTTGCGTTGGGGGTATCGGCCGCGGAGCATGTTTTTTATTCAGGAAGCCTATCAGCTGCAAGAGAGGCATTTGGATATCCCAGTTAATCGGCTGTGGACCAAGATCTGGGCAACTAAGCATTGGCCGAAAATTGAGAATTTTTCATGGTTGGTAGGGCACGGGCGGATTCTGACATGGGATCAACTCCAGAAGAGAGGCATGCATGGCCCCTCTAATTGCGTTATGTGTGAATCCTCTAATGAAACAATGGAACATTTGTTGAATACTTGTCCTGAGATGGAACGGTTATGGCTTAACCTTCATCGCTTATTTCAACAAACTGACCGACAAGCTAGTAGTATGCCCCACACCATTGCAAACTGGAGGAAAGGGGGATACAAAAGCCCCGTCGTGAACAGAGCATGGGTGCTGGTCATTGGTTTTCTCCTTTGGTCCCAATGGAAATAACGTAATCGTAGAATTTTTCAAGACTGTAAACTTAATTTTGAGGAAATATGGACCCTTACTAAGGAAGGAATCCGCGAGACCATTCTGGTTGGAAAATGGGATCATGACGATTGGGTGGTTTCTGCTTAGGAGTGTTGCATCCTTCAACAGTTAAATCTGGCCGAGGGGATGGTCACACCTTCCTGCTGGAAACAAGTGTCGTTACCCTATCAGGTTAGAACTATTTTTGTTCGACCTCAGCCGGGCTTTCTTAAATTGAATTATGATGGCGCGTCCAAGGGGAACCCTGGACAGGCAGGTGCTGGTGGATTGTTTCGAGATTATTCAGGGACAACTCTCAGGATTTTTGCAACTAACCTAGGGCATTCTACAAATAATGAAGCGAAACTTACCGCTGTAAAGTTAGGACTTACTATTGCCTAGTGGGAACATTATAACAGGCTTGAAATTGAAGGTGATTCTGCCATGGTCGCTGGCATTCTTAAAAAACTCCTACACGGCCAGAATTGGGAGTCGGTTTCTAAGAGCTGGTGCACAGCTAGACTGATACAAGACATTCAACCTCAAATTAGGCAAGTCGAGTATGTCATACCTGTGCATGTGCGACGATAAGGTAACCAGGCGGCTGACTATCTTCCGAACTGGGCGTGTCGACATGTTGCTGGTTCTGTGGATCGGCCATGGCGCCGGGAGCTACTGCAGACTATGCCGGATCTTCATGTTATTCTAAAAAAGGATTTGGGCAGTAATTATACGGCTCCAAGTACTCCTTGCTTTGGCGGTGATGTACCTTGAATCGAGAGCGCCTTATAATGCACAAGGACTCACACGCGAGCTCTAGTCGATCGTGTTAACATGGCTGTTGTACGCCGACGTGGTGGAGGGTCTGCTGAATATGTACGCCTACCACGTGGTGGGCGCATGCAGCTGATGTGAGGAGTTTACCGATGAGACATCTGGCACCCCTGATCTTAAAATATTTGTGTTTCCCGGAGCCTCCAGATGGATCGGCCAGCTCGATTGTCAGTCGAGTTTTGGAAACTGTGTCGTGGGTGTAGGGTTAAGGTTTTCCAGGATGTTTGCCTTTTCATTGTTATTCGTTTCGTTTCGTTTTTCGTTCCTGCGGGTGCTTGTGCATGCATCGATGTAGATTTCCATGGTTTCAGGGTGACGAACCTCTCTCAGCCGTGGTATGTATCTCAAATTCTAACCTTTCAGTTCACATATCTGCTCTCCTCTCGTCTGCGGATTTATCACATGGTGTTTTTACAAGATTTGTGGGAATGGTGGTATGGTCGCTTCTGGTTTGAATTCATGCAGCAGGGTTATGCAATTCGCCAATGCATCCAGTTTATGCATTTCGTATCTGTTCTGTCTTATTTATTCCATTTTGATACTCTTAGTTTGTTCTTGGTTTTCTCCCCTGACCCGGGTATCTCTAGTATTTTTCGATACACTCTTTCTCTTTGGGCGGGTTGGTTGTACTACTCTTCTGGTTTTCTTCTTTCTTGCTTTATCGTTGTAGATAATTTTTTCATTTGGAATGGTTCTGTTCTTATGAGCCTAGTTCACTCTTGGGGTTTCCTTTTCAGTTGCATGCATAGTGTTTGCAATTCGGGTTATGGTACTTGCTCTGGTACTGGTCAGGCGAACTATGCCTTGGTTTTGCATTTGGGTTTCTGGAAGAATGGTCGATTCTATCACCCTTTTGGTTCACGTTTGTACCTTGCTCCCTCCTGGGCTCCTTTCGATACTTGCATGCATCTTCATTTGGGTTGTCTCAACCCCTGTTATGGGCCTACCTTTGCTATGGGGTTTCTGATCTGGTTGCCTTTTTTCCTTTGTCCCCTCCTCCATCCCACTAGTAATCCTTCTTTGCGGCCTAGTTCCCAGCATTGTCTGGTTCTGTTATGTTGTTCTTATGTCCATGCGAGGAATTTATCTCTGCACTTTATTTCGGTACCGGACCTAGAAGATGATGGTGATATTCATTCTGTTGTTCTTTATATGGTTTCTCTGCGGCTGACTCCTCTTCTTCTATGGGTGGAAGTTTTAATAGATTGTTCAATATTCTCTGCTATGGCAAAGCACGGCCGTAAGTCTAATGGGGGAAAGGGCACACAGGCCTCTTCTGCACCGCATAGGAAACGTGGTTGCAAGATGATTCAACAGCACCTTGAACCTCTGGTCCAAACCTTTATGAATGACATTCCCAATTCTGTTCGCGATCACGTCTATGGTTGGGAATCCGACATCTTGGATAATATTGTCTCGCAGGATGACATGGCTTCTGTAGATATGCAGACAGTGACCCCAAATCCTGGCCATACTCGGGGTCGCACATCTCTCTTTCAGCAATCTGTTCACACTTATTGGATAATTAAATGTCTTCTTGCCAAAGCAATTATGTCTATTGCGGAGCCAAAGATGGAATCTAAGTTGGAAGCAACCCTGGTTGATATTAACAGGAATGTTCAGGAAATTAATTTACGACAATTGCATCAGTATACGCGACTTGGAAGATTGAAGAAGGAGCTTAAAGCGCTGCAACAGGTCCCTGTTGAGATACCTAGCGCTTCTGGCAAAGCTCCAGCACCAGTTGACTCCGACGAAGACTAAATTTCTTTAGTTTTCTGTTGCATCTTCTGTTGTCGGTTCTTATGATGCTTTCTTTTTATATATGATATGGTTTTGTACATGATATGGTTTCTACACGATATCAAGTATAGACAGATCTGGTTTATGTTATTAAGACTCTTTATGTTCTGGTTGACTTATTTTGAACTCAGATGGCCAAAATACTTGGTTTCCTGAGGGCAAGTTGAGGTCTAGTTTTGTATCTTTTGCCCGACTTTATTAATAGAAAATCGAAGGTACCACCTAAGCTTTAAAAAAAAAAAAAATAGACTCTCTCTTGTCTTAGACACACCTAGATACAACACATGATAGAATTGACATATAATATTTTCTTTTTCTTTTTCAATAAAATATTTTTTATAAATTTGATGTATTAATCTAATGGTTAAGAGCATGTGTTTCCTCCTAAGAGGTCACAGGGTCAAAACCAAAGGGGGTAGAGTATGTATGCCTTTGTAGACTTAATAGTCAAATCGTTGCGCGAAGGTGGGTCCCTTGTCCCACAAACAAGGGGGTCTTATACACCAATTTGGTGTCTGGCTTGGCCATGACCTTAAAATTGGATTATTATTATATTATTATTATTGTTCTTTTATGACAAAACTTATATTAGAGTAAAGTATAAAATACCTTTTTACAATACATAATAATAAGCATTGTTTAACTATTATATGTTTTGGTTTTTGGCTTGAATTTCGAGAAACATTTTTTGGTCAAATAATGATCATTTGTTGTTTGATATGTTTTTTTTTACTCTATATATAAATTCAACACTTTAAAAAAACTTATAACACTCAAATTATAAAAAGTTCACTATTCAAATTTATAATTTTAACAAATCACCCAATTTTTAAATAAATTGTTAGGTCCCTATATTACTAGTATAGTCCCTTATTGTTATTAATGTAACCCCCTTATTGTTGTTATTGTACCCTTGTAACCCCCATTTTGTTATTATTGTGCCCTTAAATTATTATTGTTAGGTCGGTTAGGATTACATTGTGGCCCACTAGGATTACATTATGGCCTCATGGACTCCTATATATAGAAAGGAGGTTTTGTAAATTGTATCATCCAAGAATTGTTCATTTATGTAATGTATTGGAGGTTGCCCCCTCGAAGTGGCTTATTTCTAAGGCATTGATATCTCTTTTCTTCTATTTTGGGAGCTAGTTACACAACAAAATTTTATTAAAAATTTATGTCTAAACAACTTAAAACCATATAACAAATATACTTAAACAAATCCCAACTTAAAAAAATTTATCCCATAAACATCCTTGAAGAATTGACAATAAGAAATGAAACAAGCCCAACCTTAAACATTTCTATCCCAAGAACAGCCTCGCGGAAATATTACATGATTCCTTTTCTCGTCTTTTAAGAGTTGACCAACCTTGTTCATTTGACGAGGTCACATGAGAGATTCCACAAATAAGTTGAATGTAAGTCGTATTATAACTATGGTTTTTTTTAAGTGAAGAGATGATATAAATTATATATAGATATTTTAATGTATATGAAAGGTTAAAATAAATTTATGATAATTTTATAAATATAATAAAGGAAATAAGATAAGCACAAGTTATATTTTAAGAGTGAAGAGACGATATAAATTATATATAGATATTTTAACGTATATGAAAGGTTAAAATAAATTTATGATAATTTTATAAATATAATAAAGGAAATAAGATAAGCACAAGTTATATTTTAAGAAATATGTGATTAGTATAAATTATATTTTAAGAATTATAAGATAAGGTAAAATATATTTAATATAGGTATAAAATAGAGAAAATAAATTTTTAATAAGAAAAATAAATTATTTATAAAAAAATAATTTAATGAGATAAAGATTAAAGAGGAATTTTATATTTAAAAAAAATATATTTCAGATAAGGTGTAAAAAAAAAATTTTTTTGATCGAGTGTCTTTTTTTTATAGAAATTTTAGAGACAATAGTCACAGATTATCAAGGGGAACCCCATGGCCTTTAGAGGAAGGTTCATGGAGTCTTATAAAGCCCAATGTAACACCAAGTCCTAAGAAAAGAAAAGGACATCAAGGGAGGATGGGGTGATGGGGCTGTCAGCGCAAGGGAAATGCCCTTTGAGGAGGGATTGGAGGTAAGAGCTATGGTAAGGCTTTGGAGGTCCAAAGTGGCTGTAAGCGCAAGGGAAAGGGCCTTTGAGGAGGTCCAAAGGGATGTTAAGGTGTAATGTATTTTTTCAACCTTGACACTCTATCTAAATTTTTTTTTAGAAATTTTAGATAGAGTGTTAAGGTTGAAAAAATAAGTGTGATGGTTACAAGGATAAAAGATTTATTAATCATGTGTTTTTTTAGGGGTTGATAAATGTGTGAAAATAACTGAGAGTGGGTGAACTAGTTTAACACATTCATGGACATTAATTTTTTTTTTCTTTTATCTAATTAAGTGAAACATTACATGATATGTGAACAACAAGTAATAAATAAACCAAAACATCACATAAGCACATGACAACAACACATATGGACACCAGATATAAGTGGAAACCCATAAATGGAGAAAACCACGACTTTGTTATTGTTGTGATCCTAAGGTAAACTCCTACTCCCTTATTACATCTAATTTTCTATAGGCTCCAACCTACAGGAGCCGACTACCTCAAATTTTTAGCAAGCTACAACATGCAAGGAAGCTCCAACCCCCATAATTTTTCTGTAGGCTACAATCCACAAGAGGCTCCTACCTCAACATGCTCCAACATGTTATTTATCAAGCTACAACTTGAAAGGATACTACAATCCCCTAATACAAACAAGAAACAATAATGTGTTGGTTACTCGGTCTATAAATTCGCATACCTCCATCGCTGTTCCCGCCTTCTCCTCAAATATGCTTCACATCTACTTTATATGTGCCAGGTAATAGACAACTCAAACAAGCTCACATACTCTGTAACTCTCTAACCTTATAGCCTTGCAACTTCACACATTTTTATAAGCAAGCTTTGATGATTGTTGGCATTCCAAACATGAATATGAAGTGGAATGACTTGTCATTTTGCATTCCACTCATTCTTTTTACACCTTTTGAGATTTTGAATATTAAAATAAATAAATGCTTCACTCAATATTTTTTTTCAGCCACCTATAATAATTAGATCAACAATATAGCAACCACAACCATTGCAACATATATTAGCAATACATAAGCAACCATAACACATCACACAATCACAAGCATAAAAACATTCTTCATGTCTTTGTCTTTGTATTTGCCTTGCATCATGTCTTTGCCTTACATCACAACATCTAAGCTCAACCATCATATTTATATAGGAAGATAAGCAAGCCAACATGACATCTCCACGCATCATAAGCATCACAAGCATACTTCAAAATCAAAGGCTCAATAGTCTAATTAACATATCCTGCATCTACAAAAGCATGCCATCTACAATACATGTTCAACTATGCATACATAAACTATGCCAACATACTTTGTTTCCCCTTTAAGCCGCTCACAAGCATACATTAGCCTTCAAATAAACCTGTAAAACATATCTCCAATGCCATATGAAAAGACACATAAAACATATGCAAGCATAAACCATTCACTCTCCAATGTTGATTTATGGTAGCATCGGATGTGCTCTAGCCTTGTAATTTTGTATACAGGCTAAGACACATGTATTCCATAATACCCAGAAAGGATTTTGGAAAATTCCACTTAGATATGGTTTAATTAAAATAATTAATCGTTTTTTAATGTTTTCCTAAGTCTAAACTTAGGGAAACTCATTAATTAAACTAAGTGTGAATCTTCTAGATAAAGTCATGGATCCTCTCCCAGTTAATCTTAGCCCTTGATTATGTTTTAATCTTGGTCGTTGAAGGGTCAACAAAAGATTATAAGAATGAGGGTGAGGGGCCTATGGAAAATACATTTGAGCAATTGGCATTTTCGAGCTTGTGAGAGAGACACAACTTTTTGATCAAGATCAAATTACTAGGGGCGGGGTTGCTAAGTGATTTGATTCAATGATCAGTTCCAGAGAGGGGCAGATGCAGTAACTAGTCAGGAGGGCCAGGAGTACATTTCAGAGAGAGGCAACAATGATGCAGAGAGAGGCAACACAATCATCTTGAGGGGCAACACAGTTCCTGAAGGGAATCACACAGAAGTGACGCAGTGCCTTCTTGATTCAATCTGGAGATAAATGGAAGCTGGGGTTTCTGGGCCAGGAGGGCCAAAACTCAATTTCATATCAGCTTGATCATTTTCAGAGGAGAGGTGACGCAGTTCTTCATCTTGCCCATGCAGGCTAACACAGTTGCAACATAGGCATCACGTAGAGGTAGAGGGGATTCACTAACGCTGTTTAGATCTCGGGGACTTGCAAAGTGAGGTATATCTCACATTTCTTTTGTTGCTGCGATTTTCTCTGAAGGGTGAGCCGGATATTGGCACCCTAGTTGTACTCAAGATTATGCTACTTAATAATACAAAAACCTCAGATATGTTGCACCGGTTTTCCCGAGTTGGGTTTTTCCAAGGACTTAGTCCAAAAATAACTGTGTCAAATGTGGATGTTTTTCATTGTATTTTGTTCAGTTTGTTTCAGCACTTAGATTTATTCCACAACATTATTTGTGTATACTACTTCATTAATTACTTCAATATTTCACTGTAATGAAATAATTATGAAAAATAATAGGAGAAGTAATTCATATTTGTTACAATAGAAATCCAGATTTAGGATTTTCCACATCCAATGCCTTGTTGAACACAAGGATGGATCACATTTCTTGTCGCTTCTCATTTGCATTACATCACAACCATTTCTTGCAAGTATAATGCATTAACATTTCTCAAGCATGAATATCATAACATGAGCTTATGCAACCAACAAGTATTGCATCTACTCCTTTGCATACCTTTGTTGATCCTCTTCATTTGTGCATATATTATCATTTCAATAATAACATAAGCATATGCCTTGTTGCTTACAAACATCACAACTCCTCATCAAATGTGCCCAAGCCTTCAACCACAACAATCAATCTCCAACTCAACAACACAATGACATGTACACACAATGTACAAATCAACATGCCATATCACCTATTATTGCTCCTTTGTTGTTCCTCTGCACAAGGTGCTCCTATTGTTTATTTGCCATCAATGACAACAAATGCCAAAAAACATTTAATATGTGAGTTTGGATGTTGGTCATGGGACTTCTTTTTATTAATGTGAAAGTGTAAGAAGAAGGAAGTGATCAACTCGTTACTTGTTTCATTATGGATCCTGCCTTTGGAAATATTATGACAAATGTAGAACATTTCATGGAAAAAGATAGCTAAATATCTTTGAATCTCATAAATCATAAAATTTTGTTGAGAATCAAGTGAATACTTAAATGAACAATAAAACCATTTTTTATCTTATAAAAAGAAAACATCTAAAAACAAAGTGATTCTTGATCTCAAAATTTAAAGAGAATTTCTCATAAATATAATACTATTCAAAAGTATAATAGCTTGTTTTGAAGCATAAATGGTGATAGCAATCTCCAAATAAAAAAAGCCCCAAACCAAACCCAAAAACCCAAAATATACCGTCTTGTATTTCAAAAATTAAATAAACATATCTCTCTGAAATGAAATGGCTTTTAATGACGTCCACGAGACCTTGCGGTCTAAGGGACCACCCACTATTGCTTAATCCATATTCATCTTTTTTTCTAGGATGATTTTGATGTTATGGATCTTGAGTAAGAAATTCGTTGTTTTATGAAGCCTTGTTTCCTCAAAAAGTTCACTGAGATTGTTCACCTTTAGGCTGCTATCAAGCTGACAATGAATAACTTCATACGCTACACACTCTTTGATAAAATGCCATTATGTTTCTACCACCCCTCTGTTGCAAAAAATTCAAGTTCGTTCTTCCTAATATTCTTTAGGGACCACCCATCTACCAGTTTCACATCTTAGATAATGGGAGCTAGTCCTCAGCTAAGAAATTAAAATTGTAGCCATTCCCTTGATTAAGGAACTCAAATACTGTTTATCATCATGTTTCAAACCATACAACAATTCTTTAAAATCATACTATAACTTTTTAAACTTTTATATAAACTAGATCTAAACTTCTTTATTAATCTAAAAATAAATACCTTTCTTTATTTTCAAAATCTTCCAACATATAATTAATTCATTCATGAAGTAGGTTATCAATACCTCTTTATAAATCTTTGGAATTGTCTTATTGCATTATTTTGATGATGAACATATTTTTAGTTGTTTTTGTAATGAGATTATAATATGATTGTAATGGTGTTTTGTTCTAATGGTCTTTGGAATTGTTTTATTTTGATGAAGGGTATATTTTTAATTATTGTTGTAACGAGATTTAAAATTATTGTAATGGAGTTGCTGCAGTAATGGTGTTTTTTTGTAACGCTGGTTATGAGATTTTGTGGTTGTAGGAGAAGTTCTATGAGCTTCATAATCCACACCTCTCACTTGGTCATCTGGTCTTTATGTGAAAGAATTGTTAAATGTAAAAAAGAGGTTGGAGGTAGTAGAAGCTAAAGAGCGGGAAAGAGATTGTACAATCCATATAATAACAATTGAAAACCAGGCGTTAGCAGAAAGCAACAAATATTTGAAGGAGCAAGTGGCATTACTATAGGAAGCTCTCCTGATAGGGAAGACAGAATGGCAACGCATGAAGGTGGAGGTGCAAAACATGAAGAAATTTGCAGTGGAGAATATAGAGGTGATGAATGTAAAGCCATCCAAGGATAAGGGGAAAGTAGTTGCCCAAATAGACAACCATGAAGAGACATCAAGAGAAGAAAGGAAAGGAGATTATGCAAAACTCTCCAAAACCTGATCTCAAGTTATTAGCAATTATACTAAGAGGGAAGGAGAAACAAACATTCAGGTTGACAACATGCAAGATAGAGAAAGCAAGGAAAGACAAGATAGAGCAACAAACATAATTATTAAATGGGTGAAATATTATGGGAAAAATGAATGTACTCTTGACCTTGCAAGAGACTTCTTGAAAGACAAGCTGCAATGGCAAGGAAAAAGATGCCAAGCATGGAGAGTAGGTAAGATTAATGGTGAGAGAGCTAGGCCCATAAAAGTCATCATGCCTAGCTTGCATGATAAAGATATCATTCTAAGCAAGAAGCATCTCTTGAGGGGTTCTCGGTTTTTTCTAGAAGAATATTTAACTGTAAGACAACAAGAGGAAAGGAGGGACAAAATGACAAAAGTTAAGGCAGCAAGAGATGAGGGAAAGAGAGCATGGATTTATAAAGGTAAAGTTGTGATAACACAATTTGGACCTCCTTCCAAAACAAGGCAGCAAAACGATAGCAAAGAAGAGGCAACAAAATCTTCAACAAGAAATGAGGAAGCAAGGTCAGTATGGGAAAGTAGGGAAAAAGACTCAATTGTGAGTCTTGCATGTCAAAACAAATAACAATCAAGTCGTACCCAGGTTTCCTTAAGATTGGTTTGTTGGAACTGTAGGGGTTACCCATGGAGATGAGGATCTGGGTTAGGGCTATTACAGAAGGTAGAGACATAATTTGCCTCATAAAAACACATGAGCATGAAGGGTGCAAGGCACCTTTGTTTGAAGGGTATTGGAAGATAGCAGTTTGGAACAAGGCAACAAAGAATGGCAAAGAGCACAAGGGTATCATGGTATTAGTGAGAGAAAAAGAAGGTCGTTTCATTCAGCTAAAAAAAAAAGACCCAAATAAGCAATTTGTCTGGCTTAAAATATCAGAAAATGGAAATCACATTAGAATTGCAGCATGCTATTTTGCGTCGCAAGTTTCAAAAATCTACAAAAGTAGAGAGCTTGACCACAAAGATTCCTTTGCAACCCTAAAAGCAGATATTTCAATATATTCTCAGCTAGGTGGAGTCCTTATAGTGGGGGATTTCAATGCTAGCACTGTAGGTGAACAAGCTAGTATTCTTTGTTGTAAAGAAGATTGTGACCTTATCTGGCTTACAGAAGAGAGTAATAATCAGTGGGAAAGATTTTAAGAGGATAAAGGCTGCAATCTCTTTGGAGAAAAATTGCTTACGCTATGTGGGGCTTTCAATTTAGTCATTTTTAATGGTTTGAATAGATGGGAAAATCCGGTAATTTCACTTGCAATACTTATAATGGAGCAAGTGTAGTAGATTATGTAATTTGCTCGCATAGTTTGTGTGAGAAAGTGGAAGAAGTGTTGATTGGAGATCAAATTTGGGACTTAAAATCAAATCACAAGCCAATTTATTTAAATTTCTCTTGGACCAGAAAGAAGCAATTAGGGTAAAAAAACTTAGTGTGTTCAACAAAATCCCCCAAAGGGAAGAATTCTTTTGACTCCATAGAATTGTAATACCTTCAAAATAACGCTAGAGAGGCTCTTCGAGAAGGAGGAAATCTCATTTCATGGCCTTCATAGTCAAGGATTAACACATTTAATTCAAAGCGCACTTGCTGAGTGAAAAAGAGAAAAAATTAAGAAGTCTAAAACAAATTGCTTTCCGGTTAATGCTTGGTTTGATGAGGAATGCAAAAAGGCAAGGAGAATGTGGAAGGAATCAAACAAGGATAGCATAAATCTCAAAGCTTACAAGCATATATTAAGAAAGAAAAATGCTGATTTCATGGTTTCGAGGAGAGAAGAGCTAATCTTCCGTGGGAAAAATAACCCCAAATTATTCTGGAAGGAGCTCCAACCGAAAAAGGTGCAAACTGAAAACAACATTACAACTTCTAAATGGTTCGACTATGGTGCAAGACAAATTTATGAGCGAGATCCCAAGGTTGACCCTCCTTACATGGTCAACACAGACACAAAACTCTTCACGGTGCAAGAGGTAGAGATGGGTATTAGGAAGTTGGGTGCTGGAAAAGCAAAAGACTTAGCTGAAATCCAAGCAAAGTATCTAAAGTGGGGCTTAAAAATTATTTCACCTCACATCACAAAAAAATTCAGCAACATCATACAGTAGGGGTTCCCCATAGATTGGAAAAATAGTATGGAAATACCTCTTTTCAAGAGTGGTGACGTCAATAATCCCTCCAATTATAGAATCATAATGATAAATCCCTTGTTTGCAAAGATATTTGGAAGCATGTTAGAAAAGAAAATCAACAAGTGGGCAGAAGAAAGAGATAAACATGCTAAAGGGCAAGCAAGTTTTAGACCTAAACATTCCACAGTTGATCATTGTATAACTTTAAGGCATATCATTGAAAAAGTTTGGGAAAAAAAGGAAGAAGTTTTTTGTTGCTTTGTTGATTTTAGAAAATCCTTTGACACGGTTCCTAGGGATAAGCTTTAGCGCAAAATGGAGGAACTCGGAGTTCCTAGGCATTTGAGAGCAGTTGTGCATAGGCTGTATGAAGAGGTGAAAGTCAAAATTAGAACTTTAGCAGGCAATTCTGAAAGTTTTAGAAGCAATATCGGGGTCAAGCAAGGTTGCCCATTGTCTCATACCCTTTTTTGTTTATCAATTGACAAGCTTGAAGAGTGGCTAAATTCACAAGGGGGTGACGGTATCCATTTGGGCAAGTTCATTATCAAGATTCTTTTGTACGCAGATGACCTTATATTGATTGCTAAATCGGCTCTTGGTTTGCAAGAGCACTTACGTTCCCTTGAACATTTTTGTAGAAGGGTGGGGATGCAAGTCAATATTAGCAAAATGAAGGTAGTGGTTTTCTCTAACAAAAGAAAGCATAATCAACATAAGTTCTACTTTGAAGGCAACATTCTGGAAGAAGTGGCAAACTACAAATACCTCGGAATTGACTTCAACAAAAATTTAAGTTGGGATGGTTGTAGAAAGAAAATAACTTTGGGGGGGTTGGAAAACATTTTATGCTTTTCAAAATAGGTGTATAGAGGCAGAGTTGTGGGACTGGAAAACCACTCTAATTCTTTTTGGGTTTCTAGTGATTCCGGTGATTTTCTATGGTGGTGAATTGTGGGCCAACAACACAACCGAGATGTAGTGAAAACAAATTGAGAAAATTCAGAAGCATTTGATTACAAACAAATTCAAAATTAAAAGTGCAGCTCCTTATGCTATCTTGTTAAGTGAAACATGGGCTGCTCCTATTGAAACAATTGCCATGGTGCGAGTCATAAGGTACTTGAAAATAAATAAGCAAATGGAAGAGGGTGGATGGCCTAAGGTTGTGTTTAATGACTTGTGCAAAAGAAAGAAGACTTGGATGTGGCAAAATAACAAATGGTTTAGTAAATGGGGTATTTGCTTGAGCATGTGTCCTACAAACAGTAAAGAGATAAAAACTTTGTTATGGATAAGTTCCACAAACGTACTTGGGAGAAAGAAGAAGTACTACATTGAAGAGTTAAACCTCACTCATAATCATCAACAAAAACCGTACATATGGGCCAATATTTCTTGGAGATCTAAAATTCTTATTGCTCAATTAAGGACTAATTCTCATCAACTCTGTTGTGAAACAGGGCGCTGGAAAAGGCCAAAAGAAATGTGGGAGGAAAGAGTATATATTTTTTGCTCTTTTGGAAAAGTGGAAATAGAAAAACATTTCATTTTAGAATGCGAAGCTTTCAAAGACAACATGGAATATTATGCAGGTATTCTGGCAGCTAGCTCTTGGGATAATCTATTCAACGAAGAGTTTGTCGAGAAACTATGAGCATTTATTGTAAAACTTCACAGGAAAAAGACATAACTTAATACAAGTGCCAGATAGAAAAGCAATCTATCCCATAAACTATTTTTAGCCTCATGAAAATTAAAAATACTTTCTTTCTTTCTTTCTAATTAAACTAAATATGTTGTAACTCTAGAATATAAAATAATTTAATTAAAAAAAAACACCACCCAAAATATATAGCTTTAATTATTTTCAAAATCTTCCAAGATAATAAATAAAAATATGATAAATAAGATTCCACGGTCATGATAAAAAAGAGCACTACGACAGGGAAATAGACGGGGTTCCCACGTTGATCTTATAAAATTACATACCGAATTGATGTGGTTTCATATATATATATATATATATATATATATATATATATATAAATAAATGATGGCCATCACTTTCTGCTTCTTGTCTGTTCTTCAAATGGGAATGATGCCATATCTACCTGTACTTGAAATTAAAACAGGTGACCAATGTTACTATAAGTCCTTCTTGCCTCTGAAATTTTTGCAAAGGAAAAGGGGAAGATTCAAAGACTGAACTACGGTTTTTTTTCGTCCTGTCATTTAAAATGGAGAAAGAAGAACGATTGTGTGGGTGTTTTTGCTCTGACGGTCTTGTGGGTCAACAGGAGAATAAAATGGGTATATGTGAAATGTCTGAGCAGTGGCTCACTTATTCTGCAAGTACTGCAGATGGATTGGTATTAAGTGGAGACATCAGAAACCATTCTTTGGATGGGGCAAAACGGGGATTAAAGAGAGGAAGTCCCATAATTGCAGAGGATGACCATTGCAGCGAGCTGGATTTTGTCAGGAGAGAATTTGGGCACCATGAACAGGGCATATCTCGGATAAACAATGGAAGTTTTGGGGCCTGCCCTGCTTCGGTTTTAAATTCACAAGCCATGTGGGCACGCTTGTTTTTGCAACAGCCTGATAGTTTTTATTTTGGGCCTTTACAGGAGGGGCTATTGCAATCTCGCAAGACTGTCGCCGAGTTGATCAATGCTGCACATGTTGACGAAGTTTCCCTCGTGGACAATGCCACCACTGCAGCGGCAATTGTACTCCAACAGGTTGCTTGGGCATTCGTGGAGAATAGTTTTCAGAAGGGTGATGTCATACTGATGCTTCATTATGCCTTTGGAGCTGTGAGGAAGGCAATCCAGGCTTATGCAGGCCGGGCTGGAGCGTGCATCATTGAGGTTGAATTGCCATTCCCGGTGCGATCAAAAGAAAAAATCATAGAGTATTTCAGAGCCGCAGTGGACCGTGGCAAGCGAGATGGCGGTAAAATCAGATTGGCAGTCATAGACCATGTAAGTTCAATGCCCTCTGTTCTAGTCCCTGTAAAAGAGCTGATCGGGGTATGCAGAGATGAAGGGGTAGATCAAGTTTTTGTTGATGGTGCTCATGCTATTGGGAATATAGATATTGATATTCAAGATATTGGTGCTGATTTTTACACCAGCAACCTTTACAAATGGTTTTTCTGCCCTCCCTCTGTGGCATTTCTTTATTGCCGACGCATGTTCCATCCTATTATGCATCACCCAGTCGTTTCTCATGAATTTGGAAATGGACTACCGGCAGAGTCTGCTTGGGTTGGTACTAGAGACTACAGTGCGCATCTTTGTGTGCCTTCTGCTTTGGAGTTCACTAAAAATTTCGAGGGTGGCATTAATGCTATCAGGCAGAAGAATCATGAGAAGGTAGTTGCTATGGGGGAAATGCTAGCTGAGGCCTGGGGAACCGAGTTGGGGACATCTCCAGAATTATGCTCATCTATGGCGATGGTTGCTTTACCAAATTGTTTGGAGGTTTCATCAGATCAGGACGCCTTAAATTTAAGGTCTCGTCTAAGGAAGGAATTTACTGTAGAGGTTCCAATTTATTTGAGGACGCCAAAGACATATTTGCATTCAAATAGAGGACCGAGTTTCAACGCTTATATAAGAATCTCTCATCAAATTTACAATACTTTGGATGACTATTTGAATTTGAAATCTGCTATACTTCAGATTGTAGCAGAGGCTTCTAAAGCGAAGAATGATGTTTGCTCGTAAAAGAGGTAAGTTTTCAGTCATTTTGAAAAATGATCGGCTATTTCTTTTCCCTTTCTGTTCATGGTGATGGAGCCGATGAATGAGCATTACAGATGACCAATTAATTTATTAAGAGGCTATAAATACGCAAATAGATGATATTGCTTGAACTTGTGTATTTACAGCAAAGTTGTTTGAAACAACATAAATGTGACTTTCTGAATACTTTTCCAGCTTGCTACCATACTTCCCAAAAAATTGGAAAATATTTTCCATATTTGATAATTTGTGTATATCTATGTGTATCCATATTTGAAAATATATATATATATATATATATATATATATAACAAGTCTAACAAGTCATTGCCTGGAGTCGTTGCATCACCTCTTCCTCTCCTGCCCTTTCAACAAGCAGCTCTGGTCAGAGACTCTGAGGCTCCTTAATATGTCACAGCGGTGGGAGGGTGCTGATGTGGGAACTGCTTGGGAGCTGTGGTGGCAAGCCTCTCCAGATGATAGAGTTAGAAATATCCCTCTCCTTGTCGCCTGGGGGACTTGGATTGCAAGAAATAGAAGTATCTTTCAAGACACCCTTTTCCCTATCTCCTGCCTTGCAGCAGAGAGCGCGTCCATCTTTGAATTCATACCCCGAACGGCTACCCCACCACAAGGCAGAGTTATTGTTCAGGAGAACATTAGAGGGGACATTCCATGGGCCTATTTCGATAGGGCTTCTGACCCACAGAATAGGTGTGGAGCCGGTCTAGTCATTCATGATCCCTCTGGGAATATCTGGAAAGCATCTATAGGGCTGGGCCAAGGAACTAATAACTTTGCTGAATTATCTTCATCATCTGCTATGCTGGCTCTCTTTTCGAGGGATAAGAGATGTCCAAATGTTTGGGGACTCTATGAACATCATCAAATGGTTTAATGGAACACAGAGATGTCAAAATTTCTTTTTATCTACTTTACTTGAGGAGGTTTTCACTGTTAAAGTTTTATTTAACCAGGTAACTGCTTGTCACATCTACAGGGAACGAAATCATGGGGCAGACATCTTATCTAAGGAAGGTGCTAGATAAGATTTGGGGCAATGGGTTGCTGTAGCGGTCGAGAGGGATCGATCCACCTCCTTTTGGCCGCTAAGAACTACTGCCTTCCTACTCACATGCTACTCTGTTTTAATTTCCAGTTTTTGCTTCTTTACTTCTGGTCTGATACTTAAGGTTTCTAAAACTTGGGTCTCTGTTTCGGATTGTTTTCCTCACTGAGGAGATCCGGGAGACTGGTGCTATTTAAAATATATATACTGTTAAAAAACAGGTAACTTGGGAATGGTTTCTACCACCCAGTTACAGTCATGATCAAAGTCATGACGATGATATCTACAGACAGGGTCTGTTTTCACCTCTGTTTCAGTTTCCCACATCATAGTGGAAGACTGGGGGGCTGAAAGGAGACGATACAAAAATGGATTTTTTGTTTCTTTTTGTTTTTTTTGGACAAAGCTGGGAGGATTGACAGAATATCACACCTCCCAGTGGCAACTACATTGTTTTTCCTTCATCAAAAAAAGGGAAATGTAGTTCTCTCAAATGCTTTTGCATATACTATGTAACCTGCTATAAAATCAATAGATGGGTTCGATTTTTTCTTGGGAAAAAAAAGTCTAACAAGTCATCCTCTGTTGAGGTGCTTCAACTTAAAAGTAGTATTTTTTTAAAAACCAGACTGAAATTTTATATATAAGGGCTGCAGACAAGCTATCACCATGCACATGGATCTGTCCAGAGATTCAAAAAGACAAAATGAGCGGTTTTCTGTTGCTACATGGAGGATTTCAGGACAGACTACATATCATTTGTTCCAGATGGTATTGCATGTAACATGTTTGACAAAAGTTTCTAAAAGCCTAATAATTCTGGAAAACATAGACAAACTAATAATTTAGCAAGAGACTTGATTGCTATTGGCTCCCTCTTGGTCTGCATTTGAGGGTGGTGAATACTTCTGTTCTATTTCAATTGGCTTCTTTAACTAGTGAACCGTTCCTTCTTCTTTTCCTTCAGCTCGAACAGAGATATCAGATGTCCTGTCGTTAGGGGCTGCTAACAAAGATTCCTTTCAAAGGTTCATAGCCAGAATTTTTAACTTGTTGCACTCAGCTTCAAGAATGTCTATTCTCTGCTTTTGGTGGACCAAATTAGTCATTATGTTGGCATGCTGAGAGATACAGTGTTGTTCAATTTCCTGTATCTTCGCCAATGTGTTGGTGAAAACATCGCTGAGGCAGAAACAAAACATTGGCAACATCGGGGAAAACATCGAAAATATCAGCAAAATTAAAAAACTACAATTATATTATTTTTCTTCAATCTTTTAAAGATCTAAATTCTAAAACAACATCAAATAAATTCATTGTCACATAAATATGAAAAGCAAATTGATATGTAAGATGCGTATTGATACATCACATGATCACACATCAACATTGAATCATGTCCTGATTCTTGACCGAAGGCCTCAAAATATGATAAAAAAATTATAATAAATGTATCTCATCATCATGAATCATCTACAATGAAATCAAATAAATGAACTAACGATTGCCTCTTCCCTTTTTACAGGAAAAGATAATGGCTTTTCCTCTGGAGGAAGAAGCCCCTAGGGTTTCTTACCCACCAAAATGTGAGTAACCCCATAGGTGAAACTTTTTCTCCTTATTTGGACAGCCAGCTGCCAGCCAGCCAGCAACTCTACATTGCTCAGTACATGATGATATGCCATATTGCTCCACCATTTGCATCGGTCAGACACCTCTCACCATCCGACATTCCTCTTGAAGGAAGGTGGGTCACCATTAGACAAGTACTTTAACCATTTTGCAATCTTGTGCCTTTACTTAATGTTTTGGGCATTCTAACATGGATTAAGGGGTGATTTGGATGATTGGCCGATTTTCATTGTAAACTTGTTCTCTCGCTTTATTAGGGAGGTTAGTTTTTGACCATAGTCCAGTGGGACATCCTCTAAGGCCTTAGGGTTATAGGAGGGGCACTACTTGGGAAACTTGGGTTGAAGTACTGTGTCCATAACTTTTCCATAGATACCACTTTATGCCATTCCCTAGATTTCACTTCCATCCTTCGGGTTTGTGGTCATTTGTTCATTGGGATTGACTCCCTCTTATCCTCATCCTTGGGTCTGGGCTGGAAACTTTGCCCCGGAGGTTGATGCAATGAAAAGAAAGGAAAAACCATAAAATGGCCAAAATGAAAGAAAAAGAAAGTTAAAATGCAAAAGATGGCCAGGACATTAATTAGTGCATGGGAAAAAGCCTAGCATCATGCATGAGCTCTAACACTCTCATTAGCAATCATTTGGTTCCTAAGCACTTGATGCTCCATCACATAATAAAAGAATCCTTGCATGTTTCAACCATGAAGAGTGAGAAATTGACTCATCATTAAGGGGTAAATAAATGCTAAATCATTAAAAGCAAGCTTGGACACCTAAGTTGTGCTCTTTATAAAAGCATTATCAAAAGGAAGTAAAAGGTGTACTAGAGGGGTGGAAAAAGCAAGGTGAGGAAAGGGTAAATTCATACTCCATGATTTGCTCCCTCCTTACATCTATACACTCAAGATGATGGACCTCCATTAGCTGGTCCCATGACTAGGGCACCTTGCCTTGAAGTCCATCCCCACCATTAACACCATTATCACATGCATCTATGATGTTATCACCAAACTGAGGCTAATTGGGCTGCTCAACAGCCAATCCAGTGTAACTGTTTCAAACCACTTAGGGTTGGAAGTTAGCCCTTCCAACCAGAGAGGGCTCTCTCAAGAAAATGTATGATATTCAATAATGAAGCTTAAAAAATAAGATGGCTAACTCTCATATGTCTTTTGGATGGTTTTTTGCAGGTGAAAGATGTGTGATGGCTACCATTGGGCATGGAGTTAGTATGAAACTCAATTACATAAAAACATTATTCATGGTAGCTGAGGCATATGAACTCTTACAAAAATAACTTTGATAGCAAAAAAGATGCATAAAGGAAGTTGGAGCATAATAATTTATGAATTCCAAGTAATTATGCATGAAGTAAGCTGAATTGACATTGAATAGGTAAATGAGACAAACACATAAGAGCCCATAAAGAATCTCAGGTCTGAAAAAAGTTTTTTGCAACTGTACATTAACTGAGTAGAGAAAATATTACAATAGTAGCATTGGTCATAACATCGATCGACCATCTCTAACTCTGAAATCCCCCTATTTATAGAGTGAAATTCCTTTTACATGAAGTTTGCCACCTGGTCTAGACCCTCGAAACTGCTGTAGAGATCTAATCCAAAAAGGAATTCATTACATGGAGAGAAAATAGAGATAATTCAGTTTAGAAGGAGTTTGTAACCTAAAAGGACTCTATCACTATTAACTTCATTAACAAACTTTAAATAACCCATACGTAATGATGCTTATCGAATCAAACAACCTTGCCTGAGGTGGCAATAACCATGATCAAGTGATAAACTGCCATACTAGAATCTAGGTCCTGATGCTCGGAAGTTTAGGATGAACTGTGTGTTGATGAGGTGGCAAAAATGGTGAGCTAGCAGCCATGTCGTCTTCTCGCTGAGTGGCCTTTATCAACAGGTGTCTTCACTGATACTCTTCAACCTCTTCCGATGACTCATCTGCTCCCCTAAAAACATTAAGTGTTACAAAAATATCAAAATTCCACCTCGCTGTAAAAACAGAGCATTTTAAGGCAAGTTCGTAGTGTAGTTTTTGTAGCGTTTTCCTTTTAGCACTTTTTGCACCTTTTCTGACTTTGCTACTTGTTGGAGGGTCTTCATTAAGAAAAATGAAGTAAATACATGCCGTTACTCACCCTTGTTTTGATATATTATGGAAATTTCACCTCAAAATATTCTTCAACGAGTTCGTAGCGAAAACTCAGCTTTAAACCTGGAGTTCACTATGAACTTGCCTGTCTTTTCCAGATTTTGAAATTTCACTCTTTACCTCCAAAAAACATGTTCAGAGGTATGTTAACTGATTAGATGGAGTATCCTAAGACAAAATTGGCCAAAAATGTTTCTTACCCTCTTTCAAGGGGCAGCAGAGTCATCCACTACAACCATCTTCAAACCCTTTTTCTTCAATTTTGTCTACACCATCTCCATTTGGATTTCTAATTCTTTGACTTGGTCTTGTGGCTTCCTCCTCTCTGACTGCAACCACCTGTTTCTCCTCAAGGTATGTTTCATCATCCTGTGTAGTGGTAGTGTTCTTCTCAGCGTCTTCGTTGACCTTTCTACAACTTCATCATAAAAATCAATTTGTTTGCTCACTTCCTTCTTGAAATCTATGAGCTCCTTCCTTTCTTGTTTAAAGTCATCTAACTCTAGTTTAGCTTCTAAAACTTCTTTGGCTTCCTTAAGTTTTTCTCTTAGAAGCTCCACTTCAGAATTTTCTTGAACCTTTTCTTTGCCTTTCCTTGTCTTGACGACCTCTGCTTCAACTGGGGAAAGCTCTATGATTTCTTCCCTTATTGGTTGCTTTTTCTTTTTTGTTTCTGATCCGAATTTATGCAGGAACGCAATAGAATACATAAATAACCATAAACATAGAAATACAATGGAAATAAGGCTTCATTTCATTAATATCAAATCACAGAAATATGCTTACAAACATGATGGAAATAAAATGGCTAGGATGCTGGTAGCGAATCTCTGAGAAGAGATGTGGTGACTACAGACCTATGCACTGTATTACAATGAGGCTCGAGGGCCTATTTATTATGGAGAAACAATGGAGAATTCTAAACGTCCAAAAACCTAACCCTAGGAGATGAAGCGCCAAAACTATGGGTGCCGTTTGGGTAAATTGATGTTTCAACTTCCCAGGGATGTAACTTTGGCATACTATCTCCGTTTGGGGCTTCAAAACGGTTCCGGAAGTTCAGGACCCGAAAAACTATTAAAAATAGTAAGTTGTGAAAAAAACCGAAAGAGACAATGGTGGGGCCCCAAGTGGAATAGGCAGGTGGCCACCAATATCCACCTAGATCATTCCTCTCCCCTTAGGAAGCAATGGTCCCCATTGCGTTGAGTTCCTCCATGAGATGAGGAAACTTCTGTTGAACTTGGTCCCTTGTGAACCACTTGCCTTGGTGCAGGAGTTGGCTAGCTTTGACAACCCGATACAGTTGGATCTTTTGTCGGCGAGTGTTCTTGATTTGCATGTCCATGATACAGTCTGTGGTGGCCTGTTCCATGCAGTCTGGGTTTAACTCTTTTGGTGTGAGTTCTTCTGCAATGTCAGAGGTGTCCAATAGAGGTGGGAAGTAGGGACGAAGGCGGTCTACATTGAATACTGGGTGCAGACCAAGGAATGGTGGAATACTGAGCTCGAAGGCATTGTTCCCTACAGCCTTGGTGATGGTGTACGGCCCATATCGGAGCGAGCGAATCTTGCGGTGGGGTCTAGTGAGGCGCTCCTGCAAATGTAGCCACACTTTTTCGCCCACCTGGAAGTTGTGTGGCACCCGATGTTGATCATGTCGTTGCTTGTACTTAGCATTGGCTCTGTCCAATATGTCATGAACCTGTTGGCGGATGTGCTGAATGCGCTCGATGAAGTTGTTTGCTTTGTCAGCTTCAGACTGGACATGAGCTGAATCGCCCTGAGTAGCTGCAAATGGCATGGCTACGCCAATGGGACATAGTGGCTGGAATCCCAAGCCCACCTGAAAGGGGCTGTGGCTGGTTGAGCGGTGGAGAGCCCGGTTATAACTGTGTTGTACATAGGGAAGGCTCTCATCCCATGTGCGTGGATCAATGTTATCGGAACCGAACCGGTCATCAAACCGGAAAACCTTGTGGACTGGGAACCTGTCGGAACCGGACCGGAACCGGAAAAAAACCGGAAAAAAAACGGTTTACCCAAAACACATAAAATATTCATATTTTAAAGAAAAAACAAATATATTCATGTGCATCCATATGAATCCAAACCATTTATACACAAATATGCAAAAGTTCTCATTTATATAGCAAGTAATAGTGCATACAACCAAAATAGCACTTAGTGCAAAACATCGTTGAACTTAAAATGTTACAGACATCAAGAAGCAGGCTCTAAAAGGCCTTTATAGTCCAAAATAACATCATAGATCATATTATTATACTACAATCTACAATACTACAAGCTACAGCTACAACAAATCAATGATCAAATCATCATCCTGGTCGTCCTCCTTATCCTCATCCGAAGAATGAGTAGCATCCAAGTCTACAATGGGATTATGGCTTGATTCCCATGGCCCTTGATTACCCTCTGAAATTTTGGAGAAAATCAGCTCCAAAATCTTTTGAAATCAACTATGTAGCAACCCCAACAAAATAAAAAAATTCTTCCACCAATTGCAAAAACCACTGAAGAAAGCCCAAAGATCTTTGGGAAAAAAATCTTTGAAGTATCTCAAAAATCTGCCAACCCAACAACTCTGCAAGACTCCAATCAACTCTTCAAATCTGCAAAAAAACTCCCTTAGAAAAACCCTACAAAAAACTCTCTAAATTCTCCTCACCGAACTCAGCTCAAGAATTGCAAGAGACTCGAATGAATAGCGTGAGTAAAATAGAGGGGGTGGGGGTGTTTAAGTAGTTTTAGGGGGGGTCTAGGGTAGCATTAGTAATTAGTAAAAATGATAATTTAAAAAAAAAAGAAAAAAAATTAAAAAAAAAAAAGAATTTTTTTTTTTTTTTTAGTGCCCAGCCTTGTGAACCGGTGGAACCGGTCCGAACCGGACCGGTATGGAACCGGCCGGTCCGGTGACGGAACCGGCCGGTTTGGTACCGAACCGGTCATTTCCGGTTCAGAGGGCTGGTTCGGACCGGTTTTGCCTCCAAACCGGTCAGACCGACCGGTTTTTCAGAACCGGTTTTGTTCTGATAACACTGGCATGGATGCTTTGAATTGTACATGTGTAGAATGTGTACAATCATCCTGTTGACGACCTCTATCTCGCCATCAGTTTGGGGATGGAAAGATGTGGACTTGGTGAGCTTGGTGTCCAACATTGACCAGAGGCTGGACCAAAATGTGCTGAGGAACCTGCTATCGCGATCTGATATGATAGACTGTGAGATCCCAAAGTGCACCCACACTCGTTCAAAGAAGAGTTTAGCAGTGGCTTCTGCTGTGATATTCTTCTTGCACACCTCCATAATGGCCATCTTTGAGAATCTGTCGACGACCACGAAAACACAGTCGTTTCCATGCTTAGTAGAAGGAAGGCCTGACATGTAATCCATGGAGATGGATTCCCAAGGTCGACTAGGGGTAGGTAGCGGAGTATAGAGCCCTTGCTTCTTGATGGTCGGTTTGGCAATGGCGCAAGCAGTGCAGGATCTGATGTACTTCCCGACATCTCGTCGAAGGTTCGGCCAATAGAAATACTTCTGCAGTACTGCCATTGTTTTCTCGACCCCAAAATGCCCAGCGACTCGACTGTAGTGCGCTTCCCATATCATCTTGGCACGCTCGCTTGAAGGAATACAAAGGTGTCCCAAGTGACATAATAGTGCATCTTGGAGGTGAAAATTTGGAACTTGCATACCCCCCAAGAGTGCCTTGTATGTGTAGCTGAATTCTGGATCGCTCTTGTAGAGAAGCAGCCAATCAGAAGTCTCATGCCCACAAGAGTTGAGAACGGTGGTTATGGCCACGATCGGTGGTCGGCTGAGGCAGTCTGCAACATTATTGGTGCTACCCTTCTTGTACTTGATGTTCAAATGAAATTGTTGCAGATATGTGGACCACTTCTGATGGCGATCATTCTGCAACTTCCCTTGTGTCTGTATGAACTGCAGGGGCCGGTGATCTGTGTGGATGATTGTTTCCTTCCCCAAAATGTAATGCTTCCATTGTTGACAGGCTTGCACAATGGAATACATTTCTTTGTCATAGGTGGGATACTTGCGAACTGTCTCAGACAATGTCTCACTATGATATGCCACTGGATGTCCCTGTTGAGTAAGAACTGCCCCAATAGCATAGTCGGAGGCATCTGTCTCGATCTCAAATGGCTGTTGCAAGTCTGGTAAAGTGAGCACTGGGGCAAAACAGAGGCGGTTTTTCAGTTCTGTGAACACCTTCTGTTGAGGTTCCGACCAAAAAAAAATTTCTCTCGCTCCTCCCTTGGTGACTTGACTCAAGGGCCAAGTGATATGAGAGAATCCCAACACGAACCTCCGATAGAAATTAGCAAGACCCAGAAAGCTGCGAAGCTCTGTTATAGTGGTTGGGGGTGGCCAATCCCGAATGACTTGGATCTTGGCTGGATCCACATGCACCCCCCTTTCATCAATAATGTATCCCAGATATTGAACCTGGGTCATGCCAAAAGTGCACTTCTCCAAATTGGCACACAACTTGTGTTGCCGCAGTGTTTGGAGGACTTCTCGGATGTGGTGGAGGTGCTCTTCCCAAGTCTGGCTGAAGATAAGAATGTCATCCAAGTATACCACTACAAATGAGTTGGTGAATGGACGCAAGATGTCGTCCATCAACCTCATGAAGGTTGCGGGAGCATTTGTCAATCCGAAAGGCATGACGAGCCATTCGAAAAGGCCCTCCTTGGCTTTGAAGGCAGTCTTCCACACATCAGAGGGTTCGATTAGTACCTGGTGATACCCAGACTTCAAGAGTCAATCTTGCTGAAATATTTTGCCCCTTTGAGTTGGTCCAGAAGGTCATCAATCCATGGGATCGGGTACCTATTTCGGACAGTGATCTTGTTCAGCGCCCGATAATCAATACAGAGTCTCCAAGTCCCATCTTTCTTCTGTACCAACACGATCGGGCCCCCACAGGGCGATGAACTTGGCCGGATGTGACCTTCCTGCTGCAGCTCCTGAATCTGCCTCTTGATTTCATCATTCTCCAGAACAGAGCGCCTATAGATCGGTCCATTGGGTAGCGGCGCACCTGGGCTCAAGTCAATGGGGTGCTTGACCTGACAGTGTAGAGGCACCCCTGTGGGTGAGGTGAAGATGTCCCTGTACTCCTCCACAACCTTGTCCATTTGTTGTTGTCGTGCAGAGGAGCCATGTCTGGAGGTCGTGGCCATAGTCTTCTTCTTGCCCTGGGGGCGGATCATCAGGAAAACAAATTTCCTGGTTTGGGAAATGAGCTTACTTTGCATTGTTTTGCGGTAACCAAAGAGAGAGAGTGGGAGGCGGTGGTACCTCTGGTATCTGTGCAATTTATTTCCCAAAGTAACAATAACGAGGACGCGGGCGGGACTCATACACGGCATTTCGCTTCCACAAGTATGGTTGGCCTAATATTACATGAGAAACATCAATAGGAGCAATGTCACACAATACCTCATCCATGAAGGGCTTGATGCTATAGGGAAGGCGGCACTGTTGGCTGACGCAGAGATCCCGTCCTTGGTGAAGCCACCCGATGGTGTATGGTTGTGGGTGTGCTATGGTCGACAAGCCCAACCGCTTCATGAAATATGCTGAAATGAGGTTCTTTTGGCTCCCATTGTCGACAATGAACCGTAGTGGGGAACCCTTTACCCACATCTGGGAGTGGAAGAGACGCTCTGCCTCCTCTGGATCTTCTGGTTCCTCCTTCTGGATCTTCGTAGTGGCAACAGTGGCGTTGGGCTCCGCATCAATAATCTGCTTCCCTTTGTCATTCACATTGTTAGGTTCTGATTCAGAGTCGGAGCATGCATCTGATTCAGAAGCCCTCATCTCGGCCACCAGCGACTGCTTGGCCCGACACTCACTTGTGTTGTGAGTGGAGTTCTTATGTAACTCACACCACTTTCCCGTGTCCTTCTTTGGCTTCGTGGTGTTGTTCTTTGGTTGTGTTTTCGGTAGGTTGTCTTGGGCTGCCATGCCTTGGCTTTATCCTTTGTTCTGCGGTTTGGGGGCACCTTTCCCTTGCTTTTGATTCACAGATCCAAAGTCTCCCTTCTTCTATTTGAATTTCTGCTCAATCTTGGCAGCATATCGGTATGCTGTACCGAGGATATGTCGAGGAACTCCATTTCCTCTTGAATGTATCTATGCAGACAACCGCGATACTTTTCCACCAAATGTTTCTCTGAATCTTTGATACCCAACTTTGTGCGCAGGGTATGGAACAGATTCGTTAGCTCATGCACATCTTGATCCCTTTGTTGCCGCAGCGTGGTCCATTGTATGTACTTGTCCTCATAGCTCCCCACGGGATATCATTGTTCGTTGATGGCATCTTGGAAAGAATTCCAAGTGGGTATGGGTGAGAACAGAGAGGGTTCTGTATCGTCCTTTTTCTCACAATAGCTTTCCCACCAGTCCTTGACATGGGGGGTAGCTTTGAGGAGTGCAAAAATAATCTTCTCCCGGTCGGAAAAATCATGAACTGAGAAATATCCTTCTAATAGATTCAACCATCTATCTATGACATCTGCATCTATTTGACCCTCAAATATGAGAATGTCAAAGTTTACTTGTACCTTAAAGGGAGTCGTGCCTCCAGAGTGGCTGCTGGATGCAGATGCGCCGCCGGTGGGCAGTCGTTGAAGGATCTGGGCAAAGTTATCCATCATCGCGTTCCTTTGTTTTTCGAGGTCCTCAAGCAATATTTTGATAGGATCTCCTGCTCCCTCATCTTTCTTTTCGTCTCCCATGGGCGTCCGTTGGGGTTTGCGAGGCTGATCTTGCAAAGGTTCCACCAGATCGAGCCCTAACTCTTTATACCCCGACCTCGTTGGGGACATGCAAAGAAGGATCGAGAAAAAGCAGACCGCTCTGATACCACTGATCCGGATTTATGCAGGAACGCAATAGAATACAGAAATAACCATAAACATAGAAATGCAGTGGAAATAAGGCTTCATTTCATTAATATCAAATCACAGAATTATGCTTACAAACATGATGGAAATAAAATGGCTAGGGTGCTGGTAGCGAATCTCTGAGAAGAGATGTGGCGACTACAGACCTCTGAACTGTATTACAATGAGGCTCGAGGGCCTGTTTATTATGGAGAAACAATGGAGAATTCTAAACATCCAAAAACCTAACCCTAGGAGATGAAGCGCCAAAACTATGGGCCCTGTTTGGGTAAATTGGTGTTTCAACTTCCCAGGGACGTAACTTTGGCATACTATCTCTGTTTGGGGCTTCAAAACGGTTCCGGACGTTCAGGACCCAAAAAACTGCTAAAAAGAGTAAGTTGTAAAAAAAACTGAAAGAGACAATGGTGGGGCCCCAAGTGGAATAGGCAGGTGGCCACCAATATCCACCTAGATCAGTTTCTTTATGCAATTTATCAGTCTTGCCTCCCTTTGATAACTGTGACCTTGTAAATGGTTTCCTAGGTTTAAAGACAAATCCTGAATCTTCATTGGAAATATCAAGCTTCTTTGTTGTAAGACTCTTCTTCTTGATTTTTGTTCCTTTAATCTCTACCGGCTTTACAAGAGGGGTTTCTTCAATATCAATTGCTTGCAAGATGTCTTCAAGTTTTCCTTTCCCCTTTGTTTGACTTCTGGTGATTCTTCTATGAGCTCTTGTATTAATTTTGAGTTTGCTGCTGGTAGGAGTTTTTTGAGGTACCACTGTCTCCTGCAACTGATCAATCTCTACCTGTGAAAATTCTACTGCAGTGTATTGGTTTATTTTCTCCTACTTGATTTAATTAATAGAAGTTATTTCCAGAATTTAGATTTAGAAAATACCAAAAATAAACACAACTACAACCTACACATGTAGATCATTTACTGAATAATACGCTCATGCAACAAAGTGACAGATGGAGTTTTGGACATAAGTCCTCGGAAAAACCCAAAGCAGGAAAACCGGTGCAACAGATACGAGGGTTTATTATTAAGTAGTTCCGAGTACAACAAATCTGGGTTCCAAACTTGGAAAACCCGACAGAGAATAAAAGATATCAAATCTGCAGCTAACGTGTAGATCTAGTGCCAAATATCTGACTGATCCACACCCCTCAAACGGGATTTACAGGACTCAGCCCGGATCTGACCCTAGAAACCCTCAGCGTTGCTTCTGAAGCCCTAGCGTTGCCCTAGAGGGCCTGTGTCAGCCTCTGCGTGGCCCTAGGAGGGTCTGCGTCACCCACGCTACCCCTGCGCTGCCTTTGCTAGGCCCGCGTCAGCCCTGCG
This sequence comes from Pinus albicaulis, assembly GCA_034641835.2. Taxonomy (NCBI): domain Eukaryota; kingdom Viridiplantae; phylum Streptophyta; class Pinopsida; order Pinales; family Pinaceae; genus Pinus; species Pinus albicaulis. The sequence goes on from CM076579.1 coordinate 1,312,992,346, forward strand.
TGGCCCTAGCTGCCTCTGCGCTGCCCCTGCTGGACTGCGTGGCTCTGAAGCCCCTCTGCTCTGTCCTTGTTGTTGCTCCTCTGCCTCTTGCTACCTCTTGGCCATGGAATCAGATCATTCCCTTGGCCAATACTACCCCTCACTGCAGGAAATTCCTCCGAAAATTCTTATCAAACCCTCCCTAGAATTCCAGATGTATTCCTCAATTCTACCCGAAATTGTGTGTCCTCAACTGACGCTCAAGCCTTTCTCTTATACTTTTTCGTTGAACCCTTCAATGGCTACGATTAAATCATCCATCAACCGCTGAGATTAAAAGACTGCTTGATCCATGTGACTCAAGACAATTTCAGCACATGTGTTAATTAATTCACTTTAATTATTTTATTTTCCTAAGTTAGACTTAGGAAATCCATTAAAAATAATTATTTATTTGAATAAATTGAACACCAACTGAAATTTCTCAAATCCATTTATGGGTCTTGTAGATCAAGTGTACTCTAGTCCCTCCACAAAATTTGGGAGCTAGAGCATAACTGATACTACCCCAAATACACAAAATCTCAACAGTCCCTCTTAGCATCAGGAGTGTGCTCTAGCAATACATCATACCATGTATCACAAGATCTTGAGTACTGGATCTGTGCTGTTGATGCTTGGCCTGCTGCCCTCCATCTATTGCACTGCTACTCTCTGTACTGCTGCCCATGCCATTACCACTGACACTGCCACATTTGTACTGCAACTCCCTCTCAATTTGCTGCATCATGCTGCCCATAGCACTGCCACTGCTAACTGCTGCACTGTAACTCATTTGCAGAGAAGTAAGCAACTGAAGAACTTTGCCCAACTGTTTGACAAATAAGTCAGGTTTCCCTCTACCACTGAAGCTCCCTGGAAGCTGATGTACACTGTCATTTTGGAGACACTGTCACGCTGCAACTCTGCACTGCGTGAGCCTAGCTTCTCTGCGATGATGAAGTCCCATCAGCCTCTTTGCACTGCTGCCTTCACACTGCTACTGCCTCTGCATTACTCTGTTCCCTCTTCAGCTCTTCAACTCCCTCTTTTGTTTCAATGTGGTCATCTGCAACCATCTCCCGACTCATCCCGCTACTGTCTTAAGGCTCCCGTAGCTCGTATGTGATCCAAGAGTAGGGCTGACTCAAGGATCCCGCCATTATCTGTAGATGCTCTACAAATCCATGTCACCCCACCTCTTCTCTCGAGGTGCATGAGCACTCATGGCTGCATCATCATCAGAGCCATCGTCATTTGCTGCTGCAGCCTTGGAATTAGAAGCTCCTTTGTCCTTCTTCTCAGGATAACTGCAGACGAAATGACCAAGGTCACCATAGTTAAAGCACCGGACCTTGGAGAGGTCCTTCTTCTTCTTCCCTTGCTTCTTTTCCCTTGATGGAAGGGTTGCATCCTCCTCCTCTTCTTTCTTTACTCTGGCTGATCCGCTTCCTCCACTGATAGATTGCTTCTTGGTGATCCTCCTGATCTCCTCTTACCGTAGAATAGCCCACATATCTGCCCATGATGGTAACGTTGCCCTTCTCAGAATGCTCTGGACAAACGTTTCCCATTCTTCAAAGACAACATTTAGGGTCGTCCTTACCAAGAGCCCTTCATCTGGATTAGCACCCATGCCAATCAACTAGTCTCGGATGGCTTGAAGTCTGAAGAGGAATGGATATATCTCTTCACCCTTCATCATTTGGAACATCCGCATCGGATTCTCAAGAATCATTCTTCTTTGCACAGAGCCTCCTTGGTACATCGTCTCCAAGGCTAACCACATGTCATTTGCTGTAGTCTTACCAGCAATATGGGGAATCACGTGGTCCTTGACTCCGTCTATGTTCAAATGCTTCGTCCGTGCTTGATTTTCTTCATACTTCTTGAGTGGATCTGCATCGGTTGGTACAACAAGGACCTTCTCTACATGCTCTTTGAGTCCATACTCATCCAGAACTAAGAGGATTCTGGCCTTCCAGATAACATAGTTGGACATGCCGTTCAATCTATCTTGATCCCTCAGTCCATATCGAGCCATCTTTGCTCAGATCTGAAAGAAACAATACTTCTCCCTCTGGATCTGGGTTTCTTGGTGACTAGAAACCCTCTAGTAGCTGCTTCTGCTGAAAACTGACTTCCCTCCTGGAAATCTTCCACCAAAACTCAAACAGATAGTATTCTCTGATTCTCCTGATCGAATCTCAGATCTGCTGAATGACTATCTTCCTCCCGCCTTTGTTGCCTTAGCTAGGCATAATTCTGCACCTGCAGAATCTCTACCCCACTAGTACTGCTGAAGATCTGAAGCATTGCTGCTGGATCTTGGCAAAATTCTTCTGCAACAGGAGAAGTGACTGGACTACGTCTTCCTGGCTGGCCCAGCGCAGTCCCAACGTTGCTCAGAAGTAGACTGCGTAACCCCAGACTAGGTGACGCAGTCCTTACGTTGCCCTGGGAAGGGTCTGCGTAAGCCTAGAGGCCTTCTGCAGCTTCAGCGCTGTCTCCTGGATCTGCCTTTCTCCTGCTGTCAAGATGCCCTTTCCAGATCTGCTTCTTCTTCTGCCACCCTGCAGAAAAAATATTTCTTTAGCTGATTGTTGGAGATTCAGCCTGATCTGCTATTGCTCTGATACCATGTGAAAATTCTACTGCAGTGTGTTGGTTTATTTTCTCATACTTGATTTAATTAATAGAAGTTATTTCCAGAATTTAGATTCAGAAAATACCAAAAATAAACACAACTACAGCCTACACATGCAGATCATTTACTGAATAATACACTCATGCAACAAAGTGACACATGGATTTTGGGACATAAGTCCCCGGAAAAACCCAAAGCAGGAAAAACGGTGCAGCAGATATGAGGGTTTATTATTAAGTAGTTCTGAGTACAGCAAATCTGGGTTCCAAACTTGGAAAACCTGACAGAGAATAAAAGATATCAAGTCTGCAGCTAACCTGAAGATCTAGTGCCAAATATCTGACTAATCCATACCCTCAAACGAGATTTACAGGACTCAGCCCAGATTTGACCCTAGAAACCCTCAGCGCTGCTTCTGAAGCCCTAGCGTTGCCCTAGAGGGCCTGCGTCAGCTTCTGCGTGGCCCTAGGAGGGCCTGCGTCACCCACGCTGCCCCTGCGCTGCCTTTGCTAGGCTTGCATCAGCCCTGCGTGGCCCTAGCTGCCTCTGCTGGACTGCGTTGCTCTGAAGCTCCTTGACGCTGTCCTTGTTGCTACTCCTCGGCCTCTTGCTGCCTCTTGGCCCTGGAATCAGATCATTCCCTTGGCCAATACTACCCCTCACTGCAGGAAATTCCTCTGGAAATTCTTAGCAAACCCGCCCTAGAATTCCAGATGTATTCCTCAGTTCTACTAGAAATTGTGTGTCCTCAACTGACCCTCAAGCCTTTCTCTTATAATTTTTCGTTGAACCCTTCAACGACCGAGATTAAATCATCCATCAACGGTTGAGATTAAAAGACTGCTTGATCCATGTGACTTAAGACAATTTCAGCACGTGTTAATTAATTCACTTTAATTATTTTATTTTCCTAAGTTAGACTTAGGAAATCCATTAAAAATAATTAATTATTTGAATAAATTGAACACCAACTGAAATTTCTCAAATCCATTTATGGGTCTTGTAGATCAAGTGTACTCTAGTCCCTCCACAAAATTTGGGAGCTAGAGCATAACTGATGCTACCCAAATACACAAAATCTCAACACTACCTCCATGGGCTGCACCTCTACCTCAGGTTCAGCTCTTGGTTCTTTGTCCTTCTTAGGAGTGTTTGTCTTCGACTTAGATGTCCTTCATGGAGTGAGAACATCTACCTCATACCCACTTAAAAATAGAAAAGTAGCCCAATCCCTGTTCAATTTCTTCAACTCTTCCAACTAACAATTTGATTAAACCATGATGAAAAATGGAAGTATCGTTGCTCTCAGGTTTGGCTTGTACCTTGTCAGCCATCTTGCTTAAACTTCTGAAGAGAAAAAATGGAAGATCAAGAAGTTGTTTACCTGTGAAATGAAGTAATAGTCTAAAATGATATTGGTAGATCATGTGAAATCTACCTTCATAAGTAAAATATTTTTGGATCACCATAAGCAACTTTGAGTAGTTATCCTTGAGGCAACTCCTGGGTATGCATGAGGTCATGTCAATTCCTATATGCTCCTGCTTCAAAAATTCATCGCAATTTTGAAGCTTGAATTTTGTTGCCTTAAACCAGTCTTCTCCAGACTTCGGAATTTCAGTTGCCTGTGCAATGGTCTTAGGAGAAATAGTAAAACTTAAGATGCCCACCTTTGAAGCTGTGCCAATGAAGTTGACATCGAAATCCTTGGACACCTGTGCATGATATCCCTGTAGTTTTTGGCAAAACCTCAAACAACCTGCATTTGTGAAAGCTTGTGAAAATCTTGGGTCTTCCACAACCAGCTTCATGTCCACAGGCTCGTATTTGACTACAGATCCACCTTTGTTTGGCTTTTTATGTGAAGCCATGCCCTCTAATACAACGCTGACCAACTTCAAACTTTGACACCTGCAAAATTATCTAGGACAACAAGCACCTTGCTTGACAGAGATAAGAGCTAACTTAAGATAGCAACTAGACAAGAAACAAAAGTGAAGACTGTTGGAAAAAAGATCAAACAACTTACAAGGATGAAAGGCAAAAAGCTGCTGATCGAATGAGGTAAGGCTAAATTAGGAAAGAAAGATGGGAGGGAAAATGAAATGATGTAAGGTGTGATGATTACCACGCATGCAATATGACAAATGATGACTGATAACTGTAATGACCATGATGACAAAAGGAGCTCTGACCACTGAAATGATGACATTATATTGATTACCCCACCGTTAGCAGAAAACCTCAAGTTCGTAGTGATTTTAGTTAGTGGGACGACAGATTTGCTACGTAATTGTCAGGTAAGTCCGTAGCGAAAACAGGCTGTTTTACACAGAAAACACTGCAGACTTAGGAAAAAGGTGCCAAGTGTCATAAAATAACTCTATTAACCCATGCAATTGAATATTTTTGAATTTTACTTTGACAAGACCTTAATCACATGACCATTGACCATTTAGGCCTTTTGAAACTATATACAAAACATGAAATTTAATGAATCTCTTGACTTTATTTCACCCTAATAACCTAACCTATCGAAAAAAGACACACCTAGACCAACCTATTTGTTATTAAGAATAACATATGGATTAAATGGTTGACCTAGGACATGTCACCCCCCCTCAGGGGCTGGAAACACCTAATAGAGTTGACCATATAGCCATCCCTAACACAGGCAGGGAACAATTTTATGGGACTTGGTCTAGTTAGATATTTGAAGGTGATCTCAGTTTGAAATGTTATTATGCCTTTAACAATTAAGTATTGTCCACTATGATGCATCTATGGCCATTGTCCTTATTGATTGTTCACTTGATCTTGAGATGGTTTTACCAGGTGGTTCTTCATACAGTGGTAGAGGCCTTTGAGGAGACATTATATGTCTCCACTACACATCATGCCCCGACTGTTTTACAGTTCCAAAAAGCAGTGATGACTTTATAGATGCAACTTTACCCCTTCAAAGCAGAGTGTTGGGCACTTTGATGACTCCAGCAGATGATTGACACCTTAGAGCTGTGAAAATTCCTGAATCTCCTTAACAAAAATTTCTACTGCAGAAATCTGGTTTACTTCTCCTACTTGTGTTTTTACATTTACAAGTTATTTTTAGAAATATTCCAAAAACAACGAAGTAAACGCACTGCAAATCTACACATACATACAGATCAAGTACTGAAGAATTAAGCACACATGACAGATGACACACAAGATTTTTCGGACAAATGTCCCCGGAAAAACCCAGTGCGGGAAAACCGGTGTAGCAGCTCTTGAAGGTTTTATTATTATGCAGAATTTTGAATACAAACAAGGGCACTAGTAGTGGTTTGCCAAACAGAGAAAATCTTGGCAGATGTACCTCTATCTCTCAGAGACAGATAATATGGTTGATTCAGCTGAGGATGAGAAACCCCACAGGTGCCTACGCAGTCACTGCGTCAACCCTTCGGGATCTGCTGAAAACGAGCCCTATCTGGCCCACTGGAACCCCAGCGTTGCCTTTCCCAGCTCTGTGTCAGCCCCTCTTGCTCTGCGTCACCCCTCCGGGCTCGCGTGAGGCTCTGCGCTGCCTCTGCATGAGCTTGGCTAGGCTGCGTCACCACTGCTAGGTCTCTGCGCTGCTCTGGTACGGATCTGCCTCTCTGCCAATGTATTCTCGGCCTCGGATCTGAAATCCCATTGCCGATCTACCCCTCACTGCACTGCAAGCTCACTCGAAAATTCTCAGCAAACTGCGCCCCAAAATTTCGACTTAGCTCAAGTGCTGCCACTCTGTGTGTGTTCTCTAACTAACTCCAAGCCTTTAATACTTTTCTCGTTGAAGAATCAATGACCGTGATCTAATCTCTAATCAATGGCTAAGATTAGAAAATACTTGATCCATGTCACTTAGAACATTCTCATCCACATGTTTTAATTAATTAACTTTAATTATTTAATTTCCCAAAGTCAAACTTAGGGTCTCCATTAAAATAATTAATTATTTGAATAACTTTCACACTGGATGGAATTTCTCCAAACAATTTCTGGGTCTTGGAGATCTCATGTGTCCTAGCCCCTCCACAAAGTTTCAGAGCTAGAGCACATCCGATGCTACCCAAAAATCAACACTCCCTCTTAGCGAGGAATGTGCTCTAGCAACACTTCACTCTAGAAGCGTTACTCTGATCCATGGCATCGATCCCCTGCGCTGTTGATGCGGCCTGCTGCCCCTCATCCGTTGCGTTGCTGCCTTTTGTACTGCTGCCCATGACTCTGCCACAGTCACTGCCTCATCTGTACTGCAAATCCCTCTCAAATGCTGCATCATGCTGCCCATAGCACTGCCACTGCTAACTGCTGCACTATAACTTAGTTGCTGAGAAGTAAGCAACTGAAGGACATCACCCAAAATCTTGACAGGCAAGTCAATCTGGCTGCATCTCGATACTGAAGCACCCTCTGTTGCTGAACTGCACTGACCCTCTAAAGCTCTGTGCTACTGCTGCTCTGCCCCACTGTGCTGTTGAAGTCCCATCAGCCTCTGCACTGCTTCTTCCACGCTGCTGTTGCCTCTGCACTGTGCTGATCCAGTCTTCAACGTGCTCGCTGCCACCGTGCCTCCATAATCCTCTACACCAACTGACTCTAGTCATCTTGCTGCTGTCATTAAGGGCTCCCGTAGCTCGTATGTGATCCAAGAGTTTGGGCTCCTCAAGGATCCTGCCCTAACCACCGTCTGTAGCTCAATCTACAGATCTATGTCACCCCACCTCTTCTCTCGAGGCACATGAGCACACATAGCCACATCATCATCACTGCCATCATCCCCCTTGGCTACCACAACCTTAGAATTTGAATCTTCCTTGCCTTTCTTCTTCAAATGACAAGCATTGGCGAAATGTCCCAATTCGCCACATCTAAAGCACTGGACCTTTCAGAGGTCTTTCATCTTCTTCCTTTGTTGTTGCCGCTGTCCCTTAGATGCGAGAGCCGCATCTTCCTCCTCGTCCTTCTTGATCTTGGCTCCTCCACTGTTGCTGCCCGTCTTGGACATTCTCCTGATCTCCTCTTGATGAAGAGTTGCCCACATGTCCTTCCAGTTTGGAAGTTGTGCTCTGCCCAAAATGCTTTGGACAAAGGTCTCCCAATCATCGGTGACTGCATTCAGGGCAGTCCTCACCATGAGACTTTCATCAGGAGTTGCCCCCATAGCAACCAACTGATCTCGAATTGCCTTCAATCGAATGAGGAAGGGTCGATTTCCTCTCCCTTGTGCGTTTGAAATAGTCGTGGCCGATTATCCAGAAGCATCTTCCTCTGGACGGAGGTGCCTTGATACAACCTGGTCAACGTTGTCCACATCTCATTTTCCGTGTTCTTTTCGGTAATATGTGGGACCACATGATCCTTCACCCCTTCCATAATCAAGCGCTTAGCCCGTGCTTGATTTTCCTCATACTTCTTTAATGGATCAGCATCAACCGAAACGACTACAACCCTCTCGGCATGATCTTTGATATGATATTCGTCAAGGACTGTCAGGATTCTAGCTTTCTAGATGACAAAGTTAGATGCACCATCTAGCCTGTCTTGATCTCTCTATCCATTCGAGGCCAACTCTGCTCAAAATGTCGAAACGGATGCTCTTCTCCCTTCTTCTGCTGTTGCTCTCAGCAAGAGACCGAATCTGGGTTTCTTGGCGATAGAAACCCTCTAGAGAATATACTCCCTCTGACAAGTGATTTCCTTCTCAGAAATCCTCCACCAATTCTATCGAATCAGCCCTCTCCCAATCACTCCGCTGATCGGATCTCATACTTCTTGGCTAGAAAGTCTTCTGAGGAACTGTTTCCCCTTACTTTGTCAACCCTTCTAGACACTATTCTGCACCGACAGAAACAATGCCACACCAACAACTTCGAAAAACTGCACCTCCAGCCACGGCAACTGGCACAACGTCACCCCTTCTCGGACTGCGTCACCTTCTTGGCCCTGCGTCAGCCTCTGCGTGAGCTAGACAGGCTCTGCGTCACCCTTTTGGTCCTGCGTCAGCTCTGCGTGAGCTAGACAGGCTCTGTGTCACCCTTTTGGGCCTGTGTTGGCCCTCTGGTGCTGCGCCGCCTCTTTCTGGATCTGTGCTGTCTCAGCCACCTTCCTGCAACAATAACTTCGTCACTTCGCTGATGGCTTCAACTCCCCTTGATCTGCGATAACTCTAATACCATGTGAAAATTCCTGAATCTACTTAATAGAAATTTCTACTGCAAAAATCTGGTTTACTTCTCCTACTTGTGTTTTTACATTTACAAGTTATTTTCAGAAATATTCAGAAAATAGCGAAGTAAACACACTGCATATCTACACACACATACAGTTCAAGTACTGAAGAATTAAGCACACATGACAAATGACACACAAGATTTTTTTGACAAATGTCCCCGGAAAAACCAAATTCAGGAAAACTGGTGCAACAACTCTTGAGGGTTTTATTATTATGCAAAATTCTTAATACAAAAAAGGGCACCAGTAGTGGTTTGCCCAATAGAGCAAATCTCGACAAATGTACCTCTATCTCTCGGATACAGATAATATGGCTGATTCAGCTGAGTATGAGAAACCCCACAGGTGCCTACGCAGTCACTATGCCACCCTTCAGTGTGGCTGCATCACCCATTCGGGCCTGCGTGAGGCTCTGCGCTGCCTCTGCGTGAGCCTGGCTGGGCTGCTTCAACCTTGCTGGGTCTCTGCGCTGCTCTGGTATGGATTTGCCTCTCTGCCAATGTATTCTCAGCCTCAGATTTGAAATCCCGCTGCCGATCTGCCCCTCACTGCACTGCAAGCACACTCAAAAATTCTCAGCAAACCAGGACCCAAAATTTCCACTTAGCTCAAGTGCTGCCACTCTGTGTGTGTTATCCGACTGACCCCAAGCCTTCCTTTAATACTTTTCTCATTTGTTAATCATCAATATTTTTCACCTGTTGTTGATGACTAGATTCCTAGCTGAGTTTTCTAGAAGCTGATCTCCATATGTCAATTTGTCATCTAGAAAACCCCCAAACAAATTTTTGCTTTCCTAGCCCTTCCTGTCAGCCTATGGTCAGAGCAATCTTCAGTTTTCAAATTCATGTCTTGTTTCAGCAAAATATCCCTGTCTTGGTCTTGCTTGTCTACTATCATTTTCCCCTTGGTTCTCATGAAACTCACTGTCCAATATTTGACAAAGTGTCTCCCTTCCTATCCTTGATCTTCTTGTCAAACACAATCAGAGTCAATGAAAGTTGCCCCTAAGTTAGGTAGTGGCGCTTTAGAGAATCCCTTCCTCGACAAAAATAGCCTGAGCCAGAATTCTTTGTTCAATACCAACCAGCCTGAATTAGCGCTTAATCTGCAAAAAAAAAACCTTGATATACGCCTAGGTCGCGCCACTAAGAGGTCTTGTTGTCTCAGTCCGGAAGAAATTCTACAAAGATCTAATACAGAAAGAGATGAGCATGTGCACAGTCTAAAAAAATATGCTTAAGATTGGGCAAAATCTCCATAAGACACTAAAGGAGCTTTCAAAGGTTCAAAGTCATATTTTTTGCATCTCTGCAGGGTGCGAATTGGATGACAAACAGTAGCCAGACAAGAGCAGGGAGAGAAGTCCAAATAAGTCTCTCATGTTGAAGAAATTTGCCATCAGCGGGTGGAGAGCTGCAATGAAAAGAAAGCAGGAGTACATTGTTTCAAAAGCCAAACTGATATAAGGTTGATCTGCAGTGTTTCAATGTGTCCTTTAGAGGTAATGCTGCATAAGTTTTCCCAAGGATATCATCATAGTACATAAGAAGACAGCTACTTCTTATGCTGCCTCAAGCCTGGGATAAGAACACTAGTCAAAGAGCAAATCCAATGTACCTCTGCAAACACAGTGAAAAAAGGTTAGTAAATGATGACTAACAAGCAAATAATCTACAAATACATGTCATGTGGTTTCTAGTTTAAAAGGTTCACAAAGATATTTGACAAAGGATACATATCTCAAAATATGCCTCATATAGTAGATTGTCAAAATTTCACTTTATTACCTATTCTGATATACCAAGCAAAGACATGTGTGGCAAAGAAAGATGACATAATTTGGGAAATAGATGAAATGTCATGACTGTGAAACCTCCTCCAATAGAGAGCAGATGGTTGGGTGACATGCTGAAAACCTCCTCCAATATAAGAGCAGATGGTTTAGGAACAGAGATGTAACCTCATTTAAAGAAGCAGAGGGTCAGGGTGTTTTAAGTGATCTCAGAGCTGTTGTAGGCCACCTCCTTCCAAGGGATAAGACAAAAAATGCATCAGTAGGTTCGGATTATGTTTAAGAAAGTTTTCAATTGGAAAGTCAAAGTTGAAAATCAGTGGGAACAATTGAAAGTTTATAAGCTGAATTTTGGTATTACATCATAAGCAAAGCAGTGATATTATAGTATTGAAGAAACCTCTTATTCCTGTCTATAAAGGCCTCCATCAGCAGATAATAAGAGAAGGCCTCATGATAGGTCTAAAGGGTCATTGAAAAGAGCTGCAACAATAGTTTTTGTGATGATTTCCCTTATTGACTAAATCAATAAAAAAAGCAAAGCTACTCCTTGAAATGATCTATTCAAATTGCAGAAGGTGAAGTTATGCCATGCATGAAAAACATGGTTCAAGGTGGTTTCCCCGTAATGAACAAGCAAGAGCAGTGGGTTTTTGATGGCTGGATTTCATCTTGGCATTGTTATGAGCTCAATTCTTTCACCCATTATAATGGCACAGACAAGAGTCTTTGGTCCTTTCATTATCTTCAGAATCTATGGTTTCCTTTGGCTTTTAGTATAGCTAACAGCGATATCTAGAAGTCCTCAAAATCATCCTCAAAAACCTGGGTCAGAGCTTCTGTACATTCTAGATGGAGATGAGAATTCCATAAAAGTTGGCACACATAAGCCCTTTGCAGAGTTTTGATAAATTTTGACTGGAGAGAATTTTACAGCTCTTGCTGTCAGGTCTATTTCACTGACAAATACAAACTGAAGATGAAGCTGATCCAGATGATTGTTCTAGAGCAAGAGTTAATAAAAAATATGCAAGCATTGATCTGGAACAAGAATTTTCAGAACCAGATCCAGATGATAGAGAAATGCATGATGGTGTTGACAAGCTGCAATAAGGATAAAAATGATAATCTCCTTGGTGAAAAATCAGAGGATATGCCTATGAAAGGACCCTCATCACTTCAAAAGCAAGGGTTTTTTTCATTATACTTCAAAGGCTGTAATGGAAAATGTTATTAAACCCTTTTCATCATAAACATAAGGCCTCAGGAAATTATCATGGCATGACTTCATTCAGGACCGAGTAGAAAATCAAGAGAGATTGTTAAAAAGCCTCCTTACTTCATGAAGCGATCAATTTACCCTATGATTGATTGAAAGGCTGCAAGGTTGTCTTGATAATGGACTCCTCTATAAACAACAATCCAAGTCTGAAAGTTTTAGCACTCCTTTCATTCCATACAAGACAGAGTTTTTAGAAGACACATGACAGTTATCAAACATAGGCCTCCTTCATAAATAAGTAGAGGGCCCACCATTGTTTAAGGATGAAGAGCATTTATTTCAGTATGACAGGGATTTCAAAAAAGATTGCTGTCAAAAATGGTAAAATGAGTGAAGTTTCACTATTTTTTAAACCTCATTTACAGAGAAGCAAAGGGATAGCTCTCCAAGGTTTTCACCATGAAAATCACCTCATACAAATGGTTAACAGGATGCTCAAAACAAGTTTCATCTTCATATCAAAGTATCCTCATCAGCAGATAAAAAGAAAAGCCCCATGATAAGTTTGAAAGGTCTTTTGGGAGAGCTGCAAATAGTGTCTTTGTAAGTCTCCCTTGAAAACAAACTAAAGAAAAGCACAGTCTCTTTAAGACCTTTTTCGCTTTTTCAAAAAAGGGGACAAAATCTTGGTGGACACATAGCAAGATGGCATTAGGGTTCCAAAGGGTTACATTAGTGGTTTCAAAAAGTGATGATCTCCTTGATTCAGAAACAGAGGTTTTGATCATAGTTTTAAAAAATAAAAAAGCTTCCTACAACACAAACTATGAATTACCATATGATTTTGAAAAAACATTCCATTCAATATGACAAAGGTTGCAAAAGACAGAGGTTAAGGAGCGCCCGGGCAGTTTGTTTCAAATGTGTTTCTGACCAAACAGAGATGAAATTGACAAAAGTGAGAGAGGTTTTTGTCCTTCATAGGTTCAAGAAGAAAAACCTCATTCAGTTTCTACACAGGTATCATGGTTTGTGAGAAATGTAAAAATTACAGATGTCAGGGGAGAATTTCTGCACTAGGATTCACCATTTTGACCAGTGTTGGGGCAGTCAACTTTTGAACAACCAAATGGATACCAAATGAAAAACCTCAAGCATATTTGGAAAGTAGACTTCCATAGCTTTCCAACGAGCCATCTCGGGCCAAATTCCGACAACAGGAAGGCATCCAAAAGTAGCCTGCAAACAACACTGTATTTCTGCACTAGCATTCACCATTTTTGACCAGTGTTGGGACAGTCAATTTTTAAACAACCAAATGAAACAACTCAAGCATATTTGGAAAGTAGACTTCCATAGCTTTCCAACGATCCATCTCGGGCCCAATTCCGACACCGGGAAGGCATCCAAAAGTGGCTTGTAAACAACACTATGCATTTCTGCACCAGGATTCACCAGTTTTGACTAGTGTTGGGAAAATAAATTTTTGAACAACCAAATGGACACCAAATGAAAAAACTCAAGCATATTTGGAAATTAGACTTCCATAGCTTTCCAATGAGCTGTCTCACACCCAATTCCGACACCGGGAAGGCCTCCAAAACGGGCTGCAAAAGTGCGCGGTGCGTTTGAAAAAGTGCGCGGCACGCCTGTAGGTATTAACCGTGTATTTTTCTGAAGTGCGCGACGCGCCTGGGTTTTTGTGCGGCACGCCTGTGCAACACTCAGGCCACCAGCAAAACAGGTCACCAAAGTAGTTTCCAAGGGTGCCAAATCAGTTTTCACTCAAGGAAATCATCTCCAACACATCAAGAAAACTTTTCCAAAGGTTTTTCTTGTCTCCTTGCTTAGTTTTAGTTTGAGGGAGGGTTTGGGTACAAATTTCAAGGGAAAACACTGATTGAGGATAAGAGGACATTCATGATTTCACTAGAAGCCTGCTTGTTTAAATAGAGGCTTGTTTATCAAAAAAAAGGAGAGAAATTTTATGCTAAAAACTAATCATCATCAAAGACATTGTTTGCCAAACTCCTAAAAAACAAAACAGAGATTGAAGGAAGTCGCTTTACTATGATTACAAAGGATATAAACAGTGAAAGAGAGGTTGGTTAATGTGCCAATTTGAGAGAGTTTTTGTGCTATGAGATAGCTAAGAAATACAAACAAGAAAAACAGAGTTTGTGGAGGTCTCATAATCAGCTTGAAGGAGTATGTTAAAACAGTGTTTTTCAAGAACACCCTTTGTTTGCTAAATCAAAGAGGAAACAGTGACTAGGGGATAAGGATGATTGTTAGTTGAAAAGAGTCTTTTAAACATTGGTTTCAAAGCAGCGCCATGATCATTTAAAACAAAAAGAAACAGTGATTAGGAGATAGGGATTTGTCAAATTGAAAGAGGTCTTCTTACTATGATTACAAAGGATAGAAGCAGTTAAATGGAGGAGAGTTAGTGTGTTATTTTAAGAGAGTTTTCTAGGAGTATTTTAAAACAGTGTTTGAGGGGAAGAGTATTTATGCCAAAAACAAAAGGAGACTTCTCTTAAAAAACCACAAACATATCTTGTTAAAAGGCTTCTTTGCTCAAACATAGTGCGGAAGAAGTAAGTTTGCTTTCATTTATCAAAAACATGTTTGACAACTAAGGACAAACTTAGTCTTGCAAAGAGGAAAAGGTGTTTTTGGTTGAAGATTATTTCCAGTGATCATTTGAATCAGTTTGCCTTGGTAAGCAAGTAAAGAGTATCAGAAGCACAATGCCTCCAAGGAAAAGCAAAGTGATGGGCAACAAGGTAGTGATGAAGAGGAACATAACGGCAGCCTACATAGCAGCAAGATCATAGTGATAAAGAACAACACAGTAAGGCAGTGATGAAAAGGAACATCAAGGCAGCCCTCAAGCAAGCAATGATGAGGGCAAGCAAATACAAAACATGGATCATGAAGGGCACTCTCCAAAGCATGTGCTAGCTGCCTCTCCTAGGCAAGGGGCCATGATTTTTTCGCCAAAGCTAAAATGCCAAACAACAAAGAAGAAAACCAAGAAAAATTCAAAATTGCCCAAAGAGGGCACCCGGTGAGAAAAAGTGGAAAAGACACATCTAGACTTGGAATTTTGGCCCGAGCTTCTAGGCGTGTTTCTCAACACCCTTAAGGGGTTTGCTCACCAAAATTGAGTGAATTTCGACATGATCTTGTTTTTTGTCATTTTTGGGTTTTTGGCTAAAACTCATGGGCATCGCCATTTCAGTTTGGGGCATTCTCAAAGGATGAAAATGGTATCATTGGATGCCATAATTTCAGGGGCATATACTCAGCGATTTTCAGATCAATTGAAGATCATTTGCTTCCCCAAAATGACGAAAAATACTCGCTTTTTCTACACTCTGTCCTGTTTATCAGCAAGGCCTATTTTTTTGGGTTTTTACACACAGGTTAGTTTTTGGAGGACTTCCAGTGGTCAGTTTGGAGCAAACTAAGCATTTTCAGAAAATAGACACTCAGAGCTTTCCAACGAGCCATCACGGGCCTCGTTTCGACATCGGGAAGGCATCCAAAAGTTGCCGGCAAGTCAGAGGACTTTCTGCTGATATATTTCTTGAGTATTTTTGTAAAAAATGAACCTTTCAAAAGTGACTTTTCCTCATGTGCGTTTAGCTATTTTTGAAGATTGTAACTAGGCTCAGTCTTCATAAATTATATTTGAGTCAATATTTAATGTATTTGTCAAAAGAATAAAGAAAATAATTTTATATTATTATTAAATGACTTATTAAAGCATGGGTTTCATTCTTGGGTCATATTATTTTAGGTAAAAGTCCCCATTGTGGAATTTTAGGATTTATTCTGAATTTATAGAGTCATTACAGATTTAAATTGATCCATACTGGGGTTTTGAATCATGTAATTAGGTCAAGTATTGAGTCAAAGATGATTTATGGAGCCTCCACATCAAGTCAGCCTTCAAGTGATCAAGTTGGCCTCAAACCCAGGAATTCGAGCTCATCACAAGCCTATATATATAAGGAGATCCAACTCATTTGGAGAACTCACTCACTCACTCACACAAAAATCTGATATCTACTGTTGCATAGGGAAAAAGTGTGAAGTCAAGAAAGGGGTCAAAAGAAGTGCGAGTTTGGACAAGCTAAAGGATTGAAGGAAAATCGAAATTTTGGTGTTTCTCTCTCTCTCTCTCACATGCCCTAGGTTGGAAGATCAAAGTTCCTCATTGTTTTACTGCTGCCAAGAGAAGAATAGGTCGAAGTTGGTTTTGCTAGGTGTTGGTGCCTTGAGAAGTTGTATTGGGTCAAAATCGAACTCCTAGAAGCAAGATCGAAGTCTTTCCTCCAAGATCGAAGTTCTAAAAGCAAGGTCGAAGTTCCAAGGTCGAAGGAAGTGCTACATAGTGTTGTTACTGCTGCTGTTGTTACCAGATTGAGGTATGATCAAAAGGAAGGCTGACTTGGTGTGGAGGAAGTCCGAGTCAAGGTCTAGAGTCTCAAGAATACTATTGAAGGAAGAATTACTGACTAGGTTTTCCCCTAGAGTGGGGATTTTCCCTAGTTGCTGGTCTATATCTGGTGTCCTTGATCTATGTGCTTTTGCTTTGATATTTGCTTGATGAACTAAGAAGAAAGAAGACAAGAAGAGTATAATAAGAATTAAATAACATCACAACTAAATAATCAAAAACAAGAAAATCTTTTTGCCTTTCGGATTTTCTAACATGGTATCAGAGCTTTGGTAAAGAAAGAAGGAAAAGGCAGTCTCAAGGAATTGATCAAGGAAATATAAGAAGTTCATAAGAGGTAACTCTTTAAGGAAAGAAGTTCTCACTACCTTCAAGAAAGATGTCTAACACTATCAAGGGAGAGAACAAGCTTGAAGGAGCTTCAAACTATAGATCTTGGAAAAAGAGGATTGACCTCATCCTTGAAAAGAACAAAGTATTAGATTTGGTAGAGGGAAAAGTGAAGAAGCCCACAAAAGACTCCAGTGATGCAGAAAAGGTGAAATTCAAAGAACTGGAATTAGTGGCTATGAATCTGATGGTTGAAGGCATAAAGGACAACCTTGTCCCTTTCATAGCAAACATTGATCTATATCTGGGTTTTCCCCTAGAGTGGGGTTTTGCCTTAGTTGCTGGTCTATATTTGGTGTCCTTGATCTATGTGCCTTTTCTTTGATATTTGCTTGATGAACTAAGAAGTAATAAGACAAGAAGAATATACTAAGAATTAAAGAACATCACAAGTAAATAATCAAGAACAAGAAAATATTTCTGCCTTTCTTATTTTCTAACAAATCGGACAAGGAGAAATATGTTTTTGAACTAAATCCCACACGTGTCATTTGTCAAGGCCAGCCTCACCATCATGTAGGCTCATGAAGCCCAAGACACATGTCTTTTTACCCACATTGACTCATATAAATAAGAGTGACCTCAAACCTCATTTGGCATCATCACAACTCATAAAATCTTCTCTCTCCTCATCTGATTGGGTCGTACAAGTTGCAAGCAACCTATTTTTCTCACACGTGCGGATTTCAGGAGGCAGTTTGAATGGGCATTGACTTTCTATTTCAGCTGAGTTTGACTAGCATTTACCGAGGCTCTTTTGACTAGATTTGGCTGCGATTTTTGGAGGACAATCTTTGTTTGACTAGGCCACATTGACTGGAACAGAAACCGAGGATTTCTGGGCACTTTGACCTGTGTTGACCGCAGGTCTGACTCCAGTTTGATCAAGTTTGACTGCTGTTTTGCTGACTATTTTGGGCTGATTTTGACCAGTGAGGAAGGCCGAATTTGACCAAGGTTGACCGAGCTCCAAGTGGGTTGTTTTGCTGCTGTGTTGACCATTTTTTGACTACTTGGTTAGGGAAAAATTTGATTGCTGTTGATTGAGGACAAAATTGCAGATTTGATTGGGCTGTTTTGGACAGTGGTATTGGATCATCAAATTGGCAAGTCAATTTTGACTTTGACTTTGTATTATTGTACTCTCTCTCTCGCTGTTGAACATTTGATATTTATAATAAGAAGAATTGATCAAAGTTTTTCCCCATCTTGGGGTTTTAACCTGGCATTAGCCAAATATTGGTGTTCTCTTGTTATGGCTTGTCTTCTGCATTTATTGTTTATGTTCTATCTACAGTTATTGTCAATGTGAATTAATGGTTTATGTGATTGCTATTGGAAATTAAGTGGAAATTATCATTGGGCTAACAAAAGGACATCGAAGTAATTTTTGCAAGCATAAAACATACCATTGTTATCTAAAATTAACATGGTATCAGAGCCCAGGTGAGGACAAGCCCAATCAAGAGAGATAAAAGCAATCACTAAGGTATCTATTGGACAAAGAATAGTTGACAAGTCTCCATGGCCTCTACATCTTACTTCAAGACTGAGGACAAGCTCAATGACAAATATGACTATCATGCATGGAAGATGACTTTGGACCTGACTTTGAAGGAGGATGAAGTATTGGATTATGTGCAAGTAAAAGTGGTGGAGCCTCCTTCAAATGTGCTTGCTGCTGCCCGAACGAAGTATAGAAAAGGTGAGGTGAAAGCTAAGAAAATTATAATTGAATCCATTCAAAAGCATTTGGTTGCCTATATTTCTGATTTGGGAACTTCTAAGGAAATGTATGATAAGTTGGTTGGGATGTTAAAAGTGAACAATGCAAATCAATCCTCTTTTCTCAAAAACAAGTTGAAGGATATTGATATGGATAAAGGGGAGTCTATCCAATCCTACTTCATGAGAATAACTCAAATCAAGAATGACTTGCTATCTATTGGAGAAGTTATTTCTGGCAAGGAGCTCACTCTCATTGCTCTTGGAGGTCTTCCAAGACCATGGGATGTATTTGTCACCACCATTCTCAACAATGACAGGATATCTGGTTTTGATGGGTTATTGGCTAGATGCACTTAATAGGAGACAAGGATGATGGAGAGAGATAAATCCAAAAATGGTAATGAACCTACTGCTATCTGTGCCCATGCAAAGAAGAAGAATGATGTTGGTCCAAGGAGATAGGGTCTAGGATCTAAGAAGGGATTTAAAGGAAGAGGCAAAGGAAGACGCTACAATTGTAATAGGTTCGACCACTATGCTAGAGAGTGCCCTCACAAGAAGAATCCTCCAAGGGATGATAACAACAACAACAACAATTACAAAAGCAATGGAAATCAAAGGAACAACATGTATAATAACAAAGGAAAGAGCAATGCTCTAGCTGCTCGAGATGGAAATGGTTAATATTGTAGAAAAACAAGATGAGTTTTATCTTATTTCCGCTCGATCTACTGCCTCTCCTCTGGATACTTTGGATCATTGGTTGATTGATAGTGGAGCCTCAAGGCACTTCACTGGATATAAGGAGGCTCTCTCAAATTTAGTTGAGAAGAAAACTAATCTAAAAATTATACTTGGAGATAATGCCACCTACCCATAAAAGGGATAGGAACTGTCACTCTGCATTTGAATCATGGTCAAACCATACATCTACAAGAAGTGTTGTATGTGCTTGATATAAAGAAGAATCCGATATCTATTTCTGTGATGGAAGACAAAGGCTTCAAGGTAGCATTCATCGATGGAAAGGTACGTATTTGGCATAGAAACCCTAAAGATGCATTTACTCTTGGATTTAAGGTTCATGGTATCTATCAAGTTGGTGGAATCCCTTTGGGAGCTTTGGAATGTGATACTTTTCTTCAATGTGAGCTATGAAACCGGAGATTTGCCCACTTACATTACAAAGCCTTACTTGGGGTAAGGAAGATGGTCGCAGGAATGCCCAAATTTAATGTGAACCATGAAGGAGTCTGTCAGGGATGTGTAGCTAGGAAACATACAAAGGGCCCATTCCCTTCTATTGAAAGCAAGACAATTGCTATTCTTCAATTGGTCCATTCTAACCTATTTGGTGCCCTGCCCGTAACCTCATTGGGAGGATACATATATTATGCAATCTTTGTGGATGACTTCTCACGCAAAACATGGATCTATTTCTTGAAGAAGAAGGATGAAGTGTAAAAATGGTTCCATTCTTTCAAAGCGTTGGTGGAGAATCAAATAGGGAAGAAGATCAAGACGTTGAGGACCGACAATGGAACCCAATATGAATCAAATGAATTCAATGACTTTTGTAGAGAGGCTGGCATTAAGAGGGAGACAACTGCTCCATACACTCCTGAGCAGAATGGTGTTGCTGAAAGGAAGAATCAAACAATCATGGAAGCCACCTATGCCATGATTTATGATCAAGGCCTATTGAAATTCTTGTGGGGAGAAGCTGCCAACACTGCCGTATATGTTCAGAATAGAAGGCCGCATCAAGCTTTGAATTTCAAGACACTCGAGGAAGTCTTCACTAGTAAGAAACCTGATGTTTCTCATTTTAGAATATTTGGTTGTCCGATATAACTTCATGTGCCTAAAGAGAAGAGGAATAAGTTGGAAGCTTCCGGGAAGAAAGTTATATTCGTCGGCTATAGTGAAAATTCAAAGGCATACAGAATTTATGTACTCGGTCAAAGAGGTGTGGAAGTAAGATGAGATGTTACTTTCGATGAAGACATTGCCCTCAGGAAAGCCATAGATCTCCCCATCTCAAGGAAGGACGATGATGATGCTGTCAAAAAACAAGAAGAACCTCCAATGGATGAGCCTATCCCTGATGTTGATGGTCCGATGGATGCTATTGATCCACCTCCTGGTGATCCCTCTACCTCATGGAAAAGACCACTATGGCTCAAAGATACTCTTGAAGATGCTGAAAGACATACTGCTCCAAGAGGGACATTTCACGAAAGTAAGAAGCCAAACAGGTATCAAGGGTACTTGGTTGCCATGAGTACTATTGTTGAAGCAGAACCTTGCATGTTTGAAGAAGCTGTAAAGCACCAAGTGTGGAACGATACGATGAATGAGGAATATGAATCGATTATGAAGAATGATGTCTGGGACTTGGTGCCTAGACCTAAGGACAAGTCTGTGGTAACCTCAAAATGGCTTTACAAAATTAAACATGGAGTTGATGGAAGTGCTAAAAAATATAAGGCCAGGTTCATAGCTCGTGGCTTCTCTCAAAAGGAAGGAGTGGACTATGATGAAATATTTGCACCGGTTGCTTGATATACCACTATCCGATCTATTATTGCTCTCGTTGCCAATCAAGGATGGAGCCTACATCAAATGGGCGTCAAGACTGCTTTCTTGCATGGCTCACTTAAGGAGGAAGTCTACATGGAACAACCTTAGTGGTTTGAAGTACAAGATAGAAGGACACATGTCTGTCGGCTGAAGAAATCCCTCTATGGGTTGAAGCAAGCCCCTAGTGATTGGTACGAAATGATTGACAATTATCTCGTGAAGCTCGGATTTACCAGAAGCTATTGCTGATCCAAACCTATACTTCAAGGTTGAAAAGGACATGTCTCTTATTTTGGCCCTTTATGTTGATGATCTCTTTTTAATAGGTGCAGACCCTCTCATTTATCAATGTAAGAGGGAGTTGACTTTCGAATTCAAGATGAAGGACCTAGGACTGATGCATTACTTCCTAGGCCTAGAGGTCTGGAAAAAGATAGGAGAAATTTTCCTTTCTCAACGAAAATACATTGTGAAGCTATTAGAAAGATGTGGGATGGTGGAATGCAAGATTGCGACTACTCCGATGGAACTAAACTTCAAGAAGCTATGTAGAAGTGTTACTGGGGTCAAATTGGCAAATCCTTCTGAATATTGACAACTTGTGGAGGCCCTGGTGTTCTTGGTAAGCCCTCGACCAGACATATCCTTCGCTGTAAATACTTTGGGTCAATATATGGTTGAGCCTCATCACGTACATTGGGTTGTTGCAAAGAATCTCTTAAGATATCTTCCTGGCACTATCAACTATGGATTGAGATACACTGCCGGGAATTTGAGGCTATATGGATATTCTGATGTTGACTGGGCTGGCAGTGTGGTGGATAGAAAGAGCATGTCAGGGTGTTGCTTATCTTTGGAATCTGCTTCAATTTCTTGGATGAGTAGGAAGAATAGTCAGTTGCTCTAAGCATAGCCAAGGTTGAATATATTGCAGCTAGTATGGCTTGTTCTGAAGCTATTTGGTTGAGGAAGCACTTTAGTGAGCTATTTGAGCACGTGTTGGATACCACCGTTATCTACTATGACAATCAGAGTGGGATTCTCCTTTCAGAGAATCTCGTGTTCCATGACCACTCCAAGCATATTGATATTAGGTACCACTTTATCCGGGATATGGTACAACGGGGAGCAATAAGGCTCCAACACTTCAGGACAGATGAATAGTTTGCAGACATCCTCACGAAGCCCTTGGGGAAGATCAAGTTCTTAGTGTTTTAAGAGAGACTTGGAGTTGTGGAAGGACCCTCCCATGAGAGTCCTGCTTGAGTTGGACATTGAGCTCTGGGAGATCTTGGGGGCCTGGGGTACTTCTTGGAGATATATGCGACTATAGGGTGAGCAGTTCACCTTCCCCTATAGGCATGTTGTGTACAAGGCGAGTGGTTCACCTTCCCCTGTGACACCCCATGGTGATATATGTGAGCATAGGGTGAGTGGTTCAACTTCCCCTATGGCTGATGATATATGCATAGGATGAGTGGTTCACCTTCTCCTATGGCATATGAGCAGGATGAGTGCTTCACCTTCTCCTGCAGATGCCCCAACATACATCCTACCCTTGTAGTCTGGGACTCTTGGGAAGTACCTCTCATCTGGCCAATGAGTAGGGAAAAGAGGATAGGGACCATAGCACTACAGATGGACGCATCATGTACAACCGTACCCCTTATGTCTAAGATGCATGATGTTCAACAACTTGATCGCTCAGGATCATGTCAGATTGGGGTTCTATCCCTGGTTATGTGGATTGACTTTTGTTAGTGGAGAGTGGCAAGGTCTTGTGACTCACTCTCAATTGATTCTTCTTATTATCTATATCAATCTTCAACATAGAATGAGACAAGATACAGAGATAGTACATGATGACAGGATGGCATGATGATCGATGGTCAGATATTGGTAGGTGGAATTCTCCCTAGTTGAGAGGGAGTGCTAAAATTTTGCAACTAGAGCCAAATTCCACTTTGAACAACTCATTTGATGGAGATAATTATTGCATTGAATTCCTCTTTTGGAGAGGACCAAAATTGACATAAGGTTCATTGAAATCGGTCAAGGAGAAATATGTTTTTGAAGTAAAGCTCACACATTTGCAATTTGTCAAGGTCGGCCTCACCATCATGTAGGCTCATGAAGCCCAAGAGACATGTCTTTTGACCAACATTGACTCGTATAAATAAGAGTGACCTAAAACCTCATTTGGCATCATCACAACTCATCAAATATTATCTCTCCTCATCTGATTGG
Organism: Pinus albicaulis; assembly: GCA_034641835.2. Lineage (NCBI taxonomy): Eukaryota > Viridiplantae > Streptophyta > Pinopsida > Pinales > Pinaceae > Pinus > Pinus albicaulis. Next base: position 1,313,015,708 of record CM076579.1, read on the forward strand.
GTTGTACAAGTTGCAGGCAACCTATTTCTCTCACACATGCAGATTTCAGGAGGTAGTTTGACTGGTCGTTGACTTTTTATCTCAGCTAAGTTTGACCAACGTTGACCGAGGCTCTTTTGACTAGATTTGATTGTGATTTTTGGAGGACAATCTCCGTCTGACCAGGTCGCATTGACTGGCATAGAAACCAAGGATTTCTGGGCACTTTGACCTGCGTTGACTGCGGGCTTGACTTCAGTTTGACTGAGTTTGATTGTTGTTTTGTTGACTGTATTAGGCTGGCTTTGACCAGGAAGGAAGGTTGAATTTGACTAAGGTTGACCGAGCTCCAAGTGGACTGTTTTGCTGCTGCATTGACCACCGTTGGCTTTCTGGGTAGGGCAAAATTTGACTGCTGTCGACTGAGGAAAAAATTGCATAATTGACTGCGCTGTTTTGGATAGTGGTATTGGATCATCAAATTGGCAAGTCAATTTTGACTTTGACTTTGTATTATTGTACTCTCCCTCTCTGATGAACATTTGATATTTATAATAAGAAGAATCGATCAAGGGTTTTTTGCATTTTGGGGTTTTTCCCTGGCATTAGCCAAATATTGGTGTTCTCCTATGTTGGCTTGTCTTTTGCATTTATTGTTTATGTTCATCTACAATTACTATCGATGTGAATTAATGGTTTATGTGATTTCTAGTGGAAAATATCATTGGGTTGACAAAAGGACATTGAAGTAATTGTTGCGAGCATAGAACATACCGTTGTTATCTAAAATAACATTTATGATGATGGGACATATCACTAGCCCATCCATGCACTTTCATAGCATTTATGGCCTAAAAAGGGCATAATTTCATGCTTTTGGAGGACACGAACCACACATGTGGGATTTTATGGCCTTATCATGTTGTTTTGAGCCTATGGGGTTGGCTTGTAACCTTTTGTCTTGGAAAACACTCAAACGTGAACTTGTGTAGGGGCTTGTAGGCTAATATTTTGTTGTAAAATGAAGGGATGAATCTCACATTAATGAGGATCCCTTCATTCTTTAATTTCATCATCACACTAGAGATTTCGACTCTCTTCTAGGGCACAATTTAGCCTTTGTCTTATTCGCTACTTATGGAGATGTAATTTTTATGGAGCATTTTGTATTGGAGATGTATTTTTGGGATTGAAAGGTCTTTTTCATGGAAGAAATTGTAAGTTAATTGCCGATTTTTATTGTTTTGCATGTAAATGAATTAATGTTAGGGTTTTTTTATGATCCTTGATTAAAAACGTATTATTTGTTGGAAATATTAGTAAAATTTTGCATGTTAAATATTTCTTCCTTGAAATCCATAGAGGAACACCTAGTGTGCATCTCCTATTTAATTTCTCCTTTCATAAAAAAAGATAGTTAGGGTTTTATAAAGTGGAATACTGATTCCCCCTCTTACTCCAATTATCGGTCATTTATCTCTAAAATTTTCCCTAAGACTCCATCGGCCAAGCAAGATTAGGCATTGGTAAAATTTTGTGTTGACCAAAACCTCCAAAAGTAAAATATTTTCTCCTTTATATTTTCCTAGGCTTCTTAAGGCAAGTCACTAGGGTTTTTCCTAGGGCCGAGTTCATCCTAGGGCATTTGCATGCATGTTGGTGGAATGAAAAAAATCTAAGATTTATCTCTCTACTCCCTTTAAATGCAAAATATGGCTTTTGTGGTGGTAAATCTTCCCATAATAGGGTTGACGTCATCTTATCTTATTCAATTTGGTGCCTTGGAAACCCTAACCCTAGCATAGCTTCAACTAGAGCCTATTTTGAGGATATATTCTATTTCTTTGTTGATCTAATTTTCTAGCAAACCCTTTTCTTGACCTTTATATGTCTAGTTATTCCATTATTGTTGCACATCAAGAAACCCTAGTTTATAAAGTCTTTATCTAACCTACGTGTATGATACATTGCTCCCTTATCACGAAGAACTGAGGCTTGTCTGACATAGAGCACCTTCACCTGGTATGTTTTCATCACCTTAAGCCCTATACTTAGAGTAGCTTTATAGGTGAATACTGGGAAGCCTCCCTTGTGGTGAAATTCCACTAAAGAGTATGAGGAGAATTGCTTAGGTGATAGTGGCAATATCTCCTCATTGTTGCTCTAAGGTCTGTCCCTCACCTTGTGGACCCTATCACAAGGTCTACCTAAACCCTATTGTCCATTACTGCTACTGCCAAGTCTATCTCACTCTGTTAGAGTCCTTGAAGGGGGTGGCTCTAGTGCACTCCCATTGTTAAGAGTCACCTCTTGTGAAGGTGTCTGCTCTAGATCCACTTCCAAATCCTCGACTTTATCCTCTTCCTCTCTCTCCTTTGCTACCTCGTCTTGTAATCAATCAAGGGATGATTCCATGAAAGGCTTCCCAGTCTCAACTCTCCATGCAACAGTGGTGTCAATCCCATTCAAAGAAATGGCTTCCATATCAACTATTTTTTGAAGCTGCCTTACTCAATTGGATATTGTAATAGATATAGACCATGTCATTAAGGAATTGAGAGTTCAACCTGTATGAGGATCATAAATTATAAAGTAATAAATTACCAAATCAATAATTATAATATGTAATTTAGAGGGTGACTAAGCATAAAATAATAAATTATAATTTATAATGAATTCAAAATTTTATTCGAGAACTTTTAACTTATGCTTTTGGTGTGTGTTTTATCAAATACACTCTAGTTGTGCTTACATCTTGAAGAGCTACATGTTTGGCAAAGCACCCAAATGGAAAGTTTTAGTAAATGGGGCACTCTAGTGCCATAGCTTGTCCACCTAACATCTATAACAAATAAGAGAAACCTAAGAAAAGACATTGACATTTGAAAGTTGAAAGTTGAAATGAAGAAAGAAGAGATGTTGAAACTTGAAAGTTGAAATTGAATGAAGCTCACTTGGCACTTTGGTCTTCCTCCCTTATATAGCCATCTCAAAGCCAAATGTTCCACCAACCATCTTATAAATTTCCATTTTCTTGGAAATCTCCGCATGTTCTTGTAGATCAAGCACAATCCTTTGAAGTTTGAACACAAGTGAGTAATCCATCCATGATCTCAATACCAAATCCAAATCCACAAGAGTAAGATAATGTGGGGTTGAGGTAGATCCCCGCAACATAAATGGGGTGATGGAGTGTATCGTTTCATTGCTCATCAATCACACTCCATATCAATAGTTGTTTCTCAAATCCGTCATCCCCATTGTCTTCATAATAAGCATGGACATATTCTTTGGCCCTATCCATGGCTTCATACAAGTAGCCCATTGCGGGCTTGCCTCCATCAACTCCTAAAAAATATTCTGGTTTGATACTGGTTTGCATATGGTATCCCCCTCCAGTTTACGATTGAATGATAAGGCATGCCACTCATTTGAAAGGAACATTCTCTTCATCTCCCACATACAAGTCAAGAGTGACAAAACAGATATGAAGTTAGTGGCAAAACGTGTGATAGTAGGATGCACCAATTCTCGATTTTTGATGGCACATACTTCTCGATGTGAAAATTCCTAGATCTAACAATCTCAAGAATCCTACTGCAACTAACTGAATTTAATTCTCCTATTATGTAAGTTACATTACAAAATTAATTTAGATTTCTTCATGAATTATTGAAGTAAATTACTGAAGCAACCTACACTTAATACTTTATGATTCTGAAACAAGGAAACTGAGCAAGAATTAAATCACATATAGGACACCTTTATTTTGGGCTAAGTCCCCGGAAAAACCCAATGAGGGAAAACTAGTGCAACAGATCTGAGGGTTTGTTATTATTAAGCATCAATTTCTTAATACAATCTCTAGATGCCTTGCTGGCTATCCAGTACAGAGAAATCATGACAGACAAAATATAGTGAGTTTTACCTCACACTGCAAGTCCCGACTGATCCGGATCTGAACTGGTGAAACCCCAGCTCCCTCTGCGCTGCCTCTATGCAGTAGATGCGTAGGTCTGCGTGGGGACTACTGTGGATTGCATCAGCTCCTCTATGAATCGATCTGCCTCCCAGAAAATTGAGTTTCAGCCCTCCCGGCTCAGAAACCCCAATCTCCAGCAAATCTCAAACCGTCTCTTGAAAGCACTGCGCAGTTTCTGTGTGGGCCTGCATCACACCCTCTGGAGGTTGTGCTACTTACTTTGTTGGTCCTGCTGCCTCTCTGTTATGTATTCTTGGTCCCGGAGAAGATCCTCCAACCAATAACTGTCTCTACCCCTCGTTGCAACTGAATCACTTAGATCTGATCTTCGTATGAGCACTGCTCCGTCAGAAGAATTTGATCTCTAGATTCAATCGGTGTGTCCTTCGAAATGACTCTCAAGTCTTCCTTTATAGTCTTTTCGTTGAGATATCAATGGCCGAGATTAGATCTCTTATCAATGGCTCAGATTATAACATGACTTGATCTTCACTTTCTAGATCATCCTCACTCTGTTTTATTAATACCTTTTAATTATTTAATTTCCCTAAGTTAGACTTGGGGTCTCCATTAAAATAATTATTTTTTACCATAAAACATGAACCGAGTGGAATTTGCATAAACGGTTTCTGGGTTCTTTGGAATATCAGTGCCTAAGCCTCTCCACAAAATTTGAGACTTAGAGCACTTCCGATGCTACCAAAAATCAATACTCCCTCTTAGCGAGGAAGGTGCTTTAACAACATGTTTGCTGCATACTGCTCTGACCTTGAAGCATCCTCTGCGCTGCTGATGTCTGACAAGTTGTCCACCAACCACTATGCTGCTGCTGCGACTGTACTACTTCCCATGACACTGCCACTACCACTGCTGCATCCGTACTACAACTCCCTCTCAAGTGCTGCATTTGCTATGCTGGTAGCACTGCCACTGCTAACTTTCCATCTGCACTGCAACTCAACTGTTGAGAGAAGCAACTGAAAACCACCCAAAAATTGAACAAGTATTCAGTGGATGCACCTCGGTGCTGAAGACACTGATTGCTGATAGCTACTGCGCTGTCCCTCTAATGCACTGCGCAACATTGTTGTGCACTGCGCTGCACTGCTGTGCACTGCGCTGCACTGCTGTGCACTGCGCTGCACTGCTGTGCACTGCGCTGCTACTGCTAAGCTGCTGTTTCTTTGCTCTGTGCTACTATTGCTATGTTGCTGTTGCTTTTCTTTGGGCTGATACTGCTACGCTGGTGTTGCTTTGCTCTGGGCTGCTACTGCTACGCTGCTGTTGCTTTGCTCTGCGCTGCTCCAGAAGTAGACGCTGCTACCTACTGCACTGTCGTCTCCATCACTCCTCGTCTCCGTTGAAAACTCCTCCATCCTGCTACTGTTGATTATGGGCTCCCGTAGCAAGGTAATGATCCATGAGGTGGGCTCCTCAAGGATCCTGCCCAACTAAAGTTTAAAGTGAACTTACAGGTCAATATCACCCCACTTCTCTCTAGGAGAAGCATGGGCACTCATGGCGAACTCATCCTGCTTGATCTGTGTGGCTGCAACTTTAGGATCTTGTTTTTCATCCTTGTCCTTTTTCTTCAAAGGACACTATGATGCAAAGTGGCCCATCTCGCCACATTTGAAACACTTCACCTTCGAGACATCTCTCTTCTGTCTCCGTTGCCCTTGCTGCCCCTTCGATGAGAGGGCTGTATTCTCCTCCTCCTCTGGATTCTTCGATTCACTCCCACCATTACCGTCAAGCTTGCACTTGACTAGATTTTTCCTTAGCTCTTCCTCCTGAAGTGTTGCCCACATCTGCTCCCAACTAGGAAGCGTAGCCCTGCCCAAAATACTCTGGAAAAAAACTTGCCACTCCTCTATGACTGCGTTAAGGGCTAGCCTCACCATGGTTTCTATAGTTGGGGTAGATCCCAAGGCTACAAACTGGTCTCGAATCTCTTGAAGTCTCGTAAGGAATGAAGTAATGCGCTCCCCCTTCTGCATCTGGGTCATCCGTAGCTTCTGCTCCCAAGTACATCTTCCGCTGTTCGGAAGTTCCTTCGTATTGCAAAGACAAGGTCTCCCACATCTCCCTGGCTATGTTCTTGCCAACTACATGAGAGACTATGTGATCCTTGACACCGTCAGGGATTAATCTCTTGGCCTTTACCACATCAGACTTGTACTTCTTGTTTTGATCCGGATTTGTAGTTACAACTACCACATTCTTCACGAACGTCTTGAGATCATATCATCTAGAAGGAATTGGATCCTTTCCTTCCAGATTACGTAGTTGGAGGATCCCTCCAACCGGTCCTGATCTCTAAGACCATGAGATGCCATCTCAGCTGAAAACTGTCAAACTGCTCCTTCTTCTTCCCCCTTCGTGCAACACTAGGTAGGCTTACACATTCCTTGTGGAGCTCGTAGATCTACTGCTCAAATCTTGGAAAAATGCTGAATTCCTTGGCTAGGAACTCACTGAGGAAGAATTCCCTGCTATGTGCTCTTTTTCTTCTTGTGATGCTTCTTTGCTCAGTAACTACCTGCAGAAAATTGTGTCCCTCTGGATCTGCATGAAGGCTCTGCGCTGCTCCCTTTGGCTCGGCAAAATCTCGAATCGGAAGTCCTACCTCTCTATCGACTCACTCAGAGAGAGACAACCTCGAAAAATTAGCCCTCCTGGCTAGAACTGCGCAATCCCTCTGTGGATTCGATTTGCTGTTGCTGCAAAAATTCGGCCTTCACTTCAGTGTCAGATCTGCTCTTCTTGTTTCACATCAAATGCTCTAATATTATGTGAAAATTCCTAGATCTAACAATCTCAGGAATCCTATTGCAACTATCTGAATTTACTTCTCCTATTATGTAAGTTACATTACAAAATTAATTTAGATTTATTCATGAATTATTGAAGTAAATTATTGAAGCAACCTACACTTAATACTCTATGATTCTGAAACAAGGAAACTGAGCAAGAATTAAATCACACATAGGACACCTTTATTTTGGTCTAAGTCACCGAAAAAACCCAATGCGGGAAAACTGATGCAGCAGATCTGAGGGTTTGTTATTATTAAGCAGCAGTTTCTGAATACAATCTTTGGATGCCTTGCTGGCTATCCAGTACAGAGAAATCACGACATACAAAATATAGTGAATTTTACCTCACACTGCAAGTCCCGGCGGATCCGAATCTGAACTGGCGAAACCCCAACTCCCTTTGCTTTGCCTCTGCGCAGTAGATGCGTAGGCCTGCGTGGGGACTACTGTGTACTGCGTCACCTCCTCTCTAAATCGATATGCCTCTTGGAAAGTCGAGTTTCAGCCCTCTCGGCTCAGAAACCCTGATCTCCAGCAAATCTCAGATTGTCTCTCGAAAGCGCTATGCAGTCTCTGCGTGGGTCCTACGTGGGCTTGCGTCACACCCTCTGGAGGTTGTGCTGCTTCCTCTGTTGGTCTTGTTGCCTCTCTGCTATGTATTCTTGGTCTCAGAGAAGATCCTTCGACCAATAACTGTCTTTGCCCCTCGCTGCAACTGAATCACTTAGATCCGATCTTCGTCCAAGCACTGCTCCGTCAGAAGAATTCGATCTCTAGATTCACTCGGTGTGTCCTTCCAAATGACCCTCAATTCTTCCTTTATAGTCTTATCGTTGAGATATCAACGACCGAGATTAGATCTCTAATCAACGGCTCAGATTATAAAATGACTTGATCTTCGCTTTCTAGATCATTCTCACTATGTTTTATTAATACCTTTTAATTATTTAATTTCCCTAAGTTAGACTTAGGGTCCCCATTAAAATAATTAATTTTACAATAAAACATGAACCGAGTGCAATTTTCACAAACGGTTTATGGGATCTTTGGAATACCAGTATGATACTCCCACCTAAAAACTATCCTGGTATGATACTGGATTGCATATGATCTCCCTCTCCAGTTTAAGGTTGAATGATAAGGCATGCCACTCACTTGAAAGAAACATTCTCTTGATCTCCCACTCACAAGTCATGAGAGAATAAATAGATATGATGTTAGTGGCAAAATGTGTGATAGTAGGATGCACAAACTCTCTATTATTTGTGAATCTCCTCATCAACCTAAGCACATATGGATGATTATATGTATATTTTGTGATGCTCCTAGTTCATTCAACAATATCTCAGGTAAAAGGAATTTTGCCCATATCTGTTGAAGAATGTAACTAGGTTCAGTCTTCATTATTAATATATTTGTCAAAAATAATTTATTATTATTAAATGACTTATTAAAGCATGGGTTTCATGCTTGGGTCATATTTAGATTAAGGTCCCCATTGTGGAATTCTAGGTTAGTCACTACAAATTTAAATTGAATCGTTTTGGGCTTTTAAATCATGTAATATAGTTTATTTATTTTTTGGTCAAAAGGCTCCTCCATCAAGTCATCTTCTTCAAGGTCATCATCCTCGGTCTCTTCAGCAAAATATTCAACTCATCTTCTTCAGCAAAAGTCTCCAAAGTTGAACTAAATCAGTCTCCTACAAGTCAGTTTCACACAAGTATTCATGTCGGCCTCATAATAGACACAACTATTCAAAATGAACATGTTGGGTCATTTATGGAGGAACAACTATATATACAAGGCTATGGTTTCACATTTCAAACACAAAAATATTCGGATATATCTCTGAAATGAAGTTCAGACTAGAATCACAGATTCAGTACCATTGGAGGAGGACATGATTTCGGTCTATAACAGAGATGGAGGTTTGATGCTATATGTTTCAAGATGTTTCAACAGAACAAGTCTCGATGGTAACACAGATCTGCCACAAACTCGGTGGTATTCTCAGTCATGTAACTCAGTGCTATGATGATGCTATCTTTGTTTTGATACTCGATGCTATGATGATGTGATGATGCTATCTCTGTTTTTGATACTCGGTGCTATGATGTCATGAAACTCATATCTCAGTAAATAAATTCAGTGCTACAGAACTTGGAGCTACTAAATGGTGATCACAGAGAAGATGGATCTCAAGGCTGCATCAGGAAGAAGATTTCAATGTCTCGATAAGGATGAAGTTTCAGTGCAAGCAAAGGAGATCTCGGTGCTAACAGAGTGAAAGGATGACTTGATGGAGGAAGTCTATAGTCTCAGGGTCTTGGTCGTCTCATCTTAAGTCTTCTGAAGGAAGAACTTTGACTGGGTTTTCCCCAAAGAGTGGGGTTTTTCCCTAGCAGTGTGCCTACATATTTTGTCTTATTCTATTTGTGCATTGGCATTACTCTTGATGATAAGAAAAGATAAATTGAAAGAACAAATGATAATAACAAAACATCACAAGATAATGTCATAATAAGAGAAATTGATTAACTGCCAACTCCTTAATTTCTCTAACATGGTTTCAGAGCTATGGTAATGATCAAAAGGCAGTTTGAAAACCACTCAGTGAGAGGTTCTGTTTGCAAGATCATTTATGGGCTAATAGAACTAAGTTTACAGTAAGCTAAAAGAAGAAGAAGGATCTCACTATACCTTTAGATGAACAAGTTCAGATCTTTTAGAGTGGGCTAGTAGGATGATATCACCGAAACTAGAGTGCAAACCTCAGTCAAGCAATTCAGATTTATCTCTGAAATTCGGATATCACAGGTGTGCTTTTGGTAGAATTTCAGATCACAGTTCAGAGACAAGTTTTTGCTGCTGTCACAAATTCGGTACTACTACAGGAACAGATTTTCGGTGTCACCACAGGAACCACATTTTTGTTGTTGTCATAAGTTTGGCACTACCACAATATTTGCAGTTTGGTGTCCCTACAGAAAGAAGAGTGACACCTCAGCCTCAATATCAAGACAGTCTCGAAGCTACCTCTGTTCGATGTTACTAAAATGGCCTCAATTCAATGCTATTGCATGACCAAAGTAATCTCAACTCGGTGATACTTCAATGATGCCAAAATAGTATAAGTCTCGGTGCTATAAATACAATTCAAGTATCGTTACAATTGTTAAGTCTTAACTACAGTGATGCCTATCATGGTACCTGTCATGGTCATAAGGAGAATTCAGGCTCAAGTAATAAAAGGTCGAAGTACTAAGGCATTGCTATGGTTATTGACATATGAAGTAGTATATTCTGCCTTCCACTTATTGAAGAAATCAAACTTGATACAACTAGAGATATATCAAGGGTCTGCGATAATTTGTGATAATTATACTAGCACAAAGAACCAACTTGAAGAAAGCACTCTTTGAGGATCCGAGCACAGAGAACTAAGTAAGCATTGTTACTACAACAAGTCTAATAAGTTATAAAATCAAAGGTATGTAACTACAAGGTACACATGTTCTTAAATTTCTAGATTTATAATATATATAATAATCCTTCGTTAAAAGGTAAAAATTGTAATCCTTAGACAATATAAATATTAGAACCCTAATCCTTATCTTCTAGAAATCCAAGATGTCAAGTAGAAGTCCTTGATTAAAAGAAGGAATAACTTCTCATAGATTCCATCCTCCATGGTTATCTAATTTAAGGAATTAAATAATGTTCTCGGTATCACATGGTTTTGCTTGAAAGTATGAAGGAAGGCATGACAAGAAGGTTTGTCGAGAAACAAATGTATGTCTTAAATTATAAAGCTTTGTTAATTCTCTTTATACTTTCTACACTAATAACTTTTGTTGTGACTAGCTCTCTTGAGTTTTAAAAGATTCTTGTTTGGGGTGATTCATCATCTGATGAATCTACCCACCTTATACATCTCTAATTGTCTGCATAAAAGTAACCCTATGAGGTTCTCTGGAAAAAGTTAAAACCCTAACCTAAGGGTATGTGGATAATGTGTGAAACCCTAAACCTACTTAGGGCTATTAATGAATAAATTGCTATTCTGGTTAATATATTGATAATGTTGTGTTTGGGATTTTGATATGATCATGGAAGCTCTAACTTATTAGGGTTGAAACGATGCTGTTTGAAATCTCGAACCTTTGAAGTTTTGATATAATAAGGGTTTGCTTTGATATGAATTGAAACCCTAGGTTTTGGTTAGGTCTACAAGCAAGATCCTTGTTATGAAAAGTCCCAGGAATGAAACCCTAGGTATATGTTCATTGGATTGCTTCCCTAGCTTAGTCTAGGTTGGTATATGTCTAATGTATTAATATTGCATGACATATGATATGCTTATGCATGATGGTAATCTCCTAGATATGTGTGTTGACCAAATTTCGAATGGTCATAAGTCCTAGGGTTTGGCAACAAGCCCTAGTCAAAGTTTGAAATTCTAGGATGATGATTGAAAAGTCAAGGGTTTTACATCTAAGCCCTAGTAATGATTACAATTCTCTAGTATGTATTCATCTGAATCTATATAATGTTTGCTGAGAATCTATAGATGAAAAATCTAGGGTTTACATCAAACCCTAGTAGAAGCTACTCATGCCATGTTTGCTTTGATAGAGTGAAACTAGGGTTTACATAAAGCCCTAGTGATAGTCTATCATATGGCTTCCGAAAGTTATTAGATATCTTTATTTATTTTTCCTTATTACTAGGGATCGCTATATGAAAAAACTAATCTTCTGTCATCTTGATTTAAATTGCTGATGTGTATAGTCTCTTGTTGATTATGTAAAGTCTAAATTCTTCCGCTATTATAAATTTTTGTTATGACTAACTTCATGCTTCTACAAAATTGGTTGTACTTGCTATCTAAGTTATGCAGGTACATCATATTGGTGAAGAAGTTCGTAAGAGAAGTTAATATGATGAAAAGAATGGAAGCCATGAAAGATTATCCAACACTGAAGGAAGAAGTTAATCTCCCTACATGAAGAGGGAGCCTAGATAAAAGAACTCTCCCTAGTTAGGGGAGAACACAACATAAGTCTTGAATGGGGAATATATACTGGAAGAAATGTTGCTACATGTCAAGTAGGAAAGGGAATCTTCTCTCAAAGATTCGACTGATAGTCCTACTGAGATTAGTTGAAGAGCAACATCGAAACCCCGAAGGTTCGTTTTGATTATATATTTTTGAAATTGTATTGCTAATTGGGATTGTGTAGGTAAATCTCTCGAAGGTTTGATAAGCATGTTGGTTACCGATTAGTTTGATCGAGAGAGATCTGTTGTACTTGATCTGCTGGATCAAGGAGTGTTGAGGCTTTGTGAGTGAAGCATTACCTAGAAATACATCATGCCGACACATTGTTTTGATGTCTGGTAGGGAGGGTGGCATAAGGTGGATGTGCACCTAGTTCCATGGGTTGATGGTTAGTAAGTAAGCCTGATGGTACCTATAGAGACTGAAAGCTTTAGTCCATATTAATCCCACTCAGATAGATTGCCCTGGTCAAGAATCTTGTCCGTGGCATTGAGATGCCTAAATTGTTGAGAGACCAAATGGATAGATTTCCCTGGTCAGGAATCTAGTCCATGGCATTGTGGTGCTTAAAATTCTTCATAGATAAAGTGAGATCTTCCATGTACTTCTTTTATATATGAAGACCTCCCTAGTTAAGAGGGAGTGTTGAAGAATGTAACTAGGTTTGGTCTTCATTATTAATATTTTTGTCAAAAAGAATTTATTATTATTAAATGACTTATTAAAGCACAAGTTTCATGCTTGGGTCATATTTATATTAAGGTCCCCATTGTGGACTTCTAGCTTTGTCATTACAGATTTAAATTGAGTCATTTTGGGCTTTTAAATCATGTAATATAGGTTATTTATTATTTGGCCAAAAGGCTCCTCCATCAAGGCATCTTCTTCAAGGTCACCATCCTCAGTCTCTTCAACAAAATATTCAACTCATCTTTTGTAGTAAAAGTCTCCAAAGTCGGCCTAAATTAGTCTCCTACAAGTCAGCTTCCCACAAGTATTCATGTTGGCCTTATAATAGACACAACTATTCAAAATGAACATGTCGACTCATTTATGGAGGAACAACTATATATACAAGGCTATGGTTTCACATTTCAAACATAGAAAATTTCGGATATATCTCTGAAATGAAGTTCGGACTAGAATCACAGATTCGGTACCATTGGAAGAGGACAGGATTTTGGTCTATAACAGAGATGGAGATTCGATGATATATGTTTCAGGATGTTACAACAAAACAAGTCTCGATGTTAACACATATCTGCCACAAACTCGGTGCTATTCTGTAAATTTTTGTAGATGTTCTATGCCATTGATGCAACTTTACTTTTTATCCCAATATCAGTCAGCAATCACATAAACAATAAGGTAAGATGTTGATAGAACATACCAGTAGATCGACAAAAGACAAGCCAGAAATATATAAGTGTGTTGGTGCGTTACGACGGTCAACAAGATGCTTCAACCAACAAAGTCTCAATATGGTCAGCTAACCAGCAATGTCACACAACCCTCTAGGATAGCCAAATGGTCAACTCAAAATTCAACCCAAAAGTCAACACTGTCAGTCAACGGTCAATGCAAACAGCAGCAGCAGCTAGGTCAACGTAGAAAAGTCAAAGTCAATGTCTAGCCTCGGGAATAGTGCCAAAAAATGCGGATTTGGAAAATCAAAATTTTGGGAGAGTTTCAGGTCCGTTTGACCTTGCGTTGACCAAATTCAACGCTGGTCAAAGTTTGCTGCAGAAACCCTAGACCGAAAATAGAAATGTACTGCTGGTAAAATTTCCCACGTGTGGAGAGAAGAGCCTCCAAGGCCATCAAACCAATCAGATGAGGAGAGAGAAATATGTGAGGATGAGATGAGTGAAAATGTCCTCCAACGTTGACCAATATATATCCATCAATGAGGGTTTGTGACACAACTGCTGGGGCACAAAACCTTAAGGCCAACCTGCACATATTTTGAATAAATTCAAAATAAATGTTCTGCTTATCGGATTAAGATGATCTTTAGATCGATCTTGCACCTCTCTGAAAGAGGAGTCCGATAAAAATATTGGCATCTTCATCTGAGCATCACAACATGGAGTTTGGACCTAGTTGTCCAAAATTAACACTCCCTCTCAACTAGGGAGAACTCCATCCACCCGTGCAATCCAAACATCGTGCGTCATCCTGTTGTAACTTGCTTTGTTGGCTTCTTTATTTCAAAACAAAAGTGGGTCAGTCACAAAGACATCATTCCCGGCTGACAAATTCAGCCCAGAGGTCCAAAACCTCTATAGGACTCACAAAGAGTCTCGTACCAACCCGAAGTTGGTTTACCTGACCCGAATTCAGTTGGAGGTCCGAAACCTCTCTAGGACTCAAGAGAGTCATATACTAACCCGAAGTCAGTTGGAGGTTCGAAACCTCACTAGACTTGATCCCAGATCAAGTGGTTGGACTGTGCCATCCTAGATAGAGAGTACGACAATCTCTGATGCGTCCATCAGTCTTTGCTACTAGTCTCTAGCTTTTCCCACCTCATTGGCCAAATGAGAGGTACTTCCCATGAGTCCGGAACTCAAATGGGTAGGATGCATACGGGGCACAGATAATGAGAGGTGAACCAACTCAATCATCACAACGGTGGGGCAGAAGCACACCAACAAGGTTCGGCAAGCCTAGCCCTGTGGTTGCTTATAGCTCCGAGAAGCTATCCCCAAAGCCCCCCAGAGCTCCCAGAGCTCATCATCCAACAGGACCCTCAGAATAGGGTCGTTCCATGATTCCAAGATTCTCACGGAAGGTTAGGAACATGACCTTCCCCAAGGGCATTGTGAGAATATGCACGACCTGCTCTGAAACCATGTAAATTTTTGTAGATGTTCTATGCTTGATGCAACTTTACTTTTTATCCCAATATCAGTCAGCAATCACATAAACAATAAAGTAAGATGCTGATAGAACATACCGGTACATTGACAGAAGACAAGCCAGAAATATATAAGTGTGTTGGTGCGTTACGGCGGTCAACAGGATGCTTCAACCAACAAAGTCTCAATATGGTCAGCCAACCAGCAATGTCACACAACCCTCTAGGACAGCCAAACGGTCAACTCAAAATTCAACCCAAAAGTCAACGTTGTCAATCAACGGTCAATGCAAACAGCAACAGCAGCTAGGTCAACGCAAAAAATTCAAAGTCAACGTCTAGCCTTGGGAATAGTGCCAAAAAATGTGGATTTGGAAAATCGAAATTCTGGGAGAGTTTCAGGTCCGTTTGACCTTGCGTTGACCAAAGTCAACACTGGTCAAAGTTTGCTGCAGAAACCCTAGACCGAAAACAGAAATGTGCTGCTGCTGAAATTTCCCATGTGTGGAGAGAAGAGCCTCCAAGGTCATCGAACCAATCAGATGAGGAGAGAGAAATGTGTGAGGATGAGATGAGTGAAAATGTCCTCCAACATTGACCAATATATATCCATCAATGAGGGTGTGTGACACAACTGCTAGGGCACAAAACCTTAAGGCCGACCTGCACATATTTTGAATAAATTCAAAATAAATGTTCTGCTTATCGGATTAAGATGATCTTTAGATCGATCTTGCACCTCTCCGAAAGAGGAGTCCAATAAAAATATTGGCATCTTCATCTGAGCATCAAAACATGGAGTTTGGACCTAGTTGTCAAAAATTAACATTCCCTCTTGATGCCAGCTTCTCTGCAAAAGTTCTTGAACTCGTTTGTCTCATATTTAGTGCCATTATCGGTTCTCAATACCTTGATCTTCTTCCCTGTCAGATTTTCCACCAAGGCTTTGAAGGTACGAAACCACATGAAAGCCTCATCCTTCTTCTTCAAGAAGTATATCCAGGTTTTGTGAGAGAAGTCATCTATGAATGTCATATAATAAGAACATCCTCACAAGGATGTCACTGGAAACATACCAGACAGATCAGAATGTATCAATTGCAAAACATCAAATGTCTTTGTGACACTTGAGGGGAAAGGTCCCCTTGTATGCTTTCCTTCGGCACAACCCTAACATACACCTTCATGATTATTTGAGAACTCGGGCATCCCCGTCACCACCTTCCTTGCTTTAGGAAGGGCCTTGTAGTGAATGTGTCCAAACCTCTGGTGCCATAGTTCAGTCTGTCAGATAGTATCACATGTCGTCACTCCCAGTGAACTTCCTCCAACTTGGTAGAGTGTATCAACTCTAAACCCAATCGTGATAGCTTCCTTGAAGTTCTTCTTCCAGATACGCACCTTCCCATCAATGAATGCCACATTGAAACCTTTGTCTTCCATGGCCGATATAGACACAAGGTTCTTCTTCAAATCAGGTACATAGAGTACCTCCTGCAAGCGAAGGACTTGACCTTGAGACAGGTGGAGGGTCACAGTCCTTGTCCCTTTCTCGGGATATGTGGCATTATCTCCAAGGATAATTTCCAGATTAGTATCCTTCTCAACCATATCAGAAAATGCTTCCTTGAACCCAGTGATGTGCCTTAAGGCACCACTATCTATCAACCAGACATCCATAGTGTCAGGTGGAGATGCAACAGAGAGGGCATATACAAGAATGAATTCATTTCTTTTATCAACAACATTTGATTCCTCATACTTGGAATTTCTCGACCTTTTGAAGGGTTGACCATTTCCGTCGGAGGGAGCCTTCCTCTTCCCTTTGAACCTATTGTTCCTTTGATTTTCATTCCTCCGGTTGTTGTTGTTGTCATCATCATCGGGAGAATCCTTCTTGAAAGGGAATTCTCTAGCATAGTGACCTGGCTTGTGACAAGTGTAGCACTTGCCTTTCCTTGGGCCCCTGCTCTTCCTTTGTTCCTTGGACCACCAAAGTTCTTCTTTCTAGAATGAGTAGCGAAGGCAACATTTCCTTCATTTTCATACTCCTTCATTCTTGTCTCTTCTTGTACGCATCTCGATAGTACTTCGTCAAAGTCAGGTATCACATTGTTATTGAGAATGGTAGTGTTGAACACATGCCATTCGGATGAGAGACCTCCAAGTGCGTTGAGAACCATGTCTCGATCAACTATTGTCTCCCCAATACCCAACAGATTATTCCTGATTTCGGTTAGCTTCAGAAAGTATGATTGAACAGACTCATTCCTGCCTTTCTTCAGATTCTTCAATTGATTCTTGAAGAATAGGACTTGATTCGCATTGTTGGCCTTGAACATGTGTACCAACTTATCATACATCTCCTTGGATGTGCCCAGCTCAGAGATGTAGGCAAACAGACTGTTGTGAATTGAGTCCCTGATCATCAGCTTTGCTTTGAACTCCCCCTTCTTATATTTTGTTTTGGCAGTAGCAGTTGTAGTGGATGGAGGCTCTTGGATTTTACCCTGCACATAGTCCATGACATCTTGGTCTTCCAAATTAAGATCCAATGTCATCTTCCAAGCATGGAAGTCATCCTTCCCAGTCAATTTGTCATCAGCCTTAAAGCCATTGTAGTTTGAGGAACCGATCCTCTTCTTCGGTGATTGCTACAAACTAGGGCTTTGTCTTCACTTAAGCTCTGAGACCATGTAAATTTTTGTAGATGTTCTATGCTTGATGCAACTTTACTTTTTATCCCAATATCAATCAACAATCACATAAACAATAAAGTAAGATGCTGATAGAACATACCAGTAGATTGACAAAAGACAAGCCAGAAATATATAAGTGTGTTGGTGCGTTATGGCGGTCAACAGGATGCTTCAAACAACAAAGTCTCAATATGGTCAGCCAAACAGCAATGTCACACAACCAAAGTCACCGCGTTCGTGTTTGTGTTTGAGTTCGAGGACTTTGAAATTTGGAAAAAATTCGAGGATAAAAAATTCTAAGATAAAATTCGACATTAAGTTTGACATATTAAAAAATTTTAATATTAAAATATATATATATATATATATATATGTACATATATATGTATATATATATATATGTACATATATATATATGTACATATATATATATATATATATATATATATATATATGTACATATATATATATGTACATATATATATATATACATATATATGTACATATATATATATATATATATATATATATAAAATTCAATCCATATTATAATTTATAACATTTAAAAATAAATTTTTTATATATAATAAAGTTAAAGATAAAAATGTAGCTTATATCAGTTGCCTCATTAGTTATAACATTTAAAAATAAAATTTTTATATATAATAAAGTTAAAGATAAAAATGTAGCTTATATCAGTTGCCGTAAATGAGGAAACCATAGAAGCCGTAGATTGTGGGCCCATATAAGGAAGCCCTCACTTGAGCTTGGCAATCGTCGAGGCCTGGTAATTGGCAATTCATCTCCATCTCCATCAGTGTATGTGCTACTGCTAATTAGAACTTGAATACATCCATTCACGAGAGGAACCTGAATACAATGATTCAGGAAGAGGAAATTAATTTATGGATACAGTTGCTGTCAAAGTGTTGATGTAAATTAGGAAATTATAGAAGTCGCAGATTGTGGGCCCATATCAGGAAGCCCTCACTCGAGCTTGGCAATCACGGAGGCCTGGTAATTGGCAATTCATCTCCATCGCCATCAGTGTATGTGCTAATTAGAACTCGAATACATCCATTCACGCAGAGGAACCTGAATACAACGATTCACGAAAAGGAAATTAATTCATCGAACTTCAAGGAATTTGTTCGGATCTGGATCATGTTCGATGATTTTCGAATTTTGAGGATGATGTTCGCCGAACTCGGTGACTAAGCACACAACCCTCTAGGACAGTCAAACAGTCAACTCAAAAGTCAATGTTGTCAGTCAAAGGTCAACGCAAATAGCAGCAACATCTAGGTCAACACAGAAAAGTCAAAGTCAACGTCTAGCCTCGGGAATAGTGCCAAAAAATGCGGATTTGGAAAATCGAAATTTTGGGAGAGTTTCAGGTCCATTTGACCTTGCGTTGACCAAAGTCAACTCTGGTCAAAGTTTGCTGCAGAAACCCTAGACCGAAAACAAAAATGTGCTGCTGCTGAAATTTCCAACGTGTGGAGAGAAGAGCCTCCAAGGTCATCGAACCAATCAGATGAGGAGAAAGAAATGTGTGAGGATGAGATGAGTGAAAATGTCCTCCAACGTTGACCAATATATATCCATCAGTGAGGGTGTGTGACACAACTGCTGGGGCACAAAACCTTAAGGCTGACCTGCACATATTTTGAATAAATTCAAAATAAATGTTTTGCTTATCGGATTAAGATGATCTTTAGATCGATCTTGCACCTCTCCGAAAGAGGAGTCCAATAAAAATTTTGGCATCTTCATCTGAGCATCACAACATGGAGCTTGGACCTAGTTGTCCAAAATTAACATATTCCCAGTCATGTAACTCGGTGCTATGATGATGCTATCTCTGTTTTGATACTCGGTGCTATGATGATGTGATGATGCTATCTCTATTTTTGATACTAGGTTCTATGATTTCATGAAACTCGTATCCTAGTAAATAAATTCAGTGCTACAAAACTTGGAGCTACTACAATGGTGATCACAGAGAAGATGGATCTCAGGGCTGCATCAGGAAGAAGATTTCAATGTCTCGACAAGGATGAAGTTTCGGTGCAAGCAAAGGAGATCTCGGTGCTAACAGAGTGAAGGGATGACTTGATGGAGGAAGTCTATAGTCTTAGGGTCTTGGTTGTCTCATCTTAAATCTACTGAAGGAAGAATTTTGACTGGCTTTTCCACAAAGAGTGGGGTTTTTCCCTGCTAGTGTGCCTACATCTTATGTTTTCTTCTATTTTTGCATTGGCATTACTTGTTGAAAAGTGTAACTAGGATCGGTCTTCATAATGACTATGTAATTATGAATTTATGTAATGAAGAAGACAAAGATAATAAAATTTATTTTGTAAAGCTTAACTCATGGGTTTCATGAGCAAGTAGGTTTTGTTATAGGTTAAAGACTTCTTCTTGATGTCTTTTAGGAATTTGTCATCTTGTATAAAATAGAGTCATGTATATGAAGTCATGTCACACTTGTGTAAAGGAAAAATTATATACTCCAAGACCTTGTCACCTTGCTCCACGAAGTCAGCTCAAAATGTGTTGGAAACACTCCTTGACAAGTCGACCCTCAATCAGCTATTCAAGTCAGCTTACCTATAAGTAGACATGCCGACCTAGAGCAGGAGATACAACCTCTATTAATAAGAGGACTGCGGTCTCATTACACCATCAAGAATTTGGATAAGTCTACAATATAAAAATGCGAGATAAGATTTGAGTTAAGTGCGAAGAAAGGAGACTAAATCAACGAAGGAAGAGAGGCTCTTTTGTATATCGGTTTTGGGTCTAAGTCTGAAAAGAAGCCTGAACTATAGTGCGAAGAAAGGAAGGGAGACACTGCAGAAAGAAGGGCTACTAGTGTATGCGAAAAGGAGGTCAAGATCTAAGTCATACTAGTCTGCCATCTAGCGCGTGAAAAAGATCATATTCAGTATGAAAGGCTGTACAAGCCTCATTCCTGAGCTTATCTACTAGTATAATTTCGGAAGTGTATGCAGCGTGAAGAAGGGTTATTACAGCAAGAGAAGAGATCACCATCCTTGGGCATATAGGGTGCAAGAAGAGGATCGAGAAAGATACTATTAAAGACCAAGGTTAGAATAAAGGAAGATTGAAAGGAACTACATCATTTAAGGACTAGGGACCTAGCTTCTAAGGCTGGTGCAGAAGAATGTAGAACAATGCAGAAAAGAAAGAAGCTACAAGGGAGGAGTGACAAGGTCTTGGAGGCATACATAGGTCAAGGGTTTGTGTCATGGTTACGGTACTTGTCAACTGAAAGATTATAAGTAGAATTACTTGCGGGTTTTCCCCTCCAAGATGGAGAGGTTTTGGCCCTGGCTTGAAGAGCCAAAAATCTTGTGTCATTTATGTTTTTGGTAATTGACTTGAGGAAAGATCTAATAAGCTAATGAAGAGAAGGCCTAAGTTAGAGAAACAAGTTCAAAAGTAATTATCAAGTAGAGAATTGAATTAAACTATGCCCTATCAAATTCTCAACATGGTATCAGAGCTAAGGTGCTAAAGACAAAGGGATACGTGACAAGGAGACACTCAAAGATCAAAGAGCAAGAGTCAATTCTCTAGAAAGCATTAAAGTCAAAGTCAAAGTCAAAGGCTACTTTGAAAAGTCAAATAAGTTTGCAAGGAAATCCTCAAGCCATCTTAAGAAGACCTTCAACCTTATTCAAAGATCCCACACATCTAGAGGTAATCTTTGACATCAAATATTCTTGATATTGAAGACATTGTTGGAAGACACATCATCAAGAACCACCCAACACTATTGAAGACATCATCATTCTGAAGTAATCCTTGATCATCAAGGATCTAGGATCACTACTTTGAAATCAATCCAAGAGGGAGATCCTGCCATCATCTTCATCATCATCAACAAGGAAGGTGATAAAAGAAGAAAGCATATTTCCAAGTAAGTATCCTATATTTGTCAAAATGATTTCTTGCAAGGAAAGTAACAAACTTTCTGGAACTGAAAACTTTCAAGCATGGAAGATAAGGACAAATCTAAACTTATTTTAAAGTGAAGTAATGGACTATGTCAAAGGCTCTCAAGTTGAACCATCAAAGGAAAATATTCAAGCCTTTACTAAATGCACAAAGGGAGAAATATGAGCGAGAAGAATCCTTATAGAATCCATAAAGGACTCTATCATTCCCTATGTGTCAAATCTTGAATCATCAAAATAGATATATGATAAATTAGTAGATCTATTCTCGGTAAGTCTTGCAGGAGAAATATTGACTTTAAGACAAGAATTATTGAAGTTGAAGATGTCAAGAGAGGAAGGAATAACCTCATATTTTATGAAGATTTCCGCAATTCGAGATCAACTACAGAAATTAGGAGAAGTAGTGTCTGATGGAGAAATACTCACTGTGGTACTAAATGCTCTACCTAAAGAATGGGGAAGCTTCGCTTCAAGCGCCTTCGGGAAGAAAGAAGCAATAACATTTCAGGATATATGGTCTTTATGTAAGATAGAAGAAACTAAATCAAATCAAGCCAATGAATCTAGAAGAGAAAGATTTGGAAAGTTTGGTCCTCAGAAAAGAAAGAACAAGAATACGAGATGCTATGGATGTAATGAAATTGGGCACTATAAAAGGAATTGTCCCTCACATATCAAAAACAAGAGAAAGAAGGAAGAAGCCTATGCTGCCAGAGAAAAGGAAGAACCGGATACAAAGAAATCTAAGAAAGAAGAAGTAAAATATATCCTACACGAATGAGATCATATTAATCTTTAGGAGGTTTCTGTCGGTTGTAAAATAGTATGATAGAAAGCATTGTATTTTAGGTAGATGCATCTCGTTAGGATGGGCATCATGATGGAAGCATCAAAGGAGGAGCACTCATTGTAGGAAGATGTCTATGTAACATCTATGCTATAAAAGGCTCCTGTAAACCTCACTGAAAAAACAAACACTTATAAAAGGCAGTCATCAAGATCAAAGGTCATCATTCAATAATCAATAAGGAAGATGCGTCTCATACATCCAAGGGATAACAGGAGTGGCGAAGACGTAAGAAAGACATCTCGAATATCAAGTGCTTCAAGTGTGGTGAACTTGGTCACTATGCTTCCCAATTTCCTTTGAGGCAAAAGGACAAGGATGAGAAGCACGATCCGAAGGTTGCAGTTGCGAAGATCGATGAGGATGAGTACGCTATGAGTGCTCACACATCTCCATGAGGGAGATGGGGCGACATTAAGCTGTAAGTTCACAAGAACTTTAGCTGGGAAGGATCCTGGAGGAGTCCACCTCTCGGATGACAACCTTGCTAGGGGTGCCCATGATCAGCAGTAGCTGGCTGGAGGAGTTTTCAGCCGGTGCAGAGGAGTGCAGAGACGACAGATGTAGTGGTTAGTAGCGCTAACATTTGAGCAGCGCAGAGTAGAGTTGTAGCAGCGTAGAGGGACGCAATGCAGAGCAGCAACAACGCAGTGCTTCAAAGGGACAATGCAGAGGCTAGTAGCAGTGAGTGTTTCGACATCAAGATGCATCCTGAATTCTTGTTCAGAATTTGTGGATGTTTTTAGTTGCTTCTCTCAGCGGCTGAGTTGCAGTGCAGAGTTACAATGGCAGTTCTAACAGGAGATGCAAAATTTGAGAGGGAGTTGCAGTACAAATGTATTGTTGATTGTGGCAGGGCCAACAATAGTACAGTGCAACAGTAACGCAGTGGTTGATGGGTTGCATGTCAGACATCAACAACGCAGAGGGAGATGCTTTAGAGTCAGAGCATAGTGCAACAGGGCATATTTGTTAGAGCACATTCCTCACTAATAGGGAGTGTTGTTTTTTGGTAGCATCAGATGTGCTCTAAGTCTCAAATTTTGTGGAGAGGCTTAGACACATGCAGTAAAGATAACCCAAAAATTGTTTTGGGAAATTCCACCCAGAAACAATTTTATAAGAAAAATTAATTATTTTTAATGAAGACCCTAAATCTAACTTAGGAAAATAAAATAATTAATCAATATAAATGTAAACTGTGGGTGAAACTTCTAGATAAAGCAGATCAAGTCTAATATAATCTTAGCCATTGATTGGAGATCTAATCTCGGCCGTTGATTTGTCAACGAGGAGACTATAAAGGAAGGCTTGAGGGTCATTTGTAAGAAACACCGAAACGATCTAGTGATCAAATTTTCAGACGGAGCAAGCGCTCGGACGAAAACTTTGATCTAAGTGATTCTTGATTGTAGTTGAGGGGCAGAGACAATTTTGGAAATAGAATTTTCTCTGGGGCAAAGGATCAACAACAAAGAGGCAGAGAAAGTCGAAGAGGAGGCTGCGCAGAGGCCAAAGGGAGTGACACAACACCCAGAAGGGGTGACGCAGGGCCACGTAGGCCCCATGCATAGGCATCGCAGTTCTTCAACAGAAAGTCCGAATTTAGCTAGGGAAATCTAGATCTGAGCCGAGAAGGGCTGGCTTGATTTTTCAGATGGGATGAAAGATCACAGAATAGGGGTGATGCAGTTCCAGATCTGACCCCACGCAGGCCTACGCAGCTACTGCACAGAGGCAGCGTAGAGGGAGCTAGGGTTTCGTCATTTCAGCTACCAGATCAGTCAGGACTTGCAGAGTGAGGTATACTCACTGATTTCTTTCTCTGTCAGTATTCTCTGTAACTGATTTTTTCGGTGAGACAATTAGAGTTATATCCAGATTAATTGTTGCTTAATAAATAAAACCCTTAGATTTGCTGCACCGGTTTTCCCGCATTGGGTTTTTCCGGGGACGTTTGTCCAAAAACAACGATGTCCTGTGTGTGTGTGTAATTTTTCTTGCTCAATTTCTATTTTCACAAATGTATTTTAATGGGTGAAGGCTACTTCAATAACTGCTTCGATATTTTAAGAAGTAATCTTTTAATAACTTGTCAAATCAGATTTAGAAGTAGGAGAAGTAGTTCAACTTGTTGTAGTAGGGACTCCAAATCTAGGATCTAGGAATTTTCACATTCTTTTGGCTTCTTCTAACTTTACTCTGAGGTTGATGATTTCTTCTTCATTCCTTTTGTTGAGATTCTTTACCTCCTTCAATTCGGTTTCTAGAGAATTAACATTTTTCCTTTTTGCTTTGAGTTCTTTTATAATTCTGACAACTTTGTTTTGAAATTCGATTTCAGTCATTTCTTCTTCTTCATCTTCTTCTTTGTCAGATGCTTCCATATTGTTATTCTTAGCCATAAATAATACTCTTTCTTTGTTTTCTTCATCACTGTCACTTTCTTCTTCAGGCGAGGAACTATCTTCTTTGGACAGGAAGTTTTTCTTAAACCCTTTCTTCTTACCTTGGTTGTTGAAATTTCTTTGACCCTTCTTTCCTTTTGTAAATGCGTTATTCTTATGAGGGCACTTAGCAACAAAATGACCTATCTCACCACAGTTAAAACATACTAATGGAAGTTTTCCTTTATACTCACCTGTTTCTCTTTTCATCTTCCTTGTAATGTACGCAAATTCTTCATCTGAAAGTTCTACTTCTTCTTCTTCTTCCTCTTTGCAACAACTAGATCTAGGTTTGGATACCTGTTTGCCCTTCCCAGTTTTCTTGGATATTGTGAATGCTGTTTCTATATTAGATGAACCATATTCTTCCTCAATCCTCATTTCATAAGCGGTAAGTATCCCATGTGGTCCATCCATACTTAAGTTGCTTAGATCCGATCTATCTTCTAATACTGAAACCTTAGGATTAAATCTTGATGCAAGAGTTCTGAGGACTTTCTGAATAATGACCTTTTTGTCAACTAGTTCTCCTAATCCTTCCAAGGCATTTGTTATTTCATCTACACGTTGAAAGTAAGTTGCAATGTTTTCATCTTCTTTCATCCTTAGTTGTTCAAATTGAGCTCTGTAAATTTGAAGTTTTGCTTCCTTGACCTTCGAGTCTCCTGCATATATATTTTGAAGCTTGTCCCATAGCTCCTTAGCTATTTTACAACCCAATACCTTAACATAG
Source organism: Pinus albicaulis (assembly GCA_034641835.2). Lineage (NCBI taxonomy): Eukaryota > Viridiplantae > Streptophyta > Pinopsida > Pinales > Pinaceae > Pinus > Pinus albicaulis. Next base: position 1,313,041,128 of record CM076579.1, read on the forward strand.
ACATATTGAGTGAGTCCACTTATAATAAGATCCTTTGCTTTAGCGTCATTTGCGATATTTTTCTTACCTTGTTTATCTGTTGTTGCTTTATAGCCCTTTTTGACTATTTCCCAAACTTCATATCCTTGTGCCAGTAAATGAACCTGCATCCTTCCGCTCCATAGTGCATAGTTATCTCCATTAAATAGAGGAACTCTATTCTTGGTGTACTCCATGATCTCCTTCCAGTTGTTAAACTGCTCTTGAAGGAACAAAGCTTTGATACTACTTGTTGGGAATCAGGATTGTCGTTAAACCAAAACCCGCAGGTGTTAGTCAACGATTGCATCGCCAGAGATAAGGATCCATGAGAGGCGGTTAGTCCATGTCGCGAAACACACGGGGGAGCGTTGGTTTATCCAATGTCCAACAGAAGAAAATGACAGTTCTGAATCTCATTGAAAATGAGGTCATGGATCATGTCAAAGGATCTATCACCAAACCAGCAAAAGAAGATGCTCAAGAACTTGCAAAGTTTATGAAGGGGTAAGTTAGGGATCAAAGGATTCTCATTGAATCCATTAAGGATCCTCTCATCCTATATGTATCAAAACTTGAAACTTCAAAATAAATATATGACAAACTGGTAGAGTTGTATTCCATAAGCACTGCAGGGGAAGTTATCTCTCTAAAGAAAGAACTATACAAACTGAAGATGTTAAGGGAAGATGGAATAGCCTCATACTTTATGAGGATATCTGAAATCAGGGATCAACCTCAAGAACTGGGAGAAGTCATGTTTGATAGAGAAATGACTAGAGTAGTACTAAATGCACTACCGGAGGAGTTGGGTAACTTTTTGTCAAGTATTTATGAGAAGAAAGAAGCTACTCCATCCAATGAACTGTGGTCACTATGCAAGATTGAAGAATCAAGGCTAAAGGCAAAATATGATGTGGGATCAGGTGAGCAAAATCAGACAAAAAGAAAGGGAAATTTTGGAAAGTTTGGTCCTCCAAAAAAGAAGAAGAACATTGCTAAGATTCAATGCCTTATGAAGAAGTCCCAAAACATGAAGACTCTTGAATAACGAAAAGAAGTTCATGACATCGCAAAGGAGGATTTCTTCAAGCAGCTGGTTGTCCTATTATCTCCACCTAAGGAGCTGCTGTAGCCTGTAGGTCCCTAATTATGAGGGAGCCTGGAGACAAGTTTCTTACTTGGAAGAAACTTGTAAACAAAATTCCTAAGTCAAGTAGGAGCTTACGTGCATTCCTTTTGTAGGAATGAGTACATTCCTTTATTGGAATAGATATGTCATCCCTAATTATGAGGGAGAGATAGACACATCATTCTTGTCTTCACTTGGGAAGACAAAATGGAGGATTGGGTGAACATCTGGCATCCGATGCTTTTTGAGGATGTGTTAGGGCATCTAGGATAAGAGTAGTCGTATAGGACCGATATTCTTTGAGGACTGGGAATCCAAGGTAAGAATACTCCGAGTGGAACACACTCTGAGAACCTGGGTGTAGTATGTTCCGAGAGATACAATGATGAGGGTGTCTATACATCATTGGTCTTGCCAACATTGAGCTTAGATATCGTGGAGAGACAGAGCTATTAGTAAAGGCCTCGCTATGTGACAATGTTGGTTGATATGATGCTAAACAGATGGGTTACAAATTTGACTCTTGTGAGAATTCTTCAGATTGAGAATGACCAAGTACCATTATGAATACCTCCCCAGTTAAGAGGGAGTGTTGAAAAGTGTAACTAGGTTCGGTCTTCATATTGACATATGTAATTATGATTTTATGTAATTGATGAAATGAAGAAAATAAAATTATTTTTGTAGCACTTGATTCATGGGTTTCATGATCAAGAAATTTTATTTTAGTTAAGGTTCCCATTGTGAACCTTTGGGTTTTGTCATCTAGTCATAAAAGTCAAATTGAGTCAATGTCATGTATGAAGGACCCTTCTTGGGCATGTTACATATTTGTATAAGTCATTGAAAGAATCAAAAGACCCTCCAAGACAAGCACATGCATCTCCTAGCAAGTCAACTTCAAAACAGAATAAATGGTCTCCTCCAAATGACACGCTGGATCACCTTCCAATAAGTCGACTTATTTGATGGGGAAACAACTATAAATAGGACAGCTCGACCTCATTTCAGAATCATAATTTCGATCATCATCAAGTTTGCAATATGAAGTGCGAAGTTCATCAAGGAAGCCTATTATCAAGCGAAGAAGGGACAAGTATAAACCAAGATATTTTCTGGTCTGTCTTTGAGTTAATTTTCTCCACACGTGTGAGGAAGCATGAGATTAGTTGCAGTAGAAGAAGCCTGAGGAATTGCAGTCCTCTTGGGTAGCCGAGTTGGAAGAAGGTCAAGTCAAGAAGGAAGCCGAATCAAGCTAGAAGGAGACCCTATTCAAAGCGAAGGAAATCAAGGCATAAGGAAAGGTCTTATGCATGAGCTAGGGTTTCTGAATTAGGATTGCAGACCTAATTCAAGGAGGCCGAAAGTCTAAAGCAAAAGGAAGCTGAAGTTGAAGAGGAACTGAGAAGGAAGGAACATAAGGTTGACTATCGTTGACTAAAGGATCTCATCGAGGGAGCTTGTGTCTTGGTCTTGGAGTGGCAAGTAGGTCATGGGTCTTGGCCTTTCTATTCGTCAATTGAAGTCTCTATAAGAAGAAGAATTTGTTTGGGTTTTCCTCTTAAGTGGGAGAGGTTTTGGCCCTGGCTTATCGCCTATATTCTGTGTCTCTTGTCTCATTATGAATTATGCATTGGTAGTTGTTTGATGAAGAAGAACCCTAATAACTTAAGAAAGAGAAGTTCCTAATCTAAGAAAGTGAAAAGCATTCACAAGCAACTATCATAAGTAGAGAAATCAATTAAGCTTGATGCCCTAGATTTCTCAATAATTCCCCCCCTGAATTTTGCCTAAAAACAATAATGTATGAGTGGAAAAGCTTAATATTCAACCCTAGGGCCCTACTAATGCTATGTAATTAATAATAATGATAAATTTATTAAAGTAAAAGTGACATTTTCCTTTTAAATTTTTAATGTTATTGTAAATTGTTTCAGGATGTTTGAGAGTGATTCCAACCTCATTGGATTTCATATGGAGAAAGTAGAATTTTAGATCCTATTCAAAATCTAATAGCCTTAATGTTTATTTTTGAGTAGCTTGGGATGTACTCCAAGCCCTAGGGTTTGGGGATTGGAGGGCAAAGCGCCACAAGGGTCACTTGTGGGCTTGGAATCCAAGCATGGGGTTTTGCACAAATCGTGTTTTGGGGCATTTCCATGGAGCACTATTCACATGTGATGGCATGAGATGATAGAGGGCAGAAAGGAGAATCCAACGCTTCAAGAATCGTCGAATTCTGAGTTGTCCTTAGTGAGATATGAATTTTTGAAGTTATTAAATGGGTTTGCACATGAAGTGTCTAGGTTGCCCTAATGTTATTTAGGGGTGTGACAATTGTTCAAGCCCTTAAGATGACGTTTTGGGATCCCTTCTTTATGGTATATATAGAAAGTGATGTGAGGACTTATCCTCATCCATTTGGTGCAACACACAAGAAGAAAAGGAGCTCGTAGAGGGAGGATAATTCTTTGTGGAAGCTACAACAAGAAGAGGCTAGGGCAGCGAGGAGATAAGGGATTGTTTTCATGGCTAAACAGGGGATCGAGTTGCTGAAAGGAGGCCGAGGTTGCTTGCTGGGAAGGACAAGTTGGGAGACCTCAAACGCAGGTCAGTTTGGGAACTGTTTTAGGGACAAAAGACTAGTATGATGCTGATCGTATGCTATAGGTGGACTGTGTGCTAGGCCACAAGCTGTAGTACCACAATTAGGGTATGCGTAGGGTGGATTAAGGGCTCATATATGCCAGAACAACCACTTACTAAAGGAGTTGTCTCATGAAGGTGTTCCACAGTGAATTGAGGGTTGTTTGGTGAATGGTTTAAGGGTCATTGCACCATGTGGGTGCCCTAACCAGTCACAGTAAGGAACAATAGAAAACGCAACCTTGGAGAAGCAGTTGGATGTGTGTTGGGTTGGTGATTTTGGACCAGTATTGGATTAGTTTTGATAGCAGCCCGTGGGAGCCAATTTGGAGGTTTGATTGGGTGATCGAAAGCCTCTATAGGTGCAGATCTTGCAGTGTAGTATTGGGTGCCATTGATCTGGTGGAGGGAAGTGTGCTGGCTACCCAAAGTAGCCCTAGACGAGCTATCTTGAAGCAACGAAGAGGAGTTGAAGGTTGGGTGAAGATTGGTGTCGAAGTGCAGTGCCTTGATGGACAAAGGTGACTGCTAGCCTGGCAGATTGGAGCTCAGGAATTGGCCAACCTAGAGAGTAGATTGGATCAGCCCATGTACACCAAGCAGAAGTGACTTGCAACAGTGTTAGGTGGCAACACTCCTGGAGTCTCGATGTGTTGTCCTTTGAAGGACTAAGGGGTAGCTAGTGAGCAGTACGGAAGCGAAGGACCGACATGACAAGATACGACATCGAGTCTGATCAACAAAGTTTGTCATTGTATCTTGTATACCATAGACTGTTGTATTATTCAGATTTGGTTTAATATAACGAAGATTGGGTTGTACATTATTGTACAATTTTGTTAAAAATTGTGTATACTTGTGCATATTTGATTTACTGCTTTATATTTTTCGTTGTGCAAAGTAGTTCTGGTTGAGATTCTTGGTTTGGTAGCGTCAGTGATTCTAAGATTCTAATCTAGACCCAAGATCATGGAAATTCAACATGGTATCAGACCGTGTCTGAGCTACTTTGTAAGTTAGTGAATCACAATTGTGCGTAGCGAAGTACAACGTGAGAGGGAGTTGGTCACATTGTAGGTGACAATGTCGAAGTTGTAGGCAAGTCTCTGGTATGAGGACAGGTTGGAGGGGTTGTACAACTATAGTCCTTAGAAGGAAAGGATCAGGTTGGTCTTGCAGGTCAACATGATCTGGGATTTTGCCGAGAAAGTCATCAAGAAGCCAACCGACCCTGAGGCGCTGGAAATATATGAAGATTTGGATACGAAGGCGAGATTGATCATCCTAGATGGTGTGAAGGATGCCCTAATACCTCATTTGTCCGAGAAGTACACAACACATGAGATGTGGATGGCTCTTTACAATTTGTTCCAGAATAAGAAAGAGAATCGAGTATTGGTATTGGAGGACAAGTTGAAATCCACCAAGATGATAAAGGGTGAAGGAGTGCCTTTGTATTTGACGGTATTGTCTCAAGTCAGAGATGAGCTTGTTGTCGTTGGTGTGAAAATTTCAGATGGAGATATGGCGAGGATTTCCTTGAAAGGGTTCATCGAGGAATGGAAGCCCTTCATCAAAGGGATCATTTCCAGAGAGAAATTGCCAGACTGGAATAGGTTGTGGGATGACTTCATTTAGGAAGAGTTGCGAGACGAGGATCTTCATCCAAAGAAAGAGGGCAGATGAGGACGTGGCACTTGTAGCACGAATGAAGGGTAAGCAAAAGAAGGACTTGAGTAAAGTCAAGTGTTTCAATTGTGGCGAGATGGGTCATTTTTCGTCGAGATGTTCGATACAGAAGGGAGATGAGGAGAAGAGGAAAGGGAAGCAGGTCGTCAGTGTTGCCACTTCGGCTGAGATAGATGATCTCTCCAGGAGATTGGAGGAGGAGGACTTTGCTATGATCTCTCATTTCTCGCAGGGTACTGTTAGTGAGTGTTGATTTATGGTAGCATCATATGTGCTCTAGCTTTGTAACTTTGTATATAGGCTAGGACGCATGTATTCCATAAAAATCAGAAATGGTTTTGGAAAATTCCACTTAGAGATGGTTTAATTAAATTAATTAATCATTTTTTAATGTTTTCCTAAGTCTAAAATTAGGGAAACTGATTAATTAAAGGGTATTAATTAATTTAAGTGTGAATCTTCTAGAAAAAGTCATGGATCACCACCAAGTTAATCTTAGCCCTTGATTACTTTTTAATATTGGCCGTTGAAGGGTCAACGGAAGAATATAAGGAGGGTGAGGGGGCTATGGAAAACACATTGAGCACATTGAGCATTTGGCATTTTCGAGTTTGTGTGAGGAGACACAACTTTTGGTCATAATCAAATCACTAGGGTAGAGTTTGCTAAGTGATTTTGATTCAGTGATCAGATTCAGAGAGGGGCAGAAGTAGTAACTGGTCAGGAGGACCAGGAGTACATTACAAAGAGAGACAACGCAGTTTTCTGAAGGGGTGATGCAGTCCCTAAAGGGAATCACGCAGAAACAACGCAGTGTCTTCTAGAGTCAGTCCAGAGATAGCTAGAGGCTGGGGTTTCTGAGCCAGGAGGGCCAAAATCCAGTCTCAGATCAACTTGATCAGTTGCAGAGAGAGGTGACGCAGTTTCTTAGGCTTTCCCACGCAGGCTTACGCAGTTCCAGCGTAGGCACTCACGCAGAGGCAGAGAGGGGCTTCACCAGTGCTGTTTAGATCAGCCGGAGACTTGCAGAGTGAGGTATATTTCACAATTACATTTGCTGTCTAGATTTATCTGAAGGGTTTGCTGGATATTGGCACCCTAGTTGTACTCAAGATACTGCTGCTTAATAATATAAAACCCTTAGATCTGCTGCATCGGTTTTCCCGAATTGGGTTTTTCCGGGGACTTAGTCCAAAAATAATTGTGTCAAATGCAGATGTTTTTCATTGTATTTGTTCAGATTGTTTCAGCACTTAGATTTATTCCGCAACATTATTTGTGTAGACTGCTTCAAAAATTACTTCAATATTTCACTGTAATGAAATAATTATGAAACATAATAGGAGAAGTAATTCAAAATTGTTGCAGTAGGAATCTAGATTTAGGATTTTTCGCATGGTATCAGAGCTTATTCAAGCTGAAGTGCAGGGGAAACAAGAGTGAACCAGTAGATCAGCGCAGGAGAGACTGGGATCTGCATAAGTAGCAGCAAACCCTCCTAGAGATTACGCTGTCCAGGCCAGGAGGTAACCCAGTGCAGAAAAAGGCTCCCTCTGAGAGAGTTGACAGAGGGGTAAGCATTTTTTAGTTGCAAAAGAGGCGGCCTAGCAGACCAACATAGCTGAAGGACGCAGTTACTGCACAACAGTAAGAGCTGGTGCATAAAGCGTTAGAAAATTTCTGAAAAACACAGATTGGGGATTTCTTGATCTCAGAGAGTTTCTTACTCAAAGAAACTCAGTTTCTCCCGTGCAACAGCAGAAGCAGTGACTTAATCCACAAGGAGTGCGTAAGTCTAGCTGAGCAGAGGGTTAGAGAAAGAAATCGACAGTTGAGGAGATGGCCATCAACGGACTGCATGACCAAGATAGATTGGAGGGTGCCTCCAACTATGTCATTTGGAAATAAAGGATTGAGTTTCTCCTTGATGAGCATGATCTAAAAGCCCTCATAGACAATGCAGTTGCAGAACGTCTTGATGCAACACACCTGAGACAATTCAAGAAGAATATGGCAAGAGCCAAGCGATTGATCCTAGATGGTGTGAACGATCATATCGTACCTCACATAGCAGCTAAGAACACTGCTAGAGAGATGTGGGTAGGGCTAGAAAAGCTATACCAAGGATCTTCCAAGCAGCGGAAGATGTATTTGGAGGAGAAGATGCGTAATACCAGGATGAAGAAGGGAGAACGTTTTGACTCCTTCCTGTCCCGTATTCAGGATACCCGAGACTAGCTGTCAGTGGTGGGAGCTGCTCCTAGAGACTCGAAGCTGGTAAGGCTCACTCTGAACTCTGATTCAGAAGACTATCAGGTCTTTTTCCAGAGCATTCTGGGTAGAGAAAGGCTTCCAGGATGGGAAGCAATGTGGGCAGCCTTACAGTAAGAAGAGATGAGGAGAGACCTCCTCAAAATCCATTTGGAAGATGGAAGCAGTGGGTCAAAGGTCAAGAAGGAGGAAGAAGATAACACTGCCCTTGCATCAAAGGGGCAACAAAAGTAGAAGAAGAAAGATCCGTCTAAGATCAAATGCTTCCGGTGTGGGGAAATGGGACATTATGCCACACAATGGCCTCTTAAGAAAAAGGATAAAGAGGAGAAGGAAGATCCTCAAGCAGGAGCTGCCAATATTGAGGCAGAAAGAGATTGTGCTATATTAGCTCATATTTCGAAAGGAGAGAAATGGGATGACTTGGTGTTGTAGATCCAAAATCTACAGGTGGCAGGATCCTTGAGTATTTCCGAACTCTTGGATCACATGTGAGCTATGGCAGCCTAAAGACAGTAGCAGGATGGACAGTTACAGCAGAATATGAGAAGACAATGTAGTGGCTAGCAGTACTAGAGCCTGATCAACTCAGAGAGGGAGCAGAAACATCAATAGTTGAGCAGCAGTAGCGCAGTGTACACTGGTGCAGTGCAGTGCAGTGCAGAGCAGCAATAGCGCAGTTTTTCAAAGAGCTAGCGCAGAAGTTAGCAGCAGTCAGTCTTATTTTCCAGTTGCGGATTTACTTGTCCAATTTCGAATGTTTTTTCTGTTGCAATTAGCAACAGTGCAACAGTGCAACAACATCAGTGGTTGAGCAGCAGCAGCAGAGGAGTAGCAGCAGCGCAGTGCAACGTTGCACGAAGCGGGGATGCGGAAGCGTCATTTCCAAAAAATCTAGGAAGTGAAGTGTCTCGGAAGCGTGTACTATATATATATATATTTTTATTTTTATTTTTTTGCATTTATATTAAAAAAAACATCCAAAATACCAAATTACTTGTAGAAGATATGGAAGCATGTATATTGTACATAAATCAAGATAGATATGAACATCCATTGTACATTAATGATTAATTATTTGAGCATCAACCATTTAGATGCATCAACCATCTATAATCTAGATTCTTCTCCTCTTGTCTAGCCTTTGCCTCTACCTCGATTATCTAGGGACATTAGTCAAAATTGCCCAATTTTGATCAAACTAACTAATGCAAGCTTTAAAATATGATAGAAAGAACTTAACAAGCTTGATCGATGATTTTGACTTGATTGAAATGTAATTTTTTTCTAACGACATGACAAAGGAGTTCAACAATTAACACCACCAACAATAGGGTACATATAGGGCTTGGTTCTCTTGATTAAATGCTAATCACATACCCTCATACATGATATAATCGAATGAAATGCCACCATACCATTGATCCTGAAATCCTGGAAACTGTTAAGTCTGCTGAATTTTGAATAGGATATGAAATTCTATTTTCTCCATATGATGTCCGATCAGGCTGGAACCACTCTCAAACATCCTGAGTCATTTCATGGTAATGTTAAAAATTTAAGTAAAAGTGATCTCCTTTATTTTTCATTTTCATCCTTTTACTTAAATTTTTACTGAAAAAGATATAAGCTCTCTTTCACCTCCTTAGACCCTCATGGTAATGTTAAATTCTTAAAGTAAAAGTGATCTCATTTATTTTTCATTTTCATCCTTTTACTTTAAGAATTTAACATTACCATGAGGGTCTAAGGAGGTGAAAGAGAGCTTATATCTTTTTCATCCTATCTCTAACGCAACACTAACCCACCCTCTAACCCAACAACAGTTAAAAATTATTATTTAAAAAAAAAGAGTCATTTTTTTGCTGCATTAGTCGGATCCGTACGGTGTTGTATGGAACCGCTGGCGATCTGTACGGATCTGTACTGAAAGCGTAGTGGATCGTCGTACGGAAACACGGATCCAAAATTCCAGGAACCGCAATTTTTTTTCCGAAACGCGTTTCGGTGTACGGATCCCGTATGGTTCTGTACGGACTGTGTTTCGGGGGTTGGAGCTGCGGGGGGGGGGGCGTTTCCTGCAACATTGGCACAGTGCACAAGTGGTGCAGCGCAGTGCAGAGTAGTGCTCACGTAGTGCAACAACATGGTTGCAGAATTCAGAGGGAGTTGCAGTACAGTGGTAGTTGGCAGCAGTATGCAGAGTCAAAAACAATACAAATGCAACATTTTCTTGTGCAGTGTTGGTGAGCAACATCAACAGCACAGCAACAGATGTTCCAGAAGTCAGAGTAGCACATTGAGTTGTTTTGCTAGAGCACTTTCCTCGCTAAGAGGGAGTGTTGATTTATGGTAGCATCAGATGTGCTCTAGCCTTGTAACTTTGTATATAGGCTAGGACACATGTATTCCATAAAACCCAGAAATGGTTTTGGAAAATTCCACTTAGAGATGGTTTAATTAAATTAATTAATCATTTTTTAATGTTTTCCTAAGTCTAAACTTAGGGAAACTAATTAATTAAAGGGTATTAAGTGTGAATCTTCTAGAAAAAGTCATGGATCACCTGCAAGTTAATATTAGCCCTTGATTACGTTTTAATATTGGCCGTTGAAGGGTCAAAAGAAGAATATAAGGAGGGTGAGGGGCCTATGGAAAACACATTGAGCACATTGAGCATTTGGCATTTTCGAGTTTGTGTGAGGAGACATAGCTTTTGGTCAGAATTGAATCACTAGGGCAGGGTTTGCTAAGTGATTTTGATTCAGTGATCAGATTCAGAGAGGGGCAGAAGAAGTAACTGGTCAGGAGGACTAGGAGTACAGTACAGAGAGAGACAACACTTACGTAGAGAGAGACAACACAGTTTTCTGAAAGGGTGACGTAGTCCTTGAAGGGAATCACGTAGAAACAACACAGTGTCTTCCAAAGTCAGTCCGGAGATAGCTAGAGGTTGGGGTTTCTAAGCCAGGAGGGCCAAATCCAGTCTCAGATCAGGTTGATCAGTTGCAGAGAGAGGTGACGCAATTTTTGAGGCTTGCCCACGCAGGCTTACGCAGTTCCAGCGTAGGCACTCACGTAGAGGCAAAGAGGGGCTTCACTAGCACTGTTTAGATAAACTAGAGACTTGCAGAGTGAGGTATATCTCACAATTACATTTGCTGTCTGGATTTATCTGAAGGGTTTGCCGGATATTGGCACCCTAGTTGTACTCAAGATACTGCTGGTTAATAATATAAAACCCTCAGATCTGCTGCACCGGTTTTCCTGAGTTGGGTTTTTCCGGGGACTTAGTCCAAAAATAACTGTGTCAAATGTGGATGTTTTTCATTGTATTTTGTTCAGATTGTTTTAGTACTTAGATTTATTCCACAACATTATTTGTGTACACTGCTTCAGAAATTACTTCAATATTTCACTGTAATGAAATAATTATGAAACATAATAGGAGAAGTAATTTAGAATTGTTGCAGTAGGAATTCAGATTTAGGTTTTTTCACAACGAGGATGGATGGTACGTGTACAGTGGTGTGACGACACATATGACAGGGTCATAGGAGATTTTTGAGACTCTAGCTGAATGGGACTCGAAGTTGCACATGGTGTTGGGCGACAAGAGTCAGTTGGAGATCCAAGGATCGGGTGTTGTGCCATTTAGGATGGAGACAAGACGAGTGATGCGGGTCTAGGATGTACTATTTGTACTGGGACTCAGATATAGCGTGATTTCTATATTGATGATCGAGAAGAAGGGGTTTGAGGTCTTGTTCCAGGATGGGAAGGCAAGACTCAGACCTAGAGGCTCTATCTCTGACGGGATTGTACTTGGAGTTAGAGAGCATGGTCTCTACAGGTTGATGGGCAAGGCTGAGGATCATGGAAAGAAGAAGAAGAAAGTAGAGCAGGTGTAGGTGCAGGCTTCAGAAGGACATGTACAGGTTCCAGTGAAGAAGGTCCATTTTCCAGAGGCTCAGAGGGAGTCGAGTTCTAGCGAGAGCTTGCAGGTTCAGAGGGAGAATTTGTAGCCCAAGAAGAGTGCGTGGTCAGTGGGGAGCAAGGGTGCTTCCACATCTACCAAGAAGGAATCATGGAGAGATAGGAAAGTGATACAGGAGAAGAAGAAGAAGCAGGATGCTTCCAACAGTGACAGTGACACTTTCGAGAGAGGTGTAGTTCATAGAACAGGGATTGTTGCGATTGTGAGCACCAAGAGTTGGGCGAGTGTTGTGAGTAGTGATGTGTGAAAATTTCTAAATATAAGTTATAGAAATTCTACTTCAAAAATCTGATTTATATTACCTACTTGTTTTCATTAATTTAACAAGTTATTTTATGAATACATCAAGAAAATATTAATGTAAATACACTGTAGCCTACACAACTATACAGATCAAGTACTGAAAAATGAATGAGGCATTCAAACAAAGGACACACTTATTTTCGGACAAACTTCCGTGGAAAAACCCAATGTGGGAAAACCGGTGCAGCAGTTCTGAGGGTTTATATTATTTAGCAGCAACAATGTGAGTACATCTAGGGTTCCATAATCTAGCTCACCCAACTAAGAATATCCTTGGCAGACAGAAAAATCGTGAGCTTTACCTCACTCTGGTGAAACCTTAGCTGCCTCTGCGTAGTAGATGTGTAGGCCTGCGTGGGTCTAGCTGAAGACTGTGTCACCCCTTCTCTACGTTGATCTGCCTCTCTGAAAATCGAGTTTCAGACCTGCCGGCTTAGAAACCCTGATCTCCAGCAATTTCTGGACTATCCCTTGGAGTCACTGTGCAGCCCCTGCATGGGCCTGCATCACCCTCTTTGGAGTTTGTGTCACCTCTCTTGGTGGCTGTGCTGGTCCCTCTGTTGTCTCTATTGCCTCTCTGCAATGTACTCTTGGTCCTCCGACCAACAACTGCTTCTGCCCCTCACTGCTGCACTGAATCACTCAGATCTGATCTTCATCCAAGTACTGCTTCGTCAGAAGAATTCGATCTCTAGATTCAGACTCGGTGTGTGTTCTCCAATTGACCCTCAAGCCTTCCTTTATACTTTTCTTGTTGATGAATCAACGACCGTGATCTGATCTCTAATCGACGACTAAGATTAGAAAAGACTTGAACTTCGTCACTTAGAACATTCCCACCCACATTTAAATGAATTCACTTTAATTATTTTATTTCCCTTAGTTTTAACTTAGGCTCCATTTAAAATAATTAATTATTTGAATAACTTAAGCTCCGGGTGGAATTTCTCCAAACGATTTCTGGGTCTTGGAGATCTCATGTGTTCTAGCCCCTCCACAAAATTTCAGAGCTAGAGCATATCCGATGCTACCCAAAAATCAACATGATGATGATCATGAGTTACTTCCTAGTCTTGGAAGTACCTCCCTCGCTAAGAGGGAGTGTTGATTTTTGAGTAGCTTGGGAGGTACTCCAAGCCCTAGGGTTTCGAGGATTGGAGGTCAAAGCACCACAAGGGTCACTTGTGGGCTTGGAACCCAAGCATGGGGTTTTGCACCAATAGTGTTTTGGGGCCTCCATGGAGCACTTTGGACATGTGATGGCATGAGATGATAGAGGGTGGAAAGGAGAATCCAACGCTTCGAGAATCGTCGAATTCCAAGTTGTCTTTAGTGAGATATGAATTTTGAAGTTGTTGAATGGGTTTGCACATGAAGTATCTACATCGGCCTAATGTTATTTAGGTGTGTGACAGCTGTTCAATCCCTTAAGATGACGTTTTGGGAGCCCTTCTTTATGGGATATATAGAAGGTGATGTGAGGACTTATCCTCATCCATTTGGTGCAACACACAAGAAGAAAAGGAGCTCTTAGAGGGAGGATAATTCTCTGTGGAAGCTGCAACAAGAAGAGGCTAGAGCAGCTAGGAGATACGAGACTGTTTTCAGGGCTAAACAAGGGACGAGATTGCTGAAAGGAGGCAGAGGCTTCTTGATGGGAAGGCCGGGTAGGGAGACCTCAAATGCAGGTTTGTTTGGGCATTGTTTTAGGGACAAAAGTCTAGTATGATGTTGGCCGTATGCTATAGGTGGGCTATGTGCTAGGCCACAAGCCTTAGCATCACAGTTAGGGTATGCGTAGGGTGGACTAAGGGGTCATATATGCCCAGAACAACAACGTACTAAAGGAGCTGTCTCATGAAGGTGTGCCGCAATCAATTGAGGGTTGTTTGGTGAATGGTATAAGGGATGTTTCCCCATGTGGGTTCCCTAACTAGTCACAGTAAGGAACAATTGCAAATGCAGACTTGGAGCAATAATTGGATGTGTGTTGGGTCTGTGATTTTGGACTAATATTGGATCAATTTTGATAGCAACCCGTGGGAGCCAATTTGGAGGTTTGATTGGGTGATAAAAAGCCTCCATAGGTGCAGATCTTGCAGTGTAGTATTGGGTGCCATTGATCTAGTGGAGGGAAGTCTGTTGGCTACCCAAAGTAGCCCTAGACGAGCTATCTTGAAGTGACGAAGAGGAGCAGAAGGTTGGGTGAAGATTGGTGCCAAAGTGTGTTGGAAAATCTATATAGGTGGCACTTAAACAATTTTCCTTTAATGACATTAACGTGTGATATTTTCATTATTAGCATTTGATCTCTTAGTTGTCTTTTCTTATCATCAAGATTAATGCCAAGCAAACAAATAAAGGATAACACAAGATATAGGCATGCTGCCAGGGGAAAAATCCCCCTCGAGGGGAAAACCCAGTCACAAAATTCTTCCTTCATTAGATTCAAGACAAGAAGACCATGACCCTGACAAACTAATCTAGACTCCCTCCATCAAGTCATTGTTATTCTTCCTTTCACTGTATCTGCAAACCAACACTGTGTGAACACCAAATCACTATGAGACCTTCTGAGGTCACTGTAATACCACCGAACTGGAATGGCACTGAGACTGCGAGATCCTTCTTACTAAGGTAGCACCAAACTGTGGTAGTCCCACCGAAATTGTGAGACCAAACTGTAATGTCATTGAACCTTTGTGACTGTAATTACATCAAGATCTCCTTATTGAGGTTTTTCCAAGCCCTTATCACTGAGGTAAGACAGAACCCTTAACGTTGTACCGAGCTGTGGCTCCTATGATAATACCGAGACCCTCTTCTGTGGTGACACCGAGACCTTAATCATTGAAGAAGCACCGAAACTTGCCTTCAACGAAATCTCCGAACCTGCAACTACTTCCGAGTTCGGTGATATCCGAACTACAGAGATAATCCAAATTTTTGTGATAGTAATTTGATCAAAGGTTACACTCCTTTATATAGTTGTTCATCCATAGAAAATGAGCTGACATGATACACGTGAAGAGATGCGTCTATTATTTCAGGCCGACATGAACTTGATGAGGAAAACCGACTTGTAGATCATTTGTTTGAGGCCGACTTAAGAACGTTGGAGAGGAGGATGACTTGATGGATGAGTACAAACAACAAATTGACTTTGACTTAATCCTAAAGCCTTCAATGGAGGCTTGACCTATAACCATTGACCCAAGCATAACAAGTCAATTTAACAATAATAAAATTCTTTTCCTTTGACAAATATATTACATTTTTGACTCAAGTATAATAATGAAGACTGAACCTAGTTATATTCTTCAACAAAGTGCAGTGCCTTTATGGACAAAGGTGACTGCTAGCCTGACAGATTGGAGCTCGGGAATTGGCCAACCTAGAGAGAAGTATGGATCAACCCATGTACACCAAGCAGAAGTGACTTGTAGAAGTGTTAGGTGGCAGCCCTCTTGGAGTCTCGATGTGTTGTCCTTTGAAGGACTAAGGGGCAGCTAGTGAGAAGTACGGAAGCGAAGGACCGACAGGACAAGATACGACATCGAGTCTGATCAACAAAGCTTGTCATTGTATCTTGTATACCATAGACTGTTGTATTATTCAGATTTGGTTTAATATAACGAAGATTGGGTTGTACATTACTGTACAATTTTGTTAAAAATTGTGTATACTTGTGCATATGTGATTTACTACTTTATATTTTCCGCTGTGCAAAGTTGTTCTAGTTGAGATTCTTGGTTTGGTAGCGCCAGTGATTCTAAGAATCTAACCTAGACCCAAGATCGTGGAAATTCAACACTTAACAATTTTCAAGATTTCAGGATGGTGGGGGGGGGGGGGCTTACAACGTTTCCATTGGATTCTATCATGTATGAGGGTATGGAACTAACATTCAATTAAAAGCACCAATCCCTATATGTACCTTGATGTTGGTGGCATTGATCGTTGAACTCCTTTGTCATGACCCTAGTAAATGTTTAGAAATCAATGCTAGTAGTTTAGGGTATGATTTATTTTTTCTTGATAATTACTTCTGAATTATGTTGGCTTCTTTTACTTCTTTATTATATTATCTTTCATCAAGAAATTACCAAATTATGTGTGTATGAAGATCACAAAAACATGAGACAAGATGTAGGCACTCTGTCACGGAAAAACCCCTCGCTAGGGGGAAACCTAGTCAAAATCTCTTCCGTCAATAGTTTTTCCTGAGACTCTTCAACCTAGACACAAATCTCCTCCACACCAAGTCAACCTTCTCTTTGATCCATAACTTTGACCTTGTAGTGGCAACAACAATTCAACCCAACAACTTCGACTTGCCAACAACTGGCAGCAACAATAGCTTTGACTTGATAAAAGACTTCGATCTCCTAAAGTAGCCCACACAAGGGAGAGATAGATAGACCAAAATTTCAGTTTTCTTCTTCTCTTCTTCCTTAGCCATACTCGCACTTCTTTTAGCCTTCTTCTCCTACTTCGCACTTTTCCCAACTTTTTCTTTGATATTGAACTTGTGAGTGAGGGTGTGTCCAAATGAATTTGAACTGCTTCAATATATACCCTTTTGGTGAGGTCGAATTGCCTAGTTTGAGGCCGACTTGATTTCCTTGAGACTGACTTGGTGTGGAGGTGACATAATACATTTTTGACTCAAAAATAATTCTTTTTACATGATTCGAAAGCCCAAGAAGGGTCTTATAAAAGGTACAATGACTGTACTGACTCAATATTAATCCTAGGAGTCCATAATGGAGACTCTGACTAATAAAAATGATGACCCAAGCATGAAACCCATGCTTTAATAAGTCGTCGTAATAATAATAAAATAATTTTTTTTCATTCTTTTGACAAGTACATTACATAATGACTCTATTACATTTTTGAAGACCGAACCTAGTTACATTTTTCAACACTCCCTCTTAACTAGGGAGGTATTCATAGGGAAGATCTCAAGCTATATGAACTATGAAGAGTTTAGGCACCACAATGCCATGGACTAGATTCCTAACTAGGGCAATCTATCTAAGTGGGACTAAGATGGACTAAAGCTTTCAACCTCTCTAGGTACCATCAAGCTTACTTGCTAACCATCAACTCGGGGATCCAGGTGCGTATCCGAGGTTAGAGCTCCAAGACCTACGCCACCCTCCCTACTTTGGGATCTAGACATCAACACATAGTGCTGACCTGATGTCCTCCCAGGCAAGGCTTCACTCACAAAGCATCAACAAATCTCTTCCAAAGTTTTATCAACAAGATCAACAATATCTATTAAACCAAAAATTTTCTTAAGATATTCAAACTTCTTATTAGGAAGAGACTTTGTTAGTATGTCAACTCCCTGTTCATCTGTCGAGGCATACTCTAACTCCACGATCCCATCCTACACCAAGTTCTTGATATAGTGGAACTTATTGTTGATATGCTTTGTCCTAGCATGAAACACGAGATCTCCAGACATATTGATGCAGCATTGGTTGTCACAATTGATTACAGTAGGACCTAGAGGCTTCTCAAACAAATATGTTAGAAGCTTCCTCAACCATACAACCTCCTTTCCTACTTCACATGCAACCACATACTCTATCTCAGCACTACTCAACGCAACGAGATCTTGCTTCCTACTCATCCATGAGACCATAACAACTCCCAAACTAAAGCATCCACCTGATGTGCTTCTTCCATCAGACTCATTGCCATCCCAATCAAATTCTGTGAAGCCAATTAGCTTGACTTCCTTGCTATCATACTTTAGGCAGTGATGTATAATGCCACAAAGATATCTCAATATTTGATTGGTAGCTATCCAGTGATCATGATGAGGCTCCAACTGAAATTGATTAAGAATGTTCACAGCAAAACATATATCGGGCCTAGTATTTACCAGATACATCAGGGAACCCACCAACTTTCGATAGAAGGTAGGGCCTGTTGGAAAGTGTAACTAGGTTCGGTCTTCATAATGACTTGTAATTATGAATTTATTTAATGAAGAAGACAAAGATAATAAAATTTATTTTGTAAAGCTTGCCTCATGGGTTTCATGGGCAAGGAGTTTTTATTATAGGTCAAAGACTTATTCTTGATGTCTTTAGGGATTTTTCATCTTGTCATAAATATATGATTTAGAGTCATGTATATGAAGTGTTGTTACACTTGTAAAAAGACAATTTTGTTGATGTAAAATATGCTCCAAGACCTTGTCAATATGCTCCTTGAAGTCGGCTCAATTCACGTTGAAGATCCAACCTTATGCATGTCGGCGTAGACACTTATTCAAGTCGACTTCATAGCAAAAGGTCATGTTGGCCTAGAGGAAGAAAGACAACCTCTATATATAAGAGGTCTGCAGCCTCACATTATCACCATTAGTTTGGTTGAGTTTTGAGATACAAGTATGAGTTAGGGCTGTGATTTAAAGCGAAGAAAGTGTCTATACAATGAAGGAAGAAGAAACAGGTCCAACGAAGGAAAGGAGGATCAATCCATATCTGTTTTGACCTCGCATCTCTTTGATCACCTCAGGAAGGCCGAGGGTTGTGGCAAGACTATGATCAAGTGTTAAAAGGAAATACGTAGAAGGAAGTCAAGCCAACGAGATGGGTTGCAAGGTGTGCAAGGAATTCTTGTATTGATCTATACTGCAGATATATCTGAAAGGAGACAAAAGTATACACAGTGTAAGGAAGGGATTCTACAACAAACACAAGAGCTCGGTCTTGGTCATCATAGGTGCAGACAGAAGATCGAGGAAGACAGAATAGAAGCACTTCACATGGGGCAGCTAGATTAGGGAATGAGTCTCTCTAGCATTGGTGCAACATAGTGCAAAAAGGGAATATCAACATAAGGAGTCGAAAAGAGCAGTGACAAGGGTCTTGGAGGAATATTGGTGTCAAGGGTATTTGTCATCGTCTTGGTACTCGTCAATTAAATATCTATAAGAAGAATTGTTTTTGGGTTTTCCTCTCCAAGAGGGAGAGGTTTTGGCCCTGGCTTGAAGAGCCTAAACTCTATGTCTCTTGTGTTTTGATGATTGACTTGATGAAAGACATAATAATCTAACGAAGATAAGATCTAAGTAAAATAATCATAACAAGTTCACAAGTAATTATCATAATTGAGAAATTGAATTAAACGCCCTAATTTCTCAACATGGTATCAGAGATAAGGTGTTGAAGACAAAGAAGGGCAGTTTAGCAAGAAGACACAAGGATCAAAGCTTTAAGGAAGTCATCAAGGATTAAAGTTTTCTAGAAGGCATCAAATCTAAAGAAAGGGATCTTCATTGAAGAGTCAATCTTCAAATCTAAGAAGATCTTCACTCATTCAAGGAGCAGTTTGCAGAAATTGGAGAAGTCCTCAAGCCATCTCAAGAAGACAAAAGATCTTACTTAAAGGACTTATACATTAAGGTCCTTTCAAGAGGAAAAGAAAGATCTAGGAGGTGATCTTTATCTTCAAGGAATCTAAAGCTATCCCATGATTGAAGCCAAGTCAACACTATTGGAGACATCATCAAATCATCATTTTGCTGAAGTCATCATCAAGCCATCCTTGATCATCATCATCATCAAGGATCCAAGGTGATCTACCGCTTTACACCACTCCTGCTGCTATTTACATCATCATCAATAGGGAAGTTGGTAGAATAAGAAAAGCATCTACTCAAGTAAATATATTTATGACTTCATCTGAATATGTAAAAATTTCTTTTTGCAAAGAAAGCAACAAACTAGTTGGGGTTTCAAACTTTCTTGCATGGAAGAAAAGGATAGATCTAAACCTTATTGAGAATGAAGTCATGGACTATATCAAAGGGTCAACAACTAGACCTTCCAAAGAAGATACTCAAGCACATGCCAAATACATGAAGGGAGACATAAGAAGCCCAGAGGATTCTTATAGAATCCATAAAGGACTCTCTCATCCCCTATGTATCAAAACTAGAATCTTCAAAAGAAATATATGACAAATTGGTGGAGCTGTTCTTGGTGAGTACTGCAGGGGAAGTAATATCTCTGAGACAAGAACTATACAAGTTGAAGATGTGAAGAGAGGAAGGAATCACTTCATATTTTATGACGATTTCTGAAATGCGAGATCAACTTAAGGAATTGGGAGAAGTAATGCCTGATAGAGAAATGACTACAGTGGTGCTGAATGCTCTACCAGAGGGATGGGGAAAGTTCACTTCAAGTATCTAAGGGAAGAAAGAAGCAACACCATTCTAGGATCTATGGTCTTTTTGTAAGATAAAAGAGACGAGGTTAAAAGCTAAAGTTGATATAGGATCAAATGAAGAGAATCAATCCTATAGGAAAGATTTGGTAAGTTTGGTCCTTAGAAGAAAAGAAGAAACATGATAAGTTACGATGCTATGGATGTAATGAACTTGGGCATTATAAGAAGGATTGTCCCAAATCTAATAAGGACAAGAGGAAAAAGGAAGAAGCCCATATCACCGGATAAGTGGAAGAACCAAATTCAAAGAAACCTAAGAAAAAAGAAGTGAAAGATCTTTATTATGATTGAGATAATCTTCCTCTTTAAAGAGGTATCTGTTGGTTGTAAAATAGTATGTTAGGAAGCATTAGAGAGATACATCACTTTAGAATTGGCACCACGATGGAAGCATCAAGGGAGTACTTGTCATAGGAGGATGTCTGAAAACATTTATATGACATCTATGCTATGAGATAAAAGTGGCTCCTGGGAACCACACCGAAAACAACATTTATATAAGATAGTCATCTAGATCAAGGGTCATCATTCAATAATCATTATGGAAACATATGATAACATTTTCTAATGGAGTCCTCTTTGGATTCATTGGTTCAAAAGAAAACAAAAGGTTTCATCAATAATTCTAACTTGCAAAATTATGGGATTGGATATGATGACATATTGATAGAAGGTCAAGGGATTGAAACTCTTCACTCCAAGGAAAATTGCTGCAGGATAAGTCAAAAGGAAGAAAATGAGGTATATATATTTTTGTTGACACTAAATGTTGTATAGACAGGTAATATGGTTGCAGGTAGAAGAAGTATGATCAAAGAAAGCAGAAACTCTTCCGATGCACATGTTGTCAATAGACATGTTCCACACCAGATGAAATCAACATAATATGTCCTCATATGGAATATGAAGTGATTGTACATTATCAAGGAGTTGCACATTGGAAGTTCCTGGAAATGGAATGAAATTGTGTGGAGAAAGAAAGGGGAAGAGATCGTGAGAAACACAACCATGATCAGAGGCAGTCAACATCCAAAGAAAGCCAAGAAAACTTGACTAGAAAATCTCCTGGGAAGATATGTAGACTCTGATGAGAAGTCCAGAAAAGATGGAGACCATTGACAATACATATCTTTTGGAGATATGTCAATTTGTACGAAGAATGCCGATGCCTACAAGAAGGATGTCATGGTAAAAGATCATCATTAAGGTAACTTTTGATTTAAGTATTTATAACTGAATGATATCTGATGAGCTTATGCAGGGCTGTCAAAGGGAAGTATATGTCTTCCATAGGTCGATAACCATATGGTAGGATGAAAGATCCTTGGAAGAAATATGGTTCAAATAAAGGCATTATGACATGAAGCTAGATCAGATGAGAAGATTGATGGATCACTTTCAGACAGAATGAAGACATGACTCATGAATGAAAGTAATGGATGATCTGTGCCCTAATTAAGAGATCCCAAAGATGAAGACTCATTAACATCGAAGAAAGGAGCTCTTCATGAGCAGCTGGGTGTTTTCATTATTGCTGCTTCAGGTCCCTGATTAAGAGGGAGCCTGGTAATAAGTTTCTTACTTGGAAGAAACTCGGTAATTCCTAAGCCAAAAGGAAACTTAGGTACATTCCTTGTATAGGAATGAGTACATTCCCTTGTAAAATATGTCCTCCCTATTTGAGAGGGAGAGATAGACACATCATTTTGGCCTTCACTTGGAAGACAGAATGCGGGATTGGGTAATCATATGGCTTCCGATACTCTTTTGGGGATGTATTAGGGCATCCAAGAAAAGAGTAGTCGTGGAAGGACAGATATCCTGTGAGGACTGGGACTCCAACAGTAAGAATGGTCCAAAAGGTCATACTCGGTGAACACCTGGGTGGAGTATGCACCTTGTAGACAATGATGATGGTGTTTATAATCATTGGTCTCGCCAACATTGTAGCTCATGGTCTCGTGGAGAGATGGATCTGTTAGTCAAGGCCTTGCACCGTGACAATGCTAGTTAATATGATGCTATAACAGATGGATTACCAATCAACTTCTTCTTATGAGATTCTTTAGATTGAGAGTGACCATGTACCATTATGAATACCTCCCTAGTTAAGAGGGAGTGTTGGAAAGTGTAACTAGGTTCGGTCTGTTGAAAAGTGTAACTAGGTCGGTCTTCATGTTGACTATTTAATTGTGTATTTATGTAAAGAAGAATACAAAGATAATAAAATATATTTTGTTGTACTTGCTTCATGGGTTTCATGAGCAAGATTTATTATGTAGATAGACTTCTTCTTGATGTCTATTAGGTTTGAGTCTTCTAGGTATAAAATATAATTAAGTGTCATATATATGAAGGATCTAGTCTAGCAATAAATGCTCCAAGACCTTGTGGAATAAGGGCACCTAACAGCTCTCAAACAACGTTGAAGACAAGCTCTTAACAACCCTCAAGACAACCCTTATTCAACGCTGGAAAATAATGTGTTAAAGTCAGCTTACAATCTTTGTTAAAGTTGGCCTAAATGTTTGTTGAAGGATCAGCCTAAAAGCCAGTCTGGGCACTGTATATATAACATATGTTTTGCGGCCATTTGGAGGATAGAAAAGTGCGGATTTAGCTTTGCAATTTCCACAGAAAGATTGCAGATTTCCTGGGGATAAAATTGCGGATTTCAGAGGACTTGTTCAGGGTGTAAAGTGCGGATATAAAGACGGAAGATTTGCAGACTGTTTTGTGACATGAAGTGCGGATTTTCAAACAATGAAAAGTGCAGATTTCAGGCAGTGAAAAGTGCAGTGAAAAGTGCGGATTTCAGAGGTGAACAAGTGTGGATCTTAGAGGTTAGAAGGGTGCGGTTTTCAGAGGTTAGAGAAGTGCGAATTTTCAGTAAGAACAGAAACAAGTATAGGGTTCACATTCTGAAGCAGTGGATAAAGCTAATGTGCATGCAAAGGATGAGATCTCGAATGATCTTATAATCAATAAGGAGTATCTCAAGATAAATTTGGAGAACGAGTTCTCTAATGTTGGTGCAGGTCGGTGCACGTTGGTGAAGAAAAGAAAGATCAGCGTTGGAGGAAGACTTAGAAGCAGTGTCAAGGTCTTGGAGGCATTCATAGGTCAAGGGTCTGAGTCTTGGTCATGGTAATTGTCATTTGAAGATCTATAAGAAGAATTCTTTGCGAGTTTTCCTTTCCAAGAGGGAGATGTTTTGCCCTGGCTCTAGGAGCCTAATCTTGTGTCTCGTTTATTTTGATAATTGACTTGATGAAAGACTAAAAAAGATAACGAAGAGAAGACACAAGTAACTCACAAGTAATTATCAAGAAGAGAATTTTTATTAAACACCAACCCTCTAAATTCTCAACATGGTTTCAGAGCTAAGGTGGTAATCTCAAGGGCTGCTTGACAAAGGAGACACTCCAGGAAGCGAAGATCAAAGTTTGGGTTGAAAAATTAAATAAGTTTGCAAAGGAAGACTCTCTAGCTACTTCAAGAAAGATCTCCTATCTCATTCAAAGGATCAAATCGATCAAGAAAGTAATATTTGACCATCAAAGATTCACATTCAAAACTTTGTTAGAAGAAGGACCTCAACTTCTGAAGATATCCTTCATCAAGGATTCAAGAACACCCACATTGAAGATTTCTATCTTAGAAAAAACTCTTGACTTAATTTTCAAACATCATCAAGGAAGCTACAAGCCACTCTATTCAAGTAAGTATCTATGGCCTTACTTAAATCTGTCAAGATGACTTATTGTAAAGAAAGCAAAAAATTGGTTGGGTCATCAAACTTTAGTACATGGAAGAAGAGGACAAATTTGAATCTAATTGAAGACAAAGTTATGGACTACATTAAGGGATCAACATTTCAACCATCCAAAGAAGATGCTCCAGCTCATGACAAATACATGAAGGGAGAAATCTGAGCCCAAAGGATTCTTATAGAATCCATCAAGGACTCAATCATTCCCTATGTGTCAAAACTAAAGTCTGCTAAAGAAATATATGAGAAACTGGTGGAGCTATTCTCTGTGAGTACTGTAGGAGAAGCAACCTCTCTGAGACAAGAACTATATAAAATGAACTTGTCAAGGGAAGAAGGAATCACTCCATAGTTTATGAGGATTTCTGAAATAAGAGATCATCTGCAGGAACTGGGAGAAGTAATGTCTGACACTGAGATGACTACAGTGGTGCTGAATGCTCTACCAGAGGAATGGGGAAAATTCACCTCAAGTTTATATGGGAAGAAAGAAGCCACTCCATTCCATGATTTATGGTCTCTATGTAAAATAGAGGAAACAAGACTAAAAGCAAAAGCTGATACAAGACCAAGTGAAGAGAATCAAGCCTTTGCAGCCACATATAGGAAGAAAGGAAGATTCGGAAAATTTGGTCCTCAGAATAAAAGAAGGAATATGGACAACGTATGATGCTTTGGATGTAATGAACTTGGGCATTATAAAAGAGATTGTCCTAAATCTAACAAGGACAAGAGGAAAACGGAAGAAGCCCATATCTCAGATGTGAGGAAAGAACCAGATGCAAAGAATTCTAAGCAAGAAGAAGCAAGGGATCTTTACTATGATTGAGATCATCTTCTCCTTTAAGAGATTTCTTTTGGTTGTAAAATAGTACGATAGGAAGCAATGTATATTATAGCATCATGATAAAAAGCATGTTAGGTGCTCTTAGTGAATCAACTCCGGGAAAAACTCTATGATAACATTACTATTGGAAAGCAGTCATCAAGATCAAGGGTCATCATGGAAACTGAATTCTGGTATGTGATGACATATTGATGGAGCAGACCAAGGGAATGAAGGCCTTCATTCTAGAGAAATTGCTACAAGATGACTCAAGGGGAAAATGTATGAGGTATGTATATATGCTGACACTGAATCCTGTAAAGTCATGTCATATGGTTGTAGGTAATAAACTTCCATATTTAGAAGTATGATCTATGAAGAAGAATCTCTCGGTGCACTGGCAGATGAAATCAACATAATATGTTCTCATGGAATATGAGGTGGTTGTATATGAACGAGAAATTGAAAATTTATAAGTTCCTGGGAATGAAAAAAGTGCAGAAAGGAAGAGATCATGAAATGCAACCATGTCAAGAGGCAATTATCATCCGGGAGCCAAGAAGATGTGACTAGGAGATCTCCTGGGAGGATATGTAGACTCTGATAGAAGTCTGGTAAATAAGAAGACCCTTGACAAAGCATATCATTAGGAGATTTGTCAACCTAAATAAAGGATGTCGATGCCTACAGGAAGATGTCACGGTGAAAGATCATCACTGAGGTAACTTTTGTTTTTAAAAGTTCATACGTATATGTTTATTTGGATGAATTTGTGCAGGGCTGCTAATCATGAAAAAGGATGTAAGATCCTTGGAGATGATTCGAAAGGAAGCAGCATGGCATAAAAGGTGGACTAGATAAGAAAGACAGATAAATCACTTTCTGGTAGATGACATGACTCATGAATGAAAGTAATGGATGATTTGTGCCCTATGGAGCTAAAGTTGAAGATTCCTCAATATCGAAATCCATGACATCAAGGGGAGGAACTCTTCATGAGCAGCTGGGTGTCTCACCATTGCTGCTGAAGGTCTCTGATTGAGAGGGAGCCTGACGATCAGTTTCTTGCTTGAAGGAAATTGGGTAATTCCTAAGAATGAGCTTAGGTACATTCCTTATACAAGAATGAGTACATTCCCTTGTGGAATAGTGTTGAGAATTTGAAGCGCTAGAGATTAATACAAATTCTCTTCTTTGATAATTACTTGTGAGCTTGCTTGAGTTACATATGTCTTTCTTTCTTTAGCTTAGTTAGTCTTTCATCAGGTTAATTATCAACATGCACAAGACACAAAATTAGGCTCCTAGAGCCAGGGAAAAACCTCTCCCTCTTGGAGAGGAAAACCCACAAAGAATTCCTCTTATAGATCTACAAATGAAAAGTACCATGACCCAGACTCAAACCCTTGACCTAGATATGCTTCCAAGACCTTGATATAGCTTCTTCAGATGATCCAAAACTCGACTCTTCTCCTTTATAACAATCTGCACTGTTCTGCACTTAACCTAGAGAACTTGGTCTCTTAGATGATCCAAAACTCGACTCTTCTCCTTTATAACAATCTGCACTGTTCTGCACTTAACCTAGAGAACTCGGTCTCTTTTCACACCTTCCAAATTGATCTCTTTCTATGCACTATGTGAGTGAATATACTTCAAGACCTTCGTTAAACAAATTTGCACTTGGACTGCTGTACTTTTGTGTCACGCTGTCTCTGAATTCTGCATCCTTCTTTTCTTATATAAACATCATATATATATATTAGCTTCCTGACCCTTAACTCATAAAAAAATCCGTACTATTACTTCTTCCTGAAGTCTGCAATATAGTTCAGAGAAATCCGCAAATATTATCACTTTAGTTTGTCTCCCTTAACCTTCAATCTCATTCGCATATTTCTGTCACAAGTCCGAACTTTTCCTTGTCTTTTATCCGCACTTTTTCTTGTTGTTTTTCGCACTTTTTCCTCAGAGAGATCCGTAGTTATTGTTGTCCAAATGGCCGCAGAACAGGTTTATATATACAGTGCTAAGACTGGCTTTTAGGCCGACCCTTCAACCAACATTTAGGTCGACTTTCACAAAGGATGTAAGCTGTCTTTAACATATTATTTTCCAGCGCTGAATAAGGCTGTCTTGAGGGTGTTTAGGAGAATGTCTTCAACATTGTTTGAGGGCTGTTAGGTGCTCTTCTTCCATAAGGTCTTGGAGCATATAGCTAGACTAGATCTTTCATGAATATGACACTTAATTCAAACCTAATGGACATCAAGAAGTCCATCTACTTAATAAATCTTGCTCATGAAACCCATGAAGCAAGTTCAACAAAAATATATATATTATTATTTTGACTTCTTCTTTTTCATAAGTACATTATTACATAGTCAACATGAAGACCGACCTAGTTACCCTTTTCAACAAATAGGTCCTCCCTGGCTGAGAGGGAGAGATAGACACATCGTTCTGGTCTTCTCTTGGGAAGACATAATGGAGGATTGGGTAATCATCTGGCATTCAATACTCTTTGAGAATGTGTTAGGGCATTCAAGATAAGAGTAGTCGGGGACCGAT
Organism: Pinus albicaulis; assembly: GCA_034641835.2. Lineage (NCBI taxonomy): Eukaryota > Viridiplantae > Streptophyta > Pinopsida > Pinales > Pinaceae > Pinus > Pinus albicaulis. The sequence continues at coordinate 1,313,068,615 of CM076579.1, forward strand.
ATTCTTTGAGGGGTAGCTACCCAAGAGAAGAATAGTCCAAGAAGGTCATACTTTGGGAACACCCGGGTGGAGTATGTACCTTGGAGAGACAATGGCTATGGTGTCTATAAGTCATGTGTCTCGCCAACATTGTAGCGCATTGTCTCGTTGAGAGATGGGGTTGTTAGTCAAGGCCTTGCACTAGGACAATGCTAGTTGATATGATGCCATACATATGTGATTACCAATCCGATTATTCTTATGAGATTCTTCAGTTTGAAAGTGACCATGTACTTGTATGAATACATCCCTAGTTAAGAGGGAGTGTTGAAAAGCGTAACTAGCTCGGTCTTCATGTTGACTATGTAATTGTGTATTTATGTAAAGAAGAAGACAAAGATAATAAAATATATTTTGTTGTACTTGCTTCATGGGTTTCATGAGCAAGATTTCTTACGTAGATAGACTTCTTCTTGATTTCTATTAGGTTTGAGTCTTCTAGGCATAAAATATAATTAAGTGTCATATTCATGAAGGATCTAGTCTAGCAATAAATGCTCCGAGACCTTGTGGAAGAAGGGCACATAACAACCCTCAAGACAACCCTTATTCAACGCTGGAAAATAATGTGTTAAAGTCAGATTACAATCTTTGTTAAAGTCGGCCTAAATGTTTGTTGAAGGGTCGGCCTAAAAGCTAGTCTGGGCACTGTATATATAACATCTGTTCTGCGGCCATTTGGAGGATAGAAAAGTGCGGATTTAGCTTTGCAATTTCCACAGAAAGATTGCGGATTTCCTGAGGATAAAATTGCGGATTTCTGAGGACTTGTTCAGGGTGTAAAGTGCGGATATAAAGACGGAAGATTTGCAGACTGTTTTGTGACATGAAGTGCAGATTTTCAAACAATGAAAAGTGCAGATTTCAGGCAGTGAAAAGTGCAGTGAAAAGTGCGGATTTCAGAGGTGAACAAGTGTGGATCTTAGAGGTTAAAAGGGTGCAATTTTCGGAGGTTAGAGAAGTGCGAATTTTCAGTAAGAACAGAAACAAGTACAGGGTTCACATTCTGAAGCAGTGGATAAAGCTGATGTGCATGCAAAGGATGAGATATCGAATGATCTTATAATCAATAAGGAGTATCTCAAGATAAATTTGGAGAACGAGTTCTCTAATGTTGGTGCAGGTCAGTGCACTTTGGTGAAGAAAAGAAAGATCAGCGTTGGAAGAAGACTTAGAAGCAGTGTCAAGGTCTTGGAGGCATTCATAGGTCAAGGGTCTGAGTCTTGGTCATGGTACTTGTCATTTGAAGATCTATAAGAAGAATTCTTTGCGGGTTTTCCTCTCCAAGAGGGAGAGGTTTTGCCCTGGATCTAGGAGCCTAATCTTGTGTCTTGTTTATTTTGGTAATTGACTTGATGAAAGACTAAACAAGATAACGAAGAGAAGACATAAGTAACTCCCTAGTAATTATCAAGAAGAGAATTTGTATTAAACACCAGCCCTCTAAATTCTCAACACGGTCTTCATAATGACTTGAAATTATGAATTTATGTAATGAACAAGACAAAGATAATAAAATGTATTTTCCAAAGCTTACCTCATGGGTTTCATGGGCAAGGAATTTTTATTATAGGTCAAAGACTTCTTCTTGATGTCTTTAGGGATTTGTCACCTTGCCATAAATATATAATTTAGAGTAATGTATATGAAGTGTTGTTACACTTGTAAAAATACAGTTTTGTTGATGTAAAATATGCTCCGAGACCTTGTCAATATGCTCCTTGAAGTCGTCTCAATTCATGTTGAAGATCCAACCTTATGCATGTCGACCTACACACTTATTCAAGACGGCTTCCTAGCAAAAAGTCATGTTGGCCTAGAGGAAGAAAGACAACCTCTATATATAAGAGGTCTGTGACCTCACATTATCACCATCAGTTCGGTTAAGTTCTGAGATATAAGTACGATCTAGGGCTTTGATTTAAAGCGAAGAAAGTGTCTAAACAACGAAGGAAGAAGAAATAGTTCCATCGAAGGAAAGGAGGATCAATCCATCTCTGTTTTGATCTCGCATCTCAGTGATCACCTCAGGAAGGCCGAGGGTTGTGACAAGACTGTGATCAAGTGCTAAAAGGAAATACGTAGAAGGAAGTCAAGCTAGCGAGAAAGGTTGCAAGGTGTGCAAGGAACTGTTGTCTTGGTCTATACTCTAGATATCTCTGAAAGGAGACAAAAGTATACACAGTGTAAGGAAGGGATTCTACAACAAACACAAGAGCTCGGTCTTGGTCATCATAGGTGCAGACAAAAGGTCGAGGAGGAATTTCTTGGAGGCCGAGGAAGACAAAATAGAAGCACTTCACTTGGGGTAGCTAAATCAGAGATCGAGTCTATCTAGCATTGGTGCAACATAGTGCAGAAAGGGAAGATCAACATAAGGAGCCGAAAAGATTAGTGACAAGGGTCTTGGAGGCATATTGGTGTCAAGGGTCTTTGTCATGGTCTTGGTAATTGTCATTTAAAGATCTATAAGAAGAATTGTTTTTGGTCTCCAAGAGGGAGAGGTTTTGGCCCTGGCTTGAAGAGCCTAAACTCTGTATCTCTTGTGTTTTGATAATTGACTTGATGAAAGACATAATAAGCTAACGAAGATAAGATCTAAGTAAAAGAAGCATAATAGGTTCACAAGTAATTATCATGATTGAGAAATTGAATTAAACGCACTATCTTAACTGGGTCCACGAGACTCGAGTCAGAGCTCCTCAACTTCTTGAGATTGGTGATCATAGGAGTAGTCATGGGCTTGGAATCCATCATCCCAAATTTCTGCAACAACTAGATGATGTACTTTCCTTGCCCCAAATATATCTCCCCAGGCTTCTGCCATACTTCAAGACCTAAGTAATAGTGCATTATTCCTAGATCCTTCATCTCAAATTCAACTGCCAGCATCTTCTTGCATTCTCAAATCCTTTGCTCCACAGTAGTGGTGAATAGATCATCCACATATAGTAGAATCATGACTGGCTCATTATCCTTCACCTTGATGTAGATATTTGGATCAACAAAATTGTTCACAAACCCAATTCTTAGAAGGTATGCATCCATTCTTGCATACCATGCCCTAGATGCTTGCTTCAAACCATATAGGACCTTCTTGAGTCGACATACATGAGTGTCTCTATTATCTACCTCAAAGCCTTCGAGTTGCTCTATGTATACTTCCTCATCAATGGTCCCATTTAGAAATGCTGTCTTCACATCCATTTGATGGATATTCCATCCCATGGTGGTAGCCAATGAAACCAAGGATCTAATAGTAGTTTACATTGTAGTGGGTCTAAAGGTTTCTTCATAATATATGCCTTCCTTTTGAGAGAAACCCTTGCAACAAATGTGACTATGTATTTGTCTATACTTCCATCAACATCATGCTTGATCTTATAAGTCCATTTAGAGGTGACAAATGATTTGTCACTAGGTCTAGGAACGATCTCCCAAACCCCATTCTTCATGATGGATTGATATTCTTCCTGCATTGCTTTCTTCCAAACCTCTTGATGAGAAGCTTCTTCGAATGTAGATGGTTTAGCTTCAATTAGTCTTGTTATATATGCAACATATCCAGAGTATCTCTTCGGCCTTTTGCTTTCTCTAAAGGTTCCTTTCGCAATTTCATGTCCTTTAGTGTCTTCAAGGGTCGCTTTTAACCAATTTATCCTTTTCCTAATGGTTGGTATGATCATAGGTTGAATAGGCTCACTTGGTCTTTCTTCTTCTTCTTGAATAGTAGTAGGATTTTCGTGGTGTACTTCTTCTTCGAATATAGGTATGTCTTCGTCATCAGAATCAATATGAATGTCCTTGGATCTTTTGTAGGCTTGATTTTCATCAAATATGACATCCCTGTTTACTTCAATATGTCTTCCTTCCTTGATGTAGATTCTATATGCTTTTGAGGAGAGACTATAACCAACGAAGATTCCTTTTATGCTTGTAGAGTCTAACTTCTTTCGCTTGTCTTTTGGAACGTGGATGTAGGCAAGATTCCCAAAGATTCGGAGATGATCCACACTCGACTTCTTTCCTTTGAATGCTTCCTTAGGTGTGATGTTCTCAAGAATTCTATGAGGGCTTCTATTTTGAATGTATACCTTTTGTCATCGCTGCTTTTCCCAATAAGAATTTTGGTAAGTCTTGATCAAGGAGCATTGTTCGAATGCCTTCTTCAATTGACCTGTTCTTTCATTCAGCTATCCCATTTTGTTCGGGATAGTAGGGAACAATGAACTCCCTCTTAATTCCTACTTCTTTACAATATGCAATCAATTCTTTAGTAGTGTATTCCCCACCATCATCGGATCTCAGAGTTTTTATTCTTCTTTCGGTTAGGGTTTCCACTTCAGATCTAAACTCCTTGAACTTTTCAAATATTTCATCCTTCTTCTTGAGAAGGTAGAGCCATGTCTTTCTAGAATGATCATCTATGAATGTTACATAGTAAAGATGACCTCCAAGTGATTTGTCAGACATGGGTACACACACATCAGAATGAATGAGGTCTAATATTTCTTTAGACCTTGTTTCACTATTTGAAAATGGTTTTCTTATATGTTTACCAAAAGAGCATCCCTTGCAGACTCCTTCACAATCTTATTTGATATTTGGGATGCCATGAACTAGTTGATTAAGAGTAGGAATGACCTTGTAATGTAGATGACCAAATATCCTATGCCATAGCTCAATGCGATTGATTTCCATATGAACCAAAGATTGAGGAGGTGGTGTAATGACTCTATATAAGCTTCCTTCACGAACCCCAATAACCCTAGCTTTATCGATACTTGATTCTTTTCCCCAAACCAAAACTTTTCCATCAACAAATGCAACTCTATCCCCTTTATCTTATAAACAAGAAATGGAAAGAAAATTATTTTTCAAACCTGGAACATGTAGTATATTGTTGAGATGTAGCTTAGCTCCATTCTCCAGCTTCAAAGATGTAGATCCCAGGCCTCTAAAAACATAGCTTTTGTTGTCTCCCAATTCCATTGCATGAGAAGATGGTTCCTTTGATAGAGTGAGAAGTTGTTTGCTTTCTCCTGTCATGTGTCTTGATGCTCCACTATCAATAATCCATGCATTATCATTCACTAAGAGATCCTGTAAGAGCAACCAAGAACCCTTGACTCTTGACCTTGTTGAATAAGTAGTGGAAGATCTTCTTGATCCTGCTTCCTGCAATATTGAATCCCATTCTTATATAACTTGTCATAGAGGTTGTAAAGTTTAAACATTTCCTTTGAGCTAATAGAGTGATATTCAATCTTCCTTGACCTTAGCTCTGATACCATGTTGAGAAATCAATGCTAGTAGTTTAGGGTTTGATTTCTTCTTTCTTGATAATTACTTGTGAATTATGTTGGCTTCTTTTACTTCTTTATTATATTATCTTTCATCAAGCAATTACCAAATTATGCGTGTATGAAGATCACAAAAACATGAGACACAAGATGTAGGCACTCCAGCAGCGCAAAACTCCTCGCTAGGGGAAAACCCAGTTAAAATCTCTGACTTCAAAAGTTTTTCCTGAGACTCTTCAACCTAGACACAGACCTCCTCCACACCAAGTTAGCCTTCGCTTTGATCCAAAACTTCGACCTTGTAGCAGCAGCAGCATTTCGACCCCACGACTTCAACTTGGCAGCAGCAGACAACAACTGGCAGCAGCAGCAGCGTCGACTTGATAAAAGACTTCGATCTCCTAAAGTAGCCCACACGAGAGAGAGATAGATAGACCAAAATTTCAATTTTCTTCTTCTCTTCCTTAGCCAAACTCGCACTTCTTTAGATTCTAGAATTATGAAATCAATGTAGATTCTAGAATGATGAATGATGAATTTGAATCACTGAATACAATATTTTACTATTTCTATTTCATTGAATCATTTATGATGTATGAATCAATGTATGTCATTATTGAATCGTGTTTATAAAATATATATACATCGATGTCACCCTGCGCCCCCCCCCCCCGAATTTCCCTAAAATTTGGAGGTGCTCCCACACGTCCCTTCAGTGTGTCTCCCTGTTTCCGCACCCCCCTGTCTTGAAAACTTGGTGGAACATTGGTTAGCTATATTCATCTACTTCCAGAGCTACTGAGCCATTTCCTTTGTTACATCAAACTTTTGCTGAATTTCTATTCTGTCTTCCTCAATAGCAAAGAATCGAGACTGGATGGCTGTGCTATCTTTATTCCAGGCATCCACCTGGATGCAAGGATTGCTACTGCTTGCCATTGTGGCTTTCTTTATAATTTTAATATGACAGCTACAGGAACCCAGCAGAAGACAGAGAGAAGAATGAGCAGAAAGAAGGGTGGGGACCATCTTATAGGGAAGACCACATACTAGTCATCACCTGCATCATGTTTCCTTTGGTATGGAAAACTAGAAGCCCTGATACCATTGTTACTAGTCAACTCTTCCTGCTTAAAAGAATAGTAAAAAGAAGAATTCGATAATTGGCAGTGAATGTGCAATGCATGCTTAATCAATAGGAAAATATGATATTCAAGTCAAAGATTATTTGCACAGAACGTAGCCCTAAATGATTAGTGTTATGTTTTGACATCGACATACAATTTAGTAATTCCACCCCAATCTATATGTCCACAGGCACATGATAACTATGTTTATTGCCAGGGAGCTCATTATGACAATAGGTAGTGATAACAAGTAGAGTTGTGCCAATGACACAACTCCCTCAACTTAGCTCGAATTTTCGTGTTACCCATTTGATGTCAGCTCTAGTAATGAAATGGCACAATAAGAAGCATAGCCAATGACCCTGTCCACTCTTGGTTCAAGAAACATATACAAAACTACAGATAGATACTAATTTCCACCAGCTAAGATTTGATGTGATTAGCATGGACTTACCTCTGGTCAGTCCGTATCCACAATGCACTGCAACTTAATGCATCATCCTAGGGAAATATGTAACTATGGTTCATGATGGTAAAAATATGTATGGAAAAAATATAACTGCCACGTCAATGACATGGTATCCTGCTATTGGGCATGTATAAGGACATGGATAATAGACAAAGATATACTTTCTCAACTACATATTGTTATTTGGCCAAACAAATTGATACGATATGCTAGTCCCATAGCTGAAAACTTGAGAACAAAAATACTGCGATCGGAATTTATGTCATCAATCATTTCTAGTCCCAATGGTAGCTCGATATTATTTTTTCACAGTACAAATTCATCATAAATGCACAAGTCACGGTTATAAATGCACTAAATATAAATTTTCCTATCATAATTGCATATTTTGTGTTCATAAATGCATGTTTCAGAGCCATAATTGCAGGTTGCTAAGTCAATTTATAACCACATGTTAAGGGTCTCAGATGTGGAGAATATGCAGGTTACCACGGTAAATGCAGGTACCATGGGTCTCGTAAGTAAGTCAATTGGAGGTTGCAGTCATATTATGTAAACCATTGGTCATGAATGTTGTAATTTGTATATACTATATAGATCCAGTGTCATTTAAATTTCCAAAATATGCGGGGGTCCTGTCAATAAACATGGGTTATTGATTCCACCTGTACAAAATTCAAATATGTAGGCCGTGAGAATAATGTGCTATTATAAATGCCCATATCTACCATCAATGCAGTCACAGACATTATACCTTAATAAAATCAAGGTTTGCAGATTTGAGAAGGTCCTTAAGGACCACATATTCTAAATATAAATCACCCTGGTAAATCTGCAAGCTGCTTCAATTAATGCACCACAAATGCTCCTAAGTAGCACATCAATGCAAATTGTTCCTAATAAAACATGACAATAAGTAGCTCATTATCATTATGTCCCATGAGCCAACAGAAAAGGCAAGACAAGCATGGAGAATGGTACTGTCACAAAAAATGGCCTGGGGTATCACAAAGGCACTCTAAATACTCATGTTATTCCACGAGAATGAAAAATATGAAGGATAAAATGAGGAGCTGATAAAATATTTACACCACTTCTCTGCATTGGACACCTTTCCGGCTAACAAAGTGTTCCTGCAGGTGTATCTGGTTATTTTAATCAATGCCTTGAATCTGGCTTGGGCAACTTGTCCGTACGAGATGTATCTTTTCAACTCTAATTTTCTTTGAATCTTAACTATAATTTTACTATAATTCTTCATACCCAGTTATTCTTAATCGTTATTTAGAATCAAACCATAGTTAATCAAAGACATTGCCAAGCAAATATCCACTTGTACAGTTGTACCTGTACGCAAATAACCTTTTTTACCTATTTGTGGGCATCCTTATCTAAATGCAATTGCTTCCACATGTAGCTATAGGCTTCTATATTCAATTATGAAGCAAATTGCTGGGGGTAATTTTTTCCCTCAAATCATAGGTAGGGTAAATGTTGTAAAGTTACTTTAGATTTCATGTCTATACTTGATAGGAGCCTGATTTTAACATAATAACTCAATGGTTGATCATAGTGCCTTTGTCCAAGGTGATTATGCCACATTGTGGCAGTAAGTATTTTGATCCTGTTTTATGCTAATCTGCATGGCAATATGTCTGACAATAAGTAGTTCTTGAATTTGAAGAGAAGCTCCAAATGTGCTATAGTTGGTGTTCTGACCAGAGGATCTTGGGCAACAATAACTTGTTTTCCATGATAGTTTATCATGGGTCATGTATTTCTCAATAAATTGAAACAATGTAGCATCTTGCTATTGTTACCGTGGCTGAGATATTCTTGTGAAGTTAGCCTCTCTCTCTCTCTCTCTCTATATATATATATATATATAAGAGGTTGTCGTTGACAAACTATTACATCAATAATCTGAAGGTTAAGTATCATCAACATGCAAGCTAGAACAATATCAGTGATTAGGCTGCAATAAATGACGCACTTAGTGTTTATGTTTGTAGCTTCATATAGGTACTTCCACGTAGGTCTTAAGTGCTTAGACATGTGCAAGTTGTCCAAACTTCAAAACCTTCAACCTGCAAAATTACTGTAATCAAATGATTTATTAAAGTAATTGTTTTTTATAAGAAAAGTGAGATTAATGTAATGAAATGCAAAGGTTATTTGCATTAGTGAATTAGATGAATCTCAGCCATTGATCTCAAGCAAGTTGAGATTTAATCTCAACCATTGATCACTATGGAGATTAGGGTTGTGGATTCCGTCAATAACTCAAGCTTATAAAAGCAAGGCTAGGTGAAGGAGGAAGACACACAAGAGACATTGAGTGATTGACTCACAAAGAACAATTATTAAAGGAGATCTTAGCAAGGGTGAAGAAGGACTCTCATCCAATGATCCAAGTCCAATGGGGGAGAGTGGAAGCAGGTAGCAGCAAGAGGAGTGAAACCCAACGGCCAGAAATCAAAGGATAGATTTATGGGCAGCCAAGCAGCAGTTTGCAGATCGTACAAGGAAGCAGGTACAACAACGTTCGTTGGGCCGTACAACAAAAAGTCATGCGGACAGGGTGATAGAACTATAGAGCAGCTGCTGTATAGTGGAATTGTATAATATATAGCAATGCGACAGTACATCTGCATGGCCACACAACAGAGCCACGCAATTTCATATAGAGGGTTGTACAACAGGTCAGCAAGTAGAGGGTTGTTCTAGAATTTTTTTGAGGGTTGTACATGCCGTATAGTGCCCAGTACATTGATAAATAGTTTGATGTAGCTTTTATTTTTCTCAGTGAGCCATTTAACTAGTACGGGAGCCCTTGCATGTTCTGAATTTAATTAATATACAACAGATTTGAAGGGTAGAAAATTCTGTATGTGCAAAATATGGATCGATATCATATTTTTTGGAGCGGGGGTCCTGGGTCTAACAACAAGGCTGAAATTATGTCTCTTTGGGGTGGTCTCTTCTTTGCCTGTGATGCTCAGATTCAGATCATTAGTATATATGGGGACTCTAAATTGATCATAGGATGGGTTACAAATGAATACCAAATGATGTCTCCATGTCTTCAGGGTTGGATGGACAGAGTTCGTCGGCTGTGGAATAGATTAGGTTGTCCTGCTATTTCCCATGTAATCCGTGAAAACAATACTCGTGCTGACCGTCTCTCCAAAAGGGGTCTTCGGGCTGATTATGGATCCATGTCTGTTGAATATTACAGTGACGGGGCACTGGTTGAAAATTATTCTGTCCCTATTCCATGAGTAATAGTTTCTACAGTATATCCTTTCGGCGATTGTTTTTTGCATCTTTTCCAATCCTTAGATTTTTTGTAACTGGGTGTTTACCATATGCTTCAATCTCGGTCTTCAACTTTCTCAATGCCCTATTTTTTGTATCAAAAAGGTTCATCTATCAGACCCATGAAGGATATCTGGTCTAAACCTCTACATGATGATACGATTAAGTCATTTTAACAACCTAACAAGCGAGCCTGATGACGAGATTACAAGCGACCCGGTTAAAATTTTCAAGCGAGCCTGTTTTCACAGTTACTGATTATTTTCGCCTGAAACGCATATCCAGTCAGATATCATCAGTTCAAGCGAGCCTGTTTATTCACACACGAGGAACTTGATGGGTCTCACAGGTCGGAAAGGGACATCTTTCTCCCAAGCGAGCCTGAGCAACGTATTCACTACTCTCTGGGATGCGCTATCATTCAGATCTCTCCTTCAACAAGGAACTCTCATTTCACAATTGCTTACTCTGCTTTTAAATTTTTATTCATAAGTATAGCCTGTGTATGTCTTTTCTACCGATCATTGTCCTCGCTCATCATGTTCTATTGTCAAGATCAGAAATCTGTGTAAAGGGATGTATCTAACACCACCAAGATGGGGCTGTCAGATTACGAGCTCACAAATTTGCTCTTTCATCACGAGCTCTATATGTTTCTGGCATAATTATGATCTCTATCTATCTCTCGGTAGTAATGAGAGTTTTGTTGAACATGTACTGTTTATATTTTCAATATAATCAACGTTTTTTTCTTCTGGAAAAAAGAAGAGTAATATTGGTTTCATTTTGTTTCTGCTGAAAATTATTTTATTTATTAGTTAAAATTCCTGCAGTGCATTTTGTTCAGTAAACTATTGTTCAAGTTAATTCACAACAAGTAATTTACTACTAAATATCTTGCTAGTTGTTGGGATTAAGGAAATTTAACATGGTATCAGAGTTTTTTTTCTCAGTTGAAGAAATCACGCCTGAAGCAGCTCTCAAGCATACTATTGTTCAAGTTAATTCACAACAAGTAATTTACTGCTAAATATCTTGCTAGTTGTTGGGATTAAGGAAATTTAACATGGTATCAGAGTTTTTTTTCTCAGTTGAAGAAATCACGCCTAAAGCAACTCTCAAGCATACATAGTCCTGCCCGAGATTGGACCATGGGACCTGTGGGAGCAAACCCCCACAGATAGCCACTGCACCACATCCTCGGGACTTACATGGTATTAGAGCTTACACCTTGAAATGGAGGTTGATTTCAAAGTTTGCACAGTAGATCAGCCAACGTTTAAATTGGTGGAGCTGTACACTTCAAAGGGTGAGAGGGAGGCTGTACAATTCATGTAGTTTAGCAATAGTGAAATTTTTGTGGGTGTTTGAAAGGACCAAAACACAGATCCATGGTAATTTGTAGTAGATCTATCAAATTTGCAAGGAGATCTGACATATTTATAAACCAACAATATTTTTTATTCTTGTGGGTGTTTGGAGGTGTTGATTTTTCAAGTGCAATAGATATAAGCACTAATTTCTGAAATACTGATAATTACTTCTAATGATGTAGATATTCTTTTAACACTTTGAACAATTTATCATTAAGCAATTACACTTCAGAAATTCTACTATAAATGCACAAGGATACTAGATAGTAGATATCACAATGCACAAAGAAAATACAAGATTTACCCTAGGAGAACCTACTTGGGGGAAAAACCCAACCACCTTTTGTAATATTCCTAATGGAAAATTAACAATGATAACATAAAACATTCGAATACATCACACATTTTTTTTCTTCAGAATTTAACACATGAACCAGAAAATATGTACCAACTTCATAAACTGGCCAAATCTTATTATATGACAATGTTGTGGTACAAATAGTTGGAGAAAATGCACCTGAGCTTGCACACAACAAGCTACAAGCACCAGGTGATAAGTACTAGCAAATGCAACAACTGCAATAGCAAGTTCCTCCAGAAAACTGCGCTATTGCTCCAAGATTGCACTGTTGCCTGACTTCGGCCTTTGATTTACCCATTGAAAATTGCCCAAAAAATTCTAGGAATTTGGGAAAGTGATCTTCGCCCAAAACCCAGAAAAACCAAGAAATAGGTTCCTCTAATTCCAAGCTTCAAAATCTGACCTTTTGCAGCTTGGCCCTCCTCCAATTTCAATTTCTTTTACAACAGCTGCTGCTGTCAATCACTGCCCTTCAAGATCCCAACAAACCTCCTCAAATGAACCTCCAAACAATCCCCTAGCACCTCAGCGCCAAAATCCCTCCAAGGCAGCTCCCACAAATGAGCCTCCTCTAATCACTGCGCAGTCCAGGGAAGTGCTTATGCAGTCTCTATGTATACTGGTTGATAAATGCGTAAAGATTGCTCCTCTAAGGTTGCTATTGCTGCTACACTCCATAAATGGGTCCTTAGTCACTCCTGTAGCTCCTCCAGTGAATCTCCCAGCAACTCCACTCCACAATAGCAAGATGGCTCCAGCCACTGTGCAGTAGAGGCTTTAGACTGCGTCCCAATCTCTCCAGAAAAGCATAGAACATGTAGGTACTCACTCCTTCGGTCTCAAGGCAAGGAAAATGCCTCCCTTGGGTGACACTCGAAGTCCACCGAAGAAAGGTTGAGTTTCACTCCTTGGAAGCTCTTGTGTTGAACATCACAACGTTGACTCAACTAAGCAGCGAAGGCAATTCGATTTCTTCAATAGGAAAAAGATGCAAATGACTCCTCCATTCCTTCCTTTTATAATTGTTGGGCATGCATTCCTTGTGGGTCCCTCCACAAATATGATTTTCCCAAAGGAATTTGAATTCCTTTATCCACTAATGCACATTTCCTATGGGTCCCATATTCCATTAGCAATCGAATTTATTTGTTTCTCCTATGTTGGCCACCAAAACTGCCTTGCGTTAACTTTAATCAAAATTGACAAAATTTAATTTCCCAAGACGTTAGGAAAAATCTAGGAAGGGACATTACTCCTTAGAGAAATTCTTTAGTTCAACAAGAGGTACACCTAATTCTGCTAGTCAATATGATGGTCAAACTGACTTGCAATGCTATGATCAAGCTTAGTCAACCAACCCTCTTGTCAAGACAATTTTCTGCCCAACAACCTCGGCCCTCTTTGATTTGTCTAGGCCGAAATTTGGCCTTCCAAAATCTGCCCAAAAACTTGGCCCTGCTGCCCAAAATTTCAGCCCTGCTGCCCAAATTTTCAGCCTTGCTATCCAAAAATTTGACCTACTCTCCAAAATATGCCTAGAAAGTCACAATTTTGAAGTCAAGAAGAGAGGGAGAAATGCTAGAAATGAATTTGTCCTTCTTTGTCCTTCTCCTTCTTTGCTTGGATGCCCAGAATATATCTTGTTATTGAAGAGATCGAATGGTGCCTTGTGGAGGAGGTAAAGTTCCTTATATAAAATGATCTGCCTGTCTGAATGGGTGTCTTTTCACTAGTACCTGTTAGAAAATCAGAAAGGCATAACTATTTTCTTATTCTTGATAATTACTTGTGATGTTTATTGTTATTACAATTCTTTATATCTTTTTTCTTTTAGTTCATCAAACAATTACCAAAGCAACAACACATAAAACAATAAACACCAATTGTAGGCACTATGCCAGGGAAAAACCCCACTCGAGGGGAAAAGCTAGTCAAGATAATTCTTCCTTTCAATAGTATTCTTTGAGAATCCTCACCCTAGACATATACCAAACTTTCCCTCCACACCAAGTCAGTCTCCCAGATATTTGATCTCTTTCCAGCAACTTTGACTAGGCAACGACTTCCAACAATAGACGGCTTTCAGCAGCATCAAAACTTGGAAGACTTCGATCTCTCAATCTAGGGCACAAAACAAAGAGAGAGAGAGAGAGAGGCACCAAATTTTTTTTTTTTCTTCTTCTCTTTAGACTTCCCTAAACTCATACTTCTTTCATCTTCCCGACAACAGACTTCGAACTTTTCCTAGCTACAAGAGATATCGAACTTGCTGTGAGAGAGTGTGCTCTAAATGAATTTGATTTCCTTCCTTTTATAGGCTCCAGGTGAGGTCGAATAGGTGTCTCTTAGGCCGACGTGATCCCCTTTAGGCCGACTTGGTGTGGATGTCACATAATTCATATTTTACTCAATATTAAACCTTTTTACATGATTCAAAAGCCCAAGAAGGGTCTCTTTAAATGTACAATGACTCTATTAACTCTAAATAAATCCTAGAAGTCCTCAATGGGGACTTTGACCTAAAACATGGTGACCCAAGCATGAAACCCATGCTTTAATAAGTCACAATAATATTAATAATAATTCTTTTTCTTTATTATTTTAACAAGTACATTACAAGATGACTCAAGTACATTAAATGAAGACCGAACCTAATTACATTTGCCAACACTCCCTCTTAACTAGGGAGGTATTCATCATATACAAGTACAATGGAAGATCTCATACTATATGAACAATGAAAAAATTTAGGCACCACAATGCCATGGAATAGATTCCTAACTAGGGAAATCTATCCAAGTGGGACTAAGATGGACTCAAGCTTTCAACCCCCTTTAGGTACCATCAGGCTTACTTGCTAACCATGAACCCAAGGATTCAGGTTTGTATCCAAAAATCAGAGCTCTTTAATCAACACAACCTTTCCAACTTTGGGACCTAGACATCAACACAAAGTGCTCGCCAAATGTCCTCCCAAGCAATGCTTCACTCACAAAGCCTCAACACTCCTTGATCCAGCAGATCATCGATGACCAATCTCTCCCAATCAAATTGATTGGTAACCAGCATGCTATCAAATCATTCGAGAGATTCATGTGTACAAAAGCAACCCCAATTAATAATATACTTTCACATGTACATAAACAAATACAAACCTCAGGGGTCTTTCAGACAACTTGATGTTGCTTCTCAACTTTTCATAGTAGGACTATCAATTGAATCTTTGACAAAAGATTCCTTCATCATACACTTTCCTTTCCTACTTCTCATGCAACAACGTATTCTTCAACAACATTCTCCAATTTTCTTCTTCTCACTCATGGCCTTCACTAAGACTTACGGATGTTAGTCCTAGTCTAGTGTATGACACATGGAGTAGAGAATTATATCTGCCACTTCCTCTTAATCAGAGAGGATCTAATCATTCATGTACAAGGAATATTCTCAACCATCCTCTTATCCTAGGGAGATTTCATCCAGGCTCCCTCTTAACTTTAGAGAGATCTCTTCTATTCAGGCTTCCTTTGGGAGATCAACTTCTTATTTTCGTCATCAAAGAATCTTTCGTGGCTTCCAACCATTTCATCAGAGTTATTATCATCCTTATCATGCTTATCACATCAACGAGCATCTTCACCATATTGAAGATTGTGTACCTTCACAACTTAGGTAGAAAGTACAACCAAATCTATAGAAGCATGAAGTTAGCCATATCATAATCACGAAAGCATTTCAACTTTATACTTATCATATACCCAAACTTAATTACAAACAAGAGACATACACATTTTGCTAGGGACTTTGTCATAAAACCTAGATTACTTCATAACAACTTTCAATCTATCTAAGGCTTCAATGTTTCTTTCAAAGGTGTAACACACCCTACTACAACATATAACAAAACCTAGAAACAATTTAAATATAGATCTACAAGATATTTAACAAATTTTAGAATTCATATGTTAGAATTTCCACTAGAGATTTATACAAATCCTAGATTTCATACAAATCCTAGATTTCATACAAGAGAATCTATCAAAGTCAATCACAACTTAGCTTCCACTAGATTTAGTTGAAAAGCCTAGATTTTCAATCAACCATCAAATCTAATAAAAAAACAGATTTCATCAATCTTACACAAATATCATATCATCATATTGTCATCATTCATCAAATATTTTTACTTCTACTAAGGTTCAACTTCAAAACCATAGAATTTCATTCTCACAACCTCAACAATCATTATATAAATAGATCTTAGATTGTTATATCAGACATACTAGAGAATTTAGCTACTACTAGGGTTTAGCTATAGAACCCTAGATTTCCGGATATCATCATCCTAGAATCTCAAACAAGGACTTATATTAAATCCTACGACTTATGGCCATCAATAACTAGGTCAACACATGTATCTAGGAATTCATCATCATGTAAAGGCATATCATATGTTCGACAACATTAATACATTTAGACATACACTGACCTAGACCAAGCTAGGGTTTCAACCAAAAAGGACATATCTTCACATACCAAGGGATTCATCATCAAGCATAGGTATTTCATTTCATAGTCAAACCCAACTTCACAACATATCAATAAATTTTATTACACCAAGATTTGATCAAACAAACATACACATACCAAGAAAATAATTTCTAAGGCATTATAAGGGTCTTTCTTACAGTTTCTACCAAACCCTATTTGATCAGGAGATCAAGTCCTTGTAGAAAAATGCTCAAAAATGAAGTTGCTCAGAATTGTCCGAACCAGATCGACTGGAAAGAGCTCGGAAATACGATCCCAATGCCGCAAACGGAACTGAAATCCGTTACCGTATGGAGGAGATATTGCATTTTGAAATCGCCTATAACCTTCAATTTTGAAAGGAAATTTTTTAATTCTATGTGTGGAAATTTTTTTGATTTTAATTAAAGTTATATTAATGTTTTTTATATATATATAAATATTTAATATTTTATTTGATTTTAAAAATCATATATTATATTAAAGTTTTATATATATATATTAAATATTAAAATTTTAATTAAATTAATTAAAAAATACCATACATTAGTTTTTTAGAAAAGCTATGTTATAACAAAGGTTAAGTCAAATGATACGTTAGTTCAAAATCAATGTTTACACACCCACATTTCTAATGTTTAAAGGTGTAATATATGGTACGTGGTAAAGGCTTCAAACGTTTACAATCAAAAGTCAAAGATTAGTGGGCTTTGGTATACGTGTTAGAAAACACGTGGTTCAATACAGGTTTAACCCACGGGCGGATAAGGAAACGGTCACATTTAAATGTTATGATATGGGTCGCATGTGTGGCGAATATAATGTTTCCAATTAATGTTTATTGTTATGATTTAATGCCACCGTTAGAACCAATACATGCCGATGGTTATGCAAACTAACATGTGACCAGGTGCCAGTTTTTAATGTAACCTTATCTTTAGCACCTTGACTTGGCGGGAGAGATGGCGGAATCCGCTTATTTAGGCGCCTGTCTCCAGATTAGTCAGGCTATCTGGCAGTGCTCCACATTTGGTGGAGCTTTTCTAGCCTTAACTGGGCAAACTTCAGTTAGCCATAACTTTGGCTAGGGAAGTTCTTTTGGGACGATTTTTTTTTTGATTTTTGGGTATTGAAGCATTCTGGAGCTGTTGGGACAGGTTGCAAAGCCATCAGTGCACTCTATCAGTGATTTTACCAGCGATTTTGGTTGTGGAGCCACTAGGGCCTAATGAAAGATCAGCTATGTTGGACTATACTCATCCATTGGAGGTGAATGAATAGTCGATTTATACTGATTTCAGTCTTCTGTTTCTGAATATGCAGCGTATTTTGCCTTTTGAGGCTTTCTACACAGTGTAATTCATATTTTGAGCATTAATGAAAAAGGGAAAATCCTAATTAGAGGCTTTTGGAATTAGCAGAGGTAGCCCAAGAGAGGGGTGAACTGCTTAAACAAATTCTTACTGTTATGCTGTGCATTTTTGCTGTTATATTTCAGATTCTGCTACATTAAATAGTAACTTTTCATAAGTACACATTTCCCAAGCAGACTTATACAGTGAACAAAACTCATTAGTTCATCTTCAAACCACATTACTTCATTTGCAGAATACTTGAACTTGCTTAGTCACACATAAAATTTGGATTAATGAATACTTTGCACATAAAAAAATACTTTCATTGATCGGATCTATTTCAGTGTTTACATTTTATTTCTTTAGGCAGAGCCAATTTGTGGGCCAGAAGCTTCTGGTTTCATCCTTTCTAGTAAAGGTGAAATAACCAGTAAAAGCCCCTTACTGTATGAGAAATACTTTGTTCTCACAATTTCAGATTAGATTGGTATCAAAGCTCTAGGTTTTTCTTAAGAGTTTGTGAAATTTGTGCAAGAAGATTGTGTTATTCTGCAAAATTTGATGCTTACTAGGCTGAAATTGAAAAGAGGGGAAGGTCAATTGGTTAGAGAACAAGTTAACCCTCAACCAAGGAGGGCTAGAGTGCCATTATATCCACCTTCCATTTCATCCTCATTAGCCTTAGAATCAGCCACAAACATGTCTTCCAGAGAAGGAGAAGTACATGAGGAAATTGATCCCAAGGAAGAAGAAAGAGGTTTTAGAAAAGCTTTCTTGGACATGACTGAGATGGTTAGGATCCTATACCAGGAGAGAAATGATAGGATTGCTGGAGAAGGGTCTAGAAACCAAAAAGAAGAAGGAGATTCTTCAGGAGGGAAGAAAGACAAAGATGAGTCTAAGAAAGGGAATGGAGGAAATGGTGATCCACCATCTTCATCGTCATCCTCTTCCTCCACATCATCCTCTTCAACTTCTGTTAATCAGTCACACAAAACAAAAACATCTCTTAAAAATCCTTTGTTAAAGCTTGATGTGAAGTTTGAGTTGCCGATGTTTAATGGTGATGTGAATGCAGAAAAATTGGATAACTGGATTAGATAGCTGGAAGTCTATCTAAGGATTCAGAATTTGCATGATGATGACACAAAAATCCAATTAGCCTCTTTGAGAATGGATGGAGTAGCTTTGGTTTGGTGGGAAGCCAAGACCAGGGAGGAAATTAAAAAGCATGGTAAGATAACTCTAACTTGTAATGAGTTTATTACTTCTATTAAGAAACAATTTTATCCTCTTGCTCATATTCAGAAAGCAATCATAAATTGGCGAAATTTTAGGCAACTTAAGGGTCAAAATGTGCAATATTATACCCAAGAGTTTAGAAGGAGAGCACTTCTACTTGGAGTAGACTTATAAAGTCAAGACACCTTGTTGAAATACATAGGAGGTTTGCACAATTATCTGCAACATACTATTCTAATGTTTAATCCTACCAGCTTAGATGAAGTCTGTGTCCAGGCTACACATTTAGAAGCTAGAGGAAAGAATACTTTTGATGAGGATAGTAATTTCAAAAACAAAGGAAAGAAGAGAGTTGCAAATTCAAGAAAAGAAAAAGGAAAGTTATTTTGCAAGAACTGTTCAAAGAAAAGTCATGATGAAGATCATTGTTGGAAGCTTCATCCTGAACTGAAACCAGAAAAATACAAGAACAAAAACAAGACCAAAGAAAAGGAGAAAACTGTAGCAACAGTTGAGCAAGACTTAGGGTCAGACTCAGGAGATGAGACAAAAAGCATAGCTATGGTTTTAAAGAACATTAAGGGGAAAGAAGTGGTGCAAGACACAACTCCCAGTTCTAGCTCTTTGAATTGTCACAAAGATACTCATGAAGAAAAGAGGAGGATAGAGCTTTTCCATGTGAGGATAATTTCAAAACATACCAAAATTGACACACTGTTTGATAGTGGGTCACAAGCGAATCTTATATCTGAAGACTTGGTCAAGCAACTTAAACTTGAGACCATTCCACATCCGAAGCCTTATCCACTTGGATGGATATGCAAGGATGCCAATTTGCAAGTCTCAAGGAAGTGCATATTGCACTTTGCAATAACTGCACACTTTATTGACACAGTGGAACTTGATGTGGTGTCGCTTGATATCTCAGGTATTGTTTTGGGAAGTCCTTATTTATTTGACAGGAAGGCCATCTTTCATCGCCATGAAAACAAGTATCACTTGTTCAAAGATGGTAAAGAGTACATTTTGAGAGCTCACAAGAAGAAGCTGGAATCTTCTTTACTCCATGCAAGTCAATTGAAAAGACTGGTTAATGCAAGTCAAAGTCTAACTTTGTTAATGTTGAAACGACCAGATTTTGAGCATTCGCCTTTTTATGATGTTGCTAATGATTTGTCTCAGTTTGATAACAGTTTGTCTTTGAAAAAATATGATTTTATGTTGCACAAATTACCTTTTGGGTCAGCCAATGCAGAAAATGAAGTGTCAAAGCAAAGCAGTGCAAGCAAGGAGGACTTACAATTCAGCATGGGAAAAATTTGGTTTTAGAATGGTACAATTCGCCATGGGAATAGTTTGCAAGGTGAAAGTCATTTTAAGTCTTTCTGGAATTTTGATCAGTGTAGAAAAAGTTTGTTTTCTGTAGATTACAATTGCTGTTCTGCAAATTTTAATCATTTGCATCATGACTCAGTCAATCTTAGCAATGGTCGATCAGTTGATTCCAGAGACAGATTATCATTTTCTCAAAAGCTTCATTTGATGAAATCGGGTAGATTTCAGTTATTCAAGGGTGGAAGAGTGGAGAATCAGTCTCCACATCATCAGTTTCAGTAATCAGAGAGCTTTTGGGGTCCAAAAGCTTCCCATTTGGGAGGTGTGATCAGGAGATCAAGTCCTTCTAGAAAAATGCTAAAAAATGAAGTTGCTCAGAATTGGTCCGAACCATATCGACTGGAAAGAGCTCGGAAATACGATCCCAACGCCGCAAATGAAACTGAAATCCGTTACTGTATGGAGGAGATATTGCATTTTGAAATCGCCCAATAACCTTCAATTTTGAAAGGAAATTTTTTAATTCTATGTATGGAAATTTTTTTGATTTTAATGGAAGTTATATTAATGTTTTTTTTATATATATAAATATTTAATATTTTATTTGACTTTAAAAATCATATATTATATTAAAGTTTTATATATATATATATATATATATATATATATATATATATATATATATATTAAATATTAAAATTTTAATTAAATTAATTAAAAAATACCATACATTAGTTTTTAAAAAAAGCTATGTTATAACAAAGGTTAAGTCAAATGATACGTTAGTTCAAAATCAATGTTTACACACCCACATTTCTAATGTTTAAAGGTGTAATATATGGTACGTGGTAAAGGCTTCAAACGTTTACAATCAAAAGTCAAAGATTAGTGGGCTTCGGTATACGTGTTACAAAAAACACGTGGTTCAATACAGGTTTAACCCACGGGTATGTTATGATATGGGTCACATGTGTGGCGAATATAACGGTTTTCAATTAATGTTTATTGTTATGATTTAATGCCACCGTTAGAACCAATACATGCCGATGGTTATGCAAACTAACATGTGACCAGGTGCCAGCTTTTAATGTAACCTTATCTTTAGCACCCTGACTTGGCGAGAGAGATGGCGGAATCCGCTTATTTAGGCGCCTGTCTCCAGATTAGTCGGGCTATCTGGCAGTGCTCCACATTTGGTGGAGATTTTCTAGCCCTAACTGGGCAAACTTCAGTTAGCCATAACTTTGGCTAGGGAAGTCCTTTTGGGACGATTTTGTTTTTGATTTTGGGGTATTGAAGCATTCTGGAGTTGTTGGGACAGGTTGCAGAGCCATCAGGGCGCTCTATCAGTGATTTTACCAGCGATTTTGGTTGTGGATCCACTAGGGCCTAATGAAAGATCAGCTGTGTTGGATTATACTCATCCATTGGAGGTGAATGAGTAGTCGATTTATACTGATTTCAGTCTTCTGTTTCTGAATATGCAGCTTATTTTTCCTTTTGAGGCTTTCTACACAGTGTAATTCATATTTTGAGCATTAATGAAAAAGGGAAAAGCCTAATTAGAGGCTTTTGGACCTAGCAGAGGTAGCCCAAGAGAGGGGTGAACTACAGCTGCCATCAGCAGGCTGTATTTTTCTCATATATTTCGATTCTGCTAAGACAAAAGGAATCTTTTCATATGCACAGCATTTCTCCAAGTTACAGATGAGTACAAGGAAAATCTACCATTAGTCTGGCCCTTTCAAACTACATTACTTCATTTGCAGAATACTTGAACTTGCTTATTCACACATAAAATTTTGATTAATGAATACTTTGCACAGAAACAAATACTTTCATTGATTCATCTAATGCGTTGTTTAAATTTTCGCTTTTGTGGAGGCCAAGCTTAGGCTGAAAGCTGGCTTATCTTTGTAAAGGTGAATAATCCATGAAATCCTCATCATTAATCTCTCAGAGAGAAATATTTTGTTCTCACAATTTCAGATCACGATTAAGTTAATGTTTCAATGTAGAAACATAGCAAACCCAACATTACTAGAATTTCAAAGGTTCGTGATTTTAGACCTTATCATTCAACCCTAACAAGTTAGATTTTTCCTGATCATACCGAAATCCCAAATACGACATCATCAATAAAACTTCAAATATCATTTCATAATATCCCTAAGCAGTTTAGGGTTTCAAACATTCACATTAACATATCATTTGGTTAGGGTTTTCCAGAACCTGTCTAGGGTTCTACAAAATTAGTTAAGAATATGAGAGGGGTGGGTAGATTTATCAAGTGATGAATCACCCAAAATAAGAGTCAATGTGGTTTGTTATAGCTAGACACAACAATGCTAGTAATAGATTGTCAAATGAATGAAAATTTATCATAAAGAAGTCAATGCTTTAAAGCATACCTTTGTTTCTTGACAAACCTTGTTTTGGGAGGTCCTCCTTCATACTCCTTGAGAATATAGCAGATTTTCTCCTAATCAAGACAATAGAGGGAGAAATGTGATTAGTATTAATATAATCAAAACTTAAAAAAGTACATGAAACCAAAAACTAAAAGGAAAAGAGATACTTGTCTTTTGGAGTTGTTGAGGGCTCCCTCCAAAGCTTGAGGGATACCTATAAACTTATAAAAACAATAAAATGTATATTAAAAAGCTATAAATTCTAAAACATCAAGCAAAGGACTTAGTAGTGTAAGTCCCTAATGTGAAATTCTTCGGGCTTGAATTTCTTTGGGTCTCCTTCTTCAACAATGTTGGCTTGATCTCTTTCTCTCTTCTTGTTTCTCGGATTGTCGGGACAATCACTCCTTTAGTGACCCTTCTTATGGCATTGATAGCATTCTACCTTAGACATGTCAACTTTCTTCCTTGGTCCTTTCGATTTATTTCCTTTATGTTAAGCAATGTAAGCATTTGATACTCCTTCAGGATTGGTAGCTAATAAAATCCTTAATTCTTCCTGATTGTAGGTAGTCCATAGTTCTTCAAAGGTGAGAGCTACCTTCCAACTATTAATTCATGTAGCAAATGCACCCCAAGTAGGTGGCAATCCTAATAGGGTAGTGATCACGAGTTCTTTGTTTGGAACAATTTCATCAATGGCCAAAAGTTCATCCCTGATTCTTGTTGTTTTCACAGAGAAGGAGGTCATTGTGTCTTCTTTAGTCATCTTTGTAGTTCTTAGCTCATTCTTCAAACTTGCTACTTGACCAATGTTCTTAATAGTGAATAACTTCGACAAGGCTTCATAGATTTCCTGAGCATGATTGATGTTGGCTATAAATGGTACAAGGTTGCCCTTGATTCCTTCCATCATTAGAGTCATGGCCACCAATTCTAGTTCCCTAAATTTCACTTTGTCACCATCACTGGAATCCTCTATAGGCTTCTTTACATTTCCTTAGATCAAGTCCAATGCCTTATTCTTTTCAAGGATGAGGTCATTTCTCGTCTTCCACGACTTGTAGTTTCAGGCTCATTTAAGTTTGTTTTCTCCCTTGATAGTGTTAGACATCTTCCTAGAGCGTAGTAGATTCTTTCCCTAAGATGATCCTTCGAATGGTTCCTTGATTAAATGCTGAAGATTGCATATTTATTCCTTCTTCACCAAAGCTTTGAAACCATGTTAGAAATTCAGAAAGGTGGAAATATTTTATTATTCTTGATAATTACTTATGATGTTTCTTGTTATTACGATTCTTTCTATCTTCTTTATTTTAGTTCATCAAGAAATTACCAAAGCGATAAGTACTACCAATGTAGGCATTATGCCAGGGCAAAACCCACCTCGAGGGGAAAACCCAGTCAAGATAATTCTTCCTTTCAATAGTATTCTTTGAGAATCTTCACCCTAGACATATACCAGAATTTCCCTCCGCACCAAATCAATGTCCCAAATCTTCGACCTATTTCTAGCAACTTCAACTAGGCAGCGACTTCCAACAACATACGACTTCTGGGAAATTTTTTTTTTTTGAAGACTTCGATCTCCCAATCTAGGGCACAAAACAGAGAGAGAGAGACACCAAAATTTCGTTTTTCTTCTTCTCCTTAGACTCCCAAAACTCACACTTCTTTCAGCTTCTCGACAATAGACTTCGAACTTTTCTCAGCTACAAGATATATCGAACTTGTTGTGAGAGAGTGTGCTCCAAATGAATTCGATTTCCTTCCTTTTATAGGCTCCAGGCGAGGTCGAATAGGTGTCTCTTAGGCCGACATGATCCCCTTTACGCCGATTTGGTGTCGAGGTCACATAAGTCATATTTTACTCAATATTAAACATTTTTACATGATTCAAAAGCCCAAGAAGGGTCCCTTTCAATGTAAAATGAACCTATTAACTCAGAATAAATCCTAGAAGTCCTCAATGGGGACTTTGACCTAAAACATGGTGACCCAAATATGAGATCCATAGTTTAATAAGTCACAATAATAATATTAAAAATTATTTTCTTTACTCTTTTGACAAGTACATTGCAAGATGACTCAAGTACATTAAATGAAGACCGAACCTAGTTACATTTTCCAACAGGGCCAACTTGATTTGAAGGAGGGCTGACTTGACATGTTTGGAGCCAAAAATTCAAAATTCAAAATTCAAAATTTTCTATTTTGAAACCAACATGACAAACATGTCTTACATTAATCTTTTCAAGGGCTAATCAAATAAATGAAATGAAGAACATGTCTTACATTTTCATTATATATGTCAAGGGCTAAAATATAAATTATGAAGTTTGACCATAACTAAAAAATTCAACGCTCCCTCTCAGCTAGGGAGGTATTCATAATGACTATCCAGATGTTCTCATGTAAACAAATTTCTCTAAGAAAAGGTTATAACAATTTATCATCAGCTTTAACATCATCCAATTACCATAGTCTGGCTAAAAATTGTGGCACATGGTAAATCATCATTAACATCAACTAGTCACCACGATTCCGGTCGACGCCTCTGACCCATGGTATACATATTAGTCCCAGTTCACCATCATCTTGGTTGATCTCTTTGACTCGTGCTGAAACCCTAGGGACACACTCAATGCATTTGAGTAATCCGGTCCCAAATCCAAAGGCCTCACTCTAGGTCATGATTCTAAATGAGCTCACTCTACCAATATCTGTTGAAATTTGGAAGTTCACGACGAAATTCCCTCCATTGGGAAGTCTTCCTCATTCGGAGAAGACCCTTCCAGCCCTTGGAAGAATTTAATTTCATCAAGTAAACATATTATCTTTAATGTGAAAGTTCCTATGTTGCATGGGTTTGCGAAGCCGGTGGTGGGGTTCTTGAACCCGTCCCGGGTTCTAGTACCCAAGTACCAGGTTTAGGTACGGGTTCTTGTAAAACACACCCAATCGTGTTCTTTGAGTAAGCACTAAGTTTTTCGCAACCAAAATTTGGGTTCTTTTGCCTAATTGGGTGCGCCGAACGCTGACAATGGGTGCGTGGAAACCCAAAATTAGGAATGTTAGGGTCAAATTTTTTTACTGATTTTGTTGTAATTGATTCATTCACATTTCAATATGTTAGAGCTTCTATTAAAGGATAAATTTGGACAAATTTCCATTATGCACATGCTGCTCAATTAGCATAAGTACAAACGATGTTTCACACTGTAGTTCGTTAAGAGTTTCTTTTAAATGATAAATTTGGACAAACTGCAGGAAATATTGTATTCGCTTCATGCATTGCATGTGATACTTCAAGAATCCTATGCAAACATACCTTGTGAAATATATTGTATTTTTGATTCTTTATGCAACTTCAAACTTGTGAGTAAAATATTCTAAATACTAGACAATGTGATTTGACATCGATATGACTCTTTTTAGGTTGAAAGGAATTTTTGGAGTTTGATGGGTTATTTCTAAAATGGGTACATGAAATGCTTGAATATATTTTAGTGCATGAGTAATTCTGACTTTCATATCTTTCTGAATGGTTATTCAACAATTTATATATGCAAGACTGTGTATTCTTATCTAGTATGCCTATTCTTCTTATTAGTTTGAAAGGAAATATATAAAAACTTGATTCTTTTCAAGTTCGACCTTTTTACTTCTTTTTCTACAATTTCGACCTAGAGATGGCCATTGTAGATTCATTGTGTAGGCCGAATGTCATTACTATTGTAGCTATGTTAAGTTAATTACTATTGTAGTTGTGTAGCTGGAGAGCATGCTGACTGAAGATCTAAGCGACGCTGATGACATGGCTTGAGGAAACCATTGTTCACTATTTTGAAATTTCCTAGTTCATGTTTGGAGATGCCTTAAGGAAAATTTTGAATGTAGTATGACAATGGAAATATATCATGATTCTTATTAATATGTGAACTCCAGTTTGCACTTGATATCAAACTAGAAATTTTTAAATTTCAATGTGAATGTCGAATGTTCAATGATGTGGATGTTTAAATCTTTAAAGTTTAAATCATAAATATTTTATTTTTCTTGTATAAAGTTGGAAAATATACAAATTCACACACACACACACACACACACACACACACACATACACACACACACACACACACACACATATATATATATATATATATATATATATATATATATATATATATATATACCCCCGACAACCCCACATGGCCTGTTTCAAAAAGTGACGTACCCATCCTAGTCCTCGAACTCACGTTCCCTGGAAACGTAGTGTGAAACCCACATATGCACAAAAGTACAAGTTGGCATGGGAAAGGAAATTCAACCCCATAAGACACATATAAATGCACATCATGTCACATCATTTGGAGGCATCATCACTTCAAACATTTCTTCTCTTGTGTAGTTCGACTACTTCTGAAATTGCAGGTTCATTCTCACACATGTGAAGGGAAGAGAGCCTATGTCTGTTGGCTGAATTTGTCTTCTGTTTTGAGCCTTTTATTAGCATTGAATTTTGGGACTTGGAGCATGGTTTTACTTTGAATTTTTGATTTGTTTGGAGGGCCAAGTTGACTAGAAGGTTGACTGAGTTTTTTCAGAGAACTTTGAGAGCGTTGACTTCAGATTCTGGCCTAGGTTTTTTCGCAGTTTATCACCTTGAATTTGATCGAATTTTGTGGGATATTTGTTGGCTATTTTGACTGGATTTGAATGAGCTTGGACGACCAATTTGATTGCTTATTTAAACAAATTATTTGGAGGTTTATTTGATCGTTGACCGTTGATTGGTTAGGGATTTTTTTTCCACTGTTGACTTCGTCCAAAATTGATAGATTTGAATTTAGATCAGATTTGACTACTTTGCTAATTTTGGATAGTTGACTTGGTTAGTCAAAGGCTTGACCCTTTGACTCATGTGATGTACTTGAAAATTGTATCTCTCTGTTGAACATTTGATGACAATCTAACCGAAGAAGAATTTGGAAAGGGTTTTACCCCTTTGGTTTTCCTCTGGTCTTTGACCAAATCTTGTGTCTCTATTTTTCTTGGCTATCTTCTATTGTGAATTGGTTTACTGTTCTATCCACATTTGCTTATTGTTACTGGAAGATTGAATTGTATTGGAAATTGATTTCTAATTGAAGAAGAATTGGAATAAGTGATTGTGTTAAACATGCAACTCTGGAAAATTAACATGGTATCAAAGCTGAGGTGAAGACAAGCCCAAGGAGACAAGAGACAAAATTAATCACCTTTGGAGAGATTTGAAGAATCTTATTTGACTTGGTGAAGATGTCTACCTCATACTTCAAAGAGGGAGAGAAGTTGAATGGCTCATCAAATTTTCTTGCTTGGAAAATTAGGTTGGATGTGACCTTGGATGAGAATGATGTCTTTGGAATATGTGGTAGGAAAGGTACGTGAGCCTCCGAAGAATGATTTTGTTGTATCAAGGCCAAGTACAAGAAAGGTGAGATCAAAGAAAGAAAATCATTATTTATTCTTTAAGAGATCATTTGCTTACTTATATTTCTAAGTTGAAGAAGTCCAAGGAAATCTATGAGAAGTTGGTTGGGATGTATGAGGTCAACAATTTGAACCATATTCTCTCCTTGAAAAATCAACTCAAGGACATCATAATGAACAAGGGAGAGATAGTACAATCATACTTCATGAGGGTATCCCAACTCAAGGATCAACTACTGAATGCCGGAGAACCTATTTCTAATAGAGATATGGTGCTCGTTGCACTTGGATGCCTTCCTCTAATTTGGGAAACATTTTTTACTACTATAAGCAACAATGACAAATCTCTGACATTTGATGAGCTCGTTGGCAAGTGCACTAAAGAAGAGACTAGGATGATTTTAGAGGAAGGATTCAAAAGCGTGAAGAAGGAGAACCCTCTGCATTTGTTGCACATTCTAAGAAGAATAAATAAAGAGGAGGACTATCTAATTAAAGGAAGCCTCCTCCATCATCTAGGGACTCTAATAGAAGGATTAAAAGGGGCAGGTCACAAGTGGAATGCTAAAATTTCCACAAGCTTTGTCACCTTGCCTGAGACTGCTCGGAAAAGAGAAGAGCTCCAAGGTCCAACTACAACAAAAATCGAGGATACAACAATAGGTTCAATGATAAAAGAGGAAGAGATGCTCTTGATGATTTTGAATATGGACATCGTCCTCAAAAGAGATCAATAAACTCAAGGTATGGAAATAATGCAATTGTTACTCAATTAAATTATTTTCTTATTTATGCTCTTTCTAGTTCCTCTCCTCCATATTCATTTGTTTGTTGGTTGGTAGATAGTGGGGCCTCTAGACACTTCACTGGGTATCGTGAAGTCCTCTCAAAGCTGGTCGAGAGGGAGACTAATTTGAAGATCATTTTTGGAGACAATACGACTTATTTTGTGAAGGGATTTGGTTTTGTTTCATTTCATTTGGACTATGGTGAAATCGTACATCTACATGATGTTTGTATGTATCGTGATTCAAGAAGAACCTTGTATCTATATCTTCCTTGGAAGACAAAGGGATGAGAGTTGCCTTCATAAGAGGGAAAGTTCTTACTTTGCCTATGGAATCTCGCATGAGGGATGCATTCACTTTGGGATCAAGAATTAAAGGACTCTGTAGAGTCAATGGAAGACCAATCCATGCATTGGTACATGATAACAATCATCAAAGTGAGCTATGGCACTGAATGTTTGCTCATCTTCACTATGATGCTCTACATAAAGGAGGATGGTTTCTGGAATGCTTTAGGTTCAAATAAATCATGACGGGGTTTGTCCGGGATGTGAAAGTCAAAAGAAATGAAAGGGACCATTCCCTTCTAGTAGGAGTAGAACTAGTGGTGTTCTTCAACTCATACATCCCGATCTATGTGGACCCATGTCGGTGAAATGTCTTGGTGGCTACCTCTACTATATAATATTTGTGGTTGAATTCTCACGAAAGACATGGATATACTTCTTGAAACTTGAAGAGCCAAGATAGTGGTATCTCGAAGAGCCGAGAGAGTGGTAGATCCATGAAATTGGTATGGTTATGAAGTTTATAACTTAGAGAAGTGTGAAAATGTTATGATTGTGGAATCCATATCTCAAAGAGATAAGCTGCTAGTTTAATGTTCATATCTTGAGAGTTGTGACAGTGTTCTGAATGTGAAGTTCGTAGCTCGAAGAGATGTGACAATGGCCATGATTTTATTGTGAATTTCACAGCTTAAGAGCTATGGAAGTGGTTTGATTGTGGAGTTCATAGCTCAAGAGCCATGATAGTGGTAGCTTGGTGAGCCAATGTATGATTGTGAGGTTTGTTGATCAAAGGATCGAATCCCTAGTGGGATCAATTTTGGTAATAAAATTACATGAGCTTGCGGTGAGTCCAACATCTACATTATTGTGAGATCTCTATGATCAGTGAAAATATTTAAAAAGAAGGAACAAGCCCTCGCTAAGGAGCTCCATGATCTTGATATGCAACTAGCTCACAAAATAGAAGAAAATATAGTTCAACAACTTAAAAATTATCCTCTTCGAGGGGGAAACCTCCTTTACATTACATAAATGAATAATTCTTGGATGATTCAAATGACAAAACCTCCTTTTTATATATAGGAGTCTAAGGGGTCACAATGTAATTAGGGCCTATATAAAAATAATAATGTAAGGGCACAACAATAACAATAGTGGGATTCTATGGGGCACAATAATAACAATATGGGGACTACATGGGAACAACAATAACAATAAGGGGCTACACTAATAGTAACAATAAGGGGATACACTAGAATTACAGGGACCTAATATGCCCCTTTCCTTCAAAAAAGTGTTGTCCTCAACGCTTGAGTAGTTATGGACGCTTCTGTATAAATTATCATCCTCCCATGTGGAATATTCAGCGGGTAAGTTCTTCCACTTGATGAGATACTTTGAAATTGATCATTTTCGTGGCTGCCGAGTTCTTATTTTTGTGATTGCTTCAGGTTCCAATATGTTTTTTCCTTCCTTGTCAAGTTTTGGAAATATTGTTTGAACTGGGAGCTTGTCAACTATAACATTCTTTAAGCATGAAACAAGGAAAACTGGGTGCACTCTAGAAGATGTAGGAAGATCCAATTTGTATGCCATAGTACCATTATTTTGCAACACCTTGTAAGGACCATAATACTTTGGTGATAATTTATTATACTTTTTAGCTTGCTTGAGGGACATTTGTTTGTATGGTTGTAACCTTAAAAATACCAGCCGCCTACATCAAAACTTCTTTCGCTGCGATGTTGATCTGCATGTTGTTTCATTCGGTTCTACGTCAATCTGAGGTTATCCTTTAAGAGTTGGAGAACTTGTTTTTGACACTCGATGTGATCTTCAACTTCTTGAACACTAGAATTTTCTCTTAAATATGATGTGATGGATGGTGGATGATATCCATAAAGTGCCATAAATGGGGTCATTTTTGCTGCAGTATGGAAGGAAGTGTTATACCACCATTCAACCAAAGGTAATCGATTGACCCATTGTGTCTGTTTATCAAATACAAAGCAAAAAATATATCCTTCCAAACATTTGTTCACTATCTCAGTTTTCCCATCAGACTGAGGATGATAATATGAGCTATGAGTTAATTGAGTACCCAGACAAGAAAATAATTTTGTCCAAAAAGTTCCAATGAAAATGGGATCTTTGTCGCTTACAATAATCTTTGGGTTTCCATGTAGCTTTTGAATTGTTTCCATAAATGCAGTAGCAACTATACTGGATTTAAATGGATGAGATAATGAAAAAAAGTGTGCATACTTGGTAAGTCTATCAACTACCTCCATGATGACACTCTTTCCTTCGAACTTGGGTAAATTTGTGACAAAATACATTGAAACTTCCTGCTAACGTTGACTTGGAATGGATAAAGGTTGTAATAGACACAAAGTCTTAATTGTCTCAACTTTATTTTGTTGGCAAACCAAAAATTCTGCCACAAAATTTTGATATCATATTTAAGGCCATCCCACAAAAATTCCTTCTTAACCATGTGGTAAGTTTTTAAAAATCCCGAGTGCCCTTTCAGAAGAAGAGGTGTGCAATTTCAGAAGAATATTTTGTTTGAGTTGGGAATTCTTACAAATTTATAAACGATCTTTGTACTATAATGAATCGTTTTTCCAGCGAAATGTATTAGATGTACTGGAATCTTGCTACAACTTTTGAATGAGTGCCCACTCTTCTTTGTTATTTTTCCATTCATCATTTGTTTCGGTTATCCAATCTGGTTGGATATTAGAAATGACACAAAGTAATGCTTCTGCATCCTCATCCTTTTTTGAGAGTGCATCTGCAACAACATTTGGCTGCCCTTTTTTGTAGATGATTTCAAAGTCATAGCCCAACATCTTTGTGACCCATTTTTGATTCTCTTCTAAAGATAATATTTGTTATAAAAAGTATTGAATACTATCATGATCCATTTTTACCTTGAAGAGTCTTCCCATTAGGTAAGGTCGCATTGCTTAAGTGCATGTAGTATTGCCAACATTTCCTTCTCATAAATAACTTTGTGTAAATAAGTTCCTTTTATTGGATGACTTTCAAAAGCAATGGGTCTTCCTTCTTGCATTAAAAAAACACAAATTCCATTTCTCGAGGCATCGCATTCCACAATAAAGGTTTGTGAAGTCTGGCGTAGCTAATACCGATTCTTGACATGTTTCCTCTTTAAGATGTTCAAAGGCCTTAGTTGCTTCTAGAGTCCAAGAAAATGCATCTTTCTTCAGTAATATTGTTAGAGGTGCTGCCATTCTCTCATAATTCTTAACAAACTTGCGATAATACCATGTCAATCCGAGAAATCCTCGCAAATGCTTTATGGTTGTGGGGATTTTCCATTCCTTAATGGATTTAGTTTTGTTAGGGTCCACCTTAAAACCCTCATGAGATACAATATGACCCAGATATTCCACCTCCCGTACTCTAAAGAAACATTTGGAGGTTTTTGCATATAATTGTTTCTCCTCCAATAGTTTGAGCACCCTATCAACATGTTGAACATGATCCTTCCAAGACTTGATGTAGATTAGTATATCATCAAAAAATACTAATACAAATTTTCTAAGGAAGGGTTTGAAAATGGAATTCATCAAACCTTGAAATGTAGAAGGTGCATAGGTAAGGAAAAAAGGCATGACCAAAAATTCATAATGACCCTCATGAGTTCTAAATATTGTTTTTGGAATGTCTTCAGTCTTCATTTTTATTCAATGATATCCTGAACGAAGATCTAGCTTGGTCAAGTAAATTTCTCCATTTAATTCATCCAACGATTCATCAATGATAGGAATGGGAAATTTATCTTTAATAGTGAGCTTGTTGAGCTCTCTATAATATGGACACACGTGTCATGATCCATCCTTCTTGTGTACCAATACTACTGGAGCAGAGAAAGAACTTTGACTAGGTTGAATTATACCGACCTATAGAATTTCTGCAACCATACGTTCAATTTCACTCTTTTGGGCATAGGGATATCTGTAAGCCCTGATGTTTGGAGGAACACTTCTTGGAATCAAATGAATAGCATGATTATGATAAAAAATAGGTTGGAGGCCTTTGGGAGTCTCAAATACCTTGGGATGATTGTGCAAGAATTTTTGGAGATATGGAGAAATAGATGATTTCAATGTTTGAACCTCTAGTGAACATAATTGTGCAATTATGCCCTGTTGTTATTTCTTTAGAAGAATTTTCATGCCATTAGAGTTGATTATATTTCCTGGATTCCCTGCGATACCCCTTAATTCAACTTCCTTTCCTTCCCAAAAAAATTTCAAGAAATATTCTTGAAAATTAAAAGCTATTGTACCCAAAGATTGTAACCATTGGACTCCTAGTACAACATCAACACCACCAATTGGAATGGAAAGAATTGGATTATTAAATACATATTATCCCATGGATAACTTGATATTATATCAATTTCTAGAGAAATTTATACTTCCTCCATTTGCAACCATTACTTGACACTCTGGTGTTGTATATAAGAAGCAATTCAATTCCTTGGCTATCTTATAATGAATAAAATTATGTGTACTACCTGAATCAATCAACACTATTGCCTTTTTCTTCTTGATATGTCCTTCTATCTTAAGAGTTTGAGGAGTGGTAATTCATTTCAATGCAAAGATATGGTCGGATTCATTTCTTCTTTCTTTGGTGTTGGTTCCCAGTGTATATCCTCTTCATTTGACGTTTCTTGTTCCTTTTCTTCCTCCTCTTCACAATCTATGTAAAATAATTTCTTCTCAGCACACTTATGACCTTTAGTGTATTTTCTATCACAACTGTAAAAGAGACCTTTTGCTCTTTTTTCTCCAATTGTTGTGGTGTCAACCTTGTAGGTTGTGGAAGGCTAGGAGAAACAACACTTCCATATTTATAGTTGTGAGTGGTAGACTTCCTTGTTTCCATAATTTTGCTTTCAAATTTTCTTGCCACCCTGAATTCTTTCTCCAATGAATATGGTTCCCAAAGGCGAATCTCATGTTGGAGGTTATCCTTTAAGGTCCCTATGAAGACATCAATCCTATGCTCCTCTAGAATATCATTTACCTTGATATTCAATTTTTGGAAGTCCTCAATGTGCTCCACCATTTAACCCTTTCGTTTTAGATTTATCAACTGGGTAAAGAAGGTGTTGCTCTTTGTATCCTCATAATGTGCTATCATTTCCTCCATAAAAATTGACCAAGTGACAAGTGGCTTATGAGAACAAAGCCATCGATACCATACAAATTGATTTTGTTCTAAATACAAGGTTGCAATGCGTAAATTTTCTGTGTGTTGCACATTATGGAGATACAAATATTGATCCATCTGTAGTATCCTTGTTACCATATCCTTGCCATCAAACTTTCTCATATCGATCTTTGGAATATGGTGGGTATTCAATCCAACGTTAGAGTCTATGAAATCATGATTAACATGCATTTTATTCTCATCATGATTTTCATCTAATACCTTTTCTTCATTAGGAATCATTTCTTGTAGCAACTTTGTCAAACCATTATTCAAATCTTCCATGTTTCCTTTCATTTTTTCTTCTATACCAATCTTCAAATCTTCGATGTTGCCTTTCATTTTTGCTTCTATACAATTATTCAAATATTCGATGTTGCCTTTCATTTTTGATTTTATACCATCCATCTTAGCTTCCGTACCATTATTCAAACCATCTATCTTAGCTTCCATTTCATTTTTGGTTACTTTTGCGAGAGCGGAATTTATTGCACTCAGTCTCGTATTTTAGATACATCATGTTGCATTTCTTTTTCTTCATGCGTCATAGTAGAGTTTTCTGAGGACTTAATGGGCGTAGAATTCTTTTGTTTGGGAGGCATATTAGAACCAAATACTGATATCTATGCTTCAATATTCCATTTAAATCACTTTAAATTGATTTTTCAAACAAAATTTATGCAAAATTAAAAAATACACACCCCTTTTTTGTTTTTTTCAAAGCTTGATATTGAAACAATTGTATCTATGTGATTTCGGATCTCCAAGGTCTGAACTTTGGTCCTATTGTATCCCTCTAAGTATTCTTTCCAATGCCACAATTCAGAACAAATTTGGATTCCTCAAGGTAAAGTTATGCCCAATCTACCATGATGACCTGCTTATGGACTTGTTTAGTAGATAAAACTTGTACGGAGTGCCACGTGTCCCTATTTCGACGTTCGACCCTGAAAAATATGCACAAGATACTACGGTCCATGCACTTTTCGCCACTTTTTACGAAATTCAAATGCAATGCTCGTAGAGGAAGTTATGATGATTTCCCCAAGGTAACCTATTTGAGACGAAATTCTGGAGCATGCCAAAACCCTAAATTCTTCGGACCATATCTCCGAAAATAGCGAAAAAAATATATGAAATTTTTACAAGACGTTCCTCAGGATTTCGGATTATCGTGGTAAACATTTCAGCTTTCGATCCTTTGTAGAAAAAATTTACAGTGAAAATGCCAAAATGACTTGTTTGCAGCAACAAAACCCTAGAATCCAAAGCTCTAAAACCAAATGTTATGCAACCAACTCAAAAAATAGAAGAAAAGATATATCAACGACTTAAAAAGTATCCTCTTTGATGGGGAAACCTCCTTTAAATTACATAAATGAATAATTCTTGGATGATTCAAATGAAAAAATGTCCTTTTCATATATAGGAGTCTAAGGGGTCACAATGTAATCAGAGCCGACATAAAAATAATAATGTAAGGCACAACAATAATAATAGTGGGCTTCTATGGTTCACAATAATAACAATATGGGGACTACATGGTCACAACAATAACAATAAGGGGCTACACAAACAATAAAAATAAGGGCATAAACTAGTATTATAGGGATCTAATAAAGCTGATGGTTATGATCATTCTACTAAGATTTTGGTCAATGGATGGCCGAGGGATTGATCGTCGTCAACAAGTGTTTTGTATTATGCGTAGGTCACTATTAGTTTTTATATAAGATCTTGGAAAATATAGATGTCTATGATTGTTCTGCTCTAGGACTCGTTACAAAAGTTAGTCAGTTGTATATGTTGATTTGGTTGTGGTAGTTGTGGGTTTGAGTTTGATTACACTCAAACCATTTTATCGAAGGGATTATTGACGCAATCATTTTATTCATTTTGTTGAACAATTAACATTTTCCGATGACCAAACAATGACTCATTCTTAGAATGCACCTGGAATATTTCATTTTTTAACATGGTTAATTATTGTATGGTGTTTATATAGTTGAAAATGGTTTTTGATGATTTATGGGCACATTATTTTCCCAAATTGGATTATGGAAAAAGCGTGACAATTAGGGTTTAATGGTGAACAAACATAGAGACTTGAAGATTCTGGTTAATGTTTTTTTGATGATCAAAATCCATCTTATATGTTTTGAGAACTCTTGAGATAGTTGTAGTTTGTGATGAAGAACAATCTCTGAGAAAGTATTGTGTAAGAAAATTGTTGATAAGGATGGAGAAAGACCTTAACTTAGTAATGACAACAATATTACAACAACTTTGAGGAATTATATTGTATGAAGATAAAGTGGATCCATTTTGAAATATTTTGAAAAGAGGTCCATAAGGAGTTGAGGAAGAAGGTGGGTGTCTCCATTGAGGTTGGAGCCTCAATAAATTTGGAGCCTAGAGCGAGTCGTAACCTTCTAATCAACTATTTGTATGCCTCAATTAAGGTGGATCCTAAGGAAAGTTGAAGATTGCTCATCATCGGGGGTTGGTGTCTCAATCAAGTTATAGCCTATAGTGAGTTGTTTCCTACACTTTTTTGAGTTTGGTTCCTTGATCAAGTTGTAGCCTACCGCAAGTAGAAGCTTGCATATTTCGGGGGTGGGCGCCTCCAATAGGTTGGAACCTACAAATAATTGTAATTAATTAAAGCATAAGAAGAAGAAGAATAAGTGGTTTTCTCCCATATGGGTTTCCACATAAAATATTGTGTCTCTTTGTGTTGATGTCATGGCTCTTTGATGTGTTGGTGATGTGATTATGCATTGATCTACTTATTTATAGGCTACAAATGATTATGTCTTATTTTTATATAATGTTTTCTAAAGAAAAGTTGTAACATTGTAAGTTTTCTCTCACATTGATTCACCCCACCTACCCCCCACCCCCCAAGTGTGATATTTGGTCCAACAATTTGTATCATAGAAGGTTAACTTCATGGTCAAATTACTATTGGAAGGTTAAATTCAAGGGAATATGACCACAATCAAAGCATCATGAAAGGCTATATTATTTGATGGATCCAACTGTGAATTTTGAAATATAAGAATGCATACCTATCTCATCTTCTTGGGAGAAGATGTTTGGGAAATTATGGACACTGATTATAAAGTCCCTGATACTATTATGATAGATGTACCAGGTAAGACACTCTACACATTAAATGCACAAGCTAAGCATGTCATATTATGTGGTTCTGTAGATTCATATTTTGTCAACGTAATGCAGTGTTAGTCAGCTCATGATGTATGTAATAACCTCAAAACTTATTATTAAGGGGATACAAAATTAAGAAAAGATAGGCTACAATCTATCAGGGGCTAATTCTAAATTTTGAAGATGGAATAATATGAGGAAATTGCATCATACTTTCTTCAAGTAAACAATATTACGAAATCCATCATATTTCTCAATGAAGGTGTCAAGGATAGTTCTATTGTTCAAAAGGTATTGAGAGTATTCCATCGATATTCAATCCCAAATTATCATCCCTTGAAGAATTAATAGATGTGGACAAAATGACCATGTTTTTAATGGAACTCTCTCAACATATGAGCTAAGATTAAAGGAGTACAAATAAGGAGTCAAGGAATAATCCTTCAAAGCATACAAAGAAGAGAAAAAGAAAGAAGATAAAGTTAAATCTAATTCTGATGAAAAAGAGGCCAAGTTTTTCTAAAAGCTAAAAAGAATAACTGATAAGTTCAGAGGGAAGCTTCCTTCTGTATAAAATCAACATAGATTCAATTGATCTTGTAATATGCTAAAAAAAAATACTTGAATCTATTCTAAAAATTACAGAAACCAATTACGATCACATAATCACATGAACACGAAAGAAAAAAATTTCAATCACACAACAAAAATAATTATCTAAGGAAAGCCTCGGCTAGAAACTTCGCTATCTATAAATTGAATTAGGTCAAGATTATGAAACAATACAATGCTTCTCTCAGGCTTGAGAGCTTTCTACACTGTCTCTGACTGTATCACTCTTTCCTAAGCAAGTTTGGTCCAATACTTAACCAATTTATTGCCTCTAGATGCACTACCTTGCTTGCACAATACCTAGGGAAATTGAGCCCCTATTAATTAGGAAATTCCCAATTAATGATTGCACAATACATCTAAGGCCTTATGATGACCTCATGCATGACCTGTACAATTTTATAATTATAACATTGATAGTACACTTCCCTTTAACTCCAATCTCAACTGGGCCTTCCTTAGAACTGTCATGTAACAACTATTTATAGTGAATTTTTGGTTATATGATTGATCATTGCATGTGAATTAACTTAAATTTAATTCACTGGACCTATCACTAGCTCCTCCAGCAGTTAGAACTAGTTAAACTGATTTTAACTCAAATAATTAAGTTAAATAATTACAACTCAAAATAAATTGTATCCAGAACCCCTAAAAGTTAGAGAGAACTATACATGCCTCTAGTTTGACCCTCAACTCGAATTGACTGAGCTAACTAAGTATTCCTAACTCAGTTAACTAGTACAATTTGTCATGTGATGTGGAATTACAATTTTCTTATAATTTAATTAAGGGGGAATTAAATTAAAAGCCTCTTCTTGTTTCCATTTTCAATTAATTTTTTGTTTCAAATTTCAACACCTTTCAAGTTTTTTAAATGTGGAAGGATAGATCATCATGCTTTTAAGTGTCCTTATGCTAAGATGAATGATAATGATGATGAGTCAAGGGTAAAATCTAAGCATCAAAAGAAGAATCTAGCAAGTAAGAATATGAACTTCTATTCAAAAGAA
Organism: Pinus albicaulis; assembly: GCA_034641835.2. Classification (NCBI taxonomy): domain Eukaryota; kingdom Viridiplantae; phylum Streptophyta; class Pinopsida; order Pinales; family Pinaceae; genus Pinus; species Pinus albicaulis. Next base: position 1,313,108,077 of record CM076579.1, read on the forward strand.
CAAAGTGCCAGAAAGCCGCATGAAAGTGTGACCGATGAGAAAAGGGGTGAAATATCATTCATCAGAGAAATAGAAGAAATCAAAGCATAAATAGATTATTATGAAGAACTTAAAATTGTACTGAAAGAAATAAGGATCCTTAGAGATAAGGAAGGTCAAATAATGGAGAAGCTTCAAGACAAAAATCTAAATGAAGACACCATTGTTGTTGTCAAAGTCAAACTAGAAGAAGAAAAAAGGTAAAGGATTTTTTTTCTAAACAATTGAATGAGAAGGAACAAAACTATGAAATATTAGAGGAGCAATTTTTCCTATTAATAAAGGAATTGGAGCAACTCAAAGAAAATTTTCATAAAGGGAATGAATCCCTTGCATGCAGAGGTCTCCTCTCATTAAAATAGGTCTTAGTTATCAAGAAGGTTGCGAGGCACCCAAAAAAATTGGTCTCCCAAACACATCCAATGAAGATCATCCGAAGAAGTTAAATCATACATTTATTATATCTAGCAATAAATCTCTTGAAGATCCAAAGAAAGTGATGAACTAGGCCAAGTATGTTCATTTCAAAGACTCAAAATAATTCTAGAATGGAGTAGAGTATGCAAAGATAGAATGAAGAGAGAGGATCTCTCATGACAAAGAATCTTAAAAAATCCACAAGAAACAATGACGGAGGTGTTGGAAATCAAAAAATGAATGTGGCTCCTCCAAGGAATAACTTTATAAGGTCAAGGTCTCCCTTTACATCCAAGTATCAAAATGAGTTCCTTGGTTATTTATTTTCATGAACAAAATTTGGGCACAAAGCATAGGATTGCATAACCTATGACTTGGTTAGGTATAAATGATATGATGAGGTGCCTAGATGGAGGAATGTTGACCAAATTATAATAATTCATCATCCATTACCACAAATGTTGAAGCCCAATGTTGAATGTTACATATGTCGCAATGAAGGTCATCGAACACGAGAATGTAGACTCAACTTGAGATGGTACAAAAGAGAGAGACATCTCATCAATCCAAGGATTAGCTCTACATGATGGAGAAGAGGAAAGGAAGCACCAAGATTGGATATGACCCCTGAGATCTGATATCCTAGTGAAGGCTTATTTAATATTATCATTTGTTGAATCAAAACTTAAAGAATCAATTCTATGCAAGTAGAAGGAGTACCTTAATATGAATTAGCATGTGAATAGTTACATATTCCATTAGCTAGTATGGATTGATTATGATATCTCATATGTGAAGTGAGTATAATTAAAAGGCATGTACTATCAAATGCAGTAAAAAGACAAGGGAGGGAAGTATGGCCTCAGGAGGAGATTTTATCAAGACCACAAGAGAATATAGGAATAGTTAGGAGTAGAAAAGGAAGCATGTCTTATGGGGAGACTTTGACCAAGTCCATAAGAAAGAAGGAAACTTTGACAATTTCATAGGATGGTAGTGTGATTCTACAAGCAATAGTAGGAAGATAATATTGTTTCAAGGGGAGATTATGTTAGGTTCACATGATCATACATGAACAAGAATAGCTCAAGAAGCTTTGGAAGCATAGAGACCTAATTTCATACAAGAACAATTTGTGGAGTGTTGACAAAAGATGCAAACATTGAAAGAAAGAGAAGACAAGGAGCCACCATAGTATTTAGTTTACACATGAGTAAATAAGGCTTGATAGATAGCCATTACCCTTTTCTATTGATGTCAAAGGGGGGGAGAATGCAAACATTGATATGGGTACTAACAAACCTTGAGAAGAGATATAGGAATATTGGAGGAGAGGATGCAAGTGCTAGAAAAAGGAAGTGGAATTCTCACAATCCCATAGGGGGAGTCCATAGCATTATGGTAGGGAGAGTTTGACACATATTTAGGCTTGGATTATTGAAATAAACGATCAACAATGTATGGTGGTATTTCCATCAATGAAAATGGGGGAAATTTTTGCACATAGTGTTGTCATTTATGACAAAAAGTGTCATTCATGTTGAAGGGGATGATCGAAATGATCACTGTTGTGTAACCAGCTTCAAAAAGAGTAGAAAAGAGATATCAACGCCTTATAAATGAGCCTCTTCGAGGGGGCAACCTCCAATACATTACATAAATGAACAATTCTTGGATGATTCAATTTACAAAACCTCCTTTCTATATATAGGAGTCCATGGGGCCATAATGTAATCCCAGTGGGCCACAATGTAATCCTAGCCGACCTAACAATAATAATTTAGAGGCACAATACTAACAAAATGGGGGTTACAAGGGTACAATAATAATAATAAAGGGGTTACACTAACAACAATAAGGTACTATTCTAGTAATATAGGGACCTAACATGCCCCTCTCCTTCAAAAAAACGTTGTCCTCAACGCTTGAGTAGCTCTGGGTGCTTCTGTATAAATTTTTCATCCTCCCATGTAGAATCTTCAGTGTATAAATTCTTCCACTTGATGAGATACTCTGAAATTGATCGATTCCGTAGTTGTCGAGTTCTTGTTTCCATGACCGCTTCTGGTTCCAATATGATTTTTCCTTCCTCATCAAGTTCTCGCAATATTGTTTGAACTGGAAGATTTTCTCCTATAACCTTCTTTAAGCATGAAACATGGAAAACTGGATGTACTCGCGAAGAAGTAGGAAGCTCCAATTTGTATGCCATAGTATCAATCTTTTGCAACACCTTGTAAGGACCATAGTACTTTGGCGATAATTTATTATCCTTCTTTGCTTGCTTGAGGGACATTTGTTTGTATGGTTGTAGCCGTAAAAATACCCAATCTCCTACATCAAAACTTCTCTCGCTACGATGTTGATCTGCCTGTTGTTTCATTCGATTTTGTGCCAAATTCAGGTTATTCTTTAAGAGTTGGAGAACTTCTTGCTGATGCTCGATGTGATCTTCCACTGCTTGAACCTTCGAATTTTCCCTTAAAGATGATGTGATGGATGGTGGATGATATCCATAAAGTGCCATAAATGGGGTCATTTTTGTTGCGGTATGGAAGGAAGTGTTATACCACCATTCAGCAAGAGGTAACCACTTGACCCATTGTGTTTGTTTATTAGATACAAAACAACGAAGATATCCTTTCAAACATTTATTTACTATCTCAGTTTGACCATCAGATTGAGGATGATAAGATGAGCTATGAGCTAATTGAGTACCCAAACAAGAAAATAACTCCGTCCAAAAATTTCCAGTAAAAATGGGATCTCTGTCATTCACAATAACCCTTGGGCTTCCATGTAGCTTTTGAATTCTGTCCATAAATGTAGTAGCAACTGTACTTGCTTTAAATGGATGAGATAATGCACAAAAGTGTGCATACTTGGTAAGTCTATCAACTACCACCATGATGACATTCTTTCCTTGAGACTTAGGTAAACCTGTGATAAAATCCATTGAAATCTCCTCCCAACGCTGACTTGGAATGGATAAAGGTTGTAGAAGTCCCGGGGTCTTAATTGTCTCCACTTTATTCTGCTGGCAAACCAAACATTCGGCCACAAACTTTTGAATATCAGATTTAAGGCCATCCCAAAAAAAATATTTCTTCACCCTGTGGTAAGTTTTTAAAAATCCTGAGTGTCCTCCTAAAGGAGAAGTGTGCAATTCCAGAAGAATCTTTTGTTTTAGTTGGGAATTCTTACAAAGATATAAGCGATCTTTGTACCATAAGGAATCATTTTCCAACTAAATGTATCAGATGTACTAGGATCTTGCTGCAAATTTTGAATGAGTGTCCATACAACTTTGTCCTTCTTCCATTCATCTCTTGCTTCGGTTATCCAATCTGGTTGGATAATAGAAATGGCACAAAGAAATGCTTCCACCTCTTCATTCTTTCTTGAGAGTGCATCTGCAACAACATTAAGCTTTCCTTTTTGTAGATTATTTCAAAGTCATAACCCAACATCTTTGTGACCCATTTTTGCTGCTCTTCTGAAGATAGTCTTTGTTCCAAAAAGTGTTTAAGACTATCATGATCAGTTTTTACCTTGAAGTGTCTTCCCATTAGGTAAGTTCGCCATTTCTTTTGTGCATGCAGTATTGCTAACATTTCCTTCTCATAAATAGGTTTCTGTAAATACTTTCCTTTGATTGGACGACTTTCAAAAGCAATGGGTCTTCCTTCCTGCATTAAAACTGCACCAATTCCATTTCCTGAGGCATCACATTCCACGATAAAGGTTTTTGTGAAGTCTGGCGTAGCTAAGACCGGTGCTAGGCACATTGCCTCTTTAAGATGTTCAAAGGCCTTAGTTGCTTCAGGAGTCCATGAAAATGCATCTTTCTTCAATAATGTTGTTAGAGGTGCTGCTGTTCTCCCATAATTCTTAACAAACTTGCGATAATACCCTGTTAACCCGAGAAATCCTCGCAACTGCTTTATGGTTGTGGGGACTTTCCATTCCTTAGTGGCTTTAATTTTGTTAGGGTCTACTTTAACACCCTCGTGAGATACAATATGACCCAGATATTCCACCTCTTGTACTCCAAAGAAACATTTGGATTTTTTTGCATATAATTGTTTCTCCTGCAATAGTTTGAGCACCCTGTCGACATGTTCAACATGATCCTTCCAAGACCTATTGTAGATTAGTATATCATCAAAAAATACTAGCACAAATTTTCTAAGGAAGGGTTTGAAAATGGAATTCATCAACCCTTGAAATGTAGAAGGTGCATTGGTAAGGCCAAAAGGCATGACCAAAAATTCATAATGACCCTCATGAGTTTGAAATGCTGTTTTTGGAATATCTTCGGTCTTCATTCTAATTTGATGATATCCTGAATGAAGATCCAACTTGGTAAAATAAATTGCTCCATGTAATTCATCCAATAATTCATCAATCACGGGAATAGGAAATTTATCTTTAATTGTGAGCTTATTGAGTTCCCTATAATCTGGACACATGCGCCATGATCCATCCTTCTTGTGTACCAATACTACAGGAGCAGAGAAAGAACTTTGACTAGGTTGAATTATACCCGCCTCTAACATTTCTGCAATCATACGTTCAATTTCGCTCTTTTGGAAGTAAGGATATCTATAAGGCCTGATGTTTGGAGGAACACTTCCTGGAATCAAATGAATAGCATGATCGTGATCACGAATAGGTGGGAGTCCTTTGGGAGTTTCAAAAACCTTGGAATGATTGTCCAAGACTTGTTGGAGATCTGCAGAAATAGATGATTTTGATGTCATAACTTCTAGTGAGCATAATTGTGAAATTACACCTCGTTGTTCTTTCTTTATAAGTTTTGTCATGACATTAGATCTTATTATCCTGCCCGGCTTCCCTTCAATACCCCGTAATTCGACTTCCTTTCCTTCTGAAAAAAATTTCAAGAAAAGTTCTTGAAAATTAAAAGCTACCGTCCCCAAAGATTGTAACCATTGTACTCCTAGTACAACATGAGCACCTCCCATAGGAATGGAAAGCATTGGACTAGTCAATACATATTCCCCCATGGTTAGCTTGATATTATGGAATTTTCCAGAGCAATTTATAGTTCCTCCATTTGCAACCATCACTTGACATTCTGGTGCTGGGTATAAGAAACAATTCAATGCCTTGGCTACCTTACAATGAATAAAATTATGGGTGCTACTGGAATCAATCAACACTATTACCTTTTTGTTCTTGATATGTCCTTCTATCTTGAGAGTTTGAGGAGTGGTAATTCCTGCCAATGCATTACACGATATGGTCATACTCATTTCTTCCTCTTCTAGGGCTGGTTCCTAGTGTATATCCTATTCTTTTGAAGATTCTTATTCATTTTCTTCTTCCTCTTCACAATCTATGTAAAATAATTTATTCTCAGCACACTTATGACCTTTAGTGTATTTGCTATCACAACTGTAGCAAAGCCCTTGTGGTGTCAACCTTGTAGGTTGTGGAAATCTAGGCGTAGCAACACTTCCTTCTTTATAGAATTGAGTGGTAGGCTTCCTTGTCGCCATAATTTTACATTCAACTTTTCTTGCCAACCTGAATGCCTTCTCCAATGAATCAGGTTCCCGAACGCGAACTTCATGTTGAATGTTATCCTTTAAAGTGCCTATGAAGAGATCAATCCTGTGTTCCTCTGGAATATCAGTTACCCTTATATTCAATTTTTGGAAGTCCTCAATGTGCTGCCCCACTAAACCCTTTTGTTTGAGATTTATCAATTGGCTAAAGAAGGTGTTGCTCTTTGTATCCTCATAATGTGCTATCATTTCCTACGTAAAAATTGACCAAGTGACAATTTTTTTACGGGAGCAAAGCCATCGATACCATACAAATGTATTTTGTTCTAAATGTAAAGTTGCAATGCGTACCTTTTGTGTGTTTTGCACATTATGGAGATCAATATATTGCTCCATCTGTAGTATCCATGTTACAGGATCCTTTCCATCAAACTTCCTCATATCCATTTTTGGAATATGGTGGTTCTTCCCGCCAACATTAGAGTTTATGAAATCACGATTAACATTTATTTTGCTCTCATCATGAGGTTCTTCTACTATATTTCCGCCATTAGGATTCATTTCTAGTTTTAAGCTTGTTAGCAAGCCTTCCATGTATGCTTTTAGATCATTCTTCATGTTTTCCATGTTGTCTTTCATGTCATCCATCTTAGCTTCGATGCCCACTTCCATGTCATCCATCTTAGCTTCCATGCCTTTCTTCAAACCGTCCATCTTCACTTCCACGCCATCCATCTTAGCTTCCATGCCTTTCTTCAAACCGTCCATCTTCACTTCCACGCCTTTCTTCAAAACTTCCATTTCATTTTTTGTTGCTTTTTGCGAGAGTGAAATTTGTTACACTTGCTCTTGTAATTTTGATAGATCATGTTGCAATTCTTCATCTTCATGAGTCATGGTAGAGCCTTCTGAAGGCTTAATGGGTGTTGAATTCTTTTTAGGTGCCATTTTAGAATCCAATATGGATACCTATTCTACAATAGGCCCTTGCAATCAATTCAATTTGATTCTTCAAACAAGACTTATGCAATTCGGAAAAAAAATACACACCTTTTACTTGCTTTGAGGAGCTCGATATTGAAATTGTATTATCTCTGTGATTGCAGATCTTCAATATCTGAAATTCAGCACTGAAGTAGCCCTTTGAATTCTCCTTTGAATGCCACAGGTCTGACCTGATTTGGATTTTCCAAGACAAATTTGTGTCCAATCTCCCACAATGACCTAATTCTGGACTGGTTTAGTAGAGCGAACTTGTACGACTTGCCACGTGTCACTGTTTTGTCCTTTGTCTCTGAAATTGATAGCCCAGAAACTTCAGTCTGTGTACTTGCGACCACTTTTTACGGCACTTCAATCCGATGCCCAGAGAGAGAGTTATTGAAGTTTTCCCACGATCACCTCTTTGAGATGCAATTCAGGAGCCTGAAAAAGCACTACCTTCCACAGATCATATCTCCAAAAATATTGCGAATCAAGATCTGAAATTTTTTTGAAGAATTTCCTCAGGATTTCAGCTTCGTACCATATGAATTTCAGACTCTGAACCTTCGTAAAAACAAATTTATAGCGCAAATGCCACGATGACCTGTTTATGAGCCTGAAAAGATACCTAACTTCCACAGATGATATCTCCTCAAATATTGCGAACCAAGATCTGAAATTTTTAGACAACCTTCCTCAAGATTTCAGCTTCGTACCCTAAAAATTTCAGCTTCTAAAGCTTCGTAGAAAAAAAGTTATAGCGAAAATGCCACGATGACCTGTTTGGAGTAGCGAAACCCTAGAATCCCAAACCTCTGATACCAAATGTTGTGTAACCAGCTTCAAAAAGAGTAGAAAAGAGATATCAACGCCTTAGAAATGAGCCTCTTCGAGGGGGCAACCTCCAATACATTACATAAATGAACAATTCTTGGATGATTCAATTTACAAAACCTCCTTTCTATATATAGGAGTCCATGGGGCCATAATGTAATGTTGAAGATAGGCCTGATACATAATCCTAACCTCCCTATGAAATAATAATTTAGGGGCACAATACTAACAAAATGGGGGTTACAAGGGTACAATAATAATAATAAAGGGGTTACACTAACAACAATAAGGTATTATTCTAGTAATATAGGGACCTAACAATCACAAGTGGTATTATGACAATTGGATATCTTTCATTCCCTCATTAGGTGAAGTCGAAGGATGATTTAAGTTTATTGATTTTTTGACAAGGTTTTGATGTCCTAATAATCCTACAAACATCATGGTTGCATATACCTCATTGATACCTTTCCAATGGTATATCCCAATCTGAAAATACCCTCTTAAATGAGAAGTTATGGTCATTTGAAGTTCAACGATTATAGAAGACCCAAAAATACAAGGAAAAACCCTTCGAATTTAATACATAAATAGTGTACAACTTCCAGAGGATCTATGGTGGATGAATTCGAAACTATCATGATGTTTAATATGGTTAAAAATCATGAAAATTTCTTAGATCTAGTGGTGGATACATACCAACTTGTGCACTAACTAACCAAAGCTTCCCCATCACAATGGAAAATCACATTGTGACACGTGGCACAAATATGAAGAGACAATGAAGAGCCAGTCATGGTATGACACATGGCACAAATTGATTTACATGATAGGATGACGTCAGTGTCTGACATGACCTTTCCACAAATTTCCAAGTGGCATGTCCACATGACAATTTTCATATGGTTAGTAATCCAAAACAAGGTTACACATGATACCGTTGCAAGCTACCACATCGCATGATGATATCATGTTGACATCATGATACAGAGGACCGATGAACTTAGAGAGTGTTCACATGAACTATCACATGGATGCTTAGGGATTAGGCCCAAATATACATGGTGAAAAGGCTATGGCCTTGGTTACGAGCACAATCATATGATAAATTAGAGCTAATCCCACGAGGGCAACCACAAAAAGAACAAGATGAAAATTACATGGTTGCACATGTGGTAGAGTTAAGCACAAAGAAAAAGGCGACAATTACATGGATGGACGTATGGTAGAGTTAGGATCAAAGGGCCATGACACAAAAAATAAGGTGATGGTTATATGGTTAGGCATATGGTAATCCCATAGTACCATCTTTGAAACTTTGGACATGGATCGGCCACATGTCGGCCCATGTGAACCTAGTACTGCATTGATTGTATATATATACAAGCCCTAGGTCTTGATTTCACTTTGGACCATTGATTGGAGATTTTATGAATTTTGTCTCTAATCTCAAGTCACGTCTCTTGTTTTTGGTTCTGTTGAATCACAAACAAGTTTTTGTTTTTTGTTTTTACTTCAAAGAAAGAGCGATTAACATTATGATTGTGGTCGTTGGTAGCCAGAAGAGTGTAACAACGGTCTGATTTTGGTAGCCTAGAAGAGTGTCACAATGGTATGATTGTTGGTAGCTCAGAAGAGCATAAAAATTGTATGATTGTGGTTTCCCGAAAAAGTCTGACAATATTCTGATCATGGAATTTGGTAGCCTGAATTCCCTTAAAAATGGTCTGATTATGAAGTTCGTGGCTCGAGATCCATGAAAGTGGTCTTATTTTGAAGTTTGCAACAATGGTGTGATTATGAAGTTAATATAATAATGTTTGGGAATATCGTGATAATGGTTTGATTATGCATTTCATATGATAGTAGTCCAAGGAAAATTTTAGGGGCTGATATTTGAAAGTGGGCTAATTTTCCATGATTTTTCCAAAAAAATATTTTCCAAATTAAAAAAATATTAAAAGTGATTCACCCAAATTTTATAGTATAAAATTATTTTATCTTTGAAATTGATTTTTTTTTATAGATATCATATATGTAATCATTAGTAATTTGAATATTTTTACAAGGATATAAACAAGCATTTTATAGTTTGCATATTAGGGACTAGTGAGATTCGCCAAGGTTTCTAAACTTTAAGATAAATTTCCATAAAATGTTCCCTATAGTGGTCCGATTGTGAAGTTCGTATGAAAGTGATATGATTGTGAAGTTTGTATGAAAATGGTCCAATTGTGCAGCTCTTACAATATTGGTCCGATGGTGGAGTTCGTGACAATGGTCTGATTGTGAAGTATAGTTTGGAGAGTTGTAGCTTAGAGAGCCATAGCTCGAGCATTGTGACATTGATATCTCATGGAGATGAGATAGTGGTAGCTCAAAGAGACAAGAAAAAATTAGTGCCATGATTTTGGTCAATTTATGAAGTTGATAAATCAGAGAAGTGTGATATTGGTTCGATTGTGAAATCTATAGCTTGGAGAGCTAATCCAGTGGTCTAACATTCATAGCTTGAGATATATGATAGTTGAGAGTTGTGACAATGTTTTGATCATAATTTCATGGATTGAAGAGTCATGACAGTGGAAGGGATTTGATTGTGAAGTTCACATCTCATGAGTTGTGACAGTGGTAGCTCGGTGACTAGTGGCAGTGGTCTTATTGTGAACTTTGTTGATCAAAGGATCGAACACCCAGTGGGGTAAATTTTGGTAGTAAAATTATATGAGCCTATGGTGAGTGCATAATAAACACTATTTTGATATATCTATGATCAATGCAATCGTTTAAAAAGGGGGAATGATTCCCCACCAAGGAGCTCCGTGAGATGTGGTTACGATCGACCTCCCAAGACTATGGTCGGAGGATCAATTCTCGTGAAAAATAAAATTTTTATTACATAGAGTTTAGTATTTTTAGTTTTTGATATAATATCTTTGACCAATATAAATGTCTCTGATCATTCCATTCTACAACTTGTTACACAAGTCATTCGTTTGTATATGTTTATTTGGTTGTGATAGTTGTGGGTTTGAGTCTGACTAGACTCGGTCAAACCATTTTGTCAAAGGGTTTATTGGCATGATTGGTTTATTCATTTTGTCGAATAATTAACAATTTTTCGTGACAACAAAACGACTCATTTGTAGAATGCACCCAAAATATTTCATTTTGTAGCATGGTTAATTTTTGTATAGTGTTTATATAGTTTAAAATGGTTTTCAATGATTTATGGGCACATTATTTGTCCAAATTGGATTATGAAAGAATCATGACGATCAGGTTTTAATGGTGAACAATCCTAGAGGCTTGAAGAGTTTGGATGATGTGTTCTTGACGATCATAATCCATCTTATATGTTTTGAGATCTCTTGAGCTTGCTATAGTTTGTGGTGAAGAATAGGTTATGAGAAAGTCTTTGTGTAAGAAAATTGTTGAATAGGTTGGAGTAGGACCTTGACATAGGAATGATATCAATATGACAACACATTTGAAGAATTATATTGTATGAAGGGTAAGTGGATCGAGTTTGAAATAAATTGAAAAGAGGTCCACAAGGAGTGGAAGAAGGAGGTGGGTTCCTCCACTAGGGGTTGGATCCTAAAGAAAGTCATAGCTTTATCATCATCGAGGTTGGTGTCTCAATAATTTTAGAGCCTAGATCAACTCAAAGCTTGCTTATCATCAAGGTTGGTGCCTCGATTGGGTTTTATCCCTACAATGATTGATTGCTTGAAATTTTTTGAAGTTGGTGCCTCAATTAGGTTGTAGCCTACTGCAAGTAATAGCTTGCATATTTTTTGGGTGGGTTCCTCCAACAAGTTGGAGCTTGAAAATGTATGTAATGAATTGAAGTAGTAGAAGAAGAATATATGCTTTTCTCTCGAATGGGTTTCCAAGTCAAATCTTGTGTCTCTTTGTGTTGATGTGATGGTTCTTTGATGTGTTATTGATGTGATGATGCATTGCTATACTTATTGATATGATACAAATGGTTATGCCTTATCGTTATATAATTGTTTGTTAAAGAAAAGTGGTGAAATTGTAATTTTTATCTCACACTGATTCACCTTCCTCACCTCTTAGTTTGATTTTTGGTCCAACACCTTTTACATGCATGTGATGTAAGGTCGTATTATAAGGTACACGAATTTTAAAAATATACCTAGTTGAAAATTATTGTAATTACACAATATCATTTCAAGCCATCACACAATATTATGTTAGATGTCAACTTGGTTTAGTGCCTAGGCCTTGGCCCTTAAACAACAAGCATGGTGATATGGGTATATGAAAAGGAAAATTATGAAAATAGTGTATAGAAAAGTTTTTTTTTCTTTGATGTAAGCTTATTGAACTCATTCCCCATCTCAAAGAATTTTGGTTAAGCTTTAGGGTGAAGTGACGATATTAGTGTTGTTTTCCTCATAAGCATTTTTTATGCCCCAAAATCACTTTCGTTGATAAAAATAGTCTCATGCATGATGATATGATTGACATAAATGATCTAGAATAAAGAAAATATATTAGAGATGAATATTGCATAGAATTTTTTCAATTTTAGTGAAGTTCCAATCCAAACAAAATCTAGACTTTAGGCTCTAAATTCCTTTTGCAAGTATTTTAGGTGTTTGTGAAAGATGAGTTTTTGAATTTTAGAAGAGCTTACTTGAATTCTTTTGAGGCATATAAACACAATGAAATCAACAAAACTCAATTTTAAGGGCCATGTTACTAAAATACATATAAAATTATTCCTATCCATTGGGTAATTTGGACTTGAAAGATTTTTAAAGCTTTCTATCCAATGGTGGATTATGGCATTTGAAAAAATGTTGAAAATATCATTTTCCTCAACACTCTACAGTATATGGATTGAGAATATAAGGTAAGAGGAGCAAGAAAATACAATATATTCCACCAATGCTTATTTTCATTCATTTTTAATTATCCATTTGACATTCTTTGAGTTTGACTTTAGTCTTCAGATTTAACATGTACTATTATGGTGAGTTGTCAATTGGGGATCTGAAAACAGATTTATACTCATATTAGGAACATGATATACATTCATGATTATTCCATGTAGACAAGGTACATCACTATTACCAACAACTTCGAGAGAAAAATCATCTGTTAGATAAATATTTTGGTCAAAAAACTTGTTCAAGAGAGAAAACAAAGAAGCATCCTTATCCATATGCTGAGTGCACCCTAAATTTACTACCTAATAATTTTATGTGGTATGAGAATTAAATGATTGAATTCCAAAAGAGAAGGTGAATATGTCAACTGAGCAATTGGTCATTCTCTTAGCCAATGAGTTTCCTTCAAATTTCCTAACCCTCTCCCCTAGATCACCACAATTATTCTAGAAAGTGTTCTCCACATGCCTGTACTTTCTAGAATAGTGACATGTATTCTAATTTTGATTCTTCATGGTTGATGTTGACTCATCACCCATCCCTTGAGCTTTCTAGTCGAGGCATTCCAACATGCTTCCTCTCTCCTTCTGATTCAATTTTTCCTTTCCTTTGAACAAGTAAGCTTGGTGTTTACTACCAAGATTCCATTCATCAATTAACCTTTGTTGGTCCTTGATCGACAATTACATAATGTGTAGAAGATGTAGTCATTACCATATTCCTTATGTGATCTCTAATTGGTGTAGAATGAGGAATACAACACATCAAACAATGTTTGTACATTCATCGGGACTAGTTCAATGATTTGTTTGTCTTTCTATGATAAATTATTCTGACATTTTTTCAACTTTAACTATATATCTTGGACACAAACCATATAGTACTCAGTCCTTTCAAATGAATTGGGATCAAGATAGATCAAATCTTTCTCTAATTGCGTGACTTGAATTTCATTGAATTTTTCAAACAACGACTTTAGCTTCTTAAAAAATCATGAGTACAATTGATCCTGTTCATATTAAAATTGAATATCTCAATCAATATAAGTCATAATTACCCCAAAAAATTCCTCTTTATTTTCATCAAGACAAAATTCATCTAGTCATCCTTTGGATTTGGAATAGTGGTCTTGGTATACTGCAAGGCCCATTTTCTCTTCAATATGGTTTCCATATTTGGTGCCCCACACAACATAACTCTATCCATCCAAGATAACAGGGTTAATCTTAGAAGCCATCTTCATATTTTTAATAGACTTGATATGTTCTAAATTAGATTCCAACTGTGCCATCTTCATATTTATAATAGACTTGACATGTTCTAAATTAGATTCCAGTTGACAAATCAATAAGCAAAAATCCAATCATTGTAAGATTCGACTAAGCACAATTTGAAGACACTAGGTCTAAGTCAAAACTAATACCATGTTTGGGATTGAGGGAACCCAAGATATGGAATGAAAAAAAATAATATAAAAAAATAAACAAAAGAGTAATCATGCTCCAATATGATGGGTGGTGTCTAAAGACATTATTACAAAAATTAATCACAGTGCATTATGATCATAACATCACAATGCATTATTAGCATAACGATCATATTCTACATTCATGTAAATAAAATACTATGACCCATAAGGTCCTTTATTTATAGTTTCCAATTCTTACCAACTTCATTGAATTATGGAAGATTCGTTCCACAAATTAGTGTTGGCAGTTACAGTCCTTTTTGGGAAATTTGTGTTGTTTTGTTAACTAGTTGACTATTATAATTGACCCAATTATCATTAGCTAATCGACTGCCCAAGTTTACTTGACTATCCAATTGATTTTAGACCACTTGGTCGACTCATTCAACCACTAACCGACTCCTTTGCAAGTCAAACACTCAACCAATCTGTCAACCACTTAGTCAACTACACAATCAATTTTTTTCTAGTCAACTACTTGAGTGACTATCACCCATTAGTTGATCCTTCAACTGACTATCTCTTGAAGATACATAGTGATGATGGACCAACGTAACCTTAGGTTCCACCACAACCAATGTGAGAAGTTTTACATATTATAAGGTTCTCTCTAGAGATGGTATGTGAACCACTTGCTTAACATTAGTGATGCCTCTTTAAAAGTCATATTAAAGAAAATTGAAAAGGAAAATAATATCAACTCTTGGGAAGTAATATGTTGGGGCCCTTGTTTTTGTTTAGTTTCGAAATCTTGGCTAAGACATTTTGAATTTTTGACCCTTTTTGAGTTGCAGAATGAATACACATGGCAACCGCGACCGCGCCGCAACTACCAGGAGTCGCGGAGCTATCAAGGTGGCGCGGAAGCATGCGATAGCTGGAGATAGAACAGGGACAAGTGCAGATGAGGGAAACACACAGCAGAAGACAGGAAGAAGAACACATAGATAATAGGAGAGAAACCGGGAGAAGCTGAAGTAAAGCCACGGGCGGGCGCGCAGGCAGGTGAATAAATAAAAAAGTCACGAAGCTAAAGAAAAAGGAATGCGAGATCTTTGAAGAGTTGAGTTGAAGATGGAAAAGACGCACGGAAGCAGTGGAAGGATTTTGTCTTCTATGGCTCTCTCTATCTTCTCATATTTTTTGTTCCGAAATCATCTGTCGATTTGTGGTACATCAGGAGAGAATGCTATGTGTTCATGTATTCTGTGAGAGATTAATACAATGGAAGGTTGTTGTCTCAATAAGATGTTCATGTGCATGTAATGCGTTTATGCTGGTTTAAAATTTTATTTATGAATGTCTGAATGCTTATTAAGTGATCTTGCGCATATAACTTTGTATATGAATGGATGCACCGTCTTTCTTTAGTTGCGGGTTTGTTCCTTGCCAATGATCTCATCCCCTTTTTCATGTGGTTGCGGCACGCCTCGGGTGAGACGCACTGCTCTCCAGAGCAGGGTGAAAATGCCGACGTGTTCCTAGACTACACCGGACCCCTTTGTTGGCCACTACTCTTGAACCTGGGTCTTGTCCGCGAGACCTGACTTCTCGCCAACAAATGGTTCCGTTGCCGGGACTTGCATGTTCTGAGGGGATCTAGATCATGGTATCGAGGATTTTTGAAGGAGCGATACGACGATGGTGGGATGATCATCTTGACCAGTGCATTGTTCAGCAAGCAGAGCTGACCAAGAAAAAGGAGGCGGCGATCAAGGAGCTTGTTCTTTTCTCTGACTCAGCCAGCGATACGTACGAAATTTTCTGGGGAAGGTTCCCTACGGACCTTTACAACTGGTTGCGGAGGTTGCGAGCGACGGTGCCCCAAGAAGGCTTGTGGAAGATAAACCGCAGGTGGGCGCACGAAGATCTGGTGGCACTGCATCGGGTAGACACTGAACTAACCCGCGCAGTGGATTTCTGGGTAAGGACCACGTTGGAAGGATACACGGTGGAGTTTGCTGTTGAGTGCTATCAATCCTTCTCGAAAGCCGAGGCTGTTTTCCACTCAGGGTTAAGAGGGAAGCTGTTGAAGGAGATTCCGCTGTGGGTCAAAGCTCTGATGGTGGACGAAGGGTTGATTGAATTCCACAAAACGAGTATGGAAGCGTAAACCTCCCGTATTGGGGGAAGGGTTGAGGGGACCGATGCTGTGTAGAATGTGAAAGTGGGGAGCGGGGAATGGATGCTGAGGCCGCATGCAAGTTGCGGGAGCTACGTGCGCATCGGCGGGCACAGATCGCCGATAGGTGGCGAAGAAGGGTAATGCGAGATTTGAAGAGAAGGGAGATCGAGAGGAAAAATCAGAAGGAGGCACCTCCGAAGATAAGAACTATGGGATTGGATACCCGTGAAGAAGACGGGAAAGCGGCGGAAGTGCAGTGGGTGCATGGGAGCCCAGCGACGCGGGAAAGAGAAAGTGTGACCAGTGAAGATAATGGAAAGATGCAGCCCGAAGAGAGTTCCGATGACAAATGGCACGGCGTGATGAAGCAGATGTTCCAAGATCAGACGACACCCACCCCTCCAGGCAGCCCTACTTCCCACCTTCTACATGGTCAGGATCTCGACCTTCCCCTGGTACTGTATCAACCTTTAAGAAATTTTTTTATTCAGTTAAGAGCATTGAGTCAGTCATACAATAGTTCATCAGCGTCAGTAACGCCAGGTAATAGCAGCGTTACTAGTAGTGGTATTTTTCCTAGTGGGACCGTTACGCAACCAAGACCTGGAGGCTTTATCCTGGTCAATTCTCCGCAAGTACACATGGCTGGATCTTTCACCCGGTATCCAGAGTTCTCGGGCCAGGGCAATGATGATGTAGAGCAACACTGGTATCTGTGCGAAGCCATCTGGAGGGCTCGCCAGACGCCAGATGCAGGGAAGTTAATAGAATTCCAGACCACGCTCAGAGAGAGGGCTTTGCGATGGTTTATCAAGTGGTCCGAGGCACATCCTAACCCCGTAATTGCGGACGTGAAGCGGGATTTTTTCCGCGAATTCAAGCTTCCCCAGACGGACCAGCAGGGTCTGTCAGAGCTGTGGGAAATCAAACAGAAGGAAGGTGAGACCGCGTGGGAGTTGATGCGGCGATTCAAGGACGCGATCGGGAAACTTAGCTACCTGATCGATCCAAACCACCAGAGGGACTGGTTCATCAAGGCTCTGCTCCCCTTGACACGAACCCCCCTCACTCAGCAGAAGATTGATAACCTGCAGGACGCTTTGGAGCAGGCCATGAAGATTGAAGCCATGGCGGGCTACCCCCAGGAATATCGGGGGGGGGGGCAGCCCCGCAAGATCCTTCTTTGATAGGGTTGCAACACCAAATTTCCAGCTTGACTGAAAAGCTCAAGGAGCTTCAGCCAGTGAGACCAGCGCCACCGAATGTTTGGTGTACTCATTGCCTGGTCGAGGGCCACGTCGCAACTGAGTGTCCACGGTTGCGCGGTACAGGAGCGGGACCCTCGGTCGCAGCAATCCAGGGGGGTCCACCACCAGGGGGCGGCACGGCGATGAACCCGCAGGGAGTCTACCAGCCGCAATAGACTTACGCAGGGTTCCCACCGCAACCGGGTTCCTCCACCACGGAGTACTGCGAGATTTTCCGGACGCTGGGGCATCCTCCTCGGATGTGCCCGATACTACAGAAGTACTCCACGGTCCCGAATAATGTATACTACGAATTTTGCGTGTCCACGACTCACAACACTGAGCAGTGCAGAGCGCTCGACGCACTTGCGGATCGACTGGATCGTCCCTCCTACAGGGTGAATGAGGCTCCGAGGGGCAGAGGCGGAGGCATGCGTGGAGGCCGCACAGGCGGACACGATCTGGTAAAATGTTACAACTGTGACCAGGAGGGTCATGTGGCTCGAGAGTGTCCCCTTCCGCGACGACCCTGGTGTTCCCAGTGCCGGGTCAACGCTCATGCTACAGAAGACTGTCCGGAACTCATCAAGAAGTGGGAAGAGCGGGCAAGGCAGAGGGGGGCGAATCTAATAAACTCAGAGCTGCGAGGGAACGCCACCCCAGACTTACAGAACGTCGCAATCGTGACGAGGGGCGGAAAGAAGACTGGAGAGGATGCCCACGAGGAGCCAGCACGAGTGGTTCGGCCGGCATCACCGAAGAAGTTGATCAGGCCCGAAGTCCAGAAGAAGTATTTCCAGGAGGCAGTTGAGGCATTCGCCCAGTTGCGGAACGAGGGAGGTTTGGAGGAGCCCATGCTGCCGGGCTCTAGGGCGTAGAACGTCGCAGGTACTGTAGTCGAGGATTGGCTCCGGCTATTCCTCCGGATTGTTGACAACGCTGCGCTGCGGCAGCAGCTCAAGCATGCTTTGGAAGGAGCACTGCAGGGGCGCACAGAACTTAGAAATTCGGTGGATGCTGGCCCTCAATACGTACAGCGTGTCAAGTGGAACAAGCAACGAACAGGCAAAGAATTCCGGCTTAACACGCAGGTCGCAGGGTTCCAAATCAGCGACACCATGTTGGACTTGGGGTCCGACGTCAACATTCTGCCACGAAAGACATGGGAGGCTCTTGGAAGGCCACAGCTGGCCTACTCACCAATCCAGCTCAGGATGGCGAACCAGTATTGCATTTTTCCAATCGGCCGGCTCGAGGGTGTCGAGGTCGACGTTGCGGGGGTGAAGACATACACCGATTTTGAGGTTATTGATATCATGGGTGACAAGGATCCCTATCTTGCCTTACTCGGCATTGATTGGGCTTTTGAGAATTATGCCATCATCGACCTTAAGAAGGAGCTGATGATCTTTGAGGATGGGGAGGTACGGGTCACCCAGCCTCTCGACCCGTATCAGGGCCCGCGATATACAGAAACGGTGGACAATCGGGAGGATGCTCAAATTATGGACCACCTTTATCAGATGACTGCAGGAAAGAGGGACGATTATATTAACCCGACCGCGACTGGCTCTGTCAGTTGGCGGAGTGTGCAGAGCTCAGAGCTCGGATCCGAAATCGCTTGGGAAGACTGGCAGCAAGGGGGGTATGAGACCACCAGGCGGAGATGTGCTACCATTGCTCAAGTCCGGTGGGTAGGGACTGAGATCCGCGGGTATCCCACATTGTCGAACATGCAAGCAGTCAATACTTTTATTACCAAGGTGGAAGACACGGTCCCAGCTGAAATCCGGATGCCACTTTTGGATGTGGCTTTGCAGTCAACATTGGCACGATGGTGGAAAAATCACCACAACACTCTGTTGCGATGGGAGTGCATGGCGGATGCTCTGCGGGCACGCTTCAAAGAGGACGAAGGACCCTGCAGTACGCTTAAGTATCATGGAACTTCCGACCCGCGACACCATTTGCGGGCATGCGAGGAACAGTGGCGTAGCACCCGGTACCCTGAGGAGCTGTGGGTCCACAGGTTTATCCACTCCCTGGGTACAATTCCCCAGGCCTGGTACCTGGAGGAAGAGCAGAAACGGGGAACCCGCTCTTGGCAGGCAGTTGCGGACAAGTTTGTGCGGAGCTTTTTGTTCGAAGGGGAGACGGTGCAGGAGTCTCAGGCCCTACAGGCAGTCAAGGATGTTTTGTTTTTCCGCCATCCCGAGCCTGATGGGGGCCCGGTGGTGTCACGACCTGAGGTCAGGCGCGAATTGGTTTGCCAACAGATTGACGGCGATCCGGAGGACGATAGTCTGGAAGACCTCAGGCATCTCTATTTTGACGAAAAGGAAGGCGAGCGGAGCATTAGTGAAGAACCGACGACTGAAGGAGTCCATTTACAGCCACTAAAGACAAAGAAGCTGAACATTGGAACAGACGAGAGACCCAAGCTCGCAACGGTGGGAGATTACTGGGACGAGGAGACAACCAAAGAAATTTTCAGCCTCCTCCGGGAATACGAAGATTTGTTCCCGTCATCGGTTGCAGACCTGAAGGGGATCAAGGGGGATCTGGGCGAGATGCACATCGCGTTGAAACCAGGGGCCAGGCCGGTGAAGCACCGACCCTACCGGTTGAACCCACGTATCAAAGAGAAGGTCAAGATGGAGATTGACAAGATGCTGGCTGTAGGTCTCATCTTTCCGGTAGAAGAAGCAGAGTGGGTGAGTCCCATTGTCATCCAGAACAAGAAGGACAAAGCGGAGATCCGTGTCTTTGTATATTACCGGAGCCTGAACAATGCCTGCATCCACGACCCGTTTCCCACTCCTTTCAGCGATGAAGTCCTAGATCACGTTGCGGGAAACGAAGCTTATTCATTCATTGATGGGTTTTCGGGATACCATCAGGTGCGCATTGCCGAGGAAGACAAAGCAAAGACGACCTTCACCACTGAGTGGGGATCATTCACATACCACGTTATGCCGTTTGGTCTGAAGAACGCACCGGCTGTGTTTTCCCGGATTGTCATTGCTGCTTTCCGGGAGTACATTCACAAGTTCTTGGAGTTTTACATGGACGACTGGACCGTCTACAGCCTGTTGAAGAATCACGCCTCCCTGTTGCGTGTTATGTTTGACCGGTGTCGTCAGCTGCAGATTTCCTTGAACTTAAAGAAATGTATTTTTGCAGTTCCATTCGGCACGCTCTTGGGCCACGTGGTGTGCAAGCAAGGGGTCTGCGTCGATCCCGCCAAGGTCGCGGTCATCGTCCATATGGAGGCCCCCGAGACTGTGAAGCAGTTGCGAGCACTACTTGGGCACACAGGGTATTACAGGAGGTTTATTCACAACTACGCAAAGATTACGGCCCCTCTGGAGAAACTGTTGCGGAAGTCAGAGCTGTTTCAGTGGACGACGGAGTGCAGGAAGGCACTTGACACTTTGAAGGAGAAGTTGGCAACGACGCCCATACTTGTTCACCCCGACTGGGATAAGCAGTTCCATGTGCATATTGATGCGTCCGGTATTGCACTTGGAGCTGTACTGGCGCAACCCGGGGAAACGACAGTTGACCACCCGGTGTACTTCGCCAGCCGGCGGTTATCAAATGCAGAGAAGAACTACACCACGACCGAGCGGGAGGCGTTGGCGATGGTGTACTCCCTCCAGAAGTTCCGCCACTATCTTCTGGGAGAAAAATTCACATTCTTCACGGACCATTCTGCATTGAAGTATCTGGTGAATAAGCCTGTGTTGGAAGGAAGAATCTGTCGTTGGCTACTACTTTTTCCAGGAATTCACGTTTGAAGTGATTGTGAAGCCTGGCAGGTTGAATTTTGGTCCCGATCATTTATCTAGGTTGGAGACGGGGGAGAATGAAGGGTCGTTGGACGATCAGCTGTCGGATGCTGACCTCTTTCGAGTCGAAGCAGTACCAGATTATTTGGCTGAAATTGCCACTTATCTGACCACGGGACAGTGCCCTCCGGATTACACCCCGCTTCAGAAACGCCACCTGGTTGTCCGGGCGGCCGACTACCAATTAATCGCGGGGCAGCTGTACAAACTGGGCCTTGATGAGGTGTTGCGCAGGTGTGTTCTCGACCATGAGCGGGAAGCAGTGATGTGGGAATGTCACAGTGGTGTTGCAGGAGGGCATGTGGGTGCGAAACCCACCGCAAGGAAGGTGCTCCAAGCTGGCCTGTGGTGGCCGACGGTACATGCTGATTGTAAGGCCTATGTGAAGCGTTGCGATGTTTGCCAGCGGACGGGCAGGCCTTCGCACCGGGACGAGTTTCCGCTACACCCAGTGCATGTGTTGCGGCCATTTGAAAAGTGGGCTATTGATTTTCTGGGTCCCATCGCCCCGGTCGCCCGACACTCCAAGGCCCGGTACATCATTACCGCCACGGATTACCTCACTCGGTGGGCTGAGGCAGCAGCGGTACGCGACTGCTCGGCAGAGACCGCTGCCCGGTTCATCTTTGAACACATCATCAGCCGTTTTGGCTGCCCACGGAGCTTGACCAGCGATCAGGGTACGCATTTCATTAATGCCACGGTCAAGTCACTACTGGACACATTTATGATTCAGCATCATAAAAGCAGCCCTTACCACCCACAGGCCAATGGTACTGTGGAAGAATTCAACAAGATTCTCGAAAAGGGCTTGAATAAAATTTGCAATGCTCAGCGCGACGATTGGGACGAGCGCCTCCCAGCGGCATTATGGGCCTACTGGACCACAGTGAAACGTTTGACCAACCAGACGCCATTCCAGTTGGTGTATGGCCGGGAAGCTGTGATCCCCGCCGAGTTCACCGTACCCAGTCTTTTGATCGCAACGTCCCTGCAATTCTCAGAAGAGGAGTCACTTCGGGAACACCTCCAGGAGCTACAGGAGATGGATGAGGCCCGATTCCTGGCGGAATTCCACCAGAAGGTTCAGAAGGCCAGACAGAAAGCGTGGCATGACCGCCACATCAAAACCAAAGCCTTCCAAGTTGGCGGCAAAGTTCTCTTATATGACAGCCGGTTTCAGAAGTTTCCAGGCAAGCTCCAGATGCACTGGTTGGGACCCTACTTTGTCATCGAGATCCGCGACTCCGGAGCCATTCGGTTGGCACAGTTGGACGGTACAGTTCTTCCTGGGTGGGTGAATGGCGCACGCCTGAAACCCTACCAGGAGTAGGTACTTTTCACTTTTCATTAATAACTCTCGCAACCGAGAGAACCCGTAGAGTAGCTTAGTCGAATAACTCTCCCGCAACCGGGATGAGCATAGGGAGTCTTTTCCGTTCATAGGCAGTCTGTCAAATAACTGGTCAGTTGCGGGTACCTCACCGCAACCGACTGTGGTCGAGGCGGACCAGTCCAGCGTGTCACAGCGCCAGTCCAGCGTGTCGTTCGCGTAGGATCCATCCCCGTGCTAGTGTTAGTCCAGGTCATTTCCGTTAGTCCTTTTGTCAGTCCGTAGGATCGCTCAGATCTGCATCATAAATTACCATAAGTAGACAGTAATCGTACCGTAATCATTTGCCATCACCCGCAGTTCCCTCAGCCGTCGCGCCCGCCCATCTCCCCATGACGCCGTCAGCAACTATCAGACTACACACAGGCATGCGATTGCTCGCACGATTATCGCAGGCAAGAAAGATAGCAAGAATTAATTGTCGTTATGGAGTCTCATCAACTCCGCTCGTGCCAGTGGATGAAATAACTTGCATGAAAGCTCTCAGCACGAGAATGACGGACCAGTTCAACTTGGAAGTTGCAGTGACTCCAGAGCAGTTACAGCCTCAAAGCGCACCGCATCCAGTAGGAAACTCCAGAATAATCCTCCAAGGCTACCAGCGCCGCGCCAAGATGCCGAGGGCTCTCCTCTCCGTCCCCGAACCAGTGTTGGATAGCCGAATTCACCGCGTAGAGTCGCTCGTGGGCAAGTATGACAATGCAGCATGTATGGACGCCAACCTGTCCGACCCAGCTGAATTTCCTCACCTCCATTGGCAGACCTACATGGAACATCATTATACGCCAGGCAGCAGCTCCAACAGTCAGATGCGACCAGAATTCAGGGGCATACAACAGTCGTCCTTGATGCATTTGAGGACTCTTCCAGTTTTCGGAACTACGGGACCGGCCCTGCAATGCACCTGGTTCCTCCTCAGTCGGATATAGAATGGGTCCCTGTGGCTCAATGAGGAAATTCCAATTCATGCCGAAGACATTCATCGGCTTACCGGGCTGTCTCAAAATGGTGCAGATGTCTCCGCTGCTGGCCAGAAATCCTCCAAGCGCGCCCGGAAGTCAGGTGACTCAGACCTGTACACCAAGTATGGCACTCGCCGGGGTGGTAAAGGTGAAAAAATTGATTTAATCAATAAGCCAGAAATTCGGTTCGCTTGCTACCTGATCGCTAGCAAGACGATGCGGCACTACACGAAGGGAGAGTGCACTCTGGACACAATCTCCATTGCGGAGCACTGCATCCAGGGCGTCAGGTTGAATTGGTGTTCGTTTGTGTTGAAAGAACTCTTCGCGACCTGCGAAGAGAACTACAAGCGAACCACCAGTTTTATTTACGGTTATTTGATCTTAGCTTTCGCCATGTGGAAATGGCACCTTCCTCCCGTCCGGACGCCGGCGGAGACTACCGCGAGCCAGCCGCTCGCGATGAAATACACCCCCTGGCAGGTGTCTTCGGACCCCAACACCAAACAGGTGAACGCAGAGGTGTTTCGGGCATGGTACGGGATGATGACAGATGTGGTGACCAACCAGCAGCGGGTGCCCAGGCACCTGTTGGATGAGTATAGTGAGCAGGTGTGGTTTGGGGTCAGCCACAGGCACACCTTCCTCCGGCCAACTTGCGTATCAGACACCACCTTCCACATGGCACCCCTCAGATTCCAGTTGAATGATAACATCTTTCACCGTGAGGTCTCTGCGTGGCCGGGAGTCGTCAAGCATGTCCGCGACGGGATCACCCGCTATAACTTTGGGCAGATGCTGCCGGCACAGCGGCCTGCCGCGACCGGCGAAACGGGGTCATCACAGGTTGCGGCGGAACCTCCACAGGATGCAGTTGAGACCGCACCGGACCTGCCTGAATCGCTGGTCCCCATCGTACAACACCTTAATGCCTAGGTACGATGACTTAACGTGGCAACCCAAGTTGCTTCAAGTGGTGCTCCTTTATTTCCCTCTTTTGATGAATTTCAGATCAGTCGGTCTCGTGCTCCCTCCAATACCACCCCCCTCATTTCTCCCATTCCCACCAACATGTTCACCTCTGCCACCCCTATCATCACACCGATGGGCGAAACGGGCTCAGAACCCAATTCATCAGACCCCCCTCCATCCAAGAGGGCCCGCATTGCTGTCACCGATCCCGTGGTGGATCTTACCGACGATGATCCACTAGCCACTCCCCTCCCAGGTGCGTTGATTCTGGAGGAACCTCTGATCGATCCGGCCGAGTTCCTCAACATTCGCCTCCCTCATACCCCTTTCACCCCGTCCACTGCCCCCTCCACTGGCCATCCACCTGCCACCTCCTCCAATCCATCCAGCTCATCGGCCACTGTCTCAGATCCTCTCATCCGAGAACTTTTCAGAGGTGACCACGGGGTGGAAGTCACCTCCAGTACTGTAGCCGTGGTACAGCCGGTTGACCCCGTGGCCACTCCCCAGGATCCCCCCTCTACTATATCTACCAGGTTAACAAATGGTGGGGCTGCTTCGGCTACCCCTCCCCCAGAGCAGACCACGCAGCAAGACCGGCCGGAGTCCGATATGGCCACCTCGATGCAGCAGCAAACGCCGGTCCATCCTCCAGAGACTTCAAGCCGATCAGTGGCCAGTGGCCAACCTTCGCAGGAGCGGGTGCCGGAGCAGGGCGCACCCAGCACGACCAATGCATAACCATGGAGTACAGCACAGCTGTACCTTCTCATTCAGCGGGCGGCCCTAAAGGCCGAACAGATTCACACAGAGCTGGAGCAGCGGTGTATCGAGCAGCATAACCAGATCACGGCGCTTACTGAACAGCGCAATCAGCGGACTAGGGAGAAGACCTACCTACAGGAGCAGGTCAACATTGCTGCTCAGGCGTTCTCCAACGTATGGCCCGCTGCAAGGGCTCATTATGCCCCACTTCCGTCCACTATAGCGGAGGACAGTATAGCAATCCAGGCTCACCACATCAGGACTGTTTTCACTGAGGTTTGTAGGGAGAACCAGGAACTCCATGCGGTGTTAGCCGCACGGCCTACCCTTCCAGATCCACCGAGTGTCCATTCAGAACAGGTGACTGCCAAGCAGACTCAGGCAGTTAGTATGAAGGCAACTCTCCATTCCACTGCGGCCGCAGCTTCCGCCCTTCTGCGAAGTCTGCAGGAGTGCTCACTCGCTCTAACTGTCAAGACGCAGCCTATCGCTGCCCAGCTGCAACAAATTTCCCGTGACATTCAGGCGATTGCGGACCCAGCACGGTTAGATCAGCTCTACGCCCAGGCGGACGAGCTCGAACTTCAATTGCAACAGACTGAGGCCGACACGGCAGCGGCCAAACACGTCATCCAGGAAATTCGTCCGCCCATCCGAGCCCGCGCCGACTCCATACAACAGCTGGTTGCCAAGGCTGAGGCCCATCTTGCCACGATGTTCGGGGCTGCCTCGACGACTATAGACGAGGCCGCCGCCACCCGGATCTCTCAAGAAGCCGAATTTCTTGTGCAGGAATGGCAGCAAGCGGTGGCGGACTTCACCGAGCTTAGAGATACAGCACTCCGCCAGGTCCCGGAGTTGGGGCCCTTATTTGAACAACCAGATGGCGGGGCACAACAGGAAAGGGTGCAGGGCGAGGGCACAACAGAACAGAGCACGGGAGCCAGCGGGGCGATGGAAGTAGAGACGGTTATTTGTGATTGACTCGGGGACGAGTCAAGGAATTGTGGTCGGGGCCTGTTGGGGCCCTTGTTTTTGTTTAGTTTCGAAATCTTGGCTAAGACATTTTGAATTTTTGACCCTTTTTGAGTTGTGGAATGAATACACATGGCAACCGTGACCGCGCCGCAACTACCAGGAGTCGCGGAGCTATCAAGGTGGCGCGGAAGCATGCGATAGCTGGAGATAGAACAGGGACAAGTGCAGATGAGGGAAACACACAGCAGAAGACAGGAAGAAGAACACGTAGATAACAGGAGAGAAGCCGGGAGAAGCTGAAGTAAAGCCACAGAGGAACTGATAGCCGCAAGAGCGGGTGAATAAATAACAGTCACCCGGCTGAAACAAAAGGAATGCTGAAGGATGCTGAAGAGGTTGCGAGGCTCGAGACAGGGAAAGACGCACAGAGCAGCTGCAGAGGAATCATGCATGTCCTTCCTATGGCTCTCTATCTTCTCTGTTCTACCTTTCTGTTCCGAAATCCATCTGTATCAGATTTGTAAGCTGTCAGAGAGAATGCTATGTAATCATGTGTTCTGCCGAGAGATTAATATAATGGAAGGTTGCTGTCTCAATAAGATGTCTATGTGCTTGTGATGTGTTTATGCCGGTTTAAAATTTTATTTGCAAATGTATGAATGCTTATTAAGTAATCTTGCGTATATAACTCTGTATATGTAATGGATGCGCTGTCCTTCAATAGTTGCGGGTTTGTTCCTTGCCATTGATCTCATCCCCTTCTGCATGTGGTTGCGGCACGCCTCGGGTGAGAGGCACTGCTCCCCAGAGCAGGGTGAAAATGCCGGCGTGTTCCTAGACTACACCGGACCCCTTTGTTGGCCACAACTCTTGAACCTGGGTCTTGTCCGCGAGACCTGACTTCTCGCCAACATAATAGATGCATGTATTTAGTAGTTTTTGCATCTTCCTATGGGTATGGTGATGGTGCTGGAAATTCGTCAATGAAGGAGGTCTCCCCAATGTGAAGTCCCAATTATACCTCACATCGTTTGGAGTAGGAGCCCCATCTGGAATATCAGCCTGGTTTCTATGTATTCTTATAGATATGCCTTGGCTCTGGCTGTCACCAAGAGAAAGGGGTGCACATGCACCTTCGAAAATAAAGGGGGTTTGTTCCTAGTGA
Organism: Pinus albicaulis; assembly: GCA_034641835.2. Taxonomy (NCBI): domain Eukaryota; kingdom Viridiplantae; phylum Streptophyta; class Pinopsida; order Pinales; family Pinaceae; genus Pinus; species Pinus albicaulis. The sequence goes on from CM076579.1 coordinate 1,313,135,736, forward strand.
GTGTTCGATCATATGTGTGTCAAAGTTCTTTCACTGCGGAGGGGAGGAAAAGTGAGCCTCTAAGAGAGAGGTAGTAGTACCACCCTAGTAGAGACACACATGAACAAGATAGGTCCATACGACATCAAGAGGAATCATCTGCAAATATGTGATATTCATTACAACCAACAAATGAGAAAGATATGCCTAATATCCCACAGAATAGTCCACAAGGATGTGACAACAATAACAACCATTACAACACATTCTCAATAATATAAGCACTAAAATAACCAAAATAGTTCAACTATCTTAACACATGTGGAAGAAAACATGAAATAAAAACGTTTGCAGAATAGTCTTACCAACATTCATATTCCATGCATGAAGAAAATGCTAGCCTTAAAAGGCTTCTGTTATTAAGTAAAATTTCCAAGACACATATGCACAACTATAGGGACCAACCCTATGCTTTACTAGACCAACCATATGCTTTACTTTTTTTTTAAAGACTAACACAGTAAACGAGGAATAAAACCATAAGCATACACTGTTGGAAACTCATAAATATTAATCACTTATATCAAACATCCATGAATTTAACTTCATTACACAGACATCTACTTTACATGTTAATTATAGGCACAATGAAGTCATATATAAAAAAACATTTAAATAACATAGGTACTGTTCAACCGGAGACGAGATTCAATCTTGACTTTCCGCTACTTGAAATACCTTATTTTCATATACCTCCAAGCATGAATATTGACGTGCTTAACCCAAATGTAGTGACCCACAGGTTGACCTCCTAGCCTACTCCTTGGGTACTCTCCTTCCCCGCAGACCCCCGAGCTGCAATGGGGTTGTACAATGGAGGAAATGTGCTAGCTGATAGAGGTGAGCACTCCTTGGCTCAAGGGTCCCCTCTCTAAAGTCCTCTACCTCACCAAACTCAACTATAGCTCGTACGACTACTGTGACATAATCTCATCCATCCAGCCATAGGGTAAAAGAAAGTCCCTTCTCCCATGGCTTGCCCCTTATTTTATAGGAGGCTTGATAGGTGACACTTGGAATTTCATGCATAATTAATTATTTTTATTAATCCAACAATTTGATTATTCACCCACCCATGTGTCACCCTCTCACCAAGGATCTGCAAAATTATTTACTTAAATCTTAATTTTAAAATAATATTTTTCCTCACCCCAACAAGACTTCCTATTTCTTCTCTTAGTTGTCTCTTGATCCCCCTTTTTAACTCCTTAAATTGTGTTCATCATTGAAGTCAATTGGTAAGTCTCAGATTTGGTCCCCTAACTACTTCCTAATTTAACTCAATCTGCCTCTTAGATGAATATTATTATGTTGGCTCTTACCACATAGAGGTTGTATAAATTTCTCTAAAATTTAATTTATTAATCTTATTTTAATTCACCACCCTACTCTCTTACTGAAGTTTAATATTTATACTTAAATCTATGCCCCTCTTTCCCCCTCTACCTAATTAGAGTGACTTATGTACATTATATACCTAATAATTTCCAACATGGGAAGGGTAGAGTTCTCAAGGTAAAATATTTTATTTCTTTCTATTCTCTCCTTAATACAAGTTTCATTCTTGATTTAATTGTCTCAGTTCTAATGTCATTTACCAGTTGATGTGAATTTGTAGGGTTTTCATACCTTACTTATATTTATTAATTATAATTTCAAGGGTGCCAAGTTGGTCGTGACCTTCAAGAAATTCCATTGAAGATCCAAGGGTGCCACACCTAACAATTTATTTGTGATTCCAAGGGTGCCAAGTTGGTCGTGCCCTTCAAGAACTTCCCTTGAAGTTCCAAGGGTGCCACACCACTATCTCGTCAAGCATCTAGTGGCTACGAGGGGAAAGTCTAGGTGAAACGATAGATATTGCTATCATCTCGTATGTCGCATTATATAGTGAGAATAATGGTTCTAGGGATCAAGGAATCCGCCTTGATGCGTGCCCCCTAGAAAAATCCTCGTGAGAGACCCAAATTTGGAACTTGCCCCCATGACATCATGATCTTCAAGGAAAAGGTGTTTCGATCTTTCCAGCCTAAGTCACAACGGGAGTGCTAGCAGGTGAGATCAGGGACACTATCTCACCCATAACATGTTGTTCCATCCAATTATACAACCCCATCACCCATATGTGAGTCATCCAGCCAAGAAACTTTAGGTTTTAAGCCTGAACAGAAATTATCTACACACGAATCTTATAATAGAAAATAAACAATAGCGAGAGCATAAAACAAATAAACACTGAGATTTTCCCCTGGATCCCAAATCAGGACAACCAGCTTGATTTTTCATTATATTCCTTTTATTGTTACAACACATATATGTACATGCCGAAGCATACATAAACCCCAATCCATTAACCATGGATTAGAACATAACCGTAGTTCCCTTGACCGGATCTGCAAAATAACAGGGGCCGAAAACCATCGTACCCCAAAACCATGTGCAAAATCATGCACAAAACATGGGTGGGTCCACACACCAAAAAAATTTTCGCCGGGGTGCCGCCCCAGACCTCAACAGTGGGGGCTGCCTCCCCCCTTGTGACCCCCCTGCTGTGCCCGGCGCAACGTACAACGCATGGGGCTAGTCGTGGAAAGAATATAACACATACCCAACATTCTCCCACTTGTTGTTTTCTTTCCACAGGGGGCCACAGGAGAGCTTAGTCATTGGGCCAATTCTTCAACACCCATTGTTTCTCTACACCAAAAGAACTTCTGAGTGCTCTCAGACTTCTTCAATGCAACTGCAACATTCTTCAAAGTGTCCACCTTTACCAGCAACACCCTTTTAGCCGCAACCATATCTCTAACAAAGTGATATTGAACATCAATGTGCTTTGTCTTTGAATGGTAAGCAGGGTTCTTAGCCAAGAAAATTGTACTTTGGCTATCACAGTCTATCCTTATAGCTTGCTGTACCAACCCCATACTTGAACACAATCTCTGCAACCAAACTGCTTCCTTGCTTGCATGAGTGGCTGCTATGTATTCTACCTCTGTAGTTGAAAGAGCCACTACGGACTGTATTTTACTCATCCAACTGACTGCGCCTCCAAATAGGCTAAACACATACCCACTTGTAGACCTTCTTTGGTCCAGATCTCCAGCCCAGTCTGCATCAACAAAACCACGAATGTCCAACATTCTTTCCAATCCTGGTCTTCCCTGGTAGCACAAGCCATAATCACTAGTGCCACGTAAATATATGAAAACCCGCTTCACTGTTGTCCAATGCTCCTTCCTTGGGTTTGACATAAACCTGCTCAATACTCCCACTGCATGTGCAATGTCTGGTCTAGTACAGACCATTGCATACATCAGGCTACCCACTGCACTTGCATATGGAACACGAGACATATACTCCTCTTCTTCTTGTGTCTTGGGACACTGTTCAGCAGACAGCTTTACACCTACGGGAATAGGAACATTCACCGGTTTACTATCCTGCATATTGAACCTCTGCAATATAGTCTCGACATACTTCCTCTGGTTTAACCAGAGCTTCCTCTTTACCCGATCTCTCTTAATTTCCATGCCCAAAATATAGTTTGCAGCACCAAGATCCTTCATGTCGAATTTGGAGAACAGTTGGGTCTTCAAATCTTGGATAATTTCTTTGTCATTTTCAATCAACAACATATCATCCACATACAAGACCAAATAAATAACACGGTCACCAATTAATTTAAAATAAACACAGTGATCCTCCTTGCTTCTAGTGAAGCCAAGTCCCCGTATATAGGTATCAAATTTCCGATACCACATCCTTGGTGATTGTTTTAACCCATACATAGACTTCTTCAACCTGCACACCAGTTCTTTCTTACCCTTCACCATAAAGCCTTCAGGTTGCTTCATGTAGATCTCCTCTTCTAGATCCCCGTGAAGAAATGCTGTCTTTACATCCATCTGTTCTATCTCAAAATCAAATGCAGCAGCAACAGATAAAAGTAATCTAATAGAAGTAACTTTGGCAACAGGAGAAAAAATATCACCAAAATCAATTCCCGGCACCTGGGAATAACCTTTCGCTACCAACCGAGCTTTGTATTTCTCCACCTTGCCTTCTACATTCATCTTCTTCTTAAATACCCATTTTCTCCCAATGGGCTTCCTTCCAGCCGGCAACTCCACCAGATCCCATGCATCATTTTTGTGCAAGGATGCCATTTCATCAACCATGGCCTCCTTCCAGAGTTTTCCATCCTCTGAATCTACTGCCTCCCTGACAGTTCTGGGTTCATCATCAATTATAGTTAAGGCAAAACCTGAACAGAAAGCAGATGGACTATACCTTTCTGGTTGCCTTCTTTCCCGAACTGATCTTCTTAAAGCTGGAGTTTGTGGCTCATCATCTTCTGAGTCTTCTTCTGTTGTAGAGTCTGATTCATCCTCCTTTAGCTCAAACTCTATATTCTCAGGTTCCTTTGGTAGGACTTCATGTTTAACAACATCTTTCACTTCTCTAAACACCACATCTCGACTGTACACAACCTTCCTTGTTTCTGGGTTCCAAAGCTTGTAACCCTTTAAAGCATCCTTATACCCAATAAAGATGCACCTTTCATATTTATTATCCAACTTGGTCCTTTTCTCCTTTGGAACATGTACATATGCATCACATCCAAATACCATTAGATGTGAAAGAAAGGGTTTCTTACCAGTCCATACCTCATGTGGAGTCTTATCCTCCAATGCGGATGAAGGCGATCTGTTAACTAAGTAACATGCAGTCTCCACTGCCTCTACCCAGAATTCTTGTCCTAACCCAATACCACTGAGCACGCTTCTTGCTTTTTCCATCAGTGTTCTTCTCATTCTTTTTGCAACTTCATTTTGTTGAGGTGTGTATGGAGTAGTCTTCTGCCGTGCTATACCACACTTCTTACAGAACTCTTCAAATTCCTTGTTGCAGAACTCCCCACCATTGTCTGTTTTCGAGCGCCTTTATCTTCTTCTGTGTACGGTAGCCCCCGAGGCCTTAAATTCTTTAAATCTATCAAAGACTTGATTTATTCCTCGAAAATATATCCATGTATTTGTAAAGTAATCTATAGATAAACATAGTACACGAGACTTTCCCGGTGATGGGCCCGACACGGGTCCGACATCACTTTGTGCACAAGTTCTAATATCTTTTTCACCCTCTTATCACCGAAGGGGAAACTCATTGATTGCGCTTCCCATGTACACAATTTTCACAGAAATCGAAATCCAGAGAGAAATTAGACATACCTTCTACCATACCATTTCTATGCAGTATCTGAAGGCCCTTCTCTCCAATATGTCCAAGCTTTTGATGCCATAGCATGGTCTTTTCTCCAGAGACAGCTAGGCTTTCCGCTCCACTTTCAGGAACCATAGAACTGTTACACCCATCAATAACAGTGCTACCTTGTAGCTTGTACAGAGTTCCAGTCCGAACTCCCCGCATTAATACCATTGCTCCCCGAACCATCTTGCAGGCATCTTTCTCGAACACTGTTTTTACACCTGCATCATCCATCTTGCTTACAGAAATCAGATTTTTGGCCAATGCAGGAATATGCAGAACACCAGGAATTGTTCTAATCCTTCCACCTTGCAGCTTCAGGTTGACCTTTCCACGTCCAATGATTCTAGCTTTCATATCATCCCCTAGGAAGACATCACCACAATCATATTTCTCATACTCGCAGAAACCACTCCCTATGGGGAGTGAAGTGAAAGGATGCACCCTAGTCAATCAACCATGACTCATGATCTACATGTGTATTTGAAGAAGAAGCCAAATACACATCCCACCTTCATCCGTTGGTTTGCCTCTATGAAGGAGCATCATCGGATGCTGTACAGAGCTTTAGTTTATCCTTTTGTAGGTGCCTTCCTTTCGCATTTCGGCCATACCTTTAAACTTTCCGATTTAGATCTCCCTTTAGATTTGGATCTCCCACTCGAAACCTTATTCTTGTTTCTATTTTGGGACCTTCCTCGTATAGATAAGGCATCTCCATTCTGGCCCTCCATATTTCTCCGTCTCATTTCCTCCGACAACAAGGCTGAGACAATGTCATCAAAATTCAAGGTAGTTGTATTGCTACCTATTGCAATAACAAGACTATCCCACGAGTCTGGTAGAGAACACAACAAACTGATGCACTTATCTTCATCTGAGATTTTAATATCAACAGATGACAACTGACTTACCACAGTATTGAAGGCGTTCAGATGCTCTGTCACCGAGTCTCCATCCTTCATCCTCAGGTTATACAACTTTTTCCGCAGGAACAACTTATTCACCAGAGACTTAGATTGGTACAAAGTCCCAAGTTTTTCCCACAAATTCTTCACTGTAGCTTCCCCAGATACATTCAACAATACTGAATCTGAGACACACAACCGTATTGTGCTCTTAGCCTTCCGATCCAGTTCTTCCAGTCTTCATCTGACAATGCCGTTGGTTTAGTACCTGGATCTACCGCAATCCACTGATCTTTATCCACCAGTAGATCCTCCATCTTAAGCTTTCACAACTCAAAACTCGACCATTAAATTTCTCGATCTCTATCTTTCCACCACTCGCCATCTTCTTTCACCACAAGAATCGATCCCGTAGATCTCCCACTGAACAGGGTCTACCTCAGGCCCGAGCAAAAAACCCTGGTGACATCCCCTTGAAGCCGAAACAGCTCTGATACCAAATGTAGGTTTTAACCCTGAACAGAAATTATCTACACACGAATCTTATAACAGAAAATAAACAATAGCGAGAGCATAAAACATAAAACAGATAAACACAAAGATTTTCCCTGGATCCCAAATCGGGACGACCAGCTTGATTTTTCATTATATTCCTTTTAGTGTTACAACACATATATATACATGCTGAAGCATACATAAACCCCAATCCATTAACCCTGGATTAGAACATAACCGTAGTTCCCTTGACCGGATCTAAAAAATACCAGGGGCCGAAAACCATCGTACCCCAAAACCATGTACAAAATCATGCACAAAACATGGGTGGGTCCGCACACCAAATTTTTTTTCGCTGGGGCGCTGCCCTAGACTCCAACAGTGGGGGCTGCCTCCCCCCTTGTGACCCCCCTGCTGTGCCCGGCGCAACGTACAACGCGTGGGGCTAGTCGTGGAAAGAATATAACACATACCCAACAGAAACTAACCTGTTCCTACAACCATGGACATATCATCAGAGTATATATATAGCGAGTTTCAAACTAGACTTGGAATTTTAAAGATAAAATATTAATTTCCATCAAACCAGATGTCATCAACTCATCATATGCGAGTGCCTCTTGTGGTTTCCTGTTATACTCAATAATCACCAGTGACAAAGTTTCTCAGTGTTAGTCATTATCATAATAGCATCATCAACATGATCTATTCATTCACATTGTTGTTCATTGTGAACCAAAATTGATGTAAGTAGCTAACATAGGGGACACATCCATCATGGTTATCATAATCATAACATCAATGGGAAACATAAATATCCATAAAAGCCATCATATTCGTAACATCAATAGAAAACATACCTATCGATCAAATTTATCATCATCATGATGAAAATAGAGAGAATACATATCCTTTATTGCTATCATCATCATATTATCAATAGAGAACATGCATAACCATTAGTGCTACAATCATATCAATAGAGAACATACATAACCATTAATGCTATCATCATTGTAATATCAATAGAGAACATGCATAACCATTAATGCTACAATCATATTAATAGAGAACATACATAACCATTAAATCCACTAATAATAGAGTCATGTGTCCGAATCCTCAACCTGAGGTCCTCAAAGAATATAGTGCGGGCCTTAGGGCTAGATAATGTTAAAATTCATATCATTGTTAGTCAACTAGAGTAGGGAACTGCATACACGCCCTCTTAATAATATAATTCGTGCCGAAGTCTTTAGAATAGATAAGTAAAATGGTGATGCATCTCCTCGGCTCCTCCCAAGTGGTTGAACTAGGACTATAATTGTCCCACTCGATGACAAGAGTCATCCAAGAGCCAATGCCTGGTGTGTAGATGTCGGTATTCACTCGATTCAGGTGCAGATTCCGGTAATCCATGTAGTAAATGCCAGGTTTCTATGCCAGGTTTCAATGAAATATTGTTTTTATGAATTACCTATTAGCATATATCATCGGTGAATACTCGTTTTTTCCTCACCTTTATGGTCTTTAGGCCTTACGACACCTCTCCCTTATGGTTCTTCGCAAGAAATGCCTCTCCCTTTATTGAGAGCCTGCTTGCGCATCCTCGCTTTCCTAGCGTCAAGTGAGCAAGAAATTCCTCACCCATATGAATGAATGAGTCCCTTATGTAGTTTCCCTTTAGCTTAGATCATTTCAATTCCGGATCGAATGGCTTGGCTTGAGACTTAACCTTAGATATAGACTCGACACTTTCATTAAATATCATATGCCTTCAATTATTGGTTTGGGATTTTACCTTACCGTTCTCTTCCCCAAAATAAACTAGTTGATTGGCTAGAGAGTATGGTTTCCAAAAGGATTGAGAAAGGGGAGATCTTAACCTGGTCCAATAACCATTTTCTATGCTGCAAATTTCACTGGTCTAGTATGCTAACTAGTTTGGCAATCATCACACTCTCGTCCGAAACCTGCAAATGACCTAAGCCAATAACATGCGAAGGATCTGAAATATAATGGCGCAAAAAAGAAACATGAAACACATCATGCATACGCACTAGGGATGGAGGTAAGGCAAGCCTATATGCCACTGACCATTTTCTTTCTAAGATTTCAAAGTCCCACAAACCGTGAAGAAAATATTGCTCCCTTTCCAAATATTATGGAGCTATTTTGGGGCCTTACTCTCAGGAACACCCTATATCCCACTTCATAACTTCGGTCTATTCGAAGAGTGTCAAGATAACTCTTTTGTTGATCTTGTGCTTCTTTTAGCCTCCCCTTAATCAAAGTCTTTTTCTCTTCCATCTATTGCACCATTTTTGGTCCTATTAATACTCGGTCCTCTAGTTGGTCCCAACTGACAGGTGTTTTGCAAGGTCTTATGTACAAGAACTCAAATGGAGCCATCTTGATGGAACTCTGATAACTGTTAATGTAAGAAAATTCCACCAAGGGTAAAAACTCCTCCCATCTCTTTTTTTTGTCCATCACATACATCCGTAGCATGTCTTCGAGGATTTGGTTAGTCCTATTTGTCTGACCATCTATCTCAGGGTGATATGCAGTGCTAAAGTTCAACTGGGTTCCCAAGGCTTCTTGGAAACTGGTCCAAAATCTTCTTGTAAACACTTCTCCCCTATCTGATATGATATTCCTAGGCACTCCATGCAATCTCACAATCTCATCAATAAAAACTCTTGCTATCTCTGCTGCCTTATATGTAGTCTTAATTGGTATAAAATGGTCGCTCTTGGTCAATGTGTCCACCACTACAAATATGTAATCATGTATTCTTAAGGTCATAGGTAGTCCCACAATGAAGTCCATTGATACAATTTCCCATTTATATTCTGGTATCTCATGGTGTTTCAATAACCCTGTTGGATGTTTGCGTTCAACTTTTACTCGCTGACACTCTAAGAATCTTGCTACAAAGTTTACAATGGCCTTATTCATTCCTTTCCAAAAGAAGAGTGGTTTTATGTCTGCACTCATCTTCTTAACACCATGTATATTGCACGATGTGCTTCATTCAAGATCAATTGGTGTATATATTCATTCGGTGGCACATATATCCTTCCCCGAAATATTAGCAGCCCATCACTATCAAGGGAGCATTCTTCATATTTTGGGATCATCATTTCGTCCTCCCTTAGACTCTTGCTAGCTTCCTTGTACCAAGTGTCCTTAAATTGTAAGTCAAGTAATATCTCCCTTAAATTTGTCTTTAAGGGAATAACTGAAAATATCTGAGGCTTCCTAATTAAAATATTAGCTACCCTATTTGCCATTCCTTTTATGTAAGTGATATCAAAATCATATTCACTGATTAGCTCAGACCACCATTGTCTTGCATTTAAGTGGTCCTGAGTGAATATGTGTTGTAGCCCACAATGGTCAGTCCTAAGTTCAAACTTCCTTCCTAGAAGGTAGTGTCTCCAAATATTTAGTGCATAAACAATTTTTGCCATTTCTATATCATGGGTTGCGTAGTTCTATTCATGGGTTCTAAGTTTTCTTGATGCATATGCTATTACTCTTCCTTCTTGCATCAATACACAACCCAACCCTTGCTTGGAGGCATAAGTGCAAACCAAAAATTCTTGTTCCATATCTAGCACTTTCAAAATTGGCGTCGTCGTTAATAACACCTTTAACGTTTGGAATGCCTCTTCACATTTTTCAGTCCAAATAAATTTCTTTTTCTTTCTTTGGAGCTTGGTAATGGGGATTGCTACCTTCAAAAACCCTTTGAAAAATCTACGATAATACCCTTCCATGCCCATGAAACTCCGTATTTCATGAAAATTGGTTGGTGTTGGCCATTCCATGATGGCCTCGATCTTTATCAGGTCTACCGCGGTACCATCCCCAATGATAATGTGCCCAAGATAATGAATCTTTTTTTGGTAAAAGGAACACTTTGACAACTTCCCGTACAATTGGTTTTCTCTAAGACATTGTAGAAATTTATTAATACTGATGTATTACCGGACTCTCCTGATCTCACAATATTTATCTTGCAAAATACAGAATCCTTCCACTGTTAAACTTGCAGAAATTTAAAACTCAATTGCAAACACATGTGAATAAATTCAATCACACATAACACAGTTGTTTAACGAGAAAGCTTAAAGCTAAAAACCCCAAATATCATATATTATGTATATCAATGGGATCATGTAATAATATCATGCAAATATTAGTACATCAAGCTCTCAGTACAATCAACAATCATTAGACACCGTTATGCAGAAATTTGCATCTCTATGCACCAATTTCTCGCCTCCTGACAGCCTGCCTCCACTACGCAATCCCTGCTGAAGAAGACCCTTGAATGAATTTGAATTGGCCTTGCCTTGACTGTGCAATCCTCATTGGAAACTCCATGTGTGTCAGATGCATTGAATGCATCACTATAGTCACAACGAATAGTCCATCTCACCCTTTCACCTATCTCTCCACTAGGTCTCCACTGGAATTGACATGCACAGTAGTTAACTGCTGTATCTGTTCAGTTGTTAGTGAGTTATTAGTTGTGAATTAATTAAATAATTAATTCACTTAACTCTCACTAGTGTATTTTTCAGTTAGACTAGATACAACTAGCTCAACTGAGTTTAACTCCATTAACTGAGTTAAACTGAATAAGAACTCCCGTAACTACTCTTCCAACTCTGTCATAACTTTGCCACTTTAGTTCTAACTGAGTCCTCCATGCATGAGCCATCAATAACCCTAGGAATTGCGTAATTCCTTTAGCCCACTGATTTTCCAAACCTGTTCACTGAAATAAAGTGCTCCAAGAGAATAAGTTGATGTTTATTGTCGGATTATTATTAAGAGCTAATAATAATCGACATGCATCTATTTTTAGATTGACGATCTATAAATAGACTTCGGAAATATCCTAAAAATAGAATTTCATATATTTTTCACATTTGACCAACCATCTACAAATAACATCCTGCAACTTATAGAATATGCTCACCATGTCTAAAAATAGACATACACCTAAAAATAGTCTGCGGGCCCCACTTAGTGAAGGTGCTTAATTTTCACTAAGCTCATCATCTTGTTGAATCTCAACACTTCCTCTCAACAAGATAGGGATTATCCTTCACCCCGATCCTACCTCTATGGTATTCAAATTTTCTCCTGCCGAGCGCCTTCATTAGAATATCTGCATCCTGATCTTCTGTAGGAATGTACTAAAGCAACATGATCTTCTGCTGCACACAATCTTTGATATGATGATAATGGATATCAATATGTTTAGATATATCATGAAACACAAGATTAATTGAGAGTTTAATGCAACTCTGATTATCACAATGTATCACTATAGGATCTAAATGTGAACCGAACAAACCGACTAGGATCTTCCTCATCCAGATAGCCTCACATGCAGCTTGACTTGCTGCCATGTATTCTGCTTCCTCTGAACTGAGTGCCATGAATCTTTGTTTCCTGCTTTACCAAGAAACTATTGTAGATCCGATATTGAAAACCCCTCCTGATGTGCTCTTTCTATCTGTTGGGCTACCTGCCCAATTTGCGTCCGTGAAGCCATGCAACTTCACCTCATCCGTATATCTGTACTATAAGCCATACTCAGATGTGCACATGAGATACCTCAGTTAATGCTTGCCTACCTTCCAAAAGAGCTTGGTAGGCTTAACCATCGCTTGAGAAAGCTGGTTCATCGCATATCATATGTCCGGTCTTGTATTAACTAAATACATGAGTGAACCCACCAATTGTCGATAAACAATGGCATCCACTACCTCTACCGATGTAGCATCCTCTTTCCTCCAATTTCCTGGAAGAGGAGTATCCATGGGCTTGTAGCCCTCCATGTGAAACTTACCAAGTATCTCCCGAGCATACTTGCCTTGAGACACAAACAATTCACCTTCTCGTTTCCATATTTCCAATCCAAGGAAATAATGAAGGAGGCCCAAATCCTTCATCTCAAATCCTTTCTGAGTCTGCCTTACCTTGAGTCCATCATTACTCATCACCCATTGGTATTAAATCTAATAACATAAAGAAAAATGATTAAAAAGCTTACCCTCCCCACCACAATTTGATCTGGTTTATCAGCCTCACTCTGGTGGTAAGTCGATTGAAATAGGCTATTAGATACTATTGGCACCAAGCACGTGGTGCTTGCTTGATATATAGCGGCGCTCTTTAGTGCACACATCTGAGCTGGTTATTTGAAGATCTCAAATCCTTCAGGCTGCTCAATGTACACCTCTTCCTCAATGATCCCATTAAGGAACACAGTATTCACATCCATCTGATGAATGTGCCAACCCATCTGCACTGAGAGAGCAAGGATGGTCCTTATGGAAGAATATACACTAGTACATTTGGTGGAAATTCCGACACTTTGGTTCCGACACTTTTGACCAAATGTCGGAAATTTCCCCAAATTTTATCAAATTTTCAAATCTCGCCCACAACTGTCGCTATACCGACGTTTGGAGATAAGTGTCGATATTGCGACACTTAGAAGTTAGTGTCGGTATTTCGACGTTTGTAGAAAAGCGTCAGAATTGCGACAGTTTCGAAAATAGCATCAGAATTGCGACGACATAGAGCAAAGTGTCGCTATTGCGACGTTTGAGGAAAGCATCGCTATTGTGACAGTTCGGGCAAAGGTGTCACTATTGCAACAGTTTCAGCAGAAATGTTGGAATTGTGACGACATATAGCAAAGTGTCGTTATTGCGATGTTTGAGGAAAGAATCACTATTGCGACAGTTCGGGCAAAGGTGTCGCTATTGCGACAGTTTCGGCAGAAACGTCGCTATTGCGACGGTTTGGGCTAAGTGTTGCTCTTGCGACGATTTGGGCTAAGTGTCGCTCTTGCGACGGTTTGGGCTACGTGTCGATTCTAATTCACTCTCTAACTGAATTTTGACATATGTAAACAATTATTTGATATTATTTGAATTAATTAGGGTTAGTTCAACATTATTACTATAACATTTTTATGTGAGGTTGCAGGCCATGAAACTTCGACCATGTTAAGGATAATTTTTTTTGAACATCTAGTCCAAGCGTCAGATCTTTGTTCGTTATATTTTCAGAGATATGCTCTAAGGAAGTTAGGGTTTATGTATGCTCTAGAATTCTTTCTCAAATCATGGTCAGCTTGGTATTTTGGCTATCTTCTCGTCTGGAAATTTTTAAGCTATGAAATCTTCATACATGGCCCGTTTTTCGTTTGCTACCTTGTGTCTCCGGGCGGCCGGGCGCGCCGTGTCGTGCCGTGTGACGACACATGATCTCCAAGGGCGCCCAGGTTGGGTCGTTTCATGCGAGGGCAGCCATGTTATATTTTCTAACTTGTGACCGCCCAGGTGCCTTAATGTGCACGTTTGGGCAGCCTGTTTTCCGTTTGCTACCTTGTGTCTCTGGGTGGCCGGGTGCGCCATGTGACTTCGCACAACCAAGGGCGCCTGGGTCGGGCTGTTTTGTGCGAGGGCGCCTGTGTCAGATTTGCAAACTTGTGACCGCCTGGGTGCCTTAATGTGCACGTTCGGGCGACCCATTTTCCGTTTACTACCTTGTGTCTCCGGGAAGCCGGGCGCGCCGTGTCGCACCGTGTGACATCGCACGACCAAGGGCGCCCGGGTTGGGTTGTTTCATGTGAGGGCGCTTGTGTCAGATTTGCTAACTTGTGACCGCCCGGGTGCTAGCTTGTGCACGTTCGGGAGAACCGTTTGCCATTTTCTACCTTGTGCCTCCGTGCGGCCGGGCGCGCTGTGTGACGCCGCACGACCAAGGGCGCCTGGGTTGGGCTGTTTCGTGCGAGGGTGCCCGTGTCACATTTGCTAACTTGTGACTACCCGGGTGCCAGCTTGTGCATGTTTGAGTGGCTCGTTTATTGTTTGCTACCTTGTGCCTCTGTATGGTCGGGCACACCGTGTCGCGCCGTGTGATGCTGCACGACCAAGGGTGCACGGGTCTGGCCGTTTCGTGCAAGGGCGCCCGTGTCACATTTGCTAAATTGTGACTGCCCGGGTGCCAGCCTGTGCATGTTCGGGTGGCTCATTTTCCGTTTGCTACCTTGTGCCTCCGTACGTTTGGGCGCGCCGTGTCACACCGTGTGACGCCGCACGACCAAGGGTGGCCGGGTTGCGCCGTTTCGTGCGAGGGCGCCCGTGTTAGATTTGCTAACTTGTGACTGCCTGTGTACCAGCTTGTGCACGTTCGGGTGGCCCATTTTCCATTTAATGCTACCTTGTGTCTCCGTGCGGCTAGACGCGCCGTGTCGTGCCGTGTGACGCCGCACGTCGACCAAGGGCGCCTAACCCATTTAAGCCCCTAAACCATAAACCTCTAAACCCCTAATCCATTTAACCCCTAAACCCTAAAACTATAAACCCTTAACCACTAACCCTTAAACCCTTAACCCCTAACCCATTTAACCCCCTATACCCCTTAACCCCTAACCCATTTAACCCCCTATACCCCTTAACCCCTAACCCATTTAACCCCCTAAATCCTAAACCTATAAACCCTAATTAACCCCTAACCCCTTAAACCCTATATTTCCCAACCAGTCTAACCCATTGCACATTCGGGTGGCCTGTTTTACGTTTTCTACCTTGTGTCTCCGGGCAGCCGGGCGCGCCGTGTGACATCGCACGACCAAGGGCACCCGGGTCGGGCCATTTCGTGTGAGGGCCCCTGTGTTAGATTTGCTAACCTGTGACCGCCCGGGTGCCTTAATGTGCATGTTCGGGAAAACTGTTTTCCATTTGCTACCTTGTGTCTCCGGGCAGCCGGGCGCACCGTGTCGCGCTGTGTGATGTCGCACGACCAAGGGCGCCCGGGTCGGGCTGTTTCATGCGAGGGCGCTCGTGTCAGATTTGCTAACTTGTGACTGCCTGGGTGCCAGATTGTGCACGTTCAGGCGACCCGTTTGCTGTTTGCTACCTTGTGCCTCCGTGCGGCCGGGCGCGCCGTGTGACGCCGCACGTCGACCAAGGTCGCCTAACCCATTTAACCCCCTAAACCATAAACCTATAAACCCCTAACTCATTTAACCCCTAAACCCTAAACCTCTAAACCCTTAACCACTAACCCTTAAACCCTTAACCCCTAACCCATTTAACCCCCTAAACCCCTAAACCCCTAACCCATTTAACCCCCTAAACCCTAAACCTCTAAACCCTAATTAACCCCTAACCCCTTAAACCCTATATTTCCCAACCGGTCTAACCCATTACACGTTTGGGAGGCCCGTTTGCCGTTTGCTACTTTGTGTCTCTGGGCAGCCAGGTGCGCTGTGTCGCGCCGTGTGATGTCGCACGACCAAGGGCGCTCGGGTCGGGCCGTTTTGTGTGAGGGTGTCTGTGTCAGATTTTCTAACTTGTGACCACCCGGGTGCCTTAATGTGCACGTTTGGGTGGCCCGTTTTTTGTTTGCTACCTTGTGTCTCCGGGCAGCCGGGCTCGCCATGTGATGTTGCACGACCAAGGGCGCCCGGGTCTTTGTCAAATTTGCTAACTTGTGACCGCTCGGGTGCCAACTTGTGCACGTTCGGGCAGCCCGTTTTCCATTTTCTACCTTGTGCCTCTGTGCGACCAGGCACGCCGTGTCACGCCATGTGACGTTGCACGAAAAAGGGCACCTGGGTCAGGTCGTTTCGTGCGAGGGCGCCCGTGTCACATTTGCTAACTTGTGACCGCCCGGGTGTTAGCTTGTGCACGTTCGAGCGACCTATTTACCATTTGCTACCTTGTGCCTCCGTGCGGCCGGGCGTGCCGTGTAACGCTACACGACCAAGGGCAGGCGGTCTGGCTGTTTCGTGCGAGGGCGCCTGTGTCACATTTGCTAACTTGTGACTGCCCGGGTGCCAGCTTGTGCACGTTCGAGCGACCCGTTTGCCGTTTGCTACCTTGTGCCTCCATGCAGCCAGGCGCGCCATGTCACGCCGTGTGACGCCGCACGACCAAGGGTGCCCGGGTCAGGCTGTTTCATGCGAGGGAGCTCGTGTCAGATTTGCTAACTTATGACTGCCCGAGTGCTAGCTTGTGCACGTTTAGGAGGCTCATTTTCCATTTAATGCTACCTTGTGCCTCCATGCGGCCGGGCGCGCCGTGTCGCACCGTGTGACGCCGCACACCGACCAAGGGCGCCTAACCCATTTAACCCCCTAAACCATAAACCTCTAAACCACTAACTGATTTAACCCCTAAACCCTAAACCTCTAAACCCTTAACCACTAACACTTAAACCCTTAACCCCTAACCCATTTAACCCCCTAAACCCTAAACCTCTAAACCCTAATCAACCCCTAACCCCTTAAACCCTATATTTCCCAACCGATCTAACCCATTTAACCCCCTAAAACCCTAACCCGTTTAACCCCCTACCCTAACCCTTAACCCAAAAAATCCTTAACTACTAAATCCCCTAACCCCCTAAACCTCTAAACCCCTATAACCCATTTAAACCCATAAACCCTAAACCTCTAAGCCCTTAACCCCTAGCGAAAATCCTTAACTGCTAAATCCCCCAAGCCCCTAAACCCTTTTAACCTATTTAACCCCCTAAAACCTAACCCATTTAACCCATTTAACCCCTTGAAACCTAAACCTTTAACCCTTAACTCCTAACCCCTTAAACACTAATTCCTATCCCCCAACCCATTTAACCCCCTAAACCCTAAACCTTTAACCCTTAACCCCTAACCCCTAACCCCTTAAACACTAATTCCCAACCCCCAACCCATTTAACCCCCTAAACCCTAAACCTTTAACCCTTAACCTCTTAACCCCTTAAACACTAATTCCCAACCCCCAAACCATTTAATTATAACCCCCTAAACCCCTAAAAACCTAACCCATTTAACCCCCTAAACCCTAGCCCCATTAACCCGTAACGACCCCTAGCCCCTATCTCCCATCTCCATAATATAGAGTAATACAGAGACCAATGAAACTATCATCTTAACCCCTAACCCCTTAAACACTAATTCCAAACCACTAACCCATTTAACCCCCTAAACCTCTAAACCCCTAACCCATTTAACCCCTAAACCATAAACCTCTAAACCCTTAACCCCTAACCCCTAAACCCTTAACCCCTAACCCATTTAACCCCCTAAACCGGTAGTAAACCCCTAACTGGCCATTTAACCCCCTAAACCCTAAACCTATAAATCCTTAACCCCCACCAATGTAAAGTTTCCTTTGATCTTGATCTGTACTTTGACCAGTACCTGTGCTTGCCATTGTTCGGTCGCGCCGTGCGAGGTCGCCCGACCGGGCGCGTTCGGGGTCATTTTGTTTGAGGGCGCCTATATCAGTTTTGCTAAGTTATGACCGCCCAGGTGCCTTGTGCACATTTGGGCGGCCCATTTTTTGTTTGCTCCCTTGTGGCATATTCGTTCAGTCAAGCGCGTCGTGTCGCGCCATGTGAGGTTGCCCGACTGGGCGCGTTCGGGTCGGGCCATTTCGTTCGAGGGTGCCCGTATCAGGTTTGCTAAGTTGTGACCGCCCGAGTGCCTTGTGCACGTTTGAGCGGCCCATTTTCCGTTTTCTCCCTTGTGCACGTTTGGGCGGCCCGTTTGCCGTTTTCTCCCTTGTGGCATCGTTCATCAGGCACGCCATGTCGCGCCATGCGAGGTCACCCGATCAAGCGCGTTCAGTTTGGGTCATTTTGTTCGAGGGCGCTCGTATCAATTTTGCTAAGTTGTGACTGCCTGGGTGCCTTGTGTACGTTCGGGCAACCCGTTTTCTCCCTTGTGGCATTGTTTGATAGGGCGTGCAGTGTCATGCTGTGTGAGGTCGCCCGACCGGGCGTGTTCAGTTCAGGCCGTTTCATTCGAGGGCGCCCATATTAGTGTTTCTAGGTTGTGACCACTAGGGTGCCTTGTTCACGTTTGGGCGGCCCGTTTTCCATTTGCTCCCTTGTGGCATCGTTCGGTTGGGCGCGCCATGTCACGCCGTGTGAGGTCACCCGACCGGGTACGTTCGGTTCGGGCCGTTTTGTTCGAGGGCGCCTGTATCAGTTTTGCTAAGTTCATGTGACCGCCCAAGTGCCATGTGCATGTTCGGGTGGCCCGTTTGCCGTTTGCTCCATTGTGCCATCGTTCGGTTGGGCGCGCCATGTCGCGCCGTGTCATGAGGTCCCCCGAGTGGGTGCGTTTGGGTCGAGCAGTTTCGTTCGAGGGCGCTGTATCAGTTTTGCTAAGTTGTGACTGCCTGGGTGCCTTGTGCACATTTGGGCAGCCCATTTTCCGTTTTCTCCCTTGTGGCATCATTCGGTTGGGCGTGCCATGTTGTGCCGTGTGAGGTCGCCCGACTGGGCGCATTCGGGTCGAGCCGTTTCGTTCGAGGGTGCCCGTATCAGTTTTACTAAGTTGTGACCACCTGGATGCCTTGTGCACATTTGGGTGGCCTGTTTGCAGTTTGATCCCTTGTGGCATCAACGTTTGTTCAGGTGCGTCATGTCGCGCTGTGTGAGGTCGCCCGACCGGGCACGTTCCGGTCGGGCCGTTTCATTCGAGGGTGCCCATATCAGGTTTGCTAAGTTGTGACTGCCTGGGTGCCTTGTGCACGTTCAGGCAGCCCGTTTGCCTTTTTCTCCCTTGTGCATGTTCGGGCGGCCTGTTTGCCGTTTGCTCCCTTGAGGCATCGTTCGGTCGGGCACGCTGTGTCGCGCCGTGCGAGGTCGCCCGACCGGGCGCGTTCGGTTCGGGCCGTTTTGTATCTAATAGAAAATGAATGAATACATAGATTACTATCATTAAAGAAAAAAAATGTAAATTTCACTTTTAAATTAATACTTAAAATAAGGGAAAAATAATACATAAATTATAAAGAAAAAAATATATATAAAAAAAGAGATTAAAACTCCAAATATTTAAAATACAATTCCAAATTATTGAAAAATATTTATTTTTAAATTAATTTGAGTGGCCTTAAAAAAACACATGTGTTTCATTTCAAAATGTAAAAAAATTTCAAATATCAAAAGTTTTAATTTCCCTCGTTCATTTCCCTCCAGTTGGATGGTTTGTCTAGAGAAGGAGGGAGGATCTGATCCAAATCTGAGTTGGATCAATAGAAAAAATGCGAGAGATCCTTCACATTCAGGGGGTCAATGTGGCAACCAGATCAGCTCCAAGTTTTGGGAAGTGGTCTGTGAAGAACACGGGATCGACAACTTGAAAGGGTTAATGTTTACTGCTTGATGTCATTAGGAAGGAGGCTGAGAACTGTGATTGCCTGCAAGGTATGTGTCTTTTTCAGATTCGAATCCTTGACCTTGTGGTTTTGAAATGTAGGATTTCATTTGCTAAAATGATGTGGGTTTTTGTTGTGTGGGTTTTTGATTACCTAGATTTTGTTGTGTACAGGGTTTTTTGTTGATGTGGGTTTTTGTTGTGTACATGGTTTTTTGTTGTGTGGGTTTTTGATCTATGTGTCCATGCAGTTGGTGACTTGAACCACCTGATCTCGGCAACCATGAGCGGAGTTACCTGTTTCTTGAGGTTTCCTGATCAGTTGAACTCAGTTCAAATCCAATGTACTGTAAAACGATCATTCAGTTCAGAAGAAATATTTTCATCTGGTATCAGAATACTTATAGTTTAAATTCAGGATACTCACAGTTTTCAATGTTGTTTTTAACTGAGGCTTTGTGTTATGGTGTTATGTTTCATTGCCATGGTTAGATTCACAAGTGATTCTGGGTATGATATCTCTGTAGGCACATATACTGTAGAGAAAAAAACTCAGATTTCCCACATATACTGTAGAGAAAAAAACTCAGATTTCCTCACAAACTCCTGAAATGCTTGCTGTAATGCTTGCAGATACCTCCCACAGTGATTGCTATTGATGCAAAGTTGTATGCTAGGTTTTTTTTTTCGCTCTCTACTGCTAAAACACACAAACAACTTACTTGGGAGCCGCCTAATATAAAACAGTGACACAAATGGTTTTCTCTCCATGGCCTTTTCATTTTTTTGGGATGAGTAGGTCATCCTAGAGTTTTAGATATTAAAAATTCAACCTATATGCCCTTTAATTTGATGCTCATATACTGCTTCCCCCCTCTAACCAAATATATCCCAAATTCCATAGACCTAGTTTAACATATTCCTTCTTTTGGTATCTGGGTAAGACATTTCCCTTCAAATAGGCTTTTCTTAATTGTCTTTTCGTTCTTAACATAAAATATGTTCATTCCTGTTCCTATTCATGAGTTTGGGGGGTTTTATTCATCATTTATCATTTTAGGCCAAAGTCAACCATGTTTGTACATTTAAATTGTTGTTATATAACTTTTGGAACATATAAACTTCTTGATATTCACCGTTTAGTGTCTCTGTATATTTTGAGAGCTGATGTATTTTTCATTTGATTATTTAGTATTTACAATCAAATTCTATGCTGTGTTATTGCTCGAGTTTTCAGTGCTTTTTGTGGATTTGCTGGGGAGTCTCTTGAAATCACTACAACGGTTCTTCTCCTTTCAGGTTAGGACCAACTTGCTTCTTCTGAGTAAGATATAACCCAAATGTGCTATTAGATGCTAATATTCTTGTGTAAACACAAAACCTGTCCTTATATTATTATGTTATTAAGTTATTTATACTGTTTTTTCTGAGTCATGTAACTTTGTTTAGGATTTATCTGCTAGCAGACGGTGATCTCTTCCACTTGAAGCTTAAGGAGGAAATTTTCGTTTACATTCGCAGACAATGGAAATTTTTTTGAACATTGAAGAAAGTGCTGTAATGATTATTGTGAATGTTGCATTCAGATGCAGAATCAAATGATAAGGATACATAGTTGTTTTGTTTGCAGTCATCTTATGGACTAGTCACTTCAGATTACCAGCTTTTGTAATGCAGCATTCTGTATATGCTTATAGCTGAATTTCACATCAGAGATTTTAATCCTTACAAATAAATTGTTCATTGAAAATTCAAGTTACTCCAGATGCCTAAAAATTGCATCATTTACATTTAAAATGTTTTGTGGTGTTTGTAAAAATACATTTATGATTGGTCAAGCATGGTGATTTTGATTTGGATTTTCGCTACCGTGTTTCTGCTGGTTCAACCATAAAAAAATGAATTATTTGATTGGATCATCTCAAATCTAGGGTTTATGGTCCTTGGCAATCCTGGAGATTGTATGTAACGAACAAATATTCTATGCAATCCCTTTGACATTTTTTATGCTATCGGCCGAGTTGAACATTTTATGGTGGATTCTATTGGTCCACATGTGTTGTTGTGGTCCTCTTTGTATCATTTTGATTATGTTATTTACCATGGTATATATTGAATTATTTGTATATTGTTGGCTATCATGGTAGATATTTATCTATATGAAAACCATAACTTGGAATTCTTTCCTAGTATCTCTAGATACTAATAGCAGTGTGTATTTGGCATGTCGTTTTAGATGTTATGCGTTGGGAACCTTAAACTTATTTGTGTGTACCATTCTTGTCTATCCAAGCTTGTCTTTTATTGCTTTCACAGCGTGGTTTGGTTAGCCTATATGGTGGATGTTATATTTCCCTCATACGTCAGCCATGGGTTTACAATTGTCTTCTCGATATGATGACTATCCTTAGTCCTATCCAGTGTTGCAGATATCTCTAATTTCTCCTGAGCTTTTCAGGTTTCTGATTTGTCTGATATTTTTGGAATTTTTCTGGGCCAAGTTTATTCTTGCCAATATTTTCTGATATTTTCCTCCATAATTCTGATGAATTTATTTCCAAATCCTTTGCAATATATTCTCCAGAAGGACATTTGCAACATTGATCCTATCATACAATCATACAATTCAAGAGAATAATGTCTTTCCATCTCAAAGAAAACAGTACAATTGCCTGAAATCTGAATACTCTGGTCAAAAGCACCATGGTAAAGTTTGTCAACGGTGAATATAAGGGAAATTTTTCTCCATGAACAGGGGTTGCATATTTATGGGTCACTTCGATTAGGGTTGATCCCTATATTGTTGATGGATAGAGTTCTTGTGTGGCAAGTATTGTGCAATATTTTAAGGGAAAATTGTTTGAATGATGGTGTAGGGTGGGTGGACTTGTAAAGGAGGAGAAACGCAAATTTCAAAGAAGGGTTTTAAGGAGTAGGATCATTGATAGAGGGAGAGCTACATATCAGGAGGAAAGGGACTAGCAGATGTGTTTAGCGTATGACCAAGAGGAGTTGTGATTGTGCACTATATTAGCTAGAGGGTCAGTTGTATCCAGTTAAGGGTAGATTGGTTCTGGGAAGAGAAAGGAAGTATTCTAATCTGGGACAACCTTTCGAAGAGAGGATTTCTGGGTCTGGGCTTCTGCCTATCTGTAGATCGGTAAGTGAGGACACTGCCCATATATTTCTGCCCTACCCCTGTGCTATCTCCATATGGAAGGAACTCTCTTTATTCCTCAATATTAATCTACATTTGGTCAGATCCTCTATGTTTACATGTCTTCGTTGCTGGTCCTCTCGAAATGCATGTATCTTTGATAATTTTTTCCTGCATTTGAGAGAAACTACATTTAGAATCGTGGATTATTTTTTGGATATTGGCCTTCGGACTCATAACCCCATTAAGCGTTGAGAAGCATCATTTTTCGAAGGTTAACTTTAATCCAAATATATTTTCATGCTCGATGGCTTCACATTGGGGTTCCAATGAAATTTTTTAGAAAACCCTCCCCTGAAATTTGGTGTGGCTAAAACCGAAAGGGAGAAATCTCTTACGCTCTTTCAACCATTGTTAGTCCACAGCCTTGGACTTGGGCACAACATTCTGGCGGAGCTGAAGCATTGAATGGCATAAGATGGCGAAGCCATTTAAGTGCATCCTAATGTAAGGAAGGTAGGAGTTGTTTAGAGCGAACCTTTTTAAGTAACCATTATATTGCTGATCAAACATCCATACTATAGCTACTTTGTATTGTTTATGATATTATATTAATTATTTTGCACTTACCAAACAATAGCCGTAAACCACGAAAAAATATTAAACCAGATATAGCCGTCGGTAAAACAATCCACACGGAAATTTTCATTTAAAAAAAAAATCTAACTAGCCATCGGTATACTGACGCTTTATAAGCGTTGGTCTTGCGACAAAGCGTTGGTATTGCGACATCCTAGAAACTTCGGTCTTGCAACGCCTTGCGCAAAAACGTGGGTCTTGCGATGCTTTGAAAGCGTCGGTATTGCGACGCTTCTAAAGCGTCGGTATTGCAACACTTTTTAAGCGTCGGTCTTGCGACGCTTTGAAAGCGTCGGTATTGCGACACCTTAAAAGCGTGGTTAGCCATAGAGTATTGCGACGCTTCTAAAGCGTCGGTATTGTGACACTTTGTAAGCATCGGTATTGTGACGCTTTGAGAGAGTTGATATTGCGACACTTTGGAAAACGTCGAAAAAGCGATGGTTGTTTGGAAACGTCGGAAAAAGTGTCGGTATTGCGACACTTTGGCAAAGCGTCAGATTTGTGATGTAATGGCTAACCACGTTTTGTCTGGCCTTGAACTGTCGCTCTTGCGATGACTATGTGTTAGAATAACGACGAAGTGGCCATCAGAAATTGGGCCAAATTTTCTAGGGACACCGTGCGACAGGTGCAAAGGTTTCTTCATAATCAATCCCCTCGATCTGTGAGAAGCCCCTGGCAACAAATCTTGCCTTATACTTCTCGATGCTCCCATCAGCAGCTTTCTTTACCTTGTAGATCCATCTTGATCCTCCAAATGATTTTCCCATCGGCCTTGGAACAATCTCCCAAGCACTGTTTTTGACAATGGAGTCATACTCCTCCACCATGGAATCTACCCATGTGGGCTCCTGCAGTTATTCTTCAAAAGAAGATGGCTCTGTCACGACACACTTGCTCATAAGAGCCATGTATCCAGTAAATCAGTGAGGTGACTGTCTCTCTCTGCTGTGTGATGTAGGGAACTCCTACATTCTATGTTGCATCAAGCTTTAGTCTCTCAGCTTCTGTGGTACGCTTTTTGCTAGTTCTGATATTTGGTTCTGCATGATTGGACTCCTCCACTCCATGAATCTCCGCCTATGGCTGATCCACATCTAGAGGCTGATCTTTGAGAACAAGAAGTTCCTCCTCTGCATGCAAGTGTAGCTCCCTCTCAAGAGACAACTTCATGGCTTTCACCTCATTGAATTTTATATCCTTTCGCACCACAGTCATTCGACTATTTGGAAAATACACACGATATTTATGGGGTGTTTCTTTGTATACCACAAATATACCAACTTCTGCAGTCGGCTCCAGCTTCTTCCTGGCATCCTTTGTCACATGAATGTAAACAAATGAGCCAAAAATTTTCAAATGAGAAATATCAGGCTTCTTACCAGTAAAATCTTCTTCAGGTGTACTCATGCCAAGTACTCTATGAGTACAACGGTTTTGCACATAAACCACAGTGTTGCATGCTTCCTCCCACAAGTGCATCGGTAGGCCCTAGTCATGCAACATAGCTCGTGCAGCAACCACGATCATTCTTTTCTTCCTCTCCACAACCCCATTGTGCTGTGGGTTATGAGGTGCTATGAGTTCTCTTCGAATTCCTTCTTTGCTACATAAGTCTTTGAATTCGTTTGAGATATATTCACTACCATTATCGCTCCACAGAGCCTTCACTGGCTTCCCCGAGTCCTTCTCCACCAATGCTTTAAACTCACAGAACTTTGAGAATGTTTCGCTCTTCTTCTGCATGAAGAAGATCCAACATCTACGAGAATAGTCATCAAAAAATATAACATAATACCTGTGTTTTTCTGTTGAAGAAACTGGGAAAGGTCCACACACACCTGTGTGAATTCTATCCAGGATCATCGAAGCACGGTTCTCCTTCTCATGAAAGGTGGTCTTCACAAACTTACCCATAGTACATCCCTTGCACTGATTTGACTGCGCAAGAGTACCCTTGGGAAGTCCAGTAGAAATCTTCTGCAAAATATTCAAGGCGCCATGGTGAATATGGCCCAATATCCTGTGCCATAATTCGCCCTCATCTCGGCTCACCACTTCTTTTTCTTTTCCCATCATTGCAGCGCAGCCATCTACCTCCAGCTTGTAGATATTATTAACTCAAATCCCTATCCTCTTGGTTTGAACCATTGTTTTATGTTGCAAGAAAGCTTTTCCATTGCTGAAAACAACGTCATAACCTCTGTCTTCCAACATTGCGACCAAGACTAAGTTCTTCTTCAAACCTAGAACATGCATAACATCTTTCAACATAAATGGTTTACCTAACTCCCTCTCAAAGTTAATGGTCCCAATGCCAGCCGCACTGTATCTACCATCGTCACCCATCTCTATATGCATTTGGAGATCCTTCTCCTCCAAGTCACTAAACAACTCCTTATCTCCCGTCATATGGAAAGACGCACCACTATGAAAGATAAATCAAGTTCAAATTGCGAGGCTAAGGCCTCTCCAGCTGTAGCTCTTGCAACCTTCTTGTTCTTCTTTTTCTGTGGGCAGTTAGTGGCGAGATGCCCATGTTTGTGATAGTGAAAACACTTCACTTTGGAAAAATCCAGCTTCTTGCCTTTAGCCTCAGATTTTGAGTGGAATTTCTTCCCCTTCCCTTTCCTTGCTTTGGCAGCCAAAGCGCAATTCTCTTCATCATCATTCTTCAATGAAGAGCCATCCCTGGTACTTCGCCTTATCTCCTCTTGCACAAGATCCGGCCAAAGTTTCTCCCAACCCGACAGTTTCTCCCGTCCATTGATAGAGTCTTCGTAGCTAATGCCAAATATTCGGAAGCCCAAGGAGAGCCAATCTCACCAAGTCATCATCATCAACAGTAATCCCCACACTTCCCAGTTCATCCCTACATTGGAAAAACTTCGTGAGATATTTTGGAATACTCTCACCCTTCTCTATTTTTATTTTTCTGAGCTTATCTTTCAGCGCCAACTTCCTCTGGTCGCTGTTGCTTTGGTAAAGATCTATCAAAGCCTTCCACATTGCAAATGGAGTGGCTTTCCCATGGAGTCTTGACACAATATGGTCCTTTACACCTTCCAACAAAATTATTCTTGTCTTTGCTACCTTCTTTTTCCATGCGTCAAGTCCTACAACATCGTTAGAACTAGGCTTAGTAACATCGCTTTCGATGAACTCCTTCAGTCCATTATCTTTAAGCACTGCCTCCATCCTATCCTTCCAGGCTATGTAATTTGAGCTTCCCTCAAGGGCATACTCCAATCGAAACCCATTGAAAGACATTTCAAGGAATACTCAACTGTCACACCAAGAAATTTCTGCAACAAATTCAAATTATCCACCAGCACAAACTCAACATTTATTCACAATTGCAATCTCCAGTAATCAATACTGCTCCGATACCATGTAGAAATTTATTAATACTGATGTATTACCGGACTCTCCTGATCTCACAATATTTATCTTCTTGCAAAATACAGAATCCTTCCATTGTTAAACTTGTGGAAATTTAAAACTCAATTGCAAACACATGTGAATAAATTCAATCGCACATAACACAGTTGTTTAACGGGAAAGCTTAAAGCTAAAAACCCCAACTATCATATATTATGTATATAAATGGAATCATGTAATAATCTCATACAAATCTTAGTACATCAAGCTATTAGTACAATCAACAATCATTACACACTGTTATGCATAAATTTGCATCTCTATGCACCAATTTCTCGCCTCCTGACAACCTGCCTCCACTGCGCAATCCCTATCGAAGAAGACCCCTGTATGAATTCGAATTGGCCTTACCTTGACTGCGCAATCCTCATTGGAAACTCCAATATGTGTCAGATGCATTTAATGCATCACTATAGTCACAACAGATAGTCCATCTCACCCTTTCACCTATCTCTCCACTAGGTCTCCACTAGAACTGACATGCATTGTAGTTAACTGTTGTATCTATTCAATTGTGAAATAATTAACTAATTAACTCACTACTGTATCTTTCAGTTGGACTAGATACAACTAGCTCAACTGAGTTTAACTCCATTAACTGAGTTAAACTAAATAACAACTCCCATAACTACTCTTCCAACTCTGTCATAACTTTGCCACTTCAGTTCTAACTGAGTCCTCCATGCATGAGCCACCAATAACCATAGGAATTGCATAATTCCTTCAACCCACTGATTTGCCAAATATGTTCACTGAAATAAAGTGCTCCAAGAGAATAAGTTGATGTTTATTGTCAGATTATTATTAAGAGCTAATAATAATTGATATGCATCTATTTTTAGATTGACGATCTATAAATAGACTTTGCCCAATATTATAAAAATAGAATTTCATCTATTTTTCACATTTGACCAACCATCTACAAATATCATCTTGCAACTTATAGAATATGCTCACCATGTCTAAAAATAGACATACACCTAAAAGTAGCTTGCGGGCCCCACTTAGTGAAGGTGCTTATTTTTCACTAAGCTCATCACTTGTTCAATTTCAACAGAAATTGTAGAAATATCCTCAAGTGTTCATCATGCTCTTATGGGGTCTTTGAGTAGATCAAAATGTCATCAATAATGATTTGTACAAGCTTGTTTAAGTAATCCCTAAATATTCCATTCATCAAGCTCATGAAAACACCCAGGGAATTTGTCATTCCAAAGGGTAAAACTACAAATTTATAATGCCCAAATATTTCTTAAAGGTTGTCTTTGGGATATCTTCTTCCTTGATTCTTAATTGATGATATCTCGACCTCAGATCTATCTTTGAAAACATAGTTTCCCCCTTTATTTGACCAAAAAAGTCATCTATCCTTGGTAAAGGGTATATATTTATATATTTTATCATCACTTTGTTCAAATGGTGGTAGTTAGTGCACAATCTCGAAGACCCATCCTTCTTCTTAACGAAAATTATAGGATCTCCCCATGGAGATATGCTGGGTCATATGAACCCGAAGTCCAACAATTCCTTTAATCGGATTTTAAATTCCTTTAGCTCTGGAGCTAACATACGATAGGGTTCCTTTGCAATAGGTTCAGTTCCCTATTTAAGGTTGATGGTGAAATCAATTTCCCTTTTTGGGGGCAGGCCAGGTAGTTCTCCGGGAAATGCATCCTTGAATTCAACAAGAATTGGATGTTTATCAAGGTTTCCAGAATCACCCTTATCATTTATAGCTACCACCGTGAACATTTGACATCCATTTCGTCTACATTTAGTTAGTTGCATCGAAGAGATGAACCTCAGGGACACCCCTCAGTTCTTTCCCCTGAATTATTTTCTTTGTCCATCATCTGTAAAATGTAGTAGATTGTCTTTGCAGTCTAGGAGTACCTCATGTCATTCAAACCAATCCATTCCTATAACTTTGTCATAGACTCCTAAGATCATAGAGTACAAGGATAACTTGGTCTTACATACACCCAGGTCCACCTCACAATCATTTACCATCCTTCCAACATTTATTTTCATACCACAAGCCATTTATACATGTCTAAAATAATTTTGTGAAATTGGTTTATGTTTAATCCTTGATAATGTATTTAAAGAAATAAAAGAATTAGTAGCTCCTGGATCTATTAAAATGTTAAAACTCATACCATGAATATTACCCGAGGTTTCCGAAATAGTGGATTGGTGTTCGACCTGGCGCTTGTTCACCACTGCATGGATGCGATGAGCCATCCCAAGATGTCCCACCATAGCTGCTTTCTAAGTTGAGGTGGTATTACCTATCATTTGAGGGAAATCACTCTCATAGTGAGGACCTCCAGTTGTCCAACACTCCCTCTTAGGAGCTTGGATCCTACTACCGACTGAATTGCGAGTTGGCCTGGAACTCTGTTGGAAAGAGCCACATTGCTAGGATCGATGCTGAGGTGGTGTGACTTGGTGTTGTCGCATTGGACAATGTTGTTGTGGTTGATGAGTTTGTTGAGGTATCATATGCAGCCGCTGAGCTAGATGCCTATATGGTTTTCCTTGATTTACTGTTGACCACTTTTGATGATTGAGCACATGACCCCTTTTAAAATTTCTATGTTCCATACTATTTCCACTGGGTATTCCTGATCCTGCAGGCCTTGTTGACTTATTAGGTCCACTGTTCATGATCTCATCCTCTGTAATGATCGCCAGCTGAACTGCCTCATACAAGGTGTGAGGCATTAAGATCCTAACCTTAGCCTGAATTTTACCATTTATTCCATACGCAAATTTTTTCACCTTGAGACTTTTTGTGTTAAAGTGAGGGACATAACAGAGTAATTCCATGAAACGAACCTCATACTATGGTATTGAACGACTCCCCTGCTTTAATGAATTGAATTCATTCAATTGCCTCTCAAGGAACTCCTCTGACAGGTAGCGTTCTCTAAAATTTTATTCAAACAAATCCCAAGTTACTTATGAGATATCCCTCCCCAATTGGGGTAATAATGCCTTCCACCAAAGTAGCATGTTTCCCTTTAGCTAGAATATACCCAGTTTGGACTTCATATTTGAGGTGTAATCTCTTAGGGCAAAGAACATAACCATGTTTTCTAACCATGCCTCTACAGATTGACCATCCGTGGACCCCCAAAACTCCGAAAATTTTACCTTTTCCAAATATCGACGTACATCATTTCTTGTAGTGTTTCAGGGTGCTTCATTTTGTATGATCGGTCCTCCACGCTCCCATTCTATACGGTTTATTAATGCCTCAGACATGTGCTGAAATGATCTCATTAAGTTTAATACTTCTCTAAGTGGTATTTTTTTCTTGTGTTGTGATGTTTTCCCCATCATTGGGTGGGGTGGTAGGAGTTGGTTGTTGTGGTGACGCCACTATGCACCCTCTAGTTTCCCCACTCCTTCTTTTACTTCTTCTAACCATGGTTCACGAATAAATCCTGCCACAATTTAACACGATTTTCCTTGTAAGATAAAACCAATCAGTGAAAATTATAACCAACCTGAGTGGTTATATAATTTATTTTTATTATTATATACTTCCAAGGAACAATTTCTGCATCTATAAGTTCTTGATGTTATAATTCACCTATTAATTTCAAACCTTCCTATAAGATTTAATCATAATGATACAATCAATCTAAATCATCATAGTAGGATTATACATAAACTGAGATTGTCATTAGTAAAGGGAGAGATAAAATAAGTTTATAATGTTTTATGATTTCAATAATGGAAGTACAACTCTAATATTAATAACAAGCACATATAAATATTGTGTTATATAACATATGACTAGAATATGGTAATTATCAAATTATATGCATATATGATAGGAATTTCAATTACAAACAATGGATAATTTAGAATTACATTAATAAATATTTATATATAAGTGCTTGTATAGTTAACAGTGAATGGTATGATACAATGTTATACCTTAGTATATAAAATATTTAAGAACAATTTTTATTTTTTTCCCCAATGAAAAATCATAATTTTCATTATATCTGAAAATTACATGCTGTAGATGCATATGCATATGCATATTTTGTGATTGTGGTCAAACCATATTTTTCTATCAAAATCACCCAAGGGGTGTACACATATAGCAGTCAGGATATATACAATAAATAAAATAATTTAAAGCCGGTCATATAGTTTCATCAAAATCTATCAAAATTGAGCTGATATCCCTTTGTCATATGTTTGGCTAGTCGGTGAAGGGACAATGGTAATAGTTGTAGTGTTGTAGGTCCTTCTATTCTTCTATGTGCCATAGACCCCGATGCTGGACCACTGCCTCCTTGGATAGACCATCAGAAATGTTGTTGTGCTCCCTGTAAATATGAGAGTAGGAAATGGATAAAAATTGTGCTTTCAGATGCCAAAGATCCTCCAATATATTTCGAAGTGTGTGCATGCGACATGTAGCAGATTTATTGAACCAATTGATTATTATTATAGAATCTCCAAATATTTGTAAGTGATGAACATCATGCTCTAATTAAAACTGAAGAAGATGGCGAAGTGTGATGGGTTATGCAAAGTTGTTTGTGCCCTATCCTAATATCATCTTTAATTTGTAGAAGTGTTGTGGGTTGATATGAAGGATAGCTCCTCCTCCACATTCCTGGGGTTGTGGGGAGACATTGAAGTAGGCCCAAGGTAGATCATAGTTTATGACTTCGGGTGTAATGGTTCGAGGGGGGCACTGAGGTTCATCTTCGGGGAAGATATTGTAGGTATATATGATGCAGGATGTGATAGAGTGCCAGTTGGGTGGGCGGTCTTGAAATATGGAGATGTTCCTGGCCACCCAGATCCCCCAACAAATGAGGAGAGGTAGATTTCGTGCCTTTTGTGGGGAGGCTGATTGCCACCAGTTTTTCCATGCCCATAATATATTTTGACCAGTCCACTAAGAGTTGATATTAAGCTCAGATAGTATTTATGACCATAAAGCCCGAGAGGTGTGACAACTGAGAAAAATATGTTCATTTGATTCTGAGTCCTATTGACAAAGGGTGCACCAGGAAGGGCCATGAATGGTCCTTTTGTGCAGATTTTCCATGGTGGGTGCAATGCTATTAAGGATGCAAAACATAAAGAGCCTGATGCATGGCGGGGCTTTGAGTTTCCATAGGCACCTCCACCACCAAGTAAGCAGCTGTGGGGAGTGGTTTGAGTATATGTGCAAGTAGCCATCTTTGGGAGAGTATTTCCCTGACTTGAAAGGTGCCCAAATTAATTCATTGTCCCCTGGACAAATACGAATGTGGCCTTCTGATAATGCTGATGTGTAGGTCTGCCATATTTTATGCATAGGGGCAGGGAGGCCAAGTTGGTTTGCAGTTTTCCAACCTTGTAGATAGAGTGTCGTAGACTGTTGATCAGCAATCTGAGCGATGAACTGTATGCCACGATATGATAGGCGGTTTATGATTTTGAGGGGAGAGTGTGTACGTTCCCACTCCCTGACCATGGGTCAATTCCAATACGTACAAGATTGACAGATCTGGTGCTCTAAGTCAGACCATTTCGGATGTGCAACAGAGAGGCTAAAACCGCCTTCCAAATTGATGAAATGTTTCAGTGGCTCCAAGAGGGACGTATGATCCAGTCGATAATATTCAAGGGCCGATTTTATTTCATATACACCACTTGTGTCCATATATTGTTGAGATTGCAACAAGATGATGAGCTTAGTGGAAAGGAGTCGCCTTCACTAAGTGGGCCCGCAGGCTATTTTTGGCGCAAAGTCTATTTTTAGACTATGTCTATTTTTAGACATGTGGATCATGATTCTATGAGTTGCAGGATGCTATTTGTAGAGGGTTGGTCAAGTTGGAAAAATAGATGGACTTCTATTTTTAGACATATTGGGCGGAATCTATTTTTAGATTGCCAGTCTAAAAATAGGGATGTCAAATATTATTAGCTCTTAATAATATTTAGACTCTAAACATTATCTTATTCTCTTGGAGCACTTCAGTTTGATGCCTAGAAGTGGCACATGCAGCTAACAGAAGGAATTACGCAATTCCTAGGGTTTAGTGGAGCTATTGCATGAAGACTTCAATTAGAACTCATGTGACAGAGTTTGGTGGAGTTGATTGAGGAAGTTAGTGGAGTTGTATTCAGTTTAACTAATCTAAACATAGTTGAGATATTTGTATTCAGTTTAACTAATTGATACAATTAGTGAGAGTGGTGTGAATTAATTATTAATTAATTCACTAATTATAAACTCATTAATCAACTAAAGAATGCATCAGTTAACTTTAGTGCATGGACAGTTTCAGTGGAGACCAGTGCAGAAATAGGTGAAAGAGCAGGTTAACTATCAGTTGTGACTATACTGTTGCTATTTGCAACACACAAATAGGTGGAGTAGCCCATGAGGATTGCGTAGTTCAAGCCAGGTGGTTTATCTATTTAATGAAGCCATCCCATAGCATTAATTACGCAATAGAGGCTGGCTATCAAGTGGCAAAAGATTGGAGCATGTGTTTTGCTAGATCTAGCTTGATAGTGTGTAGCAACTGAGGGTGTGCATGAGAGCTTGTGAGGAGCTTTTGTACTATGATTGTTACATGATCTCCATGACATATAATATACAGATAGTTGGGGTTTTCAGCTTTAAGCTTTCCCATTAAATACCGTGTTCATATGTGTGATTGTTTGTGGTTTTAATGTGTGCATGCAATTGATTTTATTTCCGCATGTGATGATCAATGGTAGAAGAGATTCTGTATTATGCATGAAGCTAAAATAGTGTGTGATCAGGAGAATCTCAGTGAATAATTTAACAGTTATTCAAATTTCTACATATAT
The DNA here is from genome assembly GCA_034641835.2 of Pinus albicaulis. Lineage (NCBI taxonomy): Eukaryota > Viridiplantae > Streptophyta > Pinopsida > Pinales > Pinaceae > Pinus > Pinus albicaulis. Next base: position 1,313,169,757 of record CM076579.1, read on the forward strand.
TTCTAGAGTTCATAATCGTCCATCCCAATTTTTCAGCAAGTGCTTTGGAAAACATGTCCAGATTCTTGATGCCCCATCCTCCCCACTTTTTTGGGAGGGCTATACAATCCCATTTGATCCATGCATATGTATGTCCCTCCCGATTCCCATTCCAAATAAATCGACAACATAATTGTTCAATTCTATCAATGATGGCGCGAGGTATCCATGCAAGTGACATCCAATAAACCAGGGTGGCTTCCAGGACGGATTTGATTAAGGTGAGACGTCTGGCCCGCGATAACCATATTTTGTGCCAAATAAATATTCTCTTTTCCAATTTGGAAATGAGCCAAGTCCAATCTGTAATTCGGTAATTGGAGGGTTTTAGTAAAAAAACGAGGTACCGAAGATCATCAAGAGGGTCCAGTGTGGTGAATGGAAATTTGTTCATGGCAAGTCCCCTTTATTGAGGAGTGCGTCTGAGTACTGATATGATTGATTTTTTTTCATTGCAGACCATGCCTGTGGCTATGTTGAATGAGGCAAGGGATGCTGAAAAAGATAGTATGTCGCTGATGGATCCATTGAGAAGAATGAGAAAATAATCCACACATAGTAGGTGGGAGAGTGTGCGTCCCTATGCTATTTTAATTCCCTGTAGATGCCCCTGATTATTTTCATCCATGATTAATCGACTTAAGGATTCCATGATGAGAAGGAAGAGGAGTGGAGATAGGGGCAACCCTATCTGAGCCCTCTTTCTGAGTGGAAGAAAGTGGAGGTAGATCCATTGATGAGAACGTTGAAAGATACATTAGTGATGAAACACATGATCCATTTGATGAAGCTGTAGGGGATACCCAAATGGGTGAGGATCATGCAAATGTAGAGCCAATTGGAGTGATCAAATGCTTAACCAAGGTCCAGTTTTAATATGATGCTCTTGAGATTTTTGCATTTGATGGAGTGAAGGACCTCCTCGGCTGTACCAATTGCCTCATGGATCTGGCGATGGTGGAGAAAGACAAATTGTTCAGATGAAATGTGTTCAGAGAGGATGGGATTAATGCGATTACCAATGATTTTGGAAATGATCTTGTATATGCAGTTGCAGAGGGAGATAGGTTGGTAGTCAGAGAAGTGTCTGGGGACATCAGATTTGGGAATGAGGGAAATGAAGGTGGAGTTGTAAACATCATATAATTTTCCAGATGTGCGGCAATCTTCGACCAAATTGAGTATGTCTTGAACCATGATCTCAAAGAAGGCCAGGTAGAATTCAATAGGCCAACCATCAGGCCCAGGGATCTTGTCTTTTTGGGACCATTTCAAGGTGTCCTGAAGTTCTTGCATGGTAACAGGACAAGTCAGCTGTTCTTCATCATATTGATCCATGAATCTAGGGAATAAACCAACAACTCTTATAATTTCAACCAAATTTGTGTGGGCAAGAGCCTTGTAGAGGTTGTGAAAGTGTTCCACCCCCATGTGAGCCAACTGATGGAAATTATGGGCTTGATTTCCATGTTCTTCCAACAGTGTCCAGATATTATTGATGGATTTATGACCATTTGCAAATTGGTGGAAGAATTTAGAGTTTTCATCTCGAGGTTTGAGAAAAGTAGCTCTGCTTCTAAGGCACCAGGTTTCCTCTCGTTCCTTGAGTATCCGGGACCTATTAGTTGCAAGATGAGTGAGGTGTGTTCTGGTGGCTTCCATGGCCGGGCCTTCCATCAAGGCAAATTCGATCTCAAAAATATCTAATTCAACCCTGCGAAGTGTTTACTCATCATTTTTCCTCTGATCCCAGGCCCAAGTCTTGGTCAGTTTCTTGACAATAGACATCCTAGAAGCGAGGGTCACAGAGGGAGAGGATCGAGGGTCCGGGGGATGGGAGATTCAATAGTTGGTTACCAAATTAATGTACTCCGGGTGGGAGAGCCAAGTGACATTGAACTTGAAGGGGCTACATGGTTTCCCACGGGCAGGGGCGAGCTCCAAGTAGATGGGGGAGTGGTCAGAGAGTCCCCCAGATCCCACCCATTGACGATATAGCGGCCCATAGCTAGTTAAGGATTCATGTATGAGAAAGTGATGCAGTCTAGGAGCAACAGAGGCCTCACCTACCCTATGGTTTCTCTAGGTGGGGTGGATCCGAGGCATGGGCATGTTAACAAGGTGATGAACCTCAATGAGGTGGGAAATATCAGGAGATAGGGGGTCAGGATGTGCAAGGGCTCCCCAGGATTCAGCAAGGCCCAAGGAGAAATTGAGGTTACCCTCGAGGATAAGGTTGTGAGAAGATAGGAAGGATAGATTGAGGAGGTGTTTCCAGAAGGGAAGTCGAGTGCCGCAGGGACCATAGATGTTCATCAGAAGATATTCGAGCCCAAGGTCAGAGGAGAAAACCTCCGCACCCAAGAACCCTTCCCCTCCCCAATAATTGAGCACCTTGATGGATCGAGGATGGTGCCAAGTGAAATTCCCCCAGAACGTCCCTAGGCATCCATGGCCTGAAATTTCCATCTTAGGAAGATGGATTGAAGGACATATACAACATGTTCCGAGGAGTTAAGGGTTTCCTGAAGAAATATGATGTCTAGCGGAGTGCAAGACAGTAATCTGTGCAGGGCCAACTTTTCGGCGGGGCTGGCCAGACCGCGACAGTTGAAGGATATGATCTTCATGAGGCAACTAGGGGAAGGGTCGTCCGTGCTATAAGGACCCATTCGAGTGTATTTGTTTACCATCCACCACCTCCTGCCCCGTCTGAATAATTTCCTTAGATATGTTTGAATGTCGTCCCCTACCTATTTTAGTGCGAATAGGGTCTAAAATCCCCAGGCCACTAGTTCCAGAGGTGGGAGGGTGTGAGAGTGATCGAAGGTGGTAGGGGTGGGGGCCCTGAGAGTCCGATGAGAATTTAGAGGGGGGATCAGATGGGTGGGAGCCGAGGATGGTGGGGGGAAGATCAGAAATGGTGGGCAGAGGGAGGGAGGTTGGACATGAGATAGACAGGGAGGGTCGGGCAGATGATGAGGAGAGAACAACGCAAAGTGCAGTTGATGAAGATATAGATGCAAATGTAATAAAATTTAAAGGAGGGGATGAGGATTGAGATGTATCTGATTCAATCTTGGCTGTCATTGCCCGAGCCTGAGTCATCCGGGGAGATGGTGGACCTGGAGGTGGAAAAGCAGGCTTGGGCCTTGGAGCAACTTTCTTGCCTTTGCGAAGTTCAGTCGATATGACCAGAGGAGGGGGATCGTTCAGTGCATCTTTAGTCTATGGATGATCATGTATTTTAGCATCGTTGGAATGTTTGAGAAGGGGGAAATCCTTGTTGAGGTTCCCAACTGCATGGCATCTCCGGCATCGATAAGGCACACCCTCATAATCCAGGGTCTGAATGCGCACAAATTGCCTCCATCGAAGTGTGATGGATTCTTCCAACCCTTCGCGAGTGTCCAGGTGAACCAGGATCCTGAAAATTTTCATAATGCCTGAGGTTAAGTATTATTTTTCATGATCCAGCTAGGTTCCTAGAGTATTTCCAATAAGCCACATGATATCCTCTGACCAGAAGTGGAGCGGGAGGCCTGACAGCCTAACCCAAATCGGCCCTGCTCTGAGTTATTCTCTCTCCGGGTTGAATAGAGAGCTCCAACATTTTAACAGTATCAGAGCCTGTTCTATGTGCCATAGATTTGAAAGAACCCAAGCTACCTATTCTGGGTGTAGGAAACGAAGAGAAAACCATCCCCGATGGAGGATGAATACCATCGGGAGCTCCTCCATGATAGGTCCCTAGATCTCATTCAACCAAGTGTGCAATCGATTAAGGTTGTATCTACGCCCCTGGACATGGCCAACCACCACCTTATCTGCTGTATCCATAATCTCACCTAGATGGAGCCCTTCGCCGAGTTTTAGGTCAGAATTCCTGTTCCCCTTTTTGATGCACTTTGAGCGCTGACTACCCCGAGTATCTGAACTAGGTCTCGTCTGGCCGATGTCAGGATCAATCCTCGGATCAGAGGCAGATGGGTTGGGAGCGTTCGAAGGAGCGACAACAGGAGGTGTAGAGAAACATTCAGAGGATGTGTGCCCAGATCGTGGGGGTGGTGCATCATAAGGGATGAACGGGGCCGAGCAGAGGCTTATGGAAGGTGTGCTCCAAGGGAGTCTTGAGGTGATGGGATCGATGAATCTTGGAGGCAGGTGATGAGGAAATGAAAAGTATCCAGGGAGAAAATGGTCATGTCCGTCGACAACGAGGCGCTGGGGAGTATGGGAGGCAGTTCAGTTAGCAAAAACGGAGCGGAATCAAAGAAGAGGGGGAGGTCGGCGGGTGGAGGACCAATGAATGGATGGGTAGATGACAAGGGGAAGCAGGGGCTATTAGATGTGGACGCAAGTATGTTTAGGGCTAGCGAGGCATTAGGTGGCAAGGGATATGGAGGGGATCCCCATATATCGACCCCATCGAGCGGGTCTGGCGAATAATCAACTAAGTCCTCCTCCATAACTGGCACAGTGATGGCGTTAACCGCCCATGATCGTAGCAACCCTATCGGCGTCGGACCCGACAGTGAAATCCGATGGCGGTTACAGTGATGTGCGGGAAGCCTGCAGGGAGATGCGGTCGATCGTCGGTGCTTAGCTGCGGTCGAAAAAACGAAACCCTAACCCTAACCATAGCTATCCTGCTTCAGCGCGTAGGGATAGGAGCGCACATTTAAGAACAATTATTCATAATGAAATAATATATAATAATAAATTCCATTATTTATATGGAAAATAATTAAATAATTAAATGAATGTAATGATTCTGAGAACGTTAGCTAGTACAACATGGTTGGAATGGCATTAATTCAAGAGTTACTTGGGACAATATTCCCTTCTCGTAAATAGGAAGATCTACCAAGAGTTATTGCCCACCATTATTTATGCAATTATTTGGATATATTTAGATAGAAGTGAACACGTGAATATTGTGATTTACCATGGTAATTTCCACCAATGTTTTATGCAAGTTGTTGAGAAATTTAGATAGTAAAATTATTGAGGTTGTATTTAAAAATAATCCAACTATATGACTCTTTTTTTTTGTTTTTTTGTTTTGTTTTTGTTTTTGTTTTGTTTTTGTTTTGTTTTTCCTTTTTTGTTTTGTTTGTTTTGTTTGTTTTTTTTGTTTTGTTTTCTGAATAAAAATGATTCTATTAAAAGCATATAGTAAAAAATGGTGTTACAAGCAAGAGATACTGAGAATCAGGGAACCAGAAATGATCAGTTATCAACCTTGGTCCCAATACATAACTAAGAGAGAACAAAGAGTGTCAAGAAGAGAGACAAGGGGACCAAGAGAGACAATCACTAGAATCTACCCAGAATGGGTAGATTCCTCCGCACGACATTTCTTTCATTTTCTTTTGTAACTTTAAACCAAACATTATTGGGCAGGTAAGTAAGATCCAAATGGATATCGTCATTGGCCATAGGAGGAGTCTCCTTATCCGAAACGGAGGAGGTGGACTCATGAGTTCGTTTATGAGGATTCGAGATAGCGTTTGGCCCTCCAGGGTATACCGAGTCCGTCTCCTTCTCCGATATTGGTACCTATTCATTTGCTTCAATCTCCTCCTCATCTAAGCTAGGGGTCTCAATGTCATCCATGGGAGGCGGATCACATGGCTTCCAGCTTTTAGATTTCGGTTTGAAATTGCCTCTTTTCTATCGGGCGTGGTATATAGTGCATGAATTATGAAGGTGCCATGTTTGGTGGTAGTGACGACATAAGAACGTAATGGTCTCATAATCCAGGGTCCGAGTCCATAATAATTCACCCACTTTGAGGTTTATTTGATCTAGCAGACCTTTTCTTAGATCAATTTCCGCATAGATTCTACCATAGGTGCATATGCCTTTCTCTCCCCTTGAGGGATCCATTGCCAGAAAGTGACCCAAAGAGTTTCCAATTGCTTGGAAGACAGAGGAGTGCCATAGATGAGCAGGCAGATTGGGAAGCCTAACCCAAATAGGAAGTTTGGTGATGACTGCAAAAGAAGGGTCGAAATCTCGAAACTAGGGGGTGAGGAATAACCCTGCTTTTCCCCAAAACCATGGACCACCTGTTAGGGTTTTTTTATAGTCCTCATTGAAAGCAAATAGAGCAATGAAGAAACCCTTCAAGCAAAATATAACCTTGCCATTGTTATTCCAAGTGGAGTGAATCCATTGATATAGATCTGCTGTGCGTGGCCATAATCTGTTGAAACGAAAAATAATGGCAGATTGTGCATACATTTGATGTTGGTTTTCAAGTTTTGGGTGGGAGATTTATATTGAAGGCACATCCTCTAATTTATCCACTAGGAAAGGCTTGGGAGTTTCCATAGGTTGAGCATATTTCTCCGTGGTTTGAGCGGCTCTCTTGGATGGTTGTGTATGGACATCATCCTTGTAAGAGAAGGCATGGGCAGAGGATGGCTGCCTGGCTGCCCCTCACAGACGGAGGGTTAAAGCCACCAAGGCATATTTTTCAATATTCTAGAATGAAAGCGGGAGAGAGTCATTCAGTTGTCTACCTCCATAGATAAGTCACTGAGAGGCGGAGGGAATCATCAACTTGAGTTCAAGGGCTTTCGAGAGGGATCTCACTAGATCTGTGGGGTAAACCCAGAGTAGTAGAGTTGTTCCAAATAAAAGAGTGTTTTGTATCTAGAAAGAGAGAGGAGAAAGATCTGGAGAGCCCTCATTTCTAGATCTCCTCTGAGAGGTGAGAGAATCGAACATTGAGGGCTTGTTGCATTTCATGGCCATCATAGTATGATTAGCCTTCTCGTCGAGCAGCTCGTTGTAGTCCTTCGATGTTGCATTAGGGATGGGAGCTTTGCAGATCCATCTAGCTGGAGCGCTGTCGTCCTTTATGCCATGGATAACCTCAGCCTTGGCGGTAGACAGGGGCGCTGAGCAATCTGTGGTCCACCTGATCCCCACAACTGCTACTATCAAGGTGTGGCCCAAGGGGTAGCGATGGCTCGAAAGGACCATGGCCGTCATGAATTTTAGGAATGGGGGATCCGTCAGTTTTCAAAACATGGAGGGCCTCATCCAGGTCTGCAATCGAGTGGGAGGGACTTCCTGAGGGCTAGTATCCAGCCATCTTGGCCCTAACCCAAGACTGGTGTCCACATGGCGTGATTTATGAAGCGACTGAGGCAGGAGAGGTCTCAAGCTGCCATGGCCCTTTGGGCCAAGCTGCAGCGTGGTGGCGACAGTGGGAGGGGGAGAAGAAAACCTAGCATTCATCATTCTTTTCTTCCGACTCGTCATGCTACAACTATATGAATTACTATTAATATTAGGTCATATATCAAATTTAGATTTAATATTAATTTAGCCTTAGTTAACAACTTTACTTTCAGTGAATATAAATCCTCAAATCACTTAACCTCTTTAACCTTACTGTAAAAGTAATTTTTATAATATATGTTTTTTCCCAAACATAATTAAAAATTTAATAAAAATAGAATTATTGAAATCTTGTAGGCTCAGAATTATTTAGCAACAACTTTAAATTCTGGTTACAAGAAAGTAAAAATTTAAATATGATCTCATTAGGGGAATTTTGAGGTCTAAAATGGGCCTCCTAAGGAAATTATAAAATAATAATGGAAATAATAATGGAAATATTAGATTACATCATCACATTTTAGAGGGAAAAAAGAAAAAACTACTTTTTCAACTTATCTCCCTATCTGTGTACTCAAATTTTGAGCAAGAACACTTGTTGGATGCAGAATTTGGTTCCTCATCCAAGGAGAACCTATGATTCATACTTTTGATGGACCCTTCTACACGAAAAATGAGAAATACATGAAAAAATGTGACTGCAATAATGTTTTTCATGTATTTATCATTTTTCGTGTAACAAGGTCCATTAAAAGTATGCAACACAGGTACTCCTTGGATGAGGAATTAATTTTTTCATGCAACGAGTACTCCTGCTGAAATTTGAGTAAAACCTTAGGGAGGTCAGTTGAAAATACAAGTTGAAAAAGTAGTTTTATTATTTTATTATTTTTAATCTATTTACTTCGTTACCCTAAAAATGGTGAAGCATCCCCCATGGTTGACATCATCATCTTGAATCCTATTGGTTGTTATAAAGTTAATTTTGGATGTACATTTTTCTTAGGAGGCCCATTTTAGACCTCAAAAGTTCTCTAATGACTTTAAACTTAAAATAGAAGCCATATATATTCATACTTAGAAATTAATAGTGCTTCCTATAACAAAATTTTCACCATCTAAAGGCCATATTTAATGTGTGTCAATTACAATTTTACATTTTGTGTTCGTTTCTTGACTCGCTTGGATTTACTCACATGTTGTTTGCTGCTGTTTTTGTTGATTTATTTATTTATGAACTTTATCTTAAAATCAACTCGGTGTTTGGGAGGAACTGGGTGTTTGGGAGGATATGAATGAATTTCAAAAAAAAGAAACACCAGGTGAGTAGATGATATGGTAATAGTTGACAGGCTGCCCACTATGGTTCAACCTACATATTTTCCTTAATTAATTTCCAGCCTAGTAATAAATGTAATTCAACTTACAGTCTACCTAACTTAGTATTTACTGTGTTACTATACAACTATATGAATAATAATTGTAATTCAACTTACAATCTACCTAACTTAGTATTTACTATGTTGTGCATTGATAGTATTAATAAATGTAATTCAACTTATAGTCCACCTAACTTAGGATTTACCGTGTTGTGCATTGTTGGTGTTACTATCCAACCATATGGATTATTAGATGTATACGATTTTTATTAAAAACTTAATATAATATTTGAAAATCAAAAGACACATATTTTGCAGAGAAATTCTCTAGTAAAAACATATGTTTTGATTCCTAGACAACTTATTAACATTTAGACAAAATTAATTTGAATAAGATCACAAACTCTAGTTAATTTTTATGTTATTTATATTTCTTATGTTTTTAAATAATATTAGATCAAAATTTTGGGCTACATTTACCACTGTAATAAATATATATACAACTGTCCACCCTACTGGTTTCACGTTGTTCTTCCTTCACATGTGTTATGGAAGTTTCATCTGTAAAAATGTAAATGTGTTATGGAAGTGTTAATCGCTAAATTATTTAGCTATAACCCCGTTTCACTTTTTCACTATTATGGATTTATTCTATTTTTTATAATTTATTGGATTGAATACTGGAGAAAATTGTGGCACTTGATAATAAGGATTGTGAATATTTCAATTATAATTCTCGATTGTGAATCCCCTGAATCTCCTAATTGCTAGTTTATCCCACTTTACTAGTTGCTCCCACTTTAGCACTCGAAATTCAGATCACTGGATTGAGTGTTTCATGTGTTACCTCTCCAAATCCAGATAACCAGATCAATACAACAACAATGACGAGGCAAGGAGAAGATCTGGGACACATTTTTAATAGGCGCATGTTGATTTGTGGGTTGAGGGCTTGGAATGTGTGATTGTTTCGTGATATTTTTTGTATTGGAATTTTTCATGCAGTAGGATCGGTAATTGAATGCAGTTGTGCTTCTTTAAGGTGTTGAATCAATTATTAATAACAGAGTTTGGGACAACAATGGGCCAACAATGCCATTGTTGTATCATTTTAAAATGATGGTGCAGATCACAAAGTGATTCAACCTAGAAGTGCCAAAGTTCTTTCCCAATAATGGAGAAAATATACTAAGGTAAATGTGGAAGTGGAAAGGGAACAAATGGGATTATGTGAAATTACACATTGTGCAACACCGTTGGAGTACGGGAAATTTAGAATAGTAGGTGAGGAAAAGTAATGAAATAAATTTTATTACAAAAAAAATCATTTGTCTATGCGCAAAATAAAATGAGAAAACATGAAAAAGATTTATATTGGTCTTTAAGATTTATGGTAGAGCATGATTTTGTAATGTTTTATTGCATATATTTTGTTAGTCTAAATCATTTGTTAAGTCCAACATCTACATTTCTGTTGGAGACCTAGGGATGAGTTGTCCACTCCGCTCAGAAATGTTATCTTTCTTGCTATGTACTGTTTTGTTTTGTGGATATTCATAATTGTTTTTTCAATATCATTCTTTGTTTCCAAATATTCCCAGTCCACTAACCATTCAGATTTTTCTTTCAAATTTTATATAGATACACAATATAATATCGGCAAAGAACATTTGTGGCAGTTTACATGATTCTTAGTTTATCTGAGCAATGACCAGAAAAATGACCATCGATTCAATCAAAGGTAAGAATTCTAGTACATTCATATATATATATATATATATATATATATTTATTTATTTATTTTAAAGCTTGGACGCAAAGAGGTTATCAACACACCATAGTTTATATTATGCCATATTCAAGATGCAATAAATCAAGAATAATCGGAGACATATAAACACCTTGAAAATAGATTAAAAGATTGATATCCTTTTAATTGAGTTGTTTATTATGACACTTACGAAATTTAAATTTCAAGGTTCTATAGGTCCTAGATGTTGAACGTGGCTCTGATACCAACTGTAGGGACCGACCCTATCCTTTACTAGACCTGTTAGCACTCCACTAGTTCTCTGAAGGCTGAAAAGGAGACTAATAAAGGTAACCACAAAACACTTTGATGTAGTAGCTAGCCCTACCAGGCTGAGAGGGCTCTCTCAATGAGATCACAACCAATGATTAACTGTGACATGAAGATATTAGGTTAGATATGATATGCTCAGGTAGGTTTTAAGAAATTTAGGGTTTGATGCTAGATCAGGGATAAAACCAGGTAGAAATGGATTTATGATGGATTCATTAAACATGGAAGCATAAAACATAAGATGAATTTTCCATATAAATAGAGCTAAATTAATAGAATTATACCTATAAACTGTAAGGAAAGACACTGAATATAAAAGATATGAAAGAGGAGATATAAATAATTTAATAAAGACTATAAAAGCGAAGATACATGATCATAAAATCACTGCACATGAATTCCTAGATAATAGCTGAAAATACATCCTTTGATTTCTAAAAATAAGAGTGAAGGTACAAGCTACAAGATTACAATCCACTGATGTGCAACCAGTCAAATGACTCTGAAAATGATAGATATAGACCAAAACAAAATATTCCCTCTCTCAGGGGTTGAATCCATCAATTGCGGAGGTAGCTACATGATAAGCTCAACAAAACCCTAATCTCTAGTGGAGGTTAACCAATTTACGTCATGATAGGAAAATAGATACATCTCACAAAAATTACATTTTCAAGCATGTATCTAACCTAATTTACCATTTTCTAGCTTAATTACATCTCATGACATCATCATTTCATCAATTACATCAACAAAAAGTCAAACTAGGTCAAAATTTTAGTGAGATTTTCCTTCTGGAGAAAGCGTAGTGAAATCAGGAGAAAGCATAGCATGCTGGAAGAAAGCGTAGCGAGCTCAACAAAATTGACTTTCGGAGGCCCTCCAGGTGTCCAAGTCAAGATCTAAAGGTACCATTGGAAATATCTAGATGTCTGATACATGATAGGCTCATCAAGCACTAAAAAAGGTGTCTCCTAGCCCTCCAAATCTTCAATCTCCCAAGACTACTCAAAAAGCGTAGCGAAGGCTCCAAAAACAGGGTAGAAGGTGATTTTTAACATGTTTTTGGGAAATTTGACCCCCTAGAAGTGGCTGATGTGGCCAAACAACTGACTCAGATTAATCTACTCATCAAAAGGAATCCAAATATGCTGATTTTTCCTCCAATGGACCCCCCACAGCAAAAGCGTAGCGTGGCCCATGCTACGCTTTTGCCAGTATGACTGGTTTTTCAAATTTCCAATTTTGACCAAAATGTCACAAAAAAACAAAATTTACCTCAAATCTCCTCACAATTGGTCAAGAGGTGCCTCATGAGGTATGTTATGCCACTAGGGAAGCATCGACAAGAATATCTAAGTTGTCCTTCTCGTTTTGAATTTTTAGGGTTTCCTTCAACTTGGCTTGCAATTGTTTGACTTTGACATTGCAAATTTGAATTCTTGCATAGTAGTTGTCATCCGCGTGTTTATGTATCTTGTTATCCTTGTTGGCCTTGTCAAGGATCTTCTCCAAATGAATGTTGACTTTATGAATCGAAAAATCTCCGTTTTCATTAAATTCATTGGATATTATATCTTCAAAATTCAGCTCTTCATATGATGGATTTTGCTCTTTTTCCTTCTGTAATGCTCTTCCGAGACCCATGGTCCTTGGCCTCTTTCTTGTCACCTGTTTTCAATCTTTTCAGACTTTTCAGTATCAATCACTGGTTTTCCCTTCTCTTCTTGAATGCTAGCCTCAAATTGAATTTTCTCTAAAGACAATTGTCTTGCCTTCAGCTGATGGTTTTCTTTCTCTAGGAAGGAAATGATGGAATTAGCCCTTTCCAAGTTGTCTTGGAGATATTTGATCTAAGAATATTTTCCTTTAATGATCCTCTTTAGGTTTTCATGCTCTTCACTAGCCTAATATTCCACGAAGTCAAAATCATGCTCCTCATCATGAATAGATGTCTCATGCTGTGAATGTAATCCCTGATCTGCTGATGTGGGATTGGACCCTTCCTCAACCTGAGAAGAAAACACAAGCCTTTTTCCTCTTTGATAGGTCTTAGTGACCTCAATCTTTCTCCTCACTGAAATGGTGTGTTGATGGTGCTTATGGAGAACTAGGGCTAATAGGGTGGATACTAGAAGAAAAAAATACATTTGTCTGCATGAAGGTATTCCAAGAGATGCTCTTCTGCTCAATCTAGTGTAAAAAAATAATCTTGATCAGGGCATGGTGGAAGAGGCTGCTTTCAAGACTACTTTACTTATGCTAGACCTTTTCTGCCAGCTTTGACAAACTTCTATAGAGGTAATAGGTCAAATTGAGTGTCTTTACCCCTGCGAAATGCATAAGAAGTCTGACATGATACCCATACAGTCTAGAATATATTCCCTCATAGATAGAGTACTTCATGATGATATTCATGAGTGGTGTGTACTTCTCAAGGAGGTGCCCAACAGGAAAACTCTTCTTCATGTGTTATTGACGATGTCTTCTAAGATAGGGCTGATACTTTTGAAGGGCTAGATCTTGGTTCTTAAACCATTTTTCACCATGATTGGGCATACCTGTGGCCTTAGATACTATATCAGTTGATATAGTGAAATCAACCCCTGCAATTTTTACTTTGTCCCTTTTGAGTTGCGTGGAAAACAACTTGGTCAATGTGGCATTGCATTTGACTATCTCAACTAGTTGAAAAAAAGGAAGGCACCCTACTGCTTGAAAAGAATGTTTGGATAGTGGTGTAGACATCATTTCAAGGGTGTTTAAAGGCTTATGTCTTATCACCTGCCCTCCTTTGTTATAAGATCTCTTCTCCTCCATTTGGTTGATTGCAAGGGGAAAAAACCCTAGTATGACAAAACAGGGGAAGGGAGAAAAGGGATAAGATGAGTGGTTTATGGAAGGGAGATGACAGTGAAAATTTTATGGATATGGGTAGGGGTCTTAGGGAGATTTAGGGAGTGAAATGGGGAAGGGAAATGAACTAGGAAATTTAAACACACTCCTAGCTAGAAAAACTGCTCAAAATAGCAGAATTGGGCTAGGGTTTAGGGTTTGGGACTTAGGAATGGGGAATGGAGGGATGTGAAGGCTGTGGGGGGTGGTTTAGGGTGTGAGGAAGGTAAAAAAGTCTAGGGGAAAGTGAATTTACCTTGCAAATTTTGAAAAGAAGAGATAGCTAGGAAAACACAACATAAAGGTCAATGGAGGTTTTACACACCAAAATTATGAAATTGAGCTGCAAGGAGGGGTTTTCAAAGATGTAACTTGTTACCTGATTCTAAACACATTAAAAACCTTCTGAATCCTTCAAAAATTGGTTTGGTGCCTGCAGAAGAGAAAAAACAGCCTTGTGAAGAAAGCGTAGTGTGGAGGGCAGAAAGTGCAGCGTGGTTGATTTGGCACTAAATTTTTGAGTGTTTTTATGTTGAACTTGCTGACTTTGCACTTGGTGGTGGATGAGAGCTCTTCTTGGATGAGCTAGATGAAAAATGAGTTGAATTGGTCTTTTATAGCTTATATTGGTCACTTTTCTTTATGGTAGTGGGATGGCCCACTACATGTCCTTTTCACTTTGTTATTGAAAACTTGTAACTTTGACACTTTGTATGAAACTTTTGGAACATGATAAGTTATTACATATCAAACAAAAATTACATTTGAAATCAAAATTTGCTGAACAAAATTACCTATTACCACTCCTCCAATTGCCAGATTTTGTGCATGGAATGACAGATTTGGTGACTTTGAAACCCTAATGACCTAATGGAGACACTAAACTGAATTAAATCATGATGATGATGACCTTTGAATGATGGTACACTCAGCTGAGTGATGACAAGGACCGACATGTAAAATTTTGAAAGGAGTGGAAATAGTCCTAGACCTAATACACAGTGACCAAATTTTTTGCTTGAATACCTAATGAAATGTCAAAAAATTGACTATGAGACCCTAGAAAAACATGATAAGAGTCCATTTGATCACTGGTGACAGGATTTATAGACTGACGCTAACATTAGCTCTAGCTGGGGATGACAACTCCTTGGAGGTGTGAAGATCGTTGTAGACCAATTAGCCTAACCATTGGGCATGGAGCAAAAATCAATAAACGAGACTAAATAATGAAAAATGACTAAAAAATGAAATGACTTGACTCTTACTGAAATTTGAAAAAAACAACAAATCAATGGAACTTTATGGACTTCACTTTGGGCTCCAAGCTCCGATGATTCTCCACTTCACACTTTGGCAGAAAAATTAAACTGATATATACAATGGAATTAAGAAAATTCAAAAATCTGCTAAAAAAAGGTAGTGTTTGAGAAGCCTACCATTGATTGGTCCTCCTATGCAATCTTCTCCATTCATCTCCTCTAATAGATAAGCATGCTGTCCTCTAGAGGCTGAAATTTTGTATGGTCATTTCCAAAAGTTCTAAAATTTACCGTGTTTCCCTTTCTCCTCATTTCTAGCATCCCAACAGAGGACCACATCACTAATTTTGAAATCATCTACTGTTGTCTTGTGGTCATATACCTTGTTAATTATCTCTTGAAGCTTTGAGGTATTTTAAAAAATCTCATCCCTGGTTTTCTGAAGATGGATCATTTTATTGATCCAGCGTTGCATATCATTCACTTCACTACATGCTTCTTGTAATATTTTCATAACTGGGACTACAAGTGATGTAGGGAAAACTGTGTCGACTCCATATACCAATTGAAAAGGAGACATACCTATTGACTTCTTAATACTCACCTTGTCCACCCACAAAGCATTAACAAGATTCTTATGCCAGTTCTTCTTGTTCGCCTCCAACATCTTATTTATAATTTTGACCAAATATTTGTTTGAAGATTCGACCAATCCATTACCTTGCGGATAATATGCAGTCGAGTGACCCAATTTGATGTTGTATTTCTCGCAAAAACTCAACCATTTTATTATACTTGAATGAAACCACATTATCTGTAATTATTTTGTGGGGACGACCAAAATGAGACAAAATATTAGTCTCCAAAAACTGAATAATGACTAAATTTGTAGATTGCCTTGTTGGGATCGCTTCGATCCATTTGGTGAAGTAGTCGGTAGCTGTAAAGATCCACTTATGTTGGGCTAAATATGCTAAGTGGATTTCTCTAATGAAATCAAGGCCCCACTGCTAAAATGGCGGTTGTACGGATATAGGTTGCAAAGGTAGCGGGAACAACTTCCTCTTACCTAGAAATATCTAGCATTCGTGACAGCTCATCATGGTTTTATACAAATATGCAAAGAGAGGAGGCCAATAATAACCAATCCTCAACACCTTATTTGTTGTAGTTTTCCAAAAAAAATGACCTCCATAATCTCCCTTGTGGAAATCAGTCATTACCTCCTTGGCTTCATTTTCTACCAGAAAATTTAGCAAGACACCTCCTGAGTCTTTCAAATATAGAGCATTGTCCAAAATGCAATACTTGGAAGCTTTCAACTTTAAAGATATATCCTTACTTTTAGACAATGTCTGGAGGAGTATTAAGATGTCGAAGAACATAAATAATGTTAGCATACCAAGGAGATGAGAGAAAAATTTCTGATACCTGCATGAGTGAGCCATCATCTTCTTCTTCAGACAAAACTGAAATGAGATTAATGTCAGTGCATGTAAATTGCATTCAGCCATCAACTTGGCTAATCCCTGACCTTTGATCAACTTTGTAGGCTTGATCTAGAGGTAATATTCTAACATAGCTGCTATTCACTTTCCTCTTCTGCCTTCCGGATCAATTTGCATTAGGACATCTTTGAATGTTGCATTAGGGACATAGGCTAGAATGTGTGAATGAAGGATATACACTCGAAATTCCTTCAATGCATTTACTAGGGCCAAGGATTGCTTCTCAATGATGTTATATCTAAGGGAAGCATTTATAATAGTAAGACTGAAGAAAGCAATGGGATGTTTGGTCTTATCCTTCTTTTGCATCAAAAAAACAGCCAAAGTATGTTCAGAGGCAAATGAAAATATGATGAAATAAATGGAATAGTCGGGGTTGATTAAAATAGGATTTGTTGTCAAGGAAAACTTAATTGAATTAAATGACTTTTGAGCATCCTCCGACCACCTTACCTCAATGTCCTTTTTGAGCATATTGGCTATCTCTCGAACATGCTTGACAAGATTTGGGATAAATATTCTCAAGAAGTTTAACTTACCATTAAAGGCTTGGATCTCCTTATTTCTAGGTGGAAAATCTATTTGATGAATAGCCTCAATCTGGGAAGGATCAATAAATATACCATGTTTGGAGATGATATGGCCA
This sequence comes from Pinus albicaulis, assembly GCA_034641835.2. NCBI lineage: Eukaryota > Viridiplantae > Streptophyta > Pinopsida > Pinales > Pinaceae > Pinus > Pinus albicaulis. The sequence goes on from CM076579.1 coordinate 1,313,186,706, forward strand.
AGAAACTTGCCCTCCTCCATGGCAAAGAGACTCTTTTTGGGATTGAGTGAAATCCCAAATTTCCTGCACTTCTGAAATACAATTCTCAAATGATATAAATTCTCATCATCAGAATGGGAGAAAACTATCAAATCATCAAGGTACACTACTAGAAAAACATACTTTTAATTTGCGAAGGAAATATCCATCTCCTGCTAAAACTTGGCCCCTGCATTCTTGAGCCCATATGTCATTTTAGCATACTTGAATGTGCCCCAAGGTGTCGTGAAAGAAATTTTGTCTTGGTCATCCTTATGCATTAATATTTTATTATATTTCGAATATCCATCAAGAAGCAACATTTGAGAGGACCCAACCACTCTTTGTAGGATATGGTCCATCTTAGGAAGGGCACAGTTATCTTTTAAAGACACCTTATTCAAGTTTTAGAAATCAATACAAAGACAAATTTCTCTCGTTTTCTTTTTCACCGGAAGAAGATTTGACATCCATTTTGAAAATCTAATGGGAACAATGATACCAGATTTAAAAAGTCGGTTGAACTCTTTCTCTATTGACGACAAAAATCTTAGGTTAATTCTTCTCAAATTTTGTCCGAAGGGTTTTTGATCAGGCATGACTGGAATTGTATGCTGAATGATATTTATGTCATATACTTTTAGATCTGCATAGTCCCAAGAAAATACATCAGAAAATTCATATAACAAAGCTATGTATTTAAATTTCACCTCCGGAGATAGGGACTTTAGAAAACTTAACCCTTTTGGGATTGTATGATGTTCCAATATTCACATCTTCGACACATTTCTCAGTAGGAACCATGGTCGACTTTCTGGCAACATAATCTTGATCGAACAACTCTTCCAAAGGTACAAGACCCCTTGGAATATCATTATCTTTCAACCATAGCACAACAACCTGAGTAGCCTCGATCACTTGATCATATTTATCATATACTTCATCAATATAGGAATTTTCAAACTCACCTTCCATCTATAGAAAATTGTTTACCTGTTTTTCATCCCAGAACACTTGCCAATACCTCAATTTGTCAGGAACAAGTGGTTGGTGTTTGACATGAATTTCAAACTTCCTATTAGAGAATATGGGAATCTTAAAGTTACTTGTTGCTGTAGCAAGCGCATCTGCCATAATATTCTGACTTCTTGTTACAAACAACAATGTATATTTAGGAAAAATTTTGAGAATTTCAAGTACAACATTTCTATATGCTCTCATCCTTGGATGATTTCCCTGGTATTCCCCTTTTACCTATTTAATTACAAGCTCGGAGTCACCATAAAAAAAAATTCTCTTTGTACCTAACTTTCCAGAACTTTGAGGCCAGTGATAAATGCTTCATACTCAACTTCATTATTGTAACAATCGAAAGCAAACTTATAGGAACATAATCTCACATTTTTTGGAATTTTACTTGATTGATGAATTGGAGTACGGATCCAAATTACGATGCATGCCCCATCTTTCCTTAAGGCACCGTCAAAATCCATGGTCCAAAGAACATTCTCATCATCAGGAAGTTGGGATACTACAGTCTGATTTGTTTCTTTCTTTTGGGCCATTCAACCTTTTCACTTCCTTTTTTTGATTTTTTTGATTTTTGCTCTGAAGTACTAGGCTCATTGCCTTGTCCTTCATCCAAAACTGCTTGGACACTTTTTGAATTTTCTAGAATTTCCTCAACTTCTATAATATGACTATCTAATTCATCAAAACCATTATCATTAAACAAAATAAAGGACTCAAGATTAGTATTTACATAATTGATAGGGTGATTTTTTGGTTTCTCTTTACTGGTGATCATGTACTTCATTTTTTTCTCCCGGTACGACTTCCTTAGTTGCCCAAAACTGTGATGGTGGCATAAGAGAAATCCAATTACAGAGTACCTCTTAACTTTTCTCCCCATATACCATAGAGGTATATCAACTACTACCACATCCATTAAGACATTTTTAGCATGAATTTTCTCAAGTGAAACTACCAAGTCTTTTATAAGACCGAGACAACATACTCTACCATAATCAAAAGAGTAAAGATCATGGTAAGGCCATGTTATGTCCACACCCAAATTTTCCATTATGGACTTTAGCATCAGGTTATGAGAAGCTCCAGATTCAAGCATGGAATTGTGAAGGATACACCGGTCAACCCTCAAACTGAGATAAAATGGAGGAACTTCATTATCTTCTAGTTGACCATCTATGGCTGGACCAAAAAGGAGCTTGGGTTGATCATCCTCAAAATTAACCAATTCTGACATAGGATCTAATTTCAGCATTTTAGCAACATGATATTTATATTGGTTATTTTTCATAAGCTCGTTCAAGGGGATAAAAACTTTCAACTTAGAGATTTCATTTTCTAAGCTAAACAGATTGGTTTGTTTATCTACCTCTTTTACAACGGTGTCCCTCTTGTTGGGATGGTCTTTTGTTGAAGATTATTTCGTTTGGTCTTCTTTCTTTTTGTTGGTGTACTTGTAGATGCTTGGCTGTTCTTGGTCTGATTTGTAGCTATAGGCTATTTTCCCTTGTTTCAACTAGCTTGGGGATTTTGCTTGGGCTGAGTATCTTTTTGCTGAGTTGTCCTATTCTGGATAGGAGTGATAGTAACATCTCAGTTGCTCAATGAATATTGCCTCTGCTGTGAGCTAAGAGCATTAAGATGACCTCGTTGATAGTCATAAGACTGGACCTCCAACTCATCATCATTTGCAAGCATGTAGTCCTCATCTTTTGGTAAATCTGGTTTCTCAATGTATTCTTCATCCTCTGTAAGGAAAATAGGCTATCCATATTCTATGAGGAAATGATTCTCTTCCACAATTTATTCTTCCTCTACAACCCCTTGAGCATAATTATGCTGCAAAGGAGTGTGGATTTGTTTTTGTGTTGGCTGCTCCGGAGCTCTTTGTTCCCTTTGTTTAATCCTAAACCAAGGTTGATGCTGCTGACCTCAAATAATTAGGATTCCGAACCTGAGTTTTTGGTTTCCTTTCAGTGATAGAAATTCTATCCACCATTATCTACACAGTCCTGATCAGGGTATCCAATTTGGCATCAGAGGATGTGGATGGTTCCACTAGCACATTTGGCCCATTTTCCGATGGCCAAAATGTCTCTCTTGTGACACATAGGTGTCCCCAGAGCGACACTTTCAGGCGGGGAAAAACGTGGCTTCTCCTAACGTCGCAATTCCGTCACTTGAGTTAACTGTCGGAAGAGCGACACTTTTTTCGACGTTTCCAAATGGTTGTCTCTCTTCCGACGTTACCAACTATACATCACTATTCCGATTCTACCAAGCATGTGTCGCTCTTCCGACGAACCAGAGCGTCTCTCTTTTGACATTATAAAATGGGAAAAATATGTCGCAAGACCGACGGTACTAAAACGTCAGAATACCGATGGCGTGAAATGTACTGAAACGTCGGAAGACCGACGGTGGTGAAATGTCGGAAGACCGACAGTGGTGAAACATTGTAAGACCGACGGTAATGAAACGTCGGAATACCGACGGAAACAGACATTGATGTAAAAAAAAACGTTGCAGACCAAAACATCGGAATACCGACGGAAACAGACATTGATGTAAAAGTAAACGTTGCAGACCAATTTTGTATTCCACTTGTTAAATTCAAGTTATGTTTAGCTTTAAACATGACAACTTTAAGTATCTTAGATTGCTGCTTAGGTGTAGAATTTGACAAACAATCATATATTTGTTTTACAAACAAAACATGCCTAAGTTTTGTTACGCATCTTCATGATGGCAGATTGTAAAATTTCATCTACATGTAAGTCTAACACACAAAAAATTTCAACCAAGATTGATTCAAAGGAAGTTAATGAGTTAGTCTACAGGAAACTAGTGGGAAATTTATCTATATTACTTCCACCAGAATATGAAATTAGCTATATATCCATGTAGACTAAAAAACATAAGACTGAACAGTCGAGCTATATATTCCTACAAACTAAAAAACATAATGCTGAACAACCACAAACAGGGTGTTCCAAAATGTAAAGGGAACATTAGATTTTGGCCTTCTATTTAGGAAAAGCAAAGAAACTCATTTGTGTGGCCATTCAAACTTAGATTGAGTAGGATCCATGGATGAAAGGAAGTCTACGACAAGCCATGTCTTCAGTCTTAGCATAGGGGCAGTTCTTTGGGTCAACAAAAAAAACATATAGTTTCACCTTTCTCTACAAAATAAAAATACAAAACAATAGTCAAAGGGACATGTGAAGTAGATTAGCATAGAAGAATGCTTGCAGATTTACAATTTCATCAGGATGATCCCACACTAACTTTTTGTGATAGATTAGGATGATCCCACACTACCTTTTTGTGGTAGCTTAGAATAATGCTTGGAGAATTGTAAGTTCATTAGGATAAGCCCACAAAACCTTTTTGTGATAGCTTAGAAGAAATCTTGCATGTTTGTAGGTTCAACAAGATGAGCCCATAGTACCTTTTTGTGATAGCTTAGGATGATCCCACACTACCTTTTTGTGATAGCTTAGGATGATCGCACACTACCTTTTTGTGATAGCTTAGAAGAATGCTTGGAGATTTGTAAGTTCATTAGGATGAGCCCACAATACCTTTTTGTGATAGCTTAGAAGAAATATTGCATGTTTGTAGGTTCAACAGGATGAGCCCACAATACCTTTTTGTGATAACCAAGGAGTCCTTATCGTGGCAAAGAATCTCATATTATCCGAGCAGACCAAACATACTAAAGTCCATTACAATGGCAAAGAAATTCATCTTCTCTGAGCACACCAAAAATACTGAAGTCCATTGTCATTTCATCCAACATCTTGGAGAAAATGGAGATGTTGAGCTGAAATATTGCACAACTTGTAGAATATGGAGAAGTTGAGTTGAATTATTGCACAAGTCAAAACCAAATTGCAAATAATTTCACCACATCTCGTGGCTCATATAAATTTGCAAAATTCAGAGACAAATTCGGTCTAGTCTCTCTAAAATGACCATTAAGGGAGGATATTAAAATTTAAATCTAGTTAATAATGGTCATCTACATTATAAACATAGGTAGAACAAGATGATATTTAAGCCATTTCGGTTCATGCATCTCAAGGTTATGTGATTAGGATTTTGTCATTCCTTCACTATAAAAGTATATGTGCCCCCTTCATTTGATAATCTAGAAATTATTCCTCTTCCAAATTCTTGTGTTTTTGGTTTTGTGTTTGATCATTTTTGTTATATTGGTCTTGAAAAAAATGAATATAATATGTCCAAAAAATAAAATTGCAGCCCTGGGCTACAAATTCACTACAATCTTCAAGTTAATGTTCACCTATGGTTCACGAGGACCCATCCCCCTTGAAAAACTCCCATATCCATCATTCCAGCATTTTGGTGTCTTGAGGAACCCTATGAAACAACCCCAAAATACCAGGGACTTCATCGAGGACTCAATGAATTCCTGGCCATCCACAAGGAATTACAAGCATATCTAAGGGACATTCTTAGCATATTTTGGAGATGTTTTGGGAAAATTTTGGGAATATTCGGGGCATGTATCTTCAATTTTGACACTGGACATTGATGGTTGGACAATAATGTCATTTTCCCACCCACTTCCTTGTATTACACTAAATATAAATCTATTGTACATGTTGTAGTTCAAAACATGGATTTTGTATGAAGGGTTTCGAATTGGGTTTCAAGTGATTTAACTGTTGCCTTTTTAGCAACAACATTATAGCAAGCCAAGCCTCCTTGACAAAGGAACTAGGAAATGCAACATTTCAAAGGACCCTTGTTGTTATAACTTATTTCTCTTGTTCTTCTCTTAGCTGGGGTCATCTTATCTTTTACACATTGTACACAGTTTTCTAGGAGTCATTCAAGTCAAGTTCTTCCACCATCCCAACCTCGAGCATTGTGAACCCAATCAGATAGTATTTACTCGTATTGGGCACTAAATGTTAAAATAAATTTCTATTCAATAACCCTATCAATATGAATTATGAATCAAATCTCTCTACAAATACGAAAGAGTCTGTAGAACCTATTGAGAAGGGAATGAATTCTAACTTTCAAGATAATATCATTAACAAGAAATATCAGGAAGAAATGTTGTCATAGATATAGTTATTGTCTCCTGAAAATAGTTACACTTCAATTTCCTAGACCTAAACTACATTTTGCTCATGTCTAGGGTCAAATAATGGAACATCACTCGACACTTTCCTAAGTTTCCCAAGATTTTTCAGAACTGGAAAGTGAAAGCTGTCCTAATATATATATATATATATATATATATATATATATATATATATATACATACATACACTTCAATTTCCTAGACCTAAACTACATTTTGCTCATGTCTAGGGTCGAATAATGGAACATCACTCGACACTTTCCTAAGTTTCCCAAGATTTTTCAGAACTGGAAAGTGAAAGCTGTCCTAATATATACAAACATACACACACACACACAGATATATATATATATTGATGGTGCTTTCTAAATTTGCAAGTGTGTTCTAGCCATCCTGTTGACACGTCCCCCCATCCCCACTGTTCTCGTCTCAAAAACTAGTATAACATAGATGTTAACAAATTTGGCTAATGACAAATGCTCGCATTGAGATATGGGCTATTATACCGAGTAAGACACCTTATTTAAGATTTTTTTTTTCTATCAATATTATTGTTCATGAATATTGGTAAACAGGTCTAAAATTATAATCATAACTGGAAAGTGAAAGCCATCCTAATATATATATATATATATATATATATATATATATATATACACCTTATTTAAGACATTTTTTTCTATCAATATTATTGTTCATGAATCTTAGTAAACAGGTCTAAAATTATAATCAGAACTGGCAAGTGAAATCCGTCCTAATATATATATATATATATATTGATGGTGATTTTTAAATTTGCAGGTGTGTTCTAGCCATCCTGCTCACACGTCCCCCCATCCCCACTATTCTCGTCTCAAAAGCCAGTGCAACATAGATGTTCACAAATTTGGCTTCTGAAAATAACCGCAGTGAGAGATCTCATTACTTCAGGTAAAACTCATAATGTCTTCTATTAAATCCTAGTACTAATTCAACTACCAATGAATCAAAACATAGAAAATGGTGTGTACTTTGGGATGAATATATAGTTTGTAGTTAGCTGACCCATATCATCTCCATATGAATCCCCAAATACAATTGAAAGAATTTGAATGTAATGTATATCCAACCCAATGTTGACTAGATTTATTTGGAAATGAAAATCACCTTGGCCTTCTTTGCAGTAATTGTCACCTTGGCAGCCTTTGTATTCACTGAATTTTCACCCCTGCTTTGTTTGTCAAAAGCTGTAGGTTCCTGCTATTGTTGAGAAAAATTAAGTCAAATTTTCCAATCATACTTCTGCAGTCATTATTGCTTCAATATTTAATGAAAAAACCATTAGATGCTCAGAAGAAAACTCTTAAATATATCTACTGCTAAGTATCTCTTTACACTTCTAATGGGAAACTTAATGACTGTTCATGTAAGAAATATACATAAGCCAAACATCAGTCATGTTGGAGACACCTTTAACTGGGTGTAGATAAAACTCAGATAGATCAGAGAACCATTTAAATACATACTCAGAAGGCTCATCTTGGCTTCCCCTAGGGTAGCTAGGGCTATAAAATAATTCATGGGTAACCCAAGAAAACGATAAACATTGCATGAAAAAACCACTTATCACTGCGTGATTTTAACAAGCATTATAGAAGTGATGTCCAAATAAAAAATGACAAGTTTGCACTCAATGTTAGTTCAGGTAAATTTGAAAACAACCTCTCTTAAAGCACACTACCAATTCAACTATGAATTAATAAAAAATCAGACGGCAATATGTACTCTGTGATGACTATATAACTATTTGGAGTTTTTAATTAGCTAACTGATATCTTTTCCAAATGAATCGACACCATATCATACAATTGAATTAATTTAATTGTAATCACCTTGCCAGTATTTGTTTTATTTGAAGTTTCACCCCTGATTTCTTTGTCAAAAGCCACAAAACCAGCCATTGATGGAATGGAACTAGGAAAACCTGTAGACTTCTGCTGTTGTTTAGACAAATTTTCCCATCATACTTCTGTCTGTCAATATATGCTTCAACGTTTACTCAATAAGAAAAGACACAATGAGAAGACTGCTATTAAATGCATCATACTGCTAAATATCACTAAATTATTCTAATAAAAAAGACAACCAAGGATACTATTCATGTTAGACTTCTACATAATCCAAACAAGTGTCGCCTTGGAAACACAGTTAACTAACTGAATTCTTCTAATAAACAAGACAACTAACTAAATTATTCTAATAAACAAGACACTTAACTGACTATCAGATTTAGGGACAACTCATATGGCCCAACTTGGCTTCCTCTAAGCCGACCATGTGTCTAATTAATGGGTAGCCCAAACAAACTACAGGAATCATATGCAAGCATCATAGCTCATTCAAAGAACCTAGTTTTAATAGCCTTAAAGAAGTCATGTCTAAAGAAAAACGGTATGTTTGCATTGAATGTCAATTTAGCTACTTCAAAAATATCTCCTAGTACAGATTCAACTATCAATCAATCAAAAAACATACATCGATCTGTAGTTTGGGACGATATCACATGAATACTTGTTTCTAATTACCTGATCAATGTATTCTCCAAATGAATCCACAACATAGAAAATAACTGAGTATTACAGCTGAAATATTTGTATGCATATTCATTGTTGAACATATTTACTCGGAAGTGTATGTTACCTTTGCAGTCTTCGATAATTTTGAAGTTTCACCCCTGCTTTTTTTGTCAAAAGTCTCATACTTATCTGCTAATTATGGGAAGGGACTAGCTGCATGTGAAGGTCCCTACCATTGTTGAGAAGGATTCGATCAAATTTGTCCATCGTAATTACTTGTTAATATATGCTTCAATACTTTCTCAACAAACAAAGATACATAAACGATGTCTCCATCACTGGAAGATGTAATTGACCTTCATATTTGGATTATTTGTAAATTTAATCTGCTTCTGTTTCTAGAAATCTTTGTTATTACAACTGAAAGAGAACTCTGGACTCACAAAATTGAAAGAATCCTACAACTTTCAAGGTCGAAAATTGAGAACAATGCTACATTCACTTATCTACAAATTCGGTGAATTTTCAGACCTCATACTAACTGCAATAATGGAAAATATCACATCTTAGCAGCTTTCAAATTTGTTGAGACTCTACTAACCTTGGGTATTTTGAAGGTCACACCATTGCATTCAACTTCTAGGACTGGATTGCCTGCATCTTGATGTTCCTGCATGCCAAGGTCAAGACAAATTTATGCCACATTTATTTTTAAGAAAATTATGTCTATATTACAAACAGTAATATGCACAAGAGTAGCAAAGAATAAATAATCATATTGTAGCTAAAGCTGCAATAATCTGAATATGTAGAAACAAAAAACATTTTTGGCATTTATAATAGGCAAACTCATGCCAACAATTACTTGTGATATTTTATAAGAATCTTCAAGAGTCTTTATCATTGGTTTTCTGGGGTAAAAATAGACATTTTTCAACTATTATAAAGTATATTTTATTGCCGAAATAAATTTCTGGGTTTTAACCCTAGGGGAAATCAATTGTTTTCCATTGCAAGTAGTTTCCAGATCGTTGATAAAAGAGAGGTATATAACATTAAGGGGATCTTGGATAGAAACTGAAGGGATCAACACCCTGAATATGTTATTAGAGGTATCAAGCCAAAGCTCGTTTTTGAGTAAGAATAAACAACTAAAGATGAGAAGGAAGTGTAATCGGCCTCAGGCATCCAACCTTTTTCAGACCTATTCTAGCTTTATTTCACCTTTTTTTTTGACTTGTGTGAGCCCTAAATTATCCTGTAAATTTTTTTGGCACTCCAAACTGTGATCCAAGCCCTTGATTGTTTTCAATAAAGATCACAGTTAATTCGACCCTCCATCTTAGAAGCAATTTTTATTTCAGAGAGAAATTCTAGAGGAATCGATTTGGGAACCTTGTTAAAACAAAGCATTGCATACATCTTCTCAGTCATCTTGGAAAAAAAATTTAGTGACATAGGTTTATAAGGCACAACCATTTGAGGCACATCTCATTATTACTAAGATTTTCCGTTGGGCTGATCCAAGGGAACAACTGATACAAAGTACCAATATTAGGGTCTAATTTGGAAATTTCCGTCAGAGCAACTAATGGTGAATCTGCATTGTGATTTAAGCCTATCCTTGAGAATCTTGTCTACAAACTGAGGTAAATCATGTTGCAGAAGTAATATCTGGTATACCTTGTGCAAGTTTGAAATTTGACAATGGATCTGAAGGGTATGTCTACAACCCTCCTGTAGGACATATTTGTTGTATAGTGGTGGCCTAAATAGTGTCCTTGTAAAGTTTTGAAGCTTATGCTTGTGCTACAATTCTAAGAAAAACTCTGATAATTTCCATCAACCTTTATCTGAAGAATACAATATTGAAATTGAAGGTTTGAAGATTGCTAAAGCACAAACTTATGACCCCACTAAATTTACTGTATTTGTATCTCCATCACTGTCAGTTGTAATGGATAGAGAAGGGTTTACATCTTCAGAAATAAGAAGGTACTAGTGTATGTGAAGCAGAACGTTAAAGATAACAATGAAAAGGTATCAAGGTTTTAATTCTGAAGCTTATTCTTGTGCTACAATTGTGAGAAAAATATAATTAAATAAATGTAAGAGAAATACTGATTCACCTCTTCTCAGTGTTTCCAACATATAAGATATCAATGAAAAGGACCACAACAGATAAAATTACTCAAAATATCATATGCTATGAAAGCATTAATTATATCATGCCGTTCAATTTTCTTTTCAGTAATATAACTCATACTTTGGTTAGTCTAAACATTCGTAGGAGTAGTGTGTTACATACAGTCACCCTGAACTTCATCATAAACAAGGCAGCTGCAGACAGGACTTATGTTAAAAATAGCTACAAACTTTACCATTCTTACACTAAAAGACAATGGCAACCTATGTACTTGAGTTTAAAATAGGACCCAAAAGAACCAGCAAAAGTTGATTCCTACTACTAATTTAACAAATGCAGTATAAATTTCTCTCTGTTATGAAAAAGTATCAATATCAAAGAATTTTTAATGTTGCCATAGTTTTCCGCCCTAATAGAGAAGAATTATTACTCAACAAAATAAATTATCCAAAATTTCATCTAAAATAACTATTCAAAACCATCTTCCCTTGTGTACGTATACACGTTTTTTTTCCAAAACAGTCATAAGAAATTTCTTTTCTGTACCACATCTAAGTACACACTCATAAGTTACAGTTCAAAATTGCTCCAAAAATAACAAAAAGCACATCTTCAAGTAAAAAGCATATTCTTACAACATTTTTGCATGATTCTATGGATAGGAAAATATTTTTCCTTGGCATAGGTTCATCATTGTCACATAGACACAAATTATAGCATTCTACAATTATGTCTCATGTTATTTGAAAAAATTTATTTTCAAATGGAAGTACCAACCAGTTTTTCAACCTAATTCTAAGCATGAATTTACAGTCCAGATTCCAGGTAGCCTTATCTACTACATACTTACCCACAACATCTTCATATGGCACTTCTGCTTCATTGAGAGTACTAACAAGTTTTTTAACCTGCTCCAAAGTACCATTCTACAAGGAAAACACACTATTTTCAGTATAGTGCACTATTTTCAGTTTAGTGCACTATAGGGAGCACTATTTTCAATATAGCTTTCAAGACTAACCCTTTCTCATTTTCTTTCCATTCTCCTCTCTTCTTCTGTAACCGTATGAATGAGGTGTTGTTCAGATTACTGTTCAGCTTGGGTAGTCTAAATATCTTGATGTCATCAGGAGACTGAAATAGAATTTTTCCACCTCTGCTATAGGGGACCCTGCTTGGAGGTTTACACTACATTTGGAATAAATTTTCATTTGTGCTTGGGGTGTCCGCATTTGAGGAAACAACTCCCCTCCTTCCTTATCTATCCTGAACACCTTTGGACTCCTAGAGCATGAAATCATCCGGAGGTATATAGGTCAATCTTGAGATATTTTTATTTTTTGATTGTACAAATTGTTTTTCTTCTTACATCTTTGAGACTCCTAGAGCACGAAATCAAGTGTAGCTAGATGGATCAAAATTAGGAGATTTTTTATTCTTTGATTGAAAAAATTGTTTTTCTTCTTAAATCTTTGAGACTCTTATAGAATGAAATCAACTAGACCTAGACGTATCAATCATGGGAGATTTTTATTCTTTGATTGTAAAAAATATATTTTCTTCTGAATCATCACTAGCGTAAATTGAGATTTATCCTCTTCATTGCTTTGTTCCTTGTTCGCCTAAGATTGATTAGGATCAGAATGAGCATCCTGCTAGAAATTCCTAAAAAAATGCCCAAATCCGTGGCAAATATTACACTTGAAAGGTAATTGATAGTAATACAATTCTTGGAGGAAGATTCTCTCATCCATCTATAGAGGAATGGCCTCCATGAGACCTTTATCCAACTTGATTTCAACACAAATACAAGACAAAAAATTGGCATCCCTTGTGTTCTTCCACTTAAAGTAACTTCCTAAAGTCACCATCGATATCCTTTAGAATAGCATTGTCCCAAAAGATGAACAAAAAAATGGGATGCAAACCCATAACAAAACGAGGAGAATTTCTCGATTGGATTGAAGTTTAGAGACCAAGGATTTAGATACAGTGCAGTAGTGCCTGGAATCCTATAAAATAAGGAATTGAGAAAAATATTAAATCCTAATATTCTTCATATATGAACAAGAAAGAAAAAAACACCTCTTCAAAGTGAAAAAACAGAGTTGTCCCTACATATTTGGAGCCCAACAATCTGAGATCCATATATCTACTGCAATCGGAATATGGTGCAACCCAGTGAATTTACATATCAATGATCATCCTGTGAGGATGGACACTTTCCATAAATTTTCTGAGCTGTAGATCAACAAATATGGGATCAATCCTCTCTTCACAAATTGGCTTGTTGGGGGCAACTTCACAGGCATCAATCAGGCGGCTAACAAATTTTCAAGAAATGTATTTGGATGATCAAAAGCAAGGCTGGAAAAATTAGTAGACACACTCTAGACATCCATTAAAAACATACTCTGTATTCATCAAATACTAATTGTGCCAATTTTAGACTAGAGTATTAGCCCAACAAGGATCCCCTGCTTTCCAAAACATCAAAACATTCATTGATTTTTTCCTTAGGTGTAACATTCAAGATAGGGATAATATGGCAAAATTTTATATGGATAATTTAATATTGCTTGCTATTAATGTGTGGGACCCCAACTCTCAGCTAGGTGATGCGAAATTTATTTGTTTAGCCTCCTAGATGACCCGTGAAGAGACCATGGCAAAATAAATCAAAAGAATCATGGAAAAAGAGATATAATAACCTTTGTGGATCATGGAATAAATTCAAGGCTATCGCATTATGACTATTAACCAAATTATTATAGTATAAGATTGATCGATGAAAACTATCTACAAAACAAAATAGGAGTAGGAAAAACTTCATTTTGAAGGTACCTTTAGATTGTTGGGAGATGAGAGCCTACAAGCATGCCAAAGAAGGTGGCATACCTTTCCACACAGTTTTTGAATAAAGGAATATCATTCACCAAAGAGGTTGAGGAGTGTTTTGGATAGAAGAAATATTAACGAAAGAAAGATTAACGAGCCAAAATAGATGTAAATCATTCAAAAATATCTCTCGTTTGATTTAATATTCCACCACAAGGCCAAGAGTAGTAATTTCAGAGAATCAAGAGTATTCGTTCAAGTGCTTGTCTTAGGAAGTGGGTCACTGCCACTTTATATTCTTTCTCTTGGATAGAAGGGGCTCCAAGGAGACATTAGTTGTCAAAAAGAAATAGTTAATGTAGTTGGTTGCTATGGGGTTGTTTTTTTCTCCTTAGTACTAATTGCATGCTTGTCTTGCTCAAATGAAAACCCTCTATATTCTGGTGTACATTGTTGCAGGGTAATAATTGATAGTCAACAAAGTTGGTGATATCATTGATTCTATGGTACTTAGTCGTAGCTGGTGGTATATAACTTGGTATTACTCAATTATCAGTGATACTCAGTTGTGCTTCATGGGTACTGGATACTTTTTTGTATGCCAAAGAAATTATTTACCAGTTAGGTTGAGCTTATAAATTAAATCATAGTGATGTGATGTACCTTTCTCTATTGATATATATCATAGTGCTAAAGGATACTTTGCAAATATGATAGATGGTTATGGAAAATATATTGGACTAAATAATGTTTGATAAATGAAATCCTTCTATAGTTTGATGTGGCATTGCTCCAGGGTAATAACTGATACTCAACAGAGTATCAGAGATCAATGATATGTCACTTGGTAGTACTTGATGGTTGTGATATCCAGCTGTGCTTGATGGGTTCTAGATACTTTTTCATATGTCAAAGAACTTTATCACCTCAAGTTTGATCTACCTACAATGGCACCCTACTCAGCGATAACATAAGGATCTAGGATTTATGCATGCATGAATAAGACCAGTCCTTATACTTATTTTTCAACCCAAGGTCAAGTGTTGGAACTTGGGATATGATGTCACTTGTAACATACCCCCATCTGTAATTGTGATTTTTTTTGTTCATGTTTATGTTTGGGTGATCTACTATTCCTTGAATGGCTTAGTTTTGACCATTCTTATGTTATTTTTCCAACACCCTTTTGCTGAGGTTGGGCCTAACAACATTGTTCTATTAGATGTGTTCTATAGGTTTTAAACCCATTGGCTGCATTTACAAGACTGGAAGGCTATGCTTGAAATTCCTCCAAGGGTGACATGAAGGGTCGAAAGGGAAATGAAACCTACAACTATCATCATACTGCCATCTCTAAAGAATTCCTATTTTTGCCTCAAAGGGAAACCTCACATTTTATTCTTCTCCTGCATTCATTTAATACAAGGTGCATGTGGAAGAGGTCATCAAGTGTGTACCCAATTATAAACCATTAAATAGGAGTGATTACTCTTGTAGTACATACAAGAGAGGTATTATGATAGAACAAAACCAATAACATGAAAATCTTAATCTCATATCTAAGTGTACACATAATTGACATTCCTATTATGATCTACCGATCATGAAGGTTTCCTTGTGAAATAAACATCAAAAGCGCCATGGAAATGCCAAGTCCTGAAAAGGAATTAGCATGTCCAGTAATTACGTGTAAGAATGAAATGTCTTTGTACTAGTGCTTAGCATGGTTACACACTCAAGTGATGGAAATAAATCATATAAAGACCAGAGTGTAATCTCGAAGTTGGGGAAATACTTTTTTGGCGGATGGTTAGAATTTGGGAGAAATTTTTAATTTCTCATCCGAGAAAATAGTCAACTCTATTTCTCGACCGAGAGTTTTAAAAACTCTCGTCCAAGAGATTTTAAATATTTCGCCCGAGAGTTTGATTGGGTTTAACCAAAGTTAAAATTCTCTCGGGTGAGACTTATGCATTTTCTCATCCAAGAGTTTTATTGACGTAAACTCTCAGGAAGACCTTCGGACGAGAGTTAAAAAAACTCTGGGATGAGAGTTTTTTAACTCTCGTCTGAGAGTTTTTTCAACTCTCGTCCGAGAGTTTTATTCTTATAATAAAAACCCAAAATTATTAAGTTGTTAGAATTGGTTATTAAGTTGTTTTTTAAAACATATAAACAAGCCCGACAGCTTTGGACATGATCGACTAAAATTGGGCAATCTTTAAAAAAAATAAAATAAAATTTATATAGTTAAAGAGTAAGCATATTATATTCGTGTAATAATATAAATTAGATTGGTGAATTTGTATAGCTATTAAGTCATATTAAGTATTAAAAGACACATTTCAAGACATATTATGTATTAAAAGACATACTTTAAGACATTTCAAGACATATAGTACTTTATTAAAATTAAAAAATAATAAAAAATAATAAAATTGTAATTTTAATTTAAATTATTTTATTATTATTAATGATAAAAAATACATGAATATTTAATTAAATAAAATTTGTTACAATATTTTTTAATATCAATATTATATAAAAAAACTAAAAATATTTTATATAAAAATAGTTGATATATTAATAAATAAAATAAAATTCTAAAACATAAATCAAAATAAAAACAACTATATATATATATAATATTTTTTTTGAAATTAATGAATAAATTTAAATTAAAAAACAGTTGACTAAATGAAATGAGGTGATAAAGGAGACAATGCAAAGCACCTTAATATCGTTATAAATTCTTGGAAATCTCAAGAACTTTTTGAAGTGACACGAGCTTCTTGGAATGGGTCACTTTATCTTCCATTTCAGTTTCACACGATTAACATGAAAGGAAGTCTATTTTCCTAGGTATGGATGTAAGGGGATAAACAATATTATTTTAACATTGAGTGAGATGCCCTTCTTGGAATGGGTCCTCTTATCTTCCACTTTAGTTTCACAAGATTAAATTGAAATGAAGTCTATTTTCTCAGGTATGGATGTAAGGTGATAAAGAATATTATTTGGAAAGGAAAGGAATGTTAAGTGTGACATTCCAAGCAGAAGTGTATGGGATTGGAGAATTCTGTTATTGCAGAAAACTAAGTGTATAAGTGTGGATTGTATTTTTGGTAATGACTTTAGATTTGTAGATGGGGAGGAGAGAAAATTCCTATAAGTGTGGATTCCATTTAACCCCCAAAACCCACAAGCTTCTTACTAAGCCTTCTTGCTAAATCCACAACCCTAAACCTCTAAACACCTTAACCCATTCTTACATAAACCCTAAACCTCCTTCCTTAACCCCTAACCCCTTAAACCCTAATTCCCAATCCCTAACCAATTCAACACCCTAAACCCCTAAAAACCTAACCCATTTAAGTGTGGATTCCATTTAACCCCCAAAACCCTAACCCCTAACCCCTAAAATCCTTCACTGCTAAATCCCCTAACCCCCTAAACCTCTAAACCTGTAACCCATTTAACCCCCTAAACTCTAAACCTCTAAACCCTTAACCCCTAACCCCTTAAACCCTAATTCCCAACCCCTAACCAATTCAACACCCTAAACCCCTAAAAACCTAACCCATTTAACCCCATTAACCCCTAACTTCTGACCCCTAAAATCCTTAATTGATAAATCCCCTAACCCCCTAAACCTCTAAACCAACCCTAACCCATTTAAACCCCTAAACCCTAAACCTATAACCCCTTAAACCCTAATTCCCAACCCATAACCCATTCAACCCCTTAAACACCTAAACCTCTAACCCCTTAACCCTTGACCCCATAAACCCTAATTCCTAACCCCTAACCCATTTAACCCCCTAAACCCTAAACCTAATTCCCAACCCCTAACCAATTCAACACCCTAAACCCCTAAAAACCTAACCCATTTAAGTGTGGATTCCATTTAACCCCCAAAACCCTAAACCCTAACCCCTAAAATCCTTCATTGCTAAATCCCCTAACCCCCTAAACCTCTAAACCTGTAACCCATTTAACCCCCTAAACCCTAAACCTCTAAACCCTTAACCCCTAACCCCTAACCCCTTAAACCCTAATTCCCAACCTCTAACCAATTCAACACCCTAAACCCCTAAAAACCTAACCCATTTAACCCCATTAACCCCTAACTCCTAACCCCTAAAATCCTTAACTACTAAATCCCCTAACCCCCTAAACCTCTAAACCAACCCTAACCCATTTAACCCCCTAAACCCTAAACCTATAACCCCTTAAACCCTAATTCCCAACCCATAACCCTTGACCCCTTAAACCTAATTCACAACTCCCTAAACCCTAAACCTCTAAACCCTTAACCCCTAACCCATTTACCCCACACCTAAACCTACACAAACCCACACTAACCCATTTAACCCCCTAAACCCTAAACCTTTAAACCCTTAACCCATACCCCTAACCCGTTAACACCTAGCCATTTAAACCCTAAAACCCTAATACCCCTAACGATTCAACACCCTAAACCCCTAAAAACCTAACCCATTTAAGTGTAGATTCCATTTTAACCCCAAAAACCCTAACCCTAAAACCTAAATCCCCTAACCCCGTAAACCTCTAAACTTGTAACCCATTTAACCCCCTAAACCCTAAACCTCTAAACCCTTAACCCGTAACCCTAAAACCCTAATTCCGAACCCCTAACCAATTCAACACCCTAAACACCTAAAAACCTAACCCATTTAACCCCATTAACCCCTAACTTCTAACCCCTAAAATCCTTAACTGCTAAATCCCCTAACCCCCTAAACCTCTAAGCCAACCCTAAACCCTTAACCCCCTAAACCCTAAACCTCTAAACCCTTAACCCCTAACCCATTTACCCCTACTAAACCTCTAAACCCCTAACCCATTTAACCCCTAAACCCTAAACCTCTAAACCCTTAACCCCTACCCCTAACCCATTTAAGCCCCTAAACCCCAAAACCCCTAACTCCTAACCCCTAAAACCCTTAACTGCTAAATCCCCTAACCCCCTAAACCTCTAAACCAACCCTAACCCATTTAACCCCTTAAACCCTAAACCTATAACCCCCTAAACCCTAATTCCCAACTCATAATCCTTGACCCCTTAAACCCTAATTCCTAACCCCTAAACCCTTAACCCCATAAACCCTAAACCTCTAAACCCTTAAGCCCTAACCCATTTACCCCCACTAAACCTCTAAACCCCTAACCCATTTAACCCCTAAACCTCTAAACCCTTAACCCCTACCCCTAACCCATCAACCCCTAACCCATTTAAGCCCCTAAACCCCAAAACCCCTAACTCCTAACCCCTAAAATCCTTAATTTCTAAATCCCCTAACCCCCTAAACCTCTAAACCAACCCTAACCCATTTAACCCCCTAAACCCTAAACCCATAACCCCTTAAACCCTAATTCCCAACCCATAACCCTTGACCCCTTAAACCCTAATTCCTAACCGCTAAACCTTAACCCCTAACCGCTTAAACCCTAATTCCCAACCCCTAGCCAATTCAACACCCTAAACCCCTATAAACCTAACCCATTTAAGTGTGGATTCCATCTAACCCCCAAAACCCTAACCCCTAACCCCTAAAATCCTTCGCTGCTAAATCCCCTAACCCCCTAAACCTCTAAACCTATAACCCATTTAACCTAATCCTAAACCTCTAAGCGAATTTAACCCCTAACCCCTTAAACCCTAATTCCCAACCCCTAACCAATTCAACACCCTAAACCCCTAAAAACCTAACCCATTTAACCCCATTAACCCCCAACTTCTAACCCCTAAAATCCTTAACTGCTAAATCCCCTAACCCCCTAAACCTCTAAACCAACCCTAACCCATTTAACCCCCTAAACCCTAAACCTATAACCCTTTAAACCCTAATTCCCAACCCATAACCCATTTAACCCCTTAAACACCTAAACCTCTAACCCCTTAACCCTTGACCCCTTAAACCCTAATTCCTAACCCCTAACCCATTTAACCCCCTAAACCCTAAACCTCTAAACCCTTAACCCCTAACCCATTTACCCCCACTAAACCTCTAAACCCCTAACCCATTTAACCCCTAAACCCTAAAACTCTAAACCCTTAACCCCTACCCCTAACCCGTTAACCCCTAACCCATTTAAGCCCCTAAACCCCAAAACCCCTAACCCATTTGACCCCCTAAACCCTAAACATATAAACCCCTAACCCATAACCCCTTAAACCATAATTCCCAACCCTATCCCATTTAATTCCCTAAACCCCTAAAACCCTAATCCATTAAACCCCCTAAATCCTAACCCCATTAATCCCTAACCCCTAAAATCCTTAACTGTTAAATCCCCTAAACCTCTAAACCCCTAACCCATTTAAACACCTAAACCCTAAACCCATAACCCCTTAACCCTAACCCCTTAAACCATAATTCCCAACCCCTAACCCATTTAACCCCCTATACCCCTAAACCCATAACCCATTTAACCCCCTACACCCCTAAACCCATAACCCATTTAACCCACTAAACCATAAACCTCTAAACCCTAACCCATTTAAACACCTAAACCCTAAACCCATAACCCCTTAACCCTAACCCCTTAAACCCTAATTCCCAACCCCTAACCCATTTAACCCCCTATACCCCTAAACCCATAACCCATTTACCCCCCTACACCCCTAAACCCATAACCCATTTAACCCACTAAACCATAAACCTCTAAACCCTAACCCATTTAAACCCTAAACCCTTAACCCCTAACCCATTTAACCCCCTAAACCCCTAAATCCCTAACCCATTTAACCCCGTAAACCTTAAACCTCTAAAACCTTAACCCCTAACCCCTTAAAAGGTAATTATCGACCCCTAACCCATTTAACTCGCTAAACCCTAACCCTGTTAACACCTAACCCCAAATCCCTAAAATCCTTAACTTCTAAATCCCCTAACCCCCTAAACCTCTAAGCCCCTAACCCATTTAACCCCCTAAACCCTAAGCGTCTAACTCCTTAACCCCTTAACACCTAACCCCTAACCCCTAAATTCTTAATTGCTAAATCCCCTATCCCGCTAAACCTCTAAACCCCTAACCCATTTAACCCTCCAAAACCTAAACCTATAACCCTTATCCCCTAACCACTTAAACCCTAATTCCCAACCCCTAACCCATTAACACTCTAACTGATTTAACCCCTTAAACCCTGACCCCATCAACCCCTAATGACCCTTAACCCCTAAAATCCTTAACTGCTAACCCACTTAAGGATCATCGAGGTAACTGATCAATCAACCAAAACTAGATCATGAATGCAAGGAATTCGAGTTCGGGTCGGGTCGTTTCGTTTTAGAGCGCCCGTATAAGGTTTGCTAAGTTGTGTCCGCATAGGTGCCTTGTGCATGTTCGTGCAATCCGTTTGCCATTTTTTCCCTTGTGCATTCGTTTGGTCGGGCGTAGGGCATCGCGCCTTGGGAGGGCGCTCAATGAAATGAGTTCGGGTCGAGTCGTTTCGTTTGAGGGTGCCCGTATAAGGTTTGCTAAGTTGTGTCCGCACAGGTGCCTTGTGCATGTTCATGCAAGCCGTTTCCCGTTTTTTCCCTTGTGCGTTTGTTCGGTCGGGCGGCGGGCGTCGCGCCTTGGGAGGGCACCCGATGAAACGAGTTCAGGTCGGGTCGTTTCGTTTGAGGGTGCCCATATAAGGTTTGCTAAGTTGTGTCCGCACAGGTGCCTTGTGCATGTTCGTGCGAGCCATTTGCCGTTTTTTCCCTTGTGCGTTCGTTCGGTCGGGCGGAGGGCATCGCGCCTTGGGAGGGCACTCGATGAAATAAGTTCGGGTCGGGTCGTTTTTTTTTAGGGCGCCCGTATAAGGTTTGCTAAGTTGTGTCCGCACAGGTGCCTTGTGCACATTCGTGCGAGTCGTTTCCCGTTTTTTCCCTTGTGCGTTTGTTCGGTTGGGCGGACGGCGTCGTGCCTTGGGAGGGCGCCCGATGAAACGAGTTCAGGTCAGGTCGTTTCGTTTGAGGGCGCCTGTATAAGGTTTGCTAAGTTGTGTCCGCACAGGTGCCTCGTGCACGTTCGTGTGAGCCGTTTCTCGTTTTTTCCGTTGTGCGTTCGTTCGGTCGGGCGGAGGGCATCGCGCCTTGGGAGGGCGCCCGATGAAAAAAAGGGGTGAGTTAAGATCATCTAGGAGTAAACATGATTGCGTCGGATTTTGATTAAAACATTTTATAAAACATTTTATTAAAAATCTAATAAAACTCTCGGCCGAGAGTTTCATAAACTCTCGGGCGCCAACTCTCGGCCGAGAGTTTGGCCGCGCAGTTAAATGTAACATTAGGTGGGTTAAAATCTCGGTCGAGA
This sequence comes from Pinus albicaulis, assembly GCA_034641835.2. Lineage (NCBI taxonomy): Eukaryota > Viridiplantae > Streptophyta > Pinopsida > Pinales > Pinaceae > Pinus > Pinus albicaulis. The sequence continues at coordinate 1,313,208,745 of CM076579.1, forward strand.
GTTGTAAATTTCTCGGTCGAGAGTTTTATAAATTTCTCGTCCGAGACATTATCTCGGCCGAGAGTTTCTGGTCAACGAAAAACCCAGAAAATTCTGTAGTTTTCAGGAACCTGCAACTTTGGAGGGACGAAACACCTACAAAAAAAATGTTATATGTCGGACCAAGTACCATTAGATTCATCTCTGAATCTAGTTTCTGATGATGTGAGATTTGTGGAGTTTCATTAAAAAATTCAAATTTTTATTAATTTTTTACTAAACTGTGTCACTGTGAAATTTCATTGTTCGAAAAATTGCACTGAATGAAAATTCAATAACTTTCAAATGACGGCACCAAAAAATTCAGAAAAATCATATTGCATTTCCTCTCCCTGTCTACTTCAAAAGTGTACTCTCATTTTTCTTATTGATGATCACATGGAAAATAAAATCTAGGGCTCATAATAAAATCTAGGGCTCATAAAATGTACTAAAACATCACTGTTTTTTTGTCTTCGTCCATTTCAAAAAATAATAAAAAATAGTGATTTAATCTGAAAATTACCGAAAAATAGTCTATGCACTAGTGCAATATATGTAGATTATGATGATATGGTTTTTTTCCAAAAAATGAATAACCTTTCCTAAAAAAAGTTAGGGTTCATAAAGTGACTATTTATGTTTGCCTGAAAATTTCAAGTATATGTAGTGAGTAAACAACAAATTTACCCCTCTATATGTCAATATTTTAAAAAAAAAATATGGGTATGGAGGTAAGACAATTCTTTACAATTCTTGTTTTTTATGTCAAAGCATAATTTGCATTAAAAGTATGAGTTTAGTGTAGTTGAAGTTGAAAAAACATAGAAAATTACAATTTTCAATGTCAAAAAAGGGCAAAAAAGTGTTTATATATGAAAATCACACAAACTATACCACTTAGTCTTATGCTACCATTACAGTGTAAAAGACTCCATGACTCAACTATCTTTTGCAAAATTTAAAGGAAAAATGCACAACTAATTTCAGTTGGTTAACACAAACACCAAAGTTGGATAAGTCCACTAGTTTGGTGGTCAATGGGCAATATGTTAGTGATGGTAATAGTGTTGAGCCACTAGATGTGAAGTTTAGCGATGGCCATTTCCTAGGTCAACCTAGCTAAAATTGAGATTGTGATCTTCAAGAAAATTTATCATCATCTGAATGAGGAGGAGGTTATTTGTAGATCTCACTATGTTCACTTAGTATGATAAACCTTGTGTTGGGTGAGCCCTTCAACCTTGCAAGACTGGGCTGAGTGGGGAGATTTGAATCCTGGGTGGAAATCATTTTACATACATGGAGTAACCCTTAGAAAAAACTCAAGGAATCAATGTAATTTGTTAGATCTAGTTCCAACTTTCTAACCTGCACCTGGACCTACAAATGAAGGTTGGAAACTTGACACATATTATAACACCACCATACCAAGTAAATTTGCTGCAATTTTAAGCATTTTTAAATAAACTTGTATTTAATCTTTCTTTTTTTCCATATGAGATATAAGATTTAAACTCCAAATAATTGGCATGTTTTTTGGAACTAAATGACCCAAGGGAGTTAATGACCTAACAGACTAGACTTCCAGAAAATGGTGGTAGGGAGCAATTGGCTTCAAATACTCTAGGTCCACTCCTAGGCTAATATAGCAGATATACAATTACCAGAACAAAGGCGCTCATTCTACTACAAAAGGGGTCATTTGGCTGGGGAACCCACATATATTAAATTTATGTTGTTGGCCAAGAGGAAGGCCTTCCAAAATAAATGAGGTGAAGAATGGCTATTTTGACTCAATATAGGCCTTCCAAAATAAATTGAGCCAATGTGGTATGTGCCAATTATTCCAATGGTCCTTGTAACTGGAATGTGAGGGAATTAGAACTGGTTGGAGTTCCTTTGTACCTAACTACAACCCAAGGGAATGCGATAATATGGATAAGATACAATGGTGGTTATATCACCATAACTAGAACAAGTAAATATAAAAATAGTATAAAAACAAAAAATGTTTCAATGTTTAAAAGCATGTTCAAACATACAATCAAATAGAGGAAAAGACACATACAAAAAACCAGATAATAATCATGAACAAGCTTCATCTTGAATTATGAACTGTAAAGGAACTTACAAAATGTGACACTACGAACCTGGTCAAGCGCACAAGAAAAAAGATCCTGGACATGACCCTGGTTGACAAGTTGTATTTCTCATGATGCAAGAGGATTTGTACCTGTGCTACCAAGTCATTCAAAATCCATAATTATCTATACAATAAATACAAGTAATTGATGTATTATTTTTTACTCTAAGATGCATTCTTATGATAATGTTAGAACATATGTTGACAATGTCAAAACATACCTGAATAAGCTTCTCTTCATTTCAAGAATAATTTATTGGAGTCACCTGAACTTGGAACAAGCCTCCCACGATCTGAAAGAGTAGCAACTAAGTCAACAGTGACTTTTTTGTTTCTACGTTGGATCGAGGGAGGTTTGATCCAAAATTAAATCGCTCCAATAAATTATTGTCTAGTAAATAGGGCCAACCACGTGAAGGTGGAAGCTCTTATGGCCCCTCCCCCCCCTCACATCACTCTCAATTCCCCAATACCCAATATATATTTCATTTTTTACTTTCATGAGCAGAAAAATAAAAATAAAAATTCAATAACTAATAAAAAATAAATGCAACAAAAAGTACGCAAGAAAACATTGAAAGTGCTTGACATAAAATAGTATGATAAATAAGTTTTTATATAACACAAAAATGGTTTCAAGTATGGTAACATTTGTCTTATAATAATACAATATTTTACATTATCAAATTTTCTTTTTCTTATTCCTACTTCTAAAGCTCCTAACTACATCATCAACATCATTGTGCTCTACTTCTGTTAGTGCCTTTTCCACATAGCTGACATAGTTGCATACTCACGATGTCCAATCTCATGCAGTGATGGGGCATCACCTACAAAAACAAATAATATTAAATTTTAATTGTCAGTTTTTAAATATCATTGAAGTAGTTCGGTAATATTAATAAAAAAAAATTGCAATGAGATTATTTACCTAGTGCACCAGTTGTCACCATTGGAACCATTTCCCTGTGTTCCTCTCTGGTGGTAGAATGCTCAAGTACAACATTCTCTGTCATTTAAACAAAAAACGTTATAAGGGCACAACCCTCAAGGTATAATTAGAAAAAATTATAAGTGGAAATTAATTACCATCGTGGCCCTCACTGATAGTAGCATTGTCGGCCTGGTCCCCACTGTAAAGATTAGGTTTCACGTGAGGACCATGTACTTTTGACAATATTTCACTCTCAACGCACTGCTTTACAACTGGGTTATTTGGCTCGTTGAAAGTGTTGCTCCCATGATTTAAACAAAGTTGTTAGAAATTAAATTTATGGACAAAAAAAAAACATATTGAAAGGTTAACGTTTTACCTTATCAGGCATTCTAGATCTTGGAACCTGTCCCAAGCTTCTACGACATTCAACTATGGCTTGATAGTTGGAACGGAAAGCGATCTCTTTGTCTTCCTCTGTGGTTTCCGTTCCAAAGCCATCACCCTACATTACATATGATTGTTTATTTTTAATGTTATTTGATGGGATTACAAAAATGTTGGAAGGAAATACAATTAATTATAAGATGTTTAGCTACTTACAATTCTTGCGGCTAATTTCAAGTAGCTGCTCTGGCCTAGCTTGTGATGGCCTTTTTTTTCAATACTACCTTTGGTTGCCTTCGAGGTGTTAGGAAAAATATCATCAAAATCTTGAAGTCAGTTATGTAGCACACTTTTATTTTAGACATAGAGAAAATTAAAGCTATTGAATTAAAGTTGTAATTTACCTTGCGGGTCTAGTTAGCATTTTTCATTATTTCTTGACAATTTTCTCTTTTTCGTCATCGATGAGTGCTTTCCACTCCCTCTCTGGAACTGTGAGATGATGCTTGTATCTAGAGTTAATTTTCAAGTGCATCCTATAGGTGTCCCGGGTATATTTTAGATATTTTCCAACTGCCTAAGCGACCGCTGTTCTATCAAATGTGCCCACCCAAAAAAGGCCTTCTAGATAATTTAGAAGTTATTTTTTCAGGTTGGAATTTAGGGAATTCCACCTTGTGTATATGGTTGGGCCAAAAATTACCAACGCCTTACTCTCTAAGGCCCTGTAGAAATCATTCTTTCCTACACAGAAAAAAGATATTATCATTAATTTAAAAATAATAATCATGATAAAATATGTTTTAGATAGAGTACATGAAACAGTTAAAATATTAAAACTTAACTAGGAGTTGTACTTGATTTATAGGAACACCTTTATTGTTCACCAAAAACGTGCCAGGAATGGTGCCCGTGGAGGTGACATGTGTATCTCCAGGAAATGCAATAATAAATTTGGTCATACCAGCCTCATCACTGCCAACACGTTCAGTAGTTGGCTGTGTGTCTTCTTGGATAGGGTGCGTTTCTTGGCTACCACCTAAAGGCGTAGAAGGTGTACAAGAGGGTTCCTCAGCAATATCTTTCCTTTATGTCTCACTACCACCAACATTGGGGGCATTAGGTCTTAGAAAATGCTACATACAAAAGAATTTTTTTGTTAGTTTAGTTAATGTAAAAATTAAAAATCAACCTATCATAATTGATCTCATGTAGAAAAAAAATATATCCTTTTGATTTTTTGTTATTACCGTATATATTTCTAGCTGGGTCATAAGTTGTCTTATCCTTTTTCCTAATTCAGGTTTTTGAGGCACAACGTCTACCAAATGCTCAAGTTCCTTGGTTGCTTTATGCACCTTTTTTTGCAGCAACACCAATGGACATGGGGATGAAGACAACTCTTCCTCGTTGAGGGAATCATCAGGTGCACCATGGCCAGGCGTATGCATATTTGAACAAAATTAACATTATTTCAATTATGTAAAGAACTAAAATACCTGAAGATAGAGCAAGCTGGCACTTTACATGTTCTTCAGTTGGCCCCTTTTCGTGATCATCCTGCCACATTATAAAATAATAAGAAGCATGAAATATATAAAAAAATTTGGTTAAAGATAAAAAAACTAATATGAAACTAAAATTTTTATTTGTTTACCTGTCCTAGGGTTGTTCCTATACTTCTACGATCAGTCTGCCACATTGCAATAAAATTAGAAATGTGAAAACTTGAAAACAATATCTAACTTGAAAACACAAAATGAAAACTGAAATAATTTCTAAATTTACCTTTCTAATACATAAACTTTGTGAATTAAAGAGGCTCCAGAGTGGTTGAGTATAATTAAAAGTAAGGGCTGTAAGCCAAATATTTATACTTACACCTTTCTAGCAGACAATTTCTGCAAAGTAGGTAGATTAGATGAGGCTAAAGATATTTTCAGTGAAGCTTTAATGAGCGGAATAAAGCTAACTGTAGTGACCTATAATGCATTGGTCAATGGATATTGCAAGGGAGGGAAATTGGATGAATATTTCTTTCTCCTCGAAGAAATGAATGAGAATGATTGCATGCCTGACATAATTACATACAGTACCATAATTTATGGGCTAATAAAAGAGAACAATATCTTAGAGGCTTTGAAGTTGCATGATCAAATGGTAGACAAGGGTTATGAAATATATATGAATACATCGCTTTCTTATCTACGGTGCCCTTTCCAGATCCTTATAACGAGTAGTCGCATTACTTGTGGGACGATTAACTTTCCCAGTTAGTAGTCGACTCAAGGTGATCTTGGGTTGTGTGTTTTTAAAACTATGGTTACACTTGGGCCTCCAAAGTTTGATTACATCATAATATATCAAATATATGTTGGATAAAACTACATTGAATCAGCTATCAATGTGGACTTATGGATACTTGCATGAACCAGTAGTCACTAAAATCCATGATGTAGGGCCATTTTGGACAGCTAGGCAACTTCTTTAGATGGACTTACCTCTTGATTTTAACTGTGAGGAGAATGGGATTCTCATAAGAATAGTGAAATTATATTATTCAATGGTGATAAAACACAATTTTTGAGTTTTCTTACTCAAATTTTTAATGCAATTGTTAAGTGCAAAGGTTCAGGAGAAGCAGTGAAGTGCTTGAATTTAGTTGAACATTTTTTGATTGAATTTTTATCCTTAGATTCTTTTAGTGCAGGTTTGGATGATTTGGTTCTTGATCGTTGTGATTCTCAAAGAAATATATTTATGAATGAGCTAGGAAGTGATAATGGAAATGCAAGATCTACTAAGAAAGTGGTTCAACAACTTGCATTCTTAGGGCTTCAAATGTTTCAAGGGAGGAAAACTTTTCCTAGAGGTTAGCTTAAATAGATTTGCATGATAAGGATTTTGTTTTGATTAATGGTCCTCCAAGTGTCCACAAACATTCATTACATGGATTATAATCATATGTACATCTGGGCTCTACAATGATTATTAACCCTATAATATGGTGGCCACTTGGTGCAGATTTTGATGGGGATTCCATTCATGTTTTTTATCCCCAATATTTAGGATCTCAAGTTGAGCTTTCTCAGCTTCTAAGTGTGGATCAATAAATGTTTATTTCCGATTTTGGAGAGGCAAGAATATAACTAAGTGTTGATACTTGATACATTGTTGTATGCCAATCTTTTATCCATGAAATCTATGCTGGATAAAACCACACTGAATCAGATATCAATGTGGACTTATCAAACCTTTCCTGAACGAGCAGTCACTAAAGTGCATGATGGAGGGCCATTTATTCATTATATCTCTTCTAGAGAAGGTATTTTCTGTCAGAAGATGAGAATGAAAGAACCAAGAACACCTTTTAAGAATCTAATGGCCTTTCTACTTGATCTAACGATCTATTATGATAGGATGGTGAGAGATGTTCGTGGAAAATTTCTCATTCATTTTGAATATGGGAAAAGAAAGTCTTTAGTAGCATATAATTCCTCAAAAAAGAGGGAGTTTGAGAGTAGCTTGGGTCATTCATCTCCAGGAGAACACGTAGGGACTCTGGATTCTACATCAATTGCAAACTTGAATTACAAAGAACTTTTTTATTCCTTTCAAAAAAAAAAAATTTCCCCTTGGGACATCCTTAAGGTAGTTAAGATCATATTACTTTTTTGTCATAAATGTTTTATTTCAATATGATTTCATTTTGTAAGGTGGTAGGGATGAATTTGAAGCTAATGACAACAAGAAATGCCAATGAATAGATATAATTCTACCTTACAACTAAATTATTGACAAGTAATTCTTCACATGAGAAGTAGTTGTGCTGATGAGACACATTTTGAGGAGAAAGTTGCAAGAATTCAAGAATCTTTGAAGAGGATTCCTTTAAAATATTTATCTCTCAAAATGGTTGTTGAGTAAGTGGATACCTATGTTGCACCTTTTGTTTCAGTTGTGTTACGTATAATCGTAAAGGTAACTTAATCTCCAGGTCAATCTATAACCAATCTGATGCAGAATACATTTTTGAATGTGAAGGTTGACCCTATTAAAATTTGCGAATGAACTGTTTGTTGTTTCAAGGTCTCTAGTTGATGACACACTACCTGATTTGAATCTACTGTCTAATTGTCTATACTTGAGAGAAAACATGTTATTACATATTACTCTAACTAAAAATAAAGTAGCATATTTCTTAGGCTCTAGATATTTTAGAACTCTAATTGATTACAAAGGGAGACAAGGCACGAAGAAAATCATATGGGAATTTCAAGGCTCTAATAATTTAGGACAATAATAGAAAAGAAAAGGTTGGGAAAGCACCAATAAAAGAAACACAGACTCACATGTTTTAAGTTCCTTCTTTCCCATCAGTGTCAGAATCAACCATCCAACACATAATTGATTGGTAGTGTATTAACATTGTTATTCACAATACAATTTTTCATGAGTTTTGCCTTTGTTTTTATTTTGATTGTAAACACTTATGTAGGGTTCACTGTTGATTTGAGATCCCTAAATATTTATTCTGGTGTTTTCTATAAGGTTTTCTAAAAATGGATTTAGAACCAATGTAGACTGTCCATGGAAATTCTTCAAGATACCTGGACCCTGCCAAATTTTCCCTCAAAGAAATATAATTTTCATTACTCTCAATGTCTACGTATCCTTAATTTTTCTACCCAAGTTTTTTTATGTTTTCTTAGTTCCCTTGCAAATGCATGGAAATTTGGCTTTGCAAGGCCTCTTTTTCCTTTACGTATCAACTTTGCATTTCATGACTTTCTGCTTCAAAAAGGGCAATATACACAGATATAAATAGCCTATAGGTGTTCTCTTGTAAGAATTGAGTTTTTGATATTTACTTAGGCCTCAATTTTCAATAGTGTAGTATTGAATATGGGAAGTGAATGTGAAAAATGAGATTTAAAATTCAATGCTTTGCATGCAAGTAGATTTTTTTTCTCCAATAGCCTTTAATATTGTTTGCAGGAAGGTATTCATTCCATTTTATTTGCATGCTAAATTTAGGACAGGTATTCTTTCAATAAGTAATGCCCTTTTTCCAATGAGGATTCCAAATTTTTAAGTTTATTATCCTTGTTATTTCTCCTCCTCTTGATGTGATAACTTGAAAACTTTTGACTAATAGGAGGAAGTCATGGATTCTATCACCAAAATATGAATTTTTTATTTCTTTGGTTCTCCTTTCCTACTAAATGTCTATGACCAATGACGATTCTCCAAAAAAACATGCATATTTAGAGTTTAATCCTTTTGATAACACCACTTACATGCCTATTATAAGTCCCCTAAAATCTGCATCTTTGTTGGTGGATGAACCTAGGCCAATATGGAAAAGGATTGGGAATTATAACTTATGAGCTTTATATTGTCTAGTGAAACCATTAATTGGTGTTGTATATATTCTATCAGCCTATAATGCAATTGATATTTGCAGTCTAAATTTTAAAGACTCTTAGCTATGAGCATTGAGAAGCTTAGCAATCCCTTTGGCAAGCTAAAACCATTGATATCGTTTATGTCACATGGTTCACCAAAATTCAAACTTATAGCTTGGGTGAAGTTTTATGTGTGTAGATTAGAGAAGTATTCCATAGCATTTAGTAAGAGTTGGCTTAAAGAGTGGGATTTGTGCCAAGGTGACATTTGGAACTTATCCCATATGGTACCGCCTTACTGCCTCAATAAGACCTTGTCAAGACTGCTAAATTGGTGGTAATGGTGAGTAGTACACACTTTGTGTTTGAAATTTAGCAAAGCAAGTTTCAAGCTGGGGTGAATTTTGTTTTGGCATCAATTTAGGTAAACTAAATTACTTTAATAAGTTGTTATTCATGTCAAAAATTCTTGATTAACACAAGCCATGGAAATATGGAGAATATCAAGCAAGCATATCATTAGCTAGGGAAACTAAATGACTTTAAGCAAGCATATCATTAGCTAGGGAAACTAAATGACTTTAATCAAATTTTTTAAGTCAAAAATTTATTGATAAAATAGCAAAATGGCACAAAGTTATTAGGAGTGTTCCTCTCATATTTTGGAAACAAGTGGATTTCACATATAAAACACTATGATACTAGTAGGATATGTTATCACCAGTCACCACATATGGCATGAGATTCCACTGGTGATTTTTGATACAATGGATTGGTTGCAGTATGCTATATCTGGATTTTTCGCTAGATTGTGGTTACACACACCTTCATTCCTTTTTTGGATATGATGCTCACGCTTGATGGTGCTGTACAACATCATGGTCAAGGGGAATGTAATATTCCCAATTAGCATATAGCCTCGGAATCCCAATTTGATGTTGCTGGCGGTTTTGGGGATAAGAGGGAGTTTTTCACCTTTTCTTTTCCTTTGAAACTCCTTGACTTGAACACAAAGTCATTTGTTATAATTTTTTGAAGGCCATTTGCAAGTAGATTTTCGGGGTTTTAAGGATAATTTCAAGTGATTTAACAAGCTAGTTGTAATCTTTTGGCCTTAAGGTGATTTTCAGCTGGAAAAAGATTCAGTCAACTAACAATTCTTATTTTCTTAAAGTTATTTACCTTATGATATTTTCTTCAAGTGCTTGGGTGTCTTGGGAGTGCCATGGAGCCATCTAGAACCAACATTGAACCATTTGAAGGCATTTAGAATGGGTTTTTATGGGTATAACAGGAAACATAGAGGCTACAACCCATGGTTGTGGTGCGTAGCAGCTAACAGTGAGGTGATTAGGCTTGTATTAAAATAGATATCCACATTCAAAACCTCTTGAGTGGGTGTAGATGAGGCCAGGTGCAACTCCTGATTGGTTTTGATGGAATAGGGATGCCCCTCATAGCATGGCCACTTAGCTCAAAAACAACGATACGTTACTATAATTAGAATGTCCGAAAATATTTGGGACTACATTTTGATAAATAAGATTTCACATTTATTTTTCCCTCTTCCCATCTTTGAATTTCTAGGTCAGTTTGGTTAAGGCTTGAAATTTGCTTCAAAACCATTATAAAAAATCTTAGACACCGTTGGCAATTTGGGATAAATTTAGAGGATTCTTGTGTAAGATGTGAATGATACAATGATAATTACTCTCGAGGTATAAACCATCTTGTATACAAAGAGGCATGCAACAAATATTGTGAGAGGCCTTGGAAATTTAGCCTCATGAGAAGAGCTAAATGAAGTTTCATTCTCCATAAAAGGAAAAACACACAAAAACAGGATGGTTTTCCAATGGTTCTCTTCCAAAAAATATGGAAACATAAAAAATATTTTTTATGAGATAAAAAAATCAAGGTAGTCTGGTAAGATCTTTAAAGGCTACTCTCCTCATTCTCATTCTAAAAAAGATCATGTCAGTAACTTTGTATCTTGATGACCAATCTAGTTGTGAAACTCTGTTTACGGAATCATAGTCAAAGTCATTACTACCAGATTTTGGCCTCTAATGAACCTTCTCATATCAAAAGATCAAGGATGGATGTACATGGAAGCCAAATTTCTGAAATAGTGGAGGAAACCATACACAGACAAAGAAAGGCACAGGGGTATGTCAATGAAAATAGAACTAGCAAAGAACTTCACTCTAATCACTTTCTGGAGTTGAAAGATATCATTATAATCCAACCTCCATACACAAGGACTAGATACATGACCTTGGTTTCAATTTGGCTCTCAAAGACTCTGGATTGACACAAATCACCACATCTTGTAGAAAAACAATATTTTCCACTTATGCCATTGACAGAGCATCCCATATTTCAATGCCCAATCTCAAGAGATAGGTTCACCTATTCATGACTTGGCAAGATCCCTTTCCAATTTTTTATACTACCCTAATGAAAGAGAAATAGATTCACACATTCATGACTTGGGATGCTCCCTTTCCACCTTTTCTACAACACTGACAAATGATGCCTTTCTCTCCTCACAAGGGAAGTATTCAGACACAAAAATCAATGTGTACTTGTATCAACCTAACCACATGCCCTCAAGAGGATCACTTCATACTTCTCAGTTGTTGCATCTATTTGGGGCATCAAGCAACAATCAAAGGTCTATCATTATTCAAATTCCATCCAAAATAGAATCCCTAAAGAGCAACACCTCATACTTTCAGATTGTCCCACCTAACTGGGGAAAGAAGTGACAAGGAAAGATTTATGATTTTTCAAATTCTAAATGGATGTAAACACTTTGTAATGCAATGACAAGAAAATTTTTTAATTCTTTGAATTCTAGATGGATGCAATCACTTTGTAATGCCAAGTTGAGAACCTTCCTCTACTTGTAATATCCTCTATCAAGGGAAACCTTCACACCTATACCTTATATCAACACTGACGAAGTTATAAATCCCATTGGCCCATCCTATTTATCTGTCAAGTTTGAAGCATAAGGAAAAACACTGGACATTGTTATTATACAATAAGCTGAAACGTTAACTGAACTACAAGATAAGGATATTTATCCTCAGTGGGGAGGATGAACCCAATTCTACCAATCCTATTAGATATCCATCTATCAAAGCAACATTCTAATGCAAACATCTCAAGTAATAGAAAAACTAGTCTATGATTTTACCCATCCACCAGTTGGTGCACAAAGCACCTTAGATTCATGTTGGAAGGAAAAAGACTAGAAAAAAGGCAGAGAGAATTGTAGGTAGATGGTGGTATTTGTCTGGTTTTCCTTAATGCCTCTTAAGGGAAACATATTCTATCAGCCTATGACACAATTGATATTTATGGTCTAACTTTTAAAGACTCTTAACTATGAGCATTGAGAAGCTTAACAATCCCTTTGGCAAGCTAAAAACATTGATACCATCTATGTCACATGGTTCACCGAAATTCAAACTTGAGGTTTAAAATTCAACGAAACTAAAGAAAATTCTTAGGTTTTATTAGGTTCTTCAAACCTCATGACCGAACCTCAAGTTGAATTCAAGTTGAATTTGAATTTGAAGGAAAAATTGGGTTTTTTTTTATCGGTTATCTCATTTTTTATAAATAATAAAGTAAAGTTTTGCTAACCCTAGATACCTTGACTTAGAATCCTTTTTGAACTTTTTTGTTCACTCTTCACTCAACCAACTTGTCTCCATTTCCCATGTCACTGACCCTCTTTCCATTGCTGCTGACCCTCTTTCAAGGTCATTTAGAAGCATATTCGAGTTTTGATACAAAAAATAGAACATATTTGTGATAATAATATTGGATAAAAGTTCTGTGAAATTAACCATATGGAAAGACAAAGAATCCTTGTGATAAGAAATACCATCAATCCTGACATCCATGTGAGAGAGTTCACTCAAATATTTTGTCAAACACTCTGGTGACTGAATCAAACAAAACTCTAATTCAGAGTTATAAGGCATATATGAAGTAGATGCATGTATCTTGTTTTCCTTATTTTTTTAGGTCACAAATAATAGCTTTTTTCTTCGTATATGAGCTTGTAACTAGCATGCTATGACAAAAAGTGAACACTACTACATGTGTAGCAATTAAGTCAAGATTTTCTTCAAACATTTTGCATGCAACAAAACTATATCAAATAAATGGTAGTAGAAAATGAAGGAATTATACATCAACCCATAAAAAATGTATTTATAGACCAAAAAATAATTATTTTAAAGCATACCCTACTTGCCAATGTGAATACAAGTCAAAAACATTCAACTTAAGTAAGGTTGTGGCATAAAACAAAGAAATATTGTTAGAGGCATTTAGACAAACAATTAGTGAGCAACCTCATTAATTTCAAAGGCTTTTGTTACAACCACCCAATGAATGGTCTCAAATGTAATATTTACGTTGTGCAGCCTTATGAAACAGTCCTCCATACAAATATGTGGCTTAGGATATCTGCAACTCTAAATCTAACCAAAAAACTTGCATGGCAACTGAAAGGCGGCTAGGAATTGTCTTGGGAAACATCAAACCCTCTTAATATATTTATATATTTCAAGGGCCAAAATTACACCCATTTCCTACCAAATTTAGAGTTAAAAGGTTAAACTTATGGCTGAAGAGAAATCATATAAGTGCCTTGTTTTGTGTCTTGGGTGCATGCAGTCTAAGGTGTGAAAATAAGGGAATTGTTGTACTAAAATGAAGGTGCTCTAGATGTACCTCTCAAGCTAAAAACAATCTGATTTCCATATCTCTAAATACCTTAGAAAATATCACCAACAATCATTATAAAATAGACATGAAATGTAAGACATAAAAGATAATAAAAATAACTAAATAAGAACATGAACTGATTATGCAAGGGGTACATGCATAGGAGTTTTGAAACCAAACTGAACAATTTTGAAGCATGAAGAAACCACATTACCATTTTTCCGCTTAGCCTTTCAATGTGGCCCTAGCAGATTAATGTTTCCTTTGACGTGACCCTATCATATTAATGTCTCCTTTGATGCAACCCTAGCAAATCAATGTCTCAAGACTTGAATGGGTGGGGTTTATGTTGACAAAGAGCTGTATGGGAAGTCTGTCAATGACTCTGTGGTGATTCAAATCGCAGATAGATGGTTTGGCTGTGGGAGAAGGAGAATATAGCGGGAAAGAAGATTATGGCACGAACTAAGCCTTAGTGGAAGATAAAATATAATATATACAATATATTATATCTAATTAGTCTTATGTATTATATATAATATAGCCTAGGTGAAGAGGTAGCCTAGCCATAGGAAGCCAAATGAACTGTCAATTTTGGTTCACATAGGAGGAGTCAAAATGCTTAGATTATGAAACACCAAAATGATATATATATATATATATATGATGCCTCACAAAACTATTAGTAGAAAACTATTTGATAGTCTAATATATGTGCCAATACAATTTTCTCAAGGCAAAATATGAGCTAAAACAAGAAGCATTCTCAGTTGCATCGTCTAAAACCATTTTGAGCCAATAAAAAAATATGTCCTAAAATAACCACCTCAACCAACTCAAACACATAACTGAACTAGTGAAAGAGAAGAAGTGAGCTCTAAAATATGCCCACTCGCATGTGTGGATGATGTGTAGTCAAAACATAATAATATTTTCCTATGAAAACTTTTAGTAGCATCATAACTAGGTCAATTTTTGCCCAATTTTCTAATATGACCTCATTTTTAAAATATCATAGTCATTCTGCATTTAATGGCATAGATTCAAGGAAAATTTGGGAATTATTACAAAATATAGCTACTCCTAAAGCTAACTTCCCTAAAAAATGTGTTCTAACCAGCTTGTTAACCTCAAGAATTGGTCCATGTGGCATATGATAATGATGTGGATTCCTTCTCATCATATAGCACACTATCATGGATCCCTAGAAAATGTATTTCATTATAGTGTCACATATCCTAAGAAAAATAACGCAAATCCAAAAATAAACATATATGTTTATATGCATGTGTTATTTTTGGATTCCTTCTCAATTAGTCTCCCTAAGAATTTTGTAGATTGTGTTGTGATGAATAATTTAATAGATTGTGTTGTGATGAATAATTTTCTTTCAGGCTTGGAATAATTTCCTGATCTCTATATCTATGACTTAGGTGGGTTTGAAACCTCTATACCATAGACCTAAAAGGTAGTTCAAAATGTTGACTACCAAAATGTAATGTTCCAAATTTTGCAATAAAGTATTTGGAACATTAATCTTGATTTTATGTTAATAAAAGTGAATAAATGGGCGAGGGAGCTCATGTAGAAAATTAATAAACACTCCTAAGGTGCAAAAATTCACTTAAGTGGCTTAAGATAGCAGCCCAAGTGTGAAAAGGGCCAAAAGCAAGTGAGCTAGACCATGGTTGACCAAAGTCAACAACGTACCCTAAGAGGGGAAGCTTGCATAAGAAGATTGCGTAGTTGGATGGAGGGAAATTCAAAATGGGAGAAACCCTAATGTGAGTGGGGTCCATGGAAAGGAAGCATTCCTTGTATAAAATATGAAGGAGAGCCATTGTTGGGGTTTCATCTTTGGAGATAGAATTTGGAGGTTGAAGCTCTCTTCAACTTTGTGCTGCTTAGCACAAAAGGGATTCCTATTTAGGAATACCCTTCTCTTCCATGGGAGGCCATGGAGAGATTGTTATTCATCTTCCTCACATCTTGGCTTGAGGCCAAAGTAGTCATTTGAAGCTACTGCGTTATTCTTGCAGCAAGAGAATGTTGGAGTTGTTGGTGTTGCAGTGAGGGACCTTCATCACCACTTCCAGAGCTGGTTTGTAGAGGGGAATCTCATTCCTTCTCTAGGAGATCAGAAAAGGAACATATCAGAGATTTATTGCAGATTTGGCATCAGGCCATATGTCTCTCTCTCATGCCCAGCGCAGTCTCCTTCCCTTACATCGTTATCTTCAGAGGTGGCTTGCACAAGGGTTTCAGTTTGTGCACTAGTGAGTGCAGATTTTAGTAAGGGGATCAACCCCTTCATTTTGGAGATCATTGGAGGAGGTATTATGATTTATTGCAGCATCTACTTCCCTCTCCATTATTGTATTATTATTGAGTTGCAGCAGCTACACTGCAACTCTGGCATTTTCCGGTTTTATGTATTTTAGCCAATCCCGTAGAGGATTGATGTAATAATGTTTTCTGGGGTTGAGATCTTGCTCCCCCATATTTATTTGAGCTCTTATTGTTATATCATCATATGTATATCAGTTTGCAGTCATTTTCCCCTATGGACTGCGCAGTTATAGAGTAGCTGGGTTTTATGCAGCAATGTATTCTCTTGCTTATGTACATTTTCCTTGGAGGCTGATTTTCACTCACCTTGAGAGGTCTTTTCCTCAAGGATCTTGTATAATATTTGTTGCTGTACATTATGTATCAGATTTGTACTCTTCTGTCATTATATGATGAATTCTTCACTGCTGTTCATATTGGAGGTTTAATACTGCTGAAGGGTTTCTCATTGAGCATTATTTCAGTATACTTGTTGGTGGGAGATCTGAATAACCTGCTTAGGGTTATTTCTTTGAGCTTATATTCTGCAGGGAGTTTGTACTAGACATATTATAAGGCATATCAACATTGAATTGCCTTATTTTCACAATGGATTCCTTATACATCGTCCTCATGGGCAGCTGTTGCAGAAATTCCTTGAAGGGAATTATTAGCCTTCGACAAGTTATATTGGCAGAGTCTACTAGTGGGCCAGGTAGCCTTTGGATCTCATCCTTCCTTGTGAGGGTGAAATATCCAATAAATGCCCTTGCAGTCAATATCTGAAATAGTTCAGTGTTGATTGTTAATACTCCCAGAGATGGAAAAATAGGAATATCTCAAGATATTCCCGGCATTGCAGAAATTTCCCCATTTGGGACATTACACAAAATTAGATCCATCACCATTTTTTCGAATTTGGATTCCATCCCTAATATATCTCTTTGGAATTTTGATTTACATTCGCCATTTATTTTTCATGTGTCAATGCGTCATTTTTAATTTTGTCTCTAGTCAAAATTGTCCTAAAATTGTCATATTTTGTCTCAAATGTTTTACCTATTTAGCATGCAAACAACATGGTTATAGAATGTTACACTTGAGTGCCTCCCAATCCAAGTTAGTTTCAACTTCCACAACTACCCATAATGAACAATACACAATCAATCATCCCACTTCAAATGATGCAGAGTTTCACCCTTTACAAGTCATGGGTAGCAATTGGTAGTTAAGAAGAAGATGCAAAGGAATATGGTGCATATAGAATCAAAATTTCATTCATATCTAGAAATCAAAACCAAATATGTAAGTGGTGATGCCACAAACTTGTAAAATTCATCAAGTTGTTCCTTGTGCAAGCCAATACAAGAGTTGGTATAGACCACTGCAATGATACTTGTTTTAATTCTAGACTCATCACATCTCAACACCTTTTCACCACAAGACATGGACCCAAATTTAAGAGACGAAATTATATAGAATTAAATTTATCATGATTCAGTGTATACACATTTATTAATATTAGTACTTTTATTTTTTTTCTTTTCATTTTCAAAAAATATGGTAACTTGATATGTTTGTTTATTAAATATTTTAAGTGAAAATATTGATATTTTGTATAATTTTCATAGATTTTCCATTTTCTTTTTTTAATAGTGAAAGTAATAATCACCAATGAAAATATTAATTGATAAATTTAAACGACTCAAATAAATTTAGAAAAAAATATATATCTCTTAAATATAATGAAGATTTTCACTTTCAAATCTTGTTATAATTTTCGACAAAACATATTGTCTTAGTATAAATGTCTTCGTTATAAAATGAGAACATAAAACTTTGAGCATAACAAGAAATCAATTCTCATTTCAATCAAAAGATGGTAGTAGTGTTGTAATCCGGTTAAAAGTCATTTAAACATCCATACAAAATGTTCAACCATTTTTAAGCTAGAGAAAGATGGTAATAATAGTGTAATCTAGCTAAAAATCATTTCAACATCCACATGAAATGTTAAACCTTTCTAAAGGTAAGAAAATCCTTTGTATATTAGGTTTGGTTTAGAAATATAAAATTAGGTTTGCAACAATGTTGCACTTATTTTAATGCAAGTAATTTTTTCATGTAAATCCTTTTTTTTTCACAATAATTAAGTAGAAAGTGGCTTAATACAAATCATAATAAGAATTAATCATTACTAGGGATTTACCAAATTTAAATTTATAGCCTAGGACTTTTTTATAATAAAGGATTTTTTGATAATACATTTTGGACAATAATTGAAAAAAATAGATTAATATTTAAAACTTAATAATAATAACCTACATAATTTTAATAAAAAATAATGCCATACATGATTTGAATAAAAAATTGATTTACTTTAATTTTTTAATCCAAATCATTTGTAAAATGTTTATTTAAAAATTTGACTCCAATGTATTAGATTCTTGTCTTATTGTATAGTACACAATCTATTAAATATTCCGCAACCCGTCTTAACGTCGTAATACCGACGGTTGTCCGCAAATGTTGTAATACCGACAGTTGTCGGGACACGTCGTAATACCGATGGTTGTCCACACACATCGAAATACCGACGGTTATCCCCCATTCCGTCGCATTATCGACAAGTGTCTCCAAACATTGATATATCGACGTTTACTCCAAATGTCACAATACCGACTCATGTATTAGAAACGTCACATTTCCGACATTGTGTCCCTAACTGTCGGTGTACCGAAAACGTTCCTAAAAGTCGCAATACCGAAGATGTCCCTATATGTCGGTGTAGCGACAGCTATTGGTGGGATTTAAAAAAATGAGAAAAATTGGGGAAATTTCCGACAATACGTAAAAAGTGTTGGAACTAAAGTGTCAGAATTTTGACCAAATGTACTAGTGTTCTTCCTTGATTGTCATATTTATTTCACATTTGGTCTTTAACTTTTTTATTGTCAAATTTTCTTCGACACTAACTGTGTTTTTCTGCATCTCCTCAAGTGTTGCAGGACTTCTTTCTCGGAGCTGGTATTCCATATCCAGATCAAAAGCACCCGGATAGTGCAAGAGAGCCAAACCTGGAGGAGGCTTGATTTCATTCGGGATTGAGTAATATACCTGGTTAAAGCGAGTAGTAAAATCCTAAACTGATTGATTTGAATTTATTTTTAAGTTGTCATACTCAGAAAGAATCTGAAGTGGATTATTTTTCACTTCCCATCTAGGTATAAATGCATCAGTTAGCTACTCCGAATTTCCTATGGAATTGGCTGTCAAAGAACAAAACCATGTTTTTACATCCCCGGAGAAGCTTTGAAAAATGATTCTCATTTTTGCATCATCGACGTCAATCTCTTATAAGTCAATGAAATCAATGACTTTTACTAGGTGTTTTCTGGCACTAATCTTCGAGGTTTCATAAAAGAGAGGAAGTGTTTGACCATAGCCCTGTGGTAAGGGTGCAAGTTGACCAAGTAAAATTAGAGGTGCAAATCTCGCCATGAACCCTGATAAATGTGGTGTAGGAGTAATAATGGGAGGGGTGGACTGAGATGGAAATGAAGTAGAAGGGATGGAAGAAGAGGCAAAAAGTGATTGAGATGGTGTGGGAATGAACAAATACTATTGCTGATACTAGATGATATCTTTCTCAGATGTATATTGGAGCTGGTTGGCTAATTTTTCAAGTCTATCAAATTGACTCCAGACTTTCCTATCAATATCTGACTCACATTTGGATTCTTCGGATAATGTGTTATATTAAAGCTTTAGGTAATCAAATACTATTTTAGATAATGATTTAACTTCAGAAAACCTCAAGGGATCAAAGACTATTTTAGAGAAGGAAGTTTTTGACTTTGATCTAAATAGAGATAATTCAAATTTCAGATCGAATGGAATATCTTCAAGGGATAATATTTTCGTAGGTAATGATGTAGACCTTACCAATGAAGATGGACCCGACTGAATCTCTAAGTGTTGGAATCTATTATTTTTGATGAGTTTCTCCGGATCTTCAACTGGAGAAGCTGGATGTGGATCAAGGTTCGATCTTGTGTATCTTTTCGAAGACAAAATGTTCTTTGTTTCTGCAAATCAGATCTCTACAGTTTTGAATCAGCCTTCACGAACACTAAGGCCTATCACCCACAGGCCTAGAATTTGATGAAAAGTATTTATAAACCCAGGGAAGATCTGTAACTTCATTCCCCAGCAACAACTTCAGAATGTTAACACTCCACTAGTTCTTCTAAAGGATGAAAAGGAGACTGGCAAAGGTAACCACATACCACTTTGACCTAGTAGCTATCCCTACCAGGATGAGAGGGCTCTCTCAATGAGATCACAACCAAGGATTGACTATGACATGAATATATTAGGCTAGATATTATATGCTCGGGTAAGTTTTAAGAGACTTAGGGTTTGATGTTGGATCAGGGATGAAACTAGGTAGCCAGAGTTAGGGACCAAAGGGTTTACAACTGCAAAGATATAAAGGAGCCAGGTAGAAATAGATTTATGATGGATTTAGGGTTTTGTAGGTGTAGTGGTGAGTTTGAATAGGTATAGGGATTTAATGAGCATGTTCATTCATGAATTCATTAAACATGGAAGCATAAAACTTAAGATGATATTTCTATATAAACATAGCTAAATTAATAGAATTCTACCTATAAACTTTAAGGAAAGACACTGAAGATACAAGATATGAAAGAGGAATTATAAATCATTCAATAAAGACTATAACAGAGAAGATACATGATTATAAACTCACTAAACATGAATTCCTATATAATAGCTGCAACTGCATCCTTTGCTTTCTGAAAATAAGAGTGAAGGTATAAGCTACAAGATTATAATCCACTGATGTCTAACTAGTAAAATGAATCTGAAAATGATAGATATAGACCAAAACAACATCTCCCCCCTCTCAGGCATTGAATCCATCAGTTATGGAATTGATTACATGATAAGCTCAAAAAAACCCTAATCTTTAGTGGAGGTTAACCAATTCACCTCATGATAGGAAAGTAGATACATATGACCAAAATTACATTTAAAATGATGTATCTAACCTAATTTACCATTTACTGTACTAATTACATCTCATGACATCATCATGTCATCAATTACATCAGTAAAAAGTCAAACTAGGTCGAAATTTTAGTGAAAATTGCCTTCTGGAGAAAGCATAGCGAAATCAAGAGAAAGCGTAGTGAAATCAGGCAAGAGCATAGCGAGCTGGAAGAAAGCATAGAGATCTCAACAAAATTGACTTTTGGAGGCCTTCTGCATGTCCATATAATGATATGAAGGTACCATTGGAAAGCTATGGATGTCTGCTACACGATAGGCTAATCGAGCACTGAAAAGGTGGCTCCTAGCCCTCCAAATATTTGATCTCCCAAGACTACTCAGAAAGCGTAGCAAAGGATCCAAAAATAGGGCAGAAAGGTGATTTTAGCATCTTTTTGGGCATTTTGACCCCCCATAATTAGATGACGTGGCCAAACCGCTGACTCAGATTAATCTACTCATCAAAAGGAACCCGAATATGTTGATTTTTCCTCCAAAGGAATCCGCCAAAAAAATCTTAGCGTGGCCCATGCTATGCTTTTTCCAGTATGACTGGTTTTTCAAATTTCCAATTTTGATCAAAATGTCACATAAAACAAAAATTGCCTAAAATATCCTCAAAATTGGTCAAGAGGTGCCTCATGAGGTATGTTATGGCACTAGGGAAGCATCATAAAGAATCACCAAGTTTTCCTTATCATTTTGACTTTTTAGGGTTTCCTTCAAATTGGCTTGCAATTGTTTGACATTAACATTTCAAATTTGATTTCTTGCATAGTAGTGGTCAACCATGTGTTTATGTATCTCGTTATCCCTATTGGCCTTGTCAAGGAGCTTCTACAAATGTATGTTGACTTTCTCAAGCCAAAACTCCCTGTTTTCATTAATTTCATTGGCTATTCTTTCTTCAAAAATTAACTCTTCATCTGGTAGATTTTTCTCTTTTTCCTTCTGATATGCTCTTCTGAGACCCATAGTCCTCGGCCTCTTTCTTGTGACCCGTTTTTCATGATTTTATGAATTTTCAGTGTCAATCACTGCTTTTCCCTTCACATCATGCATGCTATCCTCAAATTGTCTTTTCTCTAAAGATAATTGTTTTGCCTTCAGTTGATGGTTTTCTTTCTCTATAAAGGAAATGATGAAATTAACCCTTGAAAAGTTGTCTTGGAGCTCTTTGATTTGAGAATATTTTTCTTTGATGATCCTCTCTAGGTTTTGATGCTCTTCACTAGCCTCCAATTCCACTAAGTCAAAATCATGCTCCTCATCATGCATATATGTATCATGTTGTGAATGTAATCCCTGCTCTGCTGATGTGGGCTTCGCCCATTCCTCAATCTGAGGAGAAAACACAAGCCTTCTGCCTCTCTGATAGGTATTAGTGACCTCAATCTTCCTCTTCACTAAAATGGTGCTAGGTGAGCTAACCTCCGCATGTCTAGAAGGTGTTGATGGTGCTGATGGATAACTAGGGCTAGTAGGCTGGCTACTAGAAGACAAAAAGACATCTGCCTGCATGAAGGTAACCTAAGATATTTTATTATTCTCAAGCCGATTTAAAACATAATATTGATCAGGTCATGGTGGAAGAGGTTTCTTTCAAGAATACTCTTCTTATGCTGGACCTTTTCTGCCATCTTTTTGTAATGTTCATTTTTCAGGAATTTCAACAAGGTGCTCAAGGGAAATGCTGTATAAGTAAAACTGGGAAAACATAACGTAGATAAGGACTTGGTTCCTCTTATTTATGCTGTATGGGACTTATATATATAATTTCATCTAAAAAAAATCAATTTAGATACAGTAAATAGATCTCCCAAAAAATAGACTAGCTAAAAATCACTCAAAGAGGAAGGCTGCAACCAAATGCAAACACTGCTTCAGAAATTGCGCAGTTTCATCAGATGTTTAGTGGAGATCAGCAAGGAGGTTTATATTTCAGTAATAGAGTAGAAAATTAGCATTAGGATTAAGCTCTTTCACTCTACAGTAGAATGCATGAGACAATACAACAAGAATCTTTAGAAAAGAGAGCTATAACACATGTACATTTGCAGAAATGGCTTAACAACGTTATTTTTAAGGAGCTTCAGCAGCTGGAAGTTACAACTCAGATCTAGGGAAGATCTGTGGACAAAATGTAGAAATTTGCTGAATAATGATTAATTATCCATCGAGACTATCCTGATCACATACAATTCGAATTTATATGCAACACATAATCTCTTCCACTCAGATCATCACACATGCGGAAATAAAACAAGCGATAGCACATCAAATCATCATACACATTAACACAGTATGTATGGGGAAAGCTTATAGCTGAAAACCCCGCAGCTATTGTGTATATTATAATGGAGAAAACATGTAACAATCTCAGTACAATACTCCTCACAAGTACTCAGTACTTTCTCATGAAGTTACACACAAACTAGCTTGGTTTTGAACAGGTTACTGGTTCAAAACTCACCACTAATTGTTGAAATTTGGTACCGGAGGACAGGTGGTTCCCTAAGGCTTTGATCTTTGGCCTAGGGAAAAGTGTCCAAAAGAATTTAATTTTTCTCCTAAAGTGACTTTATAAAGTTATAAAGTCAAATCTAATTTAAAAGTGATTTTAAGTGATAAAGTTACTAAAGTGACTTTATAAAGTTATAAAGTCAAATCTAATTTAAAAGTGACTTTAAGTGATAAAGTTACTAAGGTCTAATTTTAAAGTGACTTTAATAAAGTCAATATAAAATTAGAAAGGAAAAAGTGACTTTCGAAATAAAAGACTAAGTGGGTCTTTATTAAAGTGGGGTGAATTAAAAAATAGAAAGTGAGATTTAAATGAGCATTTAATCTCAGCCCTAGATCTCAATCTATTTCAGCCATTGGATTTAGGGATTCCCAAAAGTCACTTAGGGTTAGGTTAAAGGAGGAAAATGAGGGAAAAGGTCATTCATTCTTTCATGAGAAGATTGAGAGAAGGAGAGCAAGAGAGACTGGGAGATTTGCAGGCGATGAAGTGAAGGAGCGGTGACTTGGAAATTTCAGGAGGCAACATTTCGACAAGACATTTCGGCGGACAAGTGCGTGATTGCTTGACAGCGAGCTGATTTGCACGGTTCCTGAGAGGCGTACGGCGAACCGTACAACGGTATTTGGCACAATCGGGCGGTGGTGGTTGTGCAAATGCAATGATTTTGCTACGTTTTGGCACGGTACAATTAAATCTGGTGACATTGTGAGTTGTTTGCTTCTGTTCAAGGTGTGAGGTAAAATACCAGTGCATTTGTGCATATTTAAACGCAGTACGAAATCCGTACCCGCATTTATTCATGGCTACTAATTTTCTTCGTTTGCACGTTTTCCGAGGCGGTGGTTAAGCACGGAAAAAGAGATAAGTTGTAAAAATCTGTTTGCTGATTATTTATTTTGCTGAATATTTCTATCACTGTAAAAAGCATTTTTCCAGAAATAAGAAGGAGCTTTCGAACTGGTTTTCCCCAAGAGTTGTAGGGGGTTTTTCCAGGGTCACCTTGACCAAAAATTACTGAGTTATGATGTGTTGAATGACTGTTTGTTACTGCTGTTATTTTATTTCTGCATTTTCAGCATTCTAAAAAATTTCCAGAATTTGTGTTTTCAGCAAATTTATTTTCCAGTTTATTAAATGTATGGATATGGGAAAGGGCATTTAATTATTTTGGAGTAATAAGGTGAAAACTGAAAACCGGGGTGGGAAACAGAATTTTCTACACTAATTTCCTTTCCTCTATTGCACAATCATGGCCTGTCTAAATAGAGATCCAAGGTTCGAATCTCCTTGGCTTGACAGCGCAATCATCATGGGCAATTCCTCCAAGTGTGGTGCAAATCTCATGCACAACTGATGTTGCCACTAATAGCTAACTCAACCCTTTCATCTACCTCTTTCACTGGTCTCCACTGAACTGTCCATGCACTGTAGTGAACTGATGTGTTCTTGAGTTGAATAATGATTTACTAATTAATGAATTAAATAATATTTAATTCACTCCACTCATTACTAGTTGATTATCTAGTTAAACTAATCTCAACTAGTTCAACTAAGTTAAACCGAACACAACTCCACTAGCTGTCCCATTAACTCCACCAAACTTCTGCCACTGAAGTCCTAACTGAAGTCAACCATGCATGAGCTCACCAAACCCCTAGGAATAGCGTAATTCCTCTGTCATATGCATGAGCCACTTCCAAGGCTTGAACTGAAGTGCTCCAAGAGAGTAAACTGAAGTTTAGAGTCCAAATATTATTAAGGGTAAATAATATTTGACTTCCCTATTTTTAGGATAGGCAGTCTAAAAATAGACTTCGACCTAAATTTCTAAAAATAGAGGTCCATATATTT
Source organism: Pinus albicaulis (assembly GCA_034641835.2). Lineage (NCBI taxonomy): Eukaryota > Viridiplantae > Streptophyta > Pinopsida > Pinales > Pinaceae > Pinus > Pinus albicaulis. The sequence goes on from CM076579.1 coordinate 1,313,234,172, forward strand.
TTACCAACATGACCAATACTCCAAGAATAACATACTGCAACCCTTGGACCATGCTCCATATGTCTAAAAATAGACATAGTCTAAAAATAGATTTTGCGCCAGAATTTTCCTGCGGGCCCACTTAGTGAAGGCGACTTCATTTCACTAAGCTCCATCATCTTGCTGCATTCTCAACACTCCCTCTCAGCAAAATATGGATTATCTGCAACCCCTATCCTGCCTCTGTGGAATTCGAACTTGCTCCTGGTGAGCGCCTTCGTCAGGATGTCGGCATCCTGATCCTCCATGGGAACATATGAAAGCATCATGATTCTCCGCTGAACACAATCTTTGATATGATGGTACCTAATGTCGATGTGTTTGGACCTATCATGAAATACTGGATTAGCCGAGAGTTTAATGCAACTCTGGTTATCACAGTAGATCACTATAGGCTCCAAATGCAACCTGAACAAACCTGCGAGGATCTTCCTCATCCAAATAGCCTCGCATGCAGCCAAACTTGCTGCCATGTACTCAGCCTCTGCTGAACTGAGTGCCACGGATCTCTGCTTCCTGCTGTACCAGGAAACTGCTGTCGACCCAATGCTGAAAACTCCTCCAGAAGTGCTCTTCCGGTCCGTTGGACTCCCTGCCCAATCTGCATCAGTGAAGCCAGAAAGCTTCGCTCCATCCTCCTGTCTGTACCATAGACCATATCCTGATGTGCCTCTGATATAGTGCAATACATGCTTGCCTGCCTTCCAAAAGAGCTTGGTAGGCTTAACCATAGCTTGCGAAAGCTGGTTAACTGCATAGCATATATCGGGTCATGTATTGACCAGATACATAAGCGACCCCACCAACTGTCGATAGACAGTGGCATCCACTACCTCAGCTGAAGTAGCATCCTCCTTCCTCCAACCACTAGGAAGAGGAGTGTCAACAGGCTTGCAGCCTTGCATGTTGAACCTCTCCAGAATCTCCCGGGCATACTTGCCCTGAGAAACAAATAGTCCTCCACTGCGCTGCCAAATCTCCAATCCAGGAAATAATGAAGGATGCCCAAGTCCTTCATCTCAAACTCTCGTGCAAGATCCTCCTTGCATGAAAGTATCAACTGCTCATCGCCAGTCAAAATCAGATCATCTACATACAGTACGATGATCAACAACTTCCCCTCCACCACAATCTGGTACAGGTTGGGATCCGCCTCACTCTTGGAGAATCCAAGCCCGGTGAAGTAGCTGTCTATCCGAGTGTACCAGAAAGCACGGGGTGTGACCGTCTGATGCTCTCTTGGTCGGCACATGCGACTCATGCTTTGAAGATCTCGAAACCTTGAAATTGCTCTATGTGCCACCTCCTCTCCCGTGACTCCATTGAGGAAACGCGATCTTCCATCATCCCAGTGGATGTGCCACCCCCATCTCTTGTTTGAGAGAGCAAGGATAAATCCGTGTGGAAGAGTACCTTGCGACGGAGTGCAAGGTCTCCTCATAATCGATCCCCTCGATGCGCGAGAAAGCCACAAGCGACAAATCTTGCCTAAAACTTCTCCCACACTCCACGTAAGCCACTTTGCTTCACTTTTGTAGATCCATGTGGACCCACCGCTGATTTCCCCACCGGTCTTGGGACAATCTCCCATGCACTGTTCCTGACGATCGAATCATATTCTTCGATCATGGCATCAACCCATGCAGGTTCCTCCACAGCTTCCTCAAAAGAGGATGGCTCCGTCACAACACATTGACTCACCAGAGCCATGTATCCAGTGTACCGATCCGGTGTTGCCTGCGCGCACGCGGCCCATGTGTGAAAGTGGTCCACCAGCCTTCTCTGCATCTCGAACGATCGCTAGAAACCGCAGTGCGCATGCCGCCCTCTAATAGTTGAGCGGCACACGCATGGGTGGTTTCATCCACCTCCCGAACTTCCTCTTGTGCAGTCCACATCCGGAAGCTCCTCCTTGGGAATCGAAGCTCCTCATGCACATGCAAAGTGTAGCTCCTCTCAGCGAACAACGCGGCTTTCTCCTCTGAAATTTTATATATCCGTGTTTGTGATGTGTTGTTGCATGTCTGACAAATACACCCGGTAGTTGTGAGGTGTATCAGTGTACCCCACAAATATTCCAACCTCAGCAGTTGGATCCGGCTTCCTTCTCGCATCCTTCGTCACATGCATGTAGACAGGAGAACCAAAAATCTGCAAATGGGAAATATCAGGCCTCTTGCCAGAATAAGCCTCCTCCGGTGTACTCATGCCAAGAACCTTGTGAGGACAACGGTTCTGCACATACACTGCTGTATTGCATGCCTCGGCCCACAAGTGAAGGGGGAGGCCCTGATCATGCAACATCGCCCGTGCAGCACCCATGATCGTTCTATTCTTCCGCTCAACCACCCCGTTCTGCTGTGGGTTATGGGGTGCGATGAGCTCTCTCCGAATCCCTTCTGCGCTGCAGAACTCCTTGAATTCAGCCGAGATGAATTCACCACCGTTATCACTCCTTAGAGCAATCACCTTCTTCCCGGACTCCTTCTCGACCAGTGCTTTAAACTCACAGAACTTCGCGAATGTATCGCTCTTCTTCTGCATGAAGAAGATCCAGCACTTTCGAGAGAAATCATCAACAAAGATCACATAATACTTGTGCTTTGCCGTCGAAGCAACTGAGAAAGGACCACACACGTCTGTGTGAACTCTCTCAAGGATCGTCGTGGCGCGACTATCCTTCTCGTGAAAGGTGGCTTTCACATACTTCCCCAAGGTACACCCCTTGCACTGATCTGACTGCGCAAGAGTGCCCTTAGGAAACCCAGTAGAAATCTGCTGCAGGATCTTCAAAGCTCCATGGTGAAGGTGGCCCAATCTCCTGTGCCACAGTTCGCCCTCATCATCCCGGCTCACCACTTCTCCCGCCTTGCATGCCATTGCTGCGCAGCCATCTACCTGCAACTGATAAAGGTTCTTGGTTCGAACCCCTATCTTCCGAGTCTCTCCAGTAGTCTTACTGCGCAGGAAGGCTTTTCCTTCGCTGAAGACCACATCATACCCCTTATCTTCCAACATCGCCACAGAGATCAAGTTATTCTTCAATCCAGGTACATGCATGACATCCTTCAATACAAAGGGTTTACCAGACTCCCTCTGAAAGGATATGGTACCGATACCAGTCGCACTGTATCTACCATCATCGCCCATCTCGATGTGCACACCCAGATCTTTGTCCTCCAGATCTGAGAACAAATCCCGATCTCCCGTCATATGAAATGACGCACCATTGTCCAAGAACCACACCGATCCCATCACACTTGAAACCAAGCATGCGATCAGTGAAAATTCAAGCTCGAACTGCGAAGCCAAAGCTTCTCCATCTGCAAATCTTCCCGCTTGCTTGTTTTTCTTCTTCTTCGGACAATTGGTAGCATAATGTCCGTGATCATGGCAGTGAAAACACTTCACTTTCACCATATCCTACTTCTTGCCCTTTGCACCGGAATGAGAAGTTTTCTTACCCTTCCCCTTCTTTGCTTTGGCAACCAAAGTGAAATTTTCTTCATCAGCTCCCTTTGATGAAGATCCATCCCGAGTAGTCCTCCTTATCTCCTCCTGCATGAGATCCGCCCAAAGGCGCTCCCATCCCGGCAGCTTCTCCCGACCATTGAAACTATCTTGATATGAGTGCCAAGCCTTCGGAAGACCAAGGAGAGCCAGGTTGACCATGTCCTCATCTTCGACAGTCACCCCCACACTTCCCAGCTCATCTCTGCATTGAGTGAACTTCGTGAGGTATTTGGCGATATTGTCGCCTTTCTCCATCTTGATGTTCCTGAGCTTATCTTTGAGCGCCAGCTTCCTTTAGTCGCTCTTACTCTGGAATAGATCCATCAAAGCTTTCCACATGAAATATGGAGAAGCCTTTCCATGCAGGCTGGATACAATATGATCCTTGACGCCCTCCAACAGGATCCTTCGACATTTCGCCATCTTCTTTTGCCATGCTTCGACTTCAACAGGATCAATGGGATTTTGGACATCCGTATCTATGAACTCCTTCATACCATTATCTTCTAATACTGCCTCCATGCGATCCTTCCATGCAACATAATTCGAACTGCCTTCAAGAGCATATTCGAGTCGCAAACCGTTGAAAGACATTTTCAACACCAGCACCAAGAAAACAAAACTGCTGCAAAATTCGAATTCCACCTCAAAGCTCAACCGCTCTAGATCTGTGAGAACAAATTATTTCTAGCACAGAGATTGACTGCAAGGGGCATTTACTGGATATATCACCTTTCAAAAGAAAGGATGGATCCAGAGGCTACCTGGCCCGCATGCAGACTCTGTCTACCGAAATAAGTTTGTAATCACTGTGATGATCAATCTATGCTTCAATAGCTCCGATACCATGTAGAAATTTGCTGAATAATGATTAATTATCCACCGAGACTATCCTGATCACATACAATTCGAATTTATATGCAACACATAATCTCTTCCACTCAGATCATCACACAAAACAAGCGATAACACATCAATTCATCATACACATTAACACGGTATGTATGGGGAAAGCTTATAGCTGAAAACCCCGCAGCTATTGTGTATATTATAATGGAGAAAACATGTAACAAAATCAGTACAATACTCCTCACAAGTACTCAGTACTTTCTCATAAAGTTACACACAAACTAGCTTGGTTTTGAACAAGTCACTGGTTCAAAACTCACCACTAATTGCCTTGCCTCTATTGCGCAATCATGGCTTGTCTAAATAGAGATCCAAGGTTTGAATCTCCTTGGCTTGACAGTGCAATCATCATGGGCAATTCCTCCAAGTGTGGTGTAAATATCATGCACAACTGATGTCGCCACTGATAGCTAACTCAACCCTTTCATCTACCTCTTTCACTGGTCTCCACTGAACTGTCCATGCACTGTAGTGAACTGATGTGTTCTTGAGTTGAATAATGAGTTACTAATTAATGAATTAAATAATATTTAATTCACTCCACTCATTACTAGTTTATTAGCTAGTTAAACTAATCTTAACTAGTTCAACTAAGTTAAACCGAACACAACTCCACTAGCTGTCTCATTAACTCCACCAAACTTCTGCCACTGAAGTCCTAACTGAATTCAACCATGCATGAGCTCACCAAACCCTTAGGAATAGCATAATTCCTTTGTCAGATGCATGAGCCACTTCCAAGGCTCGAACTGAAGTGCTCCAAGAGAGTAAACTGAAGTTTATAGTCCAAATATTATTAAGGGTAAATAATATTTGACTTCCCTATTTTAGGATAGGCAGTCTAAATATAGACTTCGACCTATAGGTCAAAAAATAGAGGTCCATCTATTTTTACCAACATGACCAATACTCCAAGAATAACATACTGCAACCCCTGGACCATGCTCCATATGTCTAAAAATAGACTTTGCACGAGAATTTTCCTGCGGGCCCACTTAGTGAAGGCGACTTCATTTCACTAAGCTCCATCATCTTGCTGCATTTTCAACACAAAACATCAGATATATTTCAGATATTGAAGCTAGATATTCTTCTCTTCAAGATCCACTTGGAATTTTGGCAAAAGCATGCATAAATAAGAGTAGATCTGAGAAAAAAGTTGCAGATATGGAAATTTCTGCAGTAAATTTTTGAATATAACATTTCATTACAATGGATCAGATCTGAACAGAACATGGATCAACAAGCTAATCCATGGATCACCAAGTGGAAGGCAAGCCCAGCACTAGAGATCTTTGATCTAAACTATGAGAAAAACACCATAAAGAAATATACACCAAAATAACACATTCTTTCAACATAAACATCGTTGTAGCTTAGATGACATAGATAATCACTGTAAAATTGAAAATCTGAAGTAAAAGAAGAAGAGACACTCTTTTAGGAGGTTAAAGAACACACTCCATGAGAAGAGGCTCCCAAAAATACACTAGATCTCTGCAGATCTAGACTCCCACTTGCTGCAGCTTGCAGAAGCAGCAAAACCCTCAATGGATCAGCATTGCTAATGAAAGTAGAGCTTGGCCTCAAGCCTGATAGTGTTTCAATTCAGCAAACACTCCTCCAAGAATCCTCAAAGGAAGAGGTGAAATCCCTGCATAGGAATTCCAAATACAATCCTCCACTAAACAACAAAGAATGGTATTTGTCTAAGCAGACAAATACTCAGAAATATGATCAATCAACAACCTTCTCTTGCTGCCCCCCTTTTCCTTTTATAAGATGAGAAAGATTTTTCAAACCCTAAACCACCTTGATGAGTTAGCCCTTTTCACATGAGAGGCTTCCTTCTAGAACTACACTATCCCTTTTGGAGATGCAATGAACCTAGACAGCGCTGTTGATTTGGTCAAGGTTGATCCAGTCTTTAGCTCAAACCTCTTTCACACCTGCAAGTGATTATTTACATGGCCCTGATTTGTCTTTGTTCACATGGGCATTGATTTATTCAGACTTTTTAGGAGTTTTAAATGTCCTCCTTTATTCATTTATTCATGAAACAGTAATTAAAACAAAATTGAATGTTCCTCTTAGCTAAGGCTAAGTGGGAACATTACACATTTCCAAACTTCTATAGAGGTAATAGGGAAAATTGAGTGGTTTTACCCCTATAAAATGCATAAGAATTCTGACATGATACCCATACAGTCTAGAAAAGCTTCCCTCATAGGTGAAGTACTTCATGCTGATCTTCATGAGTGGTGTGTACTTCTCAAGGAGGTGCCCAACAGGAAAAATCTTCTTCATGTGTTGTTGATGATGCCTTCTAACACAGGGCTAATAATTTTGAAGGGCTAGATCTTGTTTCTTAAACCATTTTTCACCATTATTGGGCATACCTGTGGCCTTAGCTAATATATAAGTTGATATAGTGAAATAAACCCCTGTAATTGTTACTTTCTCCCTTTTTAGTTGAGTGGTAAACAACTTGGTCAATCTAGCATTGCATTTGACTTTCTCAACTAGTTGACAAAAAAGAAGACACCCTATTGCTTGAAAACAATGTTTGGATAGTGGTGTAGACATCGTTTAAAGGGTGTTTAAAGCCTCATGTCTTATCACCTGACCTCCTTTTTTATAATATCTCTTCTCCTCCATTTGGTTGATTGTAAGGTGCAAAAACCCTAGTATGACAAAATAGGGGAAGGGAAAAAAGGGATAAGATCAGTGGTTTAGGGAAGGGATATGAGAGTGGAAAATTTTAGGGAGATGGGAAGGGGTATTAGGGATCTTTATGGAGTGAAATGGAGTGAAATGGGCCGGGGTATTAGGGAACTTTAGGGAGTGAAATGGATTGAAATGGTCAAGGGAAATGAGCTAGGAAATTTAAACACAACCCTAGCTAGGAAAACTTCCCAAAATGGGAGAATTTGGCTAGGGTTTAGGGTTTGGAACTTAGGAATGGGGAATGAAGGGATGTGAAGGTTGTGGGGGATGGTTTAAGGTGTGAGGAAGGTAAAAAATTCTAGGGGAAAGTGAATTTACCTTGAAAATTTTGAAAATAAGGGCTAGCTAGGAAAACACAACATAAATGTCAATGGAGACTTTACACAAAAAAAAATATTAAATTGATGTGCAAGGAGGGGTTTTAAAAGGTGTAACTTACTTGTTACCTTATTATAAACACATTAAAAACCTTCAAAAGCCTTCAAAACTTGTTTTTGTGCCACAAGGAGAGAAAGCACAACCTTGTGAAGAAAGCATAGTGTGGAGGGAAAAAAGTGCAACGTGGATGCTTTAGCACTAAATTTTTGAGTGTTTTTGTCTTTAAATTGCATAATTTTCACTTCGTGGTGGATGAGAGCTCTTCTTGGATGATTTGGATGAAAAAATGAGTTGAATTGGTCTGTTATTCTTGTATTGGTCACTTTTCTTCATGGTAGTGCGAAGGCCCACTACATGTCCTTTTCAGTTTATTATTGAAAGCTTGTAACTTTGACACTTTGTATGCAGCCTTTGGAACATGATGAATTTATTATATATCAAAATATAAATTACATTTGAAATCAAACTTTATTGAAAAAAATTACCTATTACCACTCCTCCAATTGCCGAATTTTATTCATGGAATGACAAATTTGGTGACTTTGAAACCTAATGACCTAGTGCAGACACTAAACTGAATGAAATCATGATGATGATGACTGGAATGACGATGATGACCTTTGAATGATGGTACACTCAACTGAGCGATGACAAGGACCGACATGTAAAATTTTGAAAGAAGTGGAAATAGTCCTAGACCTACTACCCAGTGACCAATTTTTTTTCTTGAAGACCTAATGAAATGACAAAAATTTGACTATGAGACCCTAAAAAAACATTATAAGATTCCATTTGATCACCGGTAACAGGTTGTATAGACTAACACTAACAAGACCAACCCTATGTTTTTTTTTAAAGAATAATACAACAAACTAGCTGGAATAAAACCATAAGCATACAACATTGGAAACTCATAAATACTAATCACTTATATCAAAAATCCATGAATTTAACTTCATTACACATAAATCTAATTTACATGTTAATTATAGGCACAATGAAGTCTTATAAAGAAAAACATTATAAATAACATAGTTATCGTTCACCTGGAGACGAGATTCAAGCTTGAATTTCGGCTACTTGAACTCCCTTGTTATCGTCTACCTCCAAGTGTGAATGTTGACATGCTTAACCTGAATGTAGTCACTCACCGTTTAATCTCCCAGCCTACTCCTTGGGTACTCTCCTTCCCCACAGACCCCCAAGTTGCAATGGGGTTGTATAATGGAGGAAATGTGCTAGCTGATAGAGGTGAGCACTCCTTGGCTTAAGAGTCCCCTCTCTAAAGTTCTCTACCTCACCAAACTCAACTATAGCTCGTAGCCACTACCGTGACATAGTCTCATCCATCCAGCCATAGGGTAAAAAAAGTCCCTTCTCCCATGGCTTGCCCCTTATTTTATAGGTGGCTTCATAGGTGACATTTTGAATTTCATGCTTAATTAATTATTTTTATTAATCCAATAGTTTGATTATTCACCTACGCGTGTCACCCTCTCACCAAGGATCTCCAAAATTAATTACTTCAATTTTAATTTTAAAATAATATTTTTCCTCACCCCAACAAGACTTCCTATTTATTCTCCTAGTTGTCTCTTGATCCCCCTTTTCTACTCCTTCAATTTTTTTTGTCACTGAAGTCAATTGGTGAGTCTCATATTTGGTCCCCTAACTACTTCCTAATTTAACTCAATCTGCCTCGTAGATTAATATTCCGATGTTGGCTCTTGCCACATGAAGGTTCTCTAAATTTCTCTAAAATTTAATTTACTAATCTTATTTTAATTCACCACCATATTATCTTACTAAAGTTTAACTATTTTAGGATTAATATTTATGCTTAACTCTATGCCCCTCTTTCCCCCTCTACCTAATTAGGGTGACTTATGTTCATTATCTACCTAATAATTTCCAACAGGGGAAGGTTAGATTTCTCAAGGTAAAATATTTTATTTCTTCCTATTCGCTCCTTACTCCAAGTTTTATTATTGATTTAATGGTCTCGGTTCTAATTTCATTTACTAGTTGATGTGAATTTGTAGGGTTTTCATATCTTTCTTATATTTATTAATTATTTTTAATAATTTCAAGGGTGCCAAGTTTTTCATGACCTTCAAGAACTTCCCTTGAAGATACAAGGGTGCAATGCCTAACAGGTTATTTGTGATGCCAAAAATGCCAAGTTGGTCGTGCCCTTCAAGAACTTCCCTTGAAGTTCCAAGTGTGCGATGACAATTTCCCTTCAAGCTTCTAGTGGCTACGGGGGGAAAAGTCTAGGTGAAATGACATATACTTCTATCATCTCGTATGTCACATTCTATAGTGATACTAATAGTGTTGGGGATCAAGGAATATGCATTGATGCACGCCCCCCAGAAAAATCCTTGTGAGCGACCCAAATTTGGGACCTGCCCCCACGACATCATGATCTTCAAGGTGAAGGTGTTTCGACCTTTCAAGGTGGGAGTGATAGCGGGTGAGATCAGGGACACTGTCCCACCACTCCCATGCCATTCCATCCAATTGTACAACCACATCACCCATATGTGAGTCATTCGACCAAACAACTAACTTGTTCCTGCAACCATTGACATATCATTAGAGTATATATATAGCAAGTTTCAAATTGGACTTATAATTTTAAAGACAAAATATTAATTTCCATGAAACTAGATGTCATCAACTCATTGCATGCGAGTGCCTCTGGTGATTTCCTGCCATACTCAATAATCATCAATAGCAAAGTTTCTCACTTTTAGTCATTATCATAATAACTTCATCAACATGACATATTCATTCACATCGTTGTTCATTGCAAACGATAACTAATGTAAGTAGCTAACATATGGGACACATCCATCATGGTTATCATAATCATAACATCAATGGGAAACATACATATCCATCAAAACAATCATATTTGTAACATCAATAGAAAACATACCTATCCATCAAAGTTATCATCATCATGATATCAATAGAGAGAATTAATATCCTTTAATGCTATCGTCATCATAATATCAATAGAGAACATGCATAACCATTAACATTAGAATCATATCAATAGAGAACATACATAACCTTTAATGTTATCATCATCGTAATGTCAATAGAGAACATGCATAACCATTAATGCTACAATCATATCAATAGAGAACACACATAACCATTAAATCCACTAATAATAGAGTCATGTGTCCGGATCCTCAAACTGAGGTCCTCAAAGAATAAAGTGTGGGTGTTAGGGATAAATAATGTTAAAATTCATATCACTGTCAGTCAACTAGATTAGGGCACTACAACAACAAACATCACTAGCTCCAATAGTGGACCATTGGAGCCACTCCTTGCTCCACAAAAGAGCGAGGTTATCTCTCTAATGCTTTGCTGGTGGAGCCAAGGTGGAAATTCCTTTGCTCATACAACGAGGGTTTATATATAACCAAGAGATGATGCTTCACCTTCCTTATGAATTTTTTACTACTATCATGACTGTTTGACTTTATATGACTTTTCAACTTACACGACTCTTCATATTCTGAATGTGTCCATTGGACTTGCACTTTACAATACATTTTGAATGAAAAATTACATGGTCCACAATAATGATGTGGCATATGAAAACTCATGAAATGAAGTGACATGACATTGTTGGCATGGACTACTTGATGATGTGGCAATGTCAAGCCACTACTGCTGATGTGTCTTGAGTGTCTTCTTTTCACCTCAACATGGTTTGGTGATAGGGGATCTTTAATGATCTCATTTCTTAGGAAAATATCAAAGACTGATGTACCTTTACTTTCTCTCGATCTTTCATATTTCATGCTCAAGTACAAAGGTGTCTCTCGACATGTTCCTCTTCCATATCCTTATTCATCATCTTTCTATGACATGATAGAGTACCTGTTCCTGCAATTCACTCATGAAAAGACTAATAATCCGAAAAACCATAGCCTAAGATGATGAATTTTTATCCATAAATTGAGTCTGGAACAAGTGAAAAACTGGGAAGGGAGGCTCAGTTACTACGTAGTTGTATATTTCAGGAAGGAAAGGGGAATCCTTGAGCCTTGAGACTACACAATGCACAATTCAGGCTGGGCTAAGGGACATGACTGCACAATTTCCAGAGCCAGTGGGAAAGGATGAAGGGATGGGCACTAGGGGAGATTATTGCACAGTTATGGGAGTCAAGGAATTTTTGGCTACTACACATTTCAAGGGCTCAGGGAATGAGATTGAGGCTTGTGGTTGTGAAGTGCGCAGTTCAAGCTGGGTTGGGAGTCATAAATGCCCAATTTCGGAGGTCAAGGTCAAGGCTTGGTCAAAGAAACTATGTAGTACAACAATCTTGGGAGGTAGGAACTTCACACCGCATAGTTCCAAGTATCAAGGTAACATCTAGAGGATTGGGAATACGAAATGCACAACTCAAGTAAGGTTGGGTGAAGCTAGGTTGCTTCGTCGGGAATTTTTTCCTGAAAAATGGCTAAGGGAATTTTTTTCTTCTGAAAAATGGCTAAGTGTGGGATCGATGAGATTAGTGTGAACGGTGATAAAAATTTGACTGTGATCACACACTTAGAATAATTCATTGACTCAATAACATAGATCATCCATGCCATCTGAACAAATATTTTTTCTTCATGTGACTGATTTAGGACAAGTTACAACAAGTGCGACACTAAGGATACGCTTTGCAATGATCGTGACGACACTTGTGCGAAAGTGCTTAAAACTTTGATAATTAGTGTGACGGATACTTAGGTGGTTAGGAAAAATAATTTACATAGAGATAAAATCTTAAAACCACTAGAACATGCCTATACATGCAATGCAACAACCAACATGAAAAAATATGAATTTTTTCCTATCTTGCCAAAAAAAGAAAAATACCTCAAGAAAACACATGGAATGGTTTTCAATGTTTGCGACGACGCATGACACTGATGAAATAATGATGTGAAAATGATAAGTTGTACTTCTCGCCGTTTCTTCCTTTGTGTGAGATATGATTTTTCTTCATATCTACCCTCCAACGGGTTGTAAATTTTATGGAGTATTCCTATGGTATTAATCTTTGATCTTCTGTTGTAATCCAATGTTCCTTCATCATCTTGTATGATGATCATATTTTCTCCTCAGCTCCTTAGGTGTCTTATAGCATGTCCTCCTTCTCTATGTATTCCTTCATCATCTTTCCATAGTGTGATATAATTTCTACATATGCAATCCACTCATGGAAAGAAGACATTAATTTGATAAACGACTGGTCTAGGATGCTGCATGACGATCCACTAACTGAGTCGGGGCAGAGTGATAGGTTAAGGGAGAGGCATAGTGACTATGCATTTGCACAACTCAGGTAGTCAGGGGTGGATATTTAGCTCTAATAATTCATAGTGTGTAGTTCAGACACGACTAGGGAGAAAAACTGTGAAGTTTTTGGGCTCAATGAGATCAGCTGCAGGTTTTTGCACTACTTGGGAAAACTACGTAATTCTAGGAGGCAGAGGAGGCCTCAGGATTGTGTAGTTTTGTAGTTTAGGGGATCATGATTGAGGCTTGCGGAATTATACTATACAATGTGTTTTCAATCCTAGAGACAGCCTTGAGTTGTGAAAGACCAGTGCCTAGGACATCTTAAACAGTAGAGAGCAGAAGTAATGTAATATGACAGGGACAACTAGCAGGACGGAGCTCTCATGCTTTCTATTCATAAACAAGGAGTTCAACTCGAATGGGACCAAAACTTTCAGAAATTGGACACGTAAGAGGCATATTGTAGAGACAAAGTGTAAAAATCTTACGCAAAGGCACCAGAAAACTTAAAGACAATTCACTATAAAGAGGGCCAGTTCAACAATGCTTAACAGAGATAAGTCATTTGCAGATGTTCACTATGTAAGAAATAATGAGAAAATATCAGTTGTCGCCTAGATAATATCCGGACACACATATCACCATGTAATGGGCTTATCTATTCAAGAATCCATTCATAATAATAGCGTATTCCAAAATAACATCGCCTTGAAGCCAATATAGCAGAAGTATGGGTGTAGTGAGAATGGAACAAAATATCATGCATGAGCCATATTTAAAGCGCTAGATTGATTCCAACATAAGTATCAACTAGGATAAGTTCACATTAAAATCAATGAGCTGCTCGCATTCCAAAACATGATACAGGAGAAACGGATGAGATAAGACAGACAATTGATCAACACATAAAGAGGAAGTTACATTCTATTAAGTATCAAAGACTAGAATCTTCCTTACAGACAAAAATTCTCTTCATTGAAACCCAACGGGCTCTGAACCTTCTTGCAAGAGTTAAAAAAAAATACATACAAAATCTTCTTACAGCATATTTTTCTGAAAAAATCTGGAACCCTTGTGTTTTCTGCTATTCTTGTTTATATAGGAACTTCTCTACATGGGCGAGAAGATATTTTGGGAAAATATCTTCATCGCATGCTAGGAGTTTGTTAGAAGTCCTTGTCCCAGTAACCAAAATCATGATGAGGGATAAAAACCTCTCATCCTTTGCTATTAAGCGCTCGGCCATTTTAAAACCAAAATTAAGTAACAATCTGAGTAAAAGTAAATTGCTGTGGTGAAATATAAATTCCACCTGAACTTAAAAAGACTAACTAAGATAAAAAAGTAAAAAGTAAAAAGGCCGCAAGGGCCGAATCATGAAATAACAATGCATCATTTGTGAGAAGGGGTCGAGGCTGTTGCTGATACTGGTGGCGGCACGTTTGCGGATGAACTAGCAATTTGGCTAACAAACTGGGCGCACGTCTGCTGACTGTCCGTGGTAGGCTCAGGCATAATTGCAAATCCTTCTACCTTGATGAAAGCCTCAGTGAGATCGCTCGGATTTGCCTCAGTAGGGACTTTATTTTTAACAAGTGAAGGAGAGCAAACTCTGGGCGTAGTGATGTGATCATGGTTTCGGCCTTGAGGCGGGTGGTTTTATCTGACAGGACATTTGTCCGGTCCCTTTCTTGCTTCAGGCATGCTTCATATTCCGGTAATGGTCGCAGCATAGAAGGGGTGGTGGAGTCCCAGCACGTCGGAAGCCCTGCTGTCGTAATCTCGGCCCAAACTGCATCAAACCGGTCCACGTTGTATATCAACTACTGCAAGGCCTTCGAAGCCACGATGCGAGCCAATTCCTTATCAATGAGTTTCTGACATTCCAAGGCCTCTTTGTGCCGGCTGACTATGCCGTGTTGCTCTGCTTCGTTAGCTCTCAGCCCTTTCAAGAATGACACATACTCTCTGGCACGTTGAGCTCTGTTGACTAAATCGAGATCCCCTTCCTGAAATCACCTTCTGAGATAGATTGCTGAAGATTTCATCTCCTCGTTGACTTGCAGGAATTCCCATTGCTCTGTTACAGCTAAAATGATCTTGGACCAAATAATATTTCTACCCTCTCTGAGAGTGAGGTTACCTTTTAGGAGTGTGTTGAGATCATTTATAGTCTTCTGCTAGTAAGCCCTCGTTTTCTTTTCCTGTTCAATTTCTTTCTGAAATGCTTCTATCCTTCTGGTATTCTCTGACAGGGATTTTTCCAAATCCGTGATCCTTTGCCTTGCAGTGGAAGCTTGTTTCTCCAGTATGTCATTTGCAGCTTTCGCTGCGTCCAGCTTTTCTGAAAGTGAACTCGTCTCACGTGGCATTGTAGCTGGCGCACAGCTGTGCGTGTCCCAAGTGTTCTGTAGCTCTGTCAACCTACTCTGAAGAGTAGCGATTGTTCCTGCCAACTTCTCCTTCTCTTCTCTTTCTTGTGACAAGGTGCTGGCCAATTCCCTTTTCTCTTTCTCTACTTGTGCCAACTCGACTGTCTGCACATGCTGGGAGGCTGGCATGTGGGCTTTGCTTTTCAGTGAGGTAACTTCCTTCTGCAATTGGTCTATTAAAAAGCCCTGCGGGTTTTTTTCCCGAGTGTATTTCCCTTTGATTTGATCCTGGAGACCGCGTATTTGATTTTCCTGGGCGCGAGTACTTGCCTGCTCATTCTTCAGGGTAGTCCTCATCTGTTCATGCTTTTTCTCGAGTTTCCTCAGTGCAATGGTAGCTCGCATTACCTCATCCTTTAGCATATCAGCTACAACCTGAAACAGGTTACACATATCAGCTGCTGGCACCTTAGTCATGTCAATTGCATGTTGGAGTACCCGGTAGCTAGTGGCGCCTGTATCAGGGTCCAAAAGGGATTCGGCCATAGACAATACCAGATGCTCAGTATCCACATTCATGGTGGCGGAAATCCTGGTGTGATACTTTTCTACATACCCCTCCAGCTCAGCTTTGTGTTTATCTCTGATTATCCTATTTTTCTTGATCCTTTCGGCTGCCACTGGTGAAGTGTAGTCCCCCATGGCCTGTGAAACCTCAGTGAAGTTGGAGGAGGTGGTGCTATCCCTCAACACTTTGATTCCGGCCTTGCTGCTGTCAAGTGGCGCATATGGTATGAACGATTCAAGTAGCTGTTCCTCTCCTATAATTTCGACTTCACTTGAGACTGTTTTCTGTTTTTTACGAGGGGGAGAACCTGTTCCTGAAGGACCGACTTCTTCTTCTTGGCCTTTGTTGATGCCTTCCTCTTCCCCTGTGGCAGATGAATCTGTCTCCATCTGCGAAACCAAAGGCCAAATTTCCATATTAGCCTTCCACTCTATAAACGGTTTCGGTTCATGTACATAAGGTGCGGACCGATTCCTCTTTCTTCTGTTTGAAATAATCTCCCGGGGATCATAGGCCCAAGTCTTCCCCTGTCTTAGGTCCATACCCTGGAATAGCTTTTCGACAATGGGAAGGGCGTGTCTTGAATTCACGACGAACGGGCCGATTTGGGTAGGAAGCCTCAGTATGTAACCTTTCTTAGCAGGGGCAAAGTGGAGCTGGTCAGCCTTGAGGGTTTGCCGAATATACTCCAGAGCATAAACTCTTCGGGCGGGAAACACCGGTAGCAGGTAAGGGGCGACCTCGGCTCCATAGACCCGAATTTCAGTATAATTATCAGAGAGATACCAGTCCCCGGTGCTCTGGATTTTACCAGCTTGCAGCCAGTTCTTCATTTCAGGAAAAACCCTAGGTGAGGGCGAACCATGAATGATGATGTAAGAAATGGACATGAAATCGTTCAGGAAACTAGAGTAACCTACCCCTTTTGGCAATTGGCGCAATGCAGAGTTCCAGTCAAAAACAGGTCGGGGCTGAGAATTGACCTCGTATACCCTATCCAAGCCCAAGCGCTCGAACCTATCAGCATGCTGATACAAGAAAAGATAGAACACCAATGAACAAAAATGAAAATGACTGGTTTCGGGAAGCTCTTGGAACTGGGTGTGGATGCTGTCAGATAAGTAACCCGGGATATCTAGGACAACCCCCTTCTGAGACATTAACCACAGAAAGAAAACACATACTTTGGAAGTTTCCCCCAACCCGCCTACACCTAACAGACCCGCAATGAGAGCGAGGATGGGTTGCAATTCCTCCGTAAACAGGTTTAATGGGAGGAGTTCCGTACCGGGAAGGGTAGTAGCCTGGCTGCTGGAAATAGAAGCAATGAAGCTTTTTTGATGCTCCCATGGCGATTTGGTAAACTGGGAAGTTAAAGCTTCTTCGCTGAAAGCAGTGTAGGTGGTGCTGGTGGGAAAACGGAGGGCTTGCTTGATGACGTCGGGTGAAAGGGAGAAAATCTGGTTTCCCTGAGCGGAGGTAAACACGCCTCGGTTTTCATCGTAGGCGTCTCTGAGCCAGTAGATGAACTCGACCACCGGGAAAAATGGGGGGGTAATCTGATGGTAAAAGCCCGACACAACCACCCGGTATTGATCCCTATTATGAACATGACGCGAAAAAATCTCAGGCCTTATACTGCTAATGGGGAAAGGGTATTGGTGATCGCAGATTCCAGCTTGCTGGTCGATGAAAGGCTCGAACCCGGGAGGGTTTCTGGTTTCTCGGACCTGGGGAGTTTCTGGTTCATTTTTCTTGGGCGTCCCCCTTCCCATGACTGACATATGAAATCTGAAAAGAGAAACGAAAGGAAAACAGAGGGAATGAAAGGGACGGAGTACCTGTACAGTAGGAAAATTTGCTTGGGAAAGCGACGTGGGGGTAGTCTGGTGATGATTGGGTAGACCTGGCACTTGTTCCCGCTTTGTATATACCGTAACTGGAAGACCTGAGACTTTTACTGTAGTAAAATACGGGAAACTGCTACCTGAGACTGGTAATTCTGAGGTGAAAACAGGTAGAGGTGAAATAAGTAGGGCAAGTGTCGTAAGGACACTAACAGTGGGGCACGCGGCATGTAGGGATTGGGCGTTGGTTGGGGAGAGGCGAACACCGCGTGCCGGGTTTAATACTGGTACAGGCCTCAGTACCAGCTTACCTACAAACTTTACCTTACCTCTCTGCCATGTAACACCATTTGATACTTTAAAACATATCATTCACAAAGCGAATTGAATACATACCCTACCAGTCGTAAGGGCCCACATTGCATTTGCCACGTCACCATACTTCGTGCTCAGGCATTGCCACCTCATTCTGGCCTTGGGTCCCCACCACGTCACGTTATCACAATTCCGCGGGGGTATGGGTCTCTTCCCTCTCTCGCTGCTCGACCCCCGCGGAAATTCCCTTGTGTGCATATTCAAAAAGAGGAAATTATTTTAATATATTTTTTCTGCGCTCTTCGTACCACATAATTGCACCTTTTATATTTCCGCTACCCCTTTATACTTTATACCTCAGCCTTCGTATGATTTCCGCTTCAAGCTTTTAGGCACGTGCCTTCTCTTACTTAGTTTCACTTCGACCAACTCTTCAAGCATTTCACCATTTGATATAATGTTCGATGCATGACTTATCACCTTTCAGTAAAATAATGACTTACTTTAAATATTGAACAACACAATGCATAGTTATTTCTTGGAAGGATAGAAAGATAGTGCAGTTCTGGAACTCGGGGGTTGGGCTTGAGCACTGAGGGAATTTTATAGAATTTGGCTAAGTGGGGATCAGTTAGACCGATGAGAAAAATGATAGGAATTGACTATGATAACACACTTATACACTTTATGACACAATAAAAATCATCCAAAATACATGAATACAAACTTCCCTTAGTGCGAAACATGCCTACATGACAAGAAAAACTCATCACTATAAATCCCGCTCCTTGAAACAAATCAAAATTGCAGTTTTCATGATAAGCGACAATTCCCATGCCAAAAGAAGACATTTGTTATATAAAGATAAAATGTGAACGACACTTGAGATATGTGAATTATGGTGAAATTAACACATGGCAAAGAAAAGATAACATGAAATCAACACTAATTAGGTTGAGTTCAGAATGAAGGTGCTAATGAAGATATAGGATTTGTAGTTTGACCAAAGGCTTTCTATCTAGAGTGAATCATATTTTTCGTTCAGACATCATTGAATTTAAGAAGTGTAAACCCAAAAAGAGAAGATGCAACAGATAATCCAAGCATTGTTCATTGTCATGATTTCCCTTTTCAAGTTTTTCCATATTTCCTTTTGGGCCAACGAAGTATTTTCATGCGAAGCTTTATTCAACACACGAAAGGAAAAAACATGACACAACAAGAATGTGAAACCAAAGCACAAACAAAAGAAGATAAACCAAACATGATGCATGACAAAAGTAAGAAACGCCAGGAAAGGCTAGAAGAGTAAGTGCATAATGAGCATGGGATGAGTGCAAGAGAGGGAAAATTGGGATGCAACTAATCCTACTCCTATTGTAACAAATATAAGGTTAGGGTCATGTATAATGAAATTTCTAGTGAAACCATAGTAGTTGTTCCTGAACCGCATCCACAAATATACGAACAGTTAAAACATATATAAATTAATGTGCAAGAGAAAAGATGAGAGCTTGAATAATTTTCTCAAAAAAGGAAGGTCTTGTCTTTGGGTGGAAAGATGTGTCACAACCACTACTTTCATCCAATTAACATTATTACCTTTTCTATGAATGCCATATTTCAATAAACCTTGGGAGCTTCTCGTGCATGTGTCTCTGTCAACACCAAACTCCTTAGCAAGCGTGAGGGAGGATTGAAAC
Source organism: Pinus albicaulis (assembly GCA_034641835.2). Classification (NCBI taxonomy): domain Eukaryota; kingdom Viridiplantae; phylum Streptophyta; class Pinopsida; order Pinales; family Pinaceae; genus Pinus; species Pinus albicaulis. Next base: position 1,313,253,868 of record CM076579.1, read on the forward strand.
TTGTTATTTGTGACAAATATTTTCATGTAATACTATTCCGAACATTTAACGATTGGATCACAAAATTCATGATGATCCTCTTGGAAAACCAGGAATCCTTGAAAGGATGAATTTTCAATTAGAGGAAGAAAATTACGATGGGAATCTTGTGAGGGAAAATAGATCTGATCATATTCAACTATCATGTCAAGATAGAGAGGACCTGACATAACCATCAGGAAGGCTGAAGGACCTCAACTTCATGAGAAAAATCAGAATAGTGAGATTTTGAAAGATGAAGATCAAGGGATGTAAAATAACTGTCATTGGATGTGGTGATGAGAAAATGATAAAACGAATGAAATCCATGAAGGAGAGAATAATGACCAAATGAGCTAGTTAAGGCACTATATTCTCAGTTTGTAATAAATGAAGATATATCATTTTGAACAGTTCTGCGAATGCTCTAAACAATCGAACCAACTTCCTCGCAAGCCAAAAGTGACAAACCATTTTCCTGGAATTGGTGACAAAATGTGTAAGCATCGTAATTATCAAAAGAGTTTAAAAGGGATTCCAACATAAAAAATACAATATACTCGTCAGGACATGGTGAATGGAGAAGAACTTGATTCGTGTGATAAATTGTGCATTCATTATCACTTAAGAGGATTTTTGGTGTGATGAAAGGAAATATTTTCAATATAACATTCGTAAGAAGTGTTATATCATCATTTCCATATCTGTATACTTGATGCTCTGAGTCATGGAATTGGGCAGCCCTTTCCCTTCAGACTTGGTCCTTTACCTAAAAAAAATTATTTTGAATTCCATACGCAAATCTTCCCTCTCAAAAGCGCGTGCACACACGGGTCCAGTTATACCCAACCCGTGTATATAATTTGAAATATGAAAAAATATAAAATTCCATATTTCTTGGGTGAGGTTTATAGGTTACATAGGAAGCCTACCTACAAAATCTCGTGGCCTAATTGCATCCCAACTAAACCAACTATTTTGGGGTGGTATAAATACACCTCATGGGAAGGCCTTAAGAGAAGAGAGAGATAGGTATTGATATTATAGCCGTTTAGTCCCTGATCAAGTCTAATTTATCCCGATACCTCCTACACTTCGCAGATTATGGAAACCCTTGTTTCCCTCATGGAGATGTTCATTCCTCTTATATGAAATCCATGTGTATGCTTTTGGAAGGATATTGTTGAGGCTTCGGTTGGATGGATCCGGAGGACGGTTTTTCTTGGAGTTGTGGATGAATTAGGTGGTATTTCTCCACATATATTTACATTCATAAAAAAAGAAGCTCTGTCCCGTTCCCGATGTTCGTGATCTTATTTCTTTATATATGTTATAATCCTATTATGAATGATTTCATGTTAATTTTCTTATAAGATTATATGATCTAACGCTAACATCTTGAACATGCTTTCAGTTATTACTAGTATATGTGCTTTTCTTGAGTGAGTTGAAGGTTTTGGAGCACTAGGAGAAGCAAAGGGTTTTAACCCTGCAGGATCACCTTCAAACATAGGACCTACGGGTATTGCCTCTTCTTCCCATTTCACTAGTTTAAGCATTAGGATTGTAAATTTGCTTTCTTCTTGTTGCTGTATGCTTCTTGTTGTTGTATGTTTCTTTCTCCACTGGGATCCTCAACCCAAACCATAGCATACTCCATCCCATAACAGAATTGAATTCACTGGGATTACATCTGTGTAATTCCTATTTTGGGTTGTTTCTCTCTGGATCTGGGTTTTCTCTTTGGTTTGATCACTTTTCTAGTTTCATTGGTTCATTATCCATCCAGGAAAGAGTTATGATATTCTAGATTAGACTTGGATTTTTAATTTTTCTTTACTACCCTTTTTATATGCGCTTTCTAGTTTACACAGTCGCGTATACACATGTTTTGGTCCAAAGAAGCACACATATACACGTATTTCCTTGTACACGGTTGCGTATATACACAAATTGATCATTGTGAAGCCGCGTATTGCTAGTTTTAAATGAAATTTTTATATTTTGAGTTTAGTAAAGTATTTTTCCTATTTTTGGTTACTTTTGTTTAATTATTGACGTTTTTGGAAAGTGTTGCTTTCTTCAATTTATCGATTTCCTCTCTTTCTTGATGAAAAACCTAGTCAACCTAGGGTTTTCCCTTTTTGTGAAGTTTTAGTTTTGTGTTTGGAACTAGGGCTTCTTCCTAAAGTTCTTGGTTGTTCTAAGTATTCAGGATAGTGAGTGAGTGTTTATTTTCTCATGCTTAGCCTTCTTATTGCTTCACTTTTGCTTCTCTTTCGTTGGCTTTCTTGTTTTTTCTTGGTTTTATGAGAAATATGCTTCTGGAAATATTGAAGAGTCTTCTTGTTTTTTCTTGGAGTTTCTTTGTTTACTGGATTTCTATGCTGCTGATCATGTAATTTTTTTTAGTGGGTAACCTCTTTTCGCTTATTAAGTATTGTCATGAAAATGATGTTGATGGCTTAAGGAATTTGAGGCCTTTTTTTTTTTTTCTCAATTTGGTGATCTTGAGTTTTTGGGTCGTTTTTGCTTTGTCAAAGAATTTCTTGCTTCCTTAAAAAGAGAAAGACACAAAAAACATCTTTGTTTGCCTTTTATTTTTCTTTCAGTTTTGTTTTAAGGCTTCTTTGTCACTTTTGAGCAAGTGCAAATTTTGTCATTTGGTTGAGTTTTCTTGGTTTTGGGAGAAGTTCTTGGTTGAAATTTCCCCTTTTTGTATCAAGTTTTTGGCATCTTTGTTGGGAGAAGTTCTTGTTTTAATTTTTCCTTTCTTTGTGTCAAGTTTCAGACCTCTTTATTGGGAAACACACTTTCTTGTACTTTATAGTAATCCTCTAATCTTGCATTAAACATTGGTAGTTTGCATTAGAGTAGTTTCATTGTAATAATTTTTAGTCTTTTCTAGATTTTGAGTGTGTGAGCATGTATTTTGAAAAAGAAAAGAAAAGAATTTATTTTCCTTAGTTTGTTTATATTTCCCTTTGTAGAAGTATTTTTTCATCGAAGCAAAAAGTTGCATTTTGCATGTAGCCAGGTTTCTATTGAGTTCTTCTTGCGTTCATAACACCATGAGTTGCACCTCTATTTCACCCCTGACTTGAAAGAAAAACCTTTAAAATCAAGCGATAAAATATAAAATGAATTAGAATATTTTTTGATTTGTCATTAAATACATCAACTAGTCTAGGTCATGAAGGCCTTGGAATAGGTGTGTGGAGAGTGAACTCTCCAAGGCCACTCTAAATTTAAACTTAGAAGTTGATTAAAAGAGTGAAACATAATGTCATTAAGCTATCTGGGAAATCTCTCCTAAAAAGGGTGTCAAGCTCGAGGGCAAGTGAAAGCAGGGAAGAGAGATACCCCCTCTCTTACTTGTCGGATCCTGACCAAAGATTGTTCCACCTGGTTGCAGATACAGACTGGTGACCTTAGTTGCCGTTCCTAGGTATCACATAGGTGACTGCGGGGGGAATACCAGTGGTACCTGAGCTAGACGTTGCGTCACGTTCATTAGTACTTCTGGAGGGTGCCCTTGCGAAGCTTAGGTACTTGTACCAACAAAGAATTTTGTTTGGAGGTCAGCGTAACTGCTTCTGTTACCTTCACTAGTAGGCCTAGGGCATAATTACCCCAGAATATTTTCAGGAGGTCCTTATTTATTCGCTTTCTTATATTTTTGTGTCTGGTCCTAATCACTTGGAGTGGAAATACTTGAGAGCTGCTTGATTGGATGAATATTTAGGGACATTTTTAGAGAGTGCTCTTTTATCCTATACTGCCACAAATTTATAATTTTTTGAGTCTATATAAGTTATCTTAACAATTAAAAGTGGTTGATCGATCAATTCGTCGATCTAGGAGGCTTCGTGGGATTCCTTCTTCAAGTGTCGAGCGTTCTCGTAGAAGGTGTAGGAGAAATTCTGCTGGTGATTTTCAGTCAATAGCAGTGAACACAACAGAGAGTGATCCTCCACTTGAGGCTATAATTTTAGAGGGTGATCCTAGTGTTAGTCATGCTTTAGGGAGGAGTACTCCACTCCTTTCTAGGGTTCTTTTTTCGTTGGAATAAGTTTAGGTCCAAGAGATTTCTGAACCTCCAGTTATGCCTTCTTTACCTCTTCCTTTTGATTTTCTGGGTGTTATATTATAAGTTGGGACCTAAATCATAGGCTGACAAGCCCTTTTATTTCTCCTCTTATTTCGATGACCACTGTCGGGAACACAATTTTGACTATGAGTACTTCTAGTGTGCATGATTCTCTTTTAGTAGGAGGAGTTACAATTCTATATCAACTATCACTACTAGTAATGCAATATTTTGCTCTACCTGCATTCCATATTCGAGTGGGGGTACCCAAGATTTTGCTTCCCACACTGGTTCATTTTAATTTGGGATTCCTTCTAGTGCAATTCCCTCAGTTCCTTTCACCACTGCATCTGCTGTCTCCACACCTATGTCTTCTATGGCTAGTAGTTCAACCTCTTTTCAGGGTTTTCCCTTTGGAAGCAGTGTTATCCCTCATTCTAACCATTCCTTAGTTTCTTTTCCTTTCTCCGCGTAAGGTCAAGGTTTCAATCCTTTTCAAGGAGGTCAAGGTTTCAATAATTTTCAAGGCTGGAGCCCTGCTTTTGTTGGTTTAGGAACTGGGAATTAGTTCATGTGTTGTCAATCGGGGAGCATGTCTTTTTCCTCCAGAGGAACATCTCAGGTTTTTTCTCCCTTCGCTAATGCATGTAACCCTCACCAAGGTCTCTTATCTCCTTTTAATACTTATATTAGGGAAAAAATTCCTGTTTATGGTAACCCTTTGAGAGGAGGAGGTCCTACTCCAAATTTCTCTAGACCACAAATTTTTTTTTTATGGTTTAGTATCTTCTATGAAAAATCCTTGGCAGCCTGGTGGCTAAACAAATCTAGGTTATTCTTTTCAAAATGTTTGGAATCAATCTCATGCTGGATGGAATCATCAAGGTCCTCTGCGCTTACCATTCTTGATAACCCTAAATTTTCCAGATCTTTCGAAATTTACTTCAATCCAGTTCGATATAGCCCGGCTTGGCCTTCGGTTCCTACCAAGCTTCCATCGGACATTCCAAATTTCAAAGGGAAGATACTGGTGAGGATCCAACTGACCATGTAATAACTTTCCACTTATGGTTCTCATCTAACTCCCTTATTGATGATTCAATTAGGTTGAGATTGTTTCAACGCACCTTTACTGGAAATGCAACCAAATGGTACATAGAGCTTACTAGGAACACCTTTTCTTCGTTTGGCGAATTGACTACTATGTTCTTGAATCATTTTTAGTTGCCCGTTCGGTATGACGCTGGAACTGAGCTATTGGAAAACTTCTAGAAAGATAAGGAAACTCACATTTCTGACCATATTTAGGAATGGAGAAGAAGGAAGAGGCTCATTAAAACCTATATTCCTCATGAATTCCTTCTGGAATGGTTCTTAAAATATTTACAGCTAGAAATATCAAAGGATGTATCACTTTCTAAGGTATTTATTGAAGAGAAGGCTATATTTATAGCCCAACAATTAGAACTTATCTCTTCTCAGTTTGAGATTCTTAATAAGAATTTTCCTGATACTCCTCGATCCAAGATAGATTTAGCCAAGCCGAAGCTAGGTCTCCATGCCGACAGGCTAGTTGGTTCGATTGATAACAATACAAATAACCTCTTAAATAAATTACAACAATTGTATTTACAACATTATTCTTCCATTTAGGTTTCACAGTCAGTGTCTGTGCCTTCCCAACTATTAATGATTAATGTTGTCCAATCCTCTAACCCCAAATGAAATCAATAATCCGATGGGAAGAAGAAAGGACGTAATAAGGAAAAGGATAAGGAAGGGAAGGATAATGAAATAAAACCCAACAATAATTTTGGGGAGGGTAAGAGAGAGTAAAAAAATAAAGTTAAGTTTCCTTGCAAATTGTGCACTAGAGACCATATCACTCATATTTTCCTAAGATTTAGGATGCTCATCACTTTTTGGCTCAGTAGGGTTATTCTAGTTCCAAGGCTGTCCTGACTAACCCTTTTCCCCAAGGGCAGACAATTATTTCTAGCGCGAATGCGAATACCGGATCTGCCATAGGGGGCAACTAGGAGGGGGAAAATCCATCAAATGTATACATGATGAGTCCTCATGTTGATGTTGCAACGAGGTCATGCAATTATGGTGAATCTAAATCTTCTAAGGCTAAGGCCGCTCCTGATATTTTTGAGCCACTCCATATAGAGAGGCTCGCAGTTGAGCCTATACCTCTCATCTCAAAAGGTTTTGCTAAAATTTGCGATAATTAACCATAATGCCAAGGTAGCTCATAACTACTCCATTGTAGAAGATTTGGCTCAGAGTCCTTGTGCTATATCTACGTTGGAGGTACTCTAGTCGTGCCTAGCACAAAGGAGTGTGTTTCTCACTGTGATTGGGGTGGTAGATCCAAAAAACTCTCTTATGATTAAATTTGACATGTCAAATCTTAAGAAGAGACTTCCTCGTCATATGACTTTTCAAATTAAATCTATGTATCGAAAGATCAATATTTTTCAAACTGTAGTTGATGAAGGAGATTCCACATGTGTCATGTCTATTTCATGTTGGAAATCTATTGGATCTCGAACCCAATGTCCAACATCCTCAAGCCATTCCTTCACCTACTCTCTTGACTACATTTGATGGTCATTCTCACAGGCCACATGGCATTGTTCCTGCCTTGCCCATCTGTATTGGGGGAAAGATAGTCAATATCGAAGTAGAAATAGTCGATGCTAATTTGGACTATAACCTTCTATTGGGACGAAATTGGATTTATGAGATGGATTCCATTGTATCATCATTATTCTGCATCCTATGTTTTCCCCATGAAGGGAGAATCATTACTATTCATCAGATGGATTATTCTATGATAGATTCCAATGCATCCTCTGATTCTACTGTTCCCTTGGTGAAGAATTCCAATTAACCTATTGAGAATATAGGAGTCAGTATGTATTCCTTGTTGATGGGTACCTTTGATCTTCTGCCTCCTGTTGTTCATATAAATGCTATTTCATCTTCCAAGGTTCCTTCCCGAAGAGAGTTATTTCGAACTCATTATTTTTTGGATTGTTGGCCCTTACCCTCTTATATGACCACATTATATGAAGGGAAAGTGGGTGGAATGGCATATCATATGTCTGCAACTAAAATTTCTTATCAATTTATTGTTAACACTGCATATTTTGATCTGGTTCCTCTTTCATCAGAGGACTTGGATGGAAATGTGGCTCCATCTTGGACCCTTAACTCGACTTCTTCTTTGGACTACCTTGATACTGTTTTACCATCCGAGGAGGCAATCCTAGAAGAAATGATGTGTGTGGAAAGACCGTGGGATGGTTTGCATCATCGTTCATATTTTCTCCCAGACTGGCATGAAGTTGAGTCAAGTTTGTCTAGCCCTCCGTCAACTTGTCATGTTCACCCAGTTCTAAACCCTTTTGCTCTGCACATATTTTTGTCGAAGGTAATATGTCTATCATTTCAGAAACTATTCCGATGAACATTTATAGGGATCCTAATGTAATAGAAAATGTTTTCATCAGAGTTGAGGGTTCCCCTATATATATATATATATATATATATATCGATATTTTTAAATAATTCTGTGATGTGTTCATTTGGTCTTATGAGGAAATGTCTGGAATTGATCCATAAATTGTCCAACATGAGATCAAGACTTATGAGAACACTAAGCCTATAAGGAAAAAGCTTCGGTCGGTAAACCCTAGGAAAGTTGCAGCTACGAAAGCTGAGGTTTTGAAGTTGCTTAAGGTGGGTTTTATATACCTTGTTCCTTTGAATGAGTGGGTTTCAAATCCAGTCCCAGTTGACAAGAAACAAGGAACGATCCCTGTGTGCATAGACTTCAGAGATTTGAATAAGGCTTGTCCTAAAGATAATTACCCCACACCCTCTATTGATCAAATTATCGATGAATGTGTGGGGAATGAGATTTTATCCTTCATGGATGGTTACTCGAGTTATAATAAAATTACTATATATCCTAAAGATCAACATAAGAAAACTTTTATTTTCCCATGGGGTAAATTTGCATATAAAAAGATGCCTTTTGGTCTTAAAAATGCTGGAGCAACTTTCCAGCGGGCCATCTATTATGATTTCCACGATATGAAGCATATCATCGAAGCTTATTTGGATGACTTAGTTGCTCGTTCTCGAAAGAGAATTGATCATCCTCATCATCTTCGATTTATTTTCGAGAGATTTCATTATTATAAAATCTGGTTGAATCCGAATAAGTGCGTTTTCACAGTCACATCCTGTCGGTTATAGGGGTTCATAGTGTCTACTAGAGGAATTCATATAGATCCTGATGTACAGGAGCACTGTTCTTGTGCAAACTCAATTTAAAATCTTTAAACCACAATTAAAACTCAATTAGGCCCTTTAAAACTATATTGCATTGTTCCAGAAAATATCGCAACTTCCCTATTTTAACTAGATCGCAGATCGCATAAATTAGCAAACTTCGTTGATTGCACATAGCATATATCACAATGTTTTTGATTTTTGTGATTTCGCAAATTACTATGAAAAAATTGTCGCATATCGCAAGATTTACGATATCGTAACTTCGCATATCGGGTATCGCTACTTACAACATATAACTTGCGATAACTTAACAACAAACAGATAAATTTCCGATAGCGATGTGGCGAAATATGATATCGATGCGATGCGATATTTCAAAATTTTTAACAATATTTGCGATGCGATATATGACTTAAGTTTGGGGATTTACGATGCAAACATAAAAACTTGGTTTTCGACCGAAATCACAACACACAAGTTTGCGATAAAAACACATATTTTTTTCGTAATTTATTTTAAGTCTTGGAACTTGAAATATCACATGGCTTATGTCTTTAAATAGGTTTATTTCAGATCTCTGAGGCAAAGACAATAAATTATAAATACATAGAAGGGTTAATACCCATATTTTTTAACTCCTTCCGTAAGTGATCCTTAGCAGTTTTGAATGAATTCACACATAGAGGAATAATAACTTGCACATCCCCGCTTCAAATCAATTACTCAGAAAGTAAAAAACATAGAGTTATTTACCCTTTTCGGCTTGATTACATTCAATTTGCGCTCTCTATGTCTCTCACTCTATCCTTCCTCTCGCTCTATCCTCCATATTCAGATTCTCTGTTTTATAAAAATAAACGCAATTTTTCCTTCCTCCATACTAAATGCACTCACTATATTTATCAACTAACAAATAAAAATCCCTATTCCATGGTTCGATGCATTTTATTCTAACAGACTTATCACTTTCTCCTAATTTAGAATTGCACTAACTATTACAATAAATAAAATTAAAGTAAATTATTACATAAATGAAATAAAAGTGATTTCGAGAGATCCAACCCTCTCTACTAAAAGATAATTTGACCACACAGGTCGGTGAAATTCATCTCATGTGATGCTTCTGCATCAGACTCTCGGGGATGAAAAGAATCATCCATTAAACTTTCGGGATTTATTCCATACTTCTGTAATTCTGCCGCTTTCAACAAACTGGCATCCTCCACTGGTTGTCCCTTCCATTTGACTAGATATTGAAAATAAATATGTCCTCTCGTTCTTTTAGCTACTCTCCTCTCCGGAACAACTTCCACCTCTTTATTCACTTTCTTCGACATTTGTTCTTACCAATTTAAAGTCTGAACTTCGTCTTCTGCATGTTCATTTTGTAGCTCTGCCTCTAGTTCCTTGTATGGGTACAAATCTGCAACATTGAAGATTGGAGATATACCAACTCCTTCTGGAAACTCAATTTCATAGGCATTGGTTGAAACTTTTCTTACAATTCTGCACAACCCTATCTTTTTCATCTTCAATTTGTTATAAGTCCCAACAACAAACCTTTCTTTTCTTAGGTACACCATGACAAGATCGCCCACTTGAAATTCGTTTTCTTTCCTCCTCATATCAACTCTCTATTTGTATTTGCTACTTCTTTCCTGTAATATTTCTTTGACATCTTCTTGTAGCCTTTGCATCTACTCTGCAAACTCTTCCGCCTTTTAAATCCTTGTCTCCTGTTTGCCCAAATTTCTGAGCTCATACACACCTCTCGGATTCATCCCAAAAAAAATCTGGAATGGACTCATCCCTATACTCCAGTTAGAAGTATTGTTATAAGAAAACTCGGTTTGAGAAAGTGCTAAATCCCACTACTTAGGATTTTTATAAACTAAGCTCCTCAATATATTTCCCAAGATTCTATTTACTACTTCGGTCTGTCCATCCATTTAAGGATGATAGGCTGAGCTAAAACTAAGGTTTTCACCTAGTTTCTTCCATAGAGTTCTCAAGAAATGGTCAAAAAATGTGTATCCCTGTCAGACACAATACTTATAGGTAGCCCATGAAACCTTACAATTTCTATAAAAAAATAGATTAGAAATATGAGTTGCATCACTAATCTTATTGCATGCAATAAAATGAGCCATTTTCGAAAATATATCTACAACAACATAGATAGAATCATTTTTCCTTTTAGTTTTTGTCAAACCCAAAACAAAATCCATAGTAACTGCATCCTAAGGCTAGTTTGGTATTGGCAATGGCTGGTACAATCCGGTATTTTGGCTTCTCCCTTTAGCATGCTAGAAAATCCTGCATTTGTCAACAAATCTCTTAACATCAGTTTTCATCTTTGGCCAGTAGTAAAAAGCATTTACCTAAGCAATTGTCTTGTCTTGTCCAAAGTGTCCAAATAAGCCCCCGTTGTGTTTTTATTTAATTATGTTTTCCCTCATAGAACATTTGGGAATACACAACTTGTTATTTTTAAACAAAAAACCACCTTGGATAAGATAATCCAACCACTGGCTTCTATTGTGAATTGCTGGATTTTGCACAACTACATAATTGTCTTTAAATTCTGCCTCTTCCTTATACATGTCAACCATCTCTTCAAAACCCACAACACTAATTTTTAATTCCCGCACAATTAAATTCACCTTGCTCAAAGCATCAACGACTTTGTTCAACTTACCACTTGTATGCTTAATCAAAAAAGTAAAACTATGAAAAAATTCCACCCACTTGGCATGCTTCTGGCTCAATTTCGGTTGATTATTGATAAATTGTAATGCATGATTATCAAAATATAAATTAAATTCTTTTGGTAACAGATAATGCCTCCATTTTTTCAATGCCTAAATAATAGAATAAAACTCATTGTCATAGGATGAGTATTTATTCTTAGCTTCATTCAATTTCTCGCTGAAATATGGTATTGGTCTCTGTTCTTGACTTAAAAATGCTCCAATTACAACTCCACTAGCATCAGTTTCGACTTGAAAAACTTTTTCAAATTTCGGTAAGGCCAAAATTGGTTTTTCTGTGATTTTATTTTTCAACAGTCTGAAGTTTTGGTCTACTGCTTCCGTCCACTTGAATGGTTGATTATTATCCTTGATTGTTTCAATAATTGGTGCACAGATCTGATTAAAATTTTTGATAAATTTCCTGTATAAACTTGTAAGACCATGAAAGCTTCTTGCCTTAAATATGTTCTTTAGAGTCAGAAATTCAAAATGGATTGGAATTTTTCTAGGTCCATATTTAAGCCTTCTTTAGAGACTATTAATCCCAAATAAACTAGCTCTTCCTTCATAAAACTGCATTTCTTCAAATTTATTAGCAAATTCTCTTTTTGAAAAGTTTTTAAAACTAGTTTAAGGTGCTCTAGATGATCCTCTTTACTTCGAATAAAAACCAAAATAGCATCAAGAAAAACAATTACAAACGTGCTTCCATAATTCTTCAAGACTTCATTCATTAATCTCATGAATGTGCTGGATGCATTAGTGAGTCCAAAAGGCATCACTAATCATTCATACAGACCACTGTTTGTTTTGAACGCAATCTTCCATTCATCCCCCTATCTTATTCTTATTTGATGATAACCATTTTCAGATCTATTTTAGTAAAATATTTTGAACCACTCAAGCAATCCATTAAGTCATCCATGCGTGGTAAAGGAAAACAATACCTGATGGTGATTTTGTTTATGGCTCTGGAATCTGTACACACCCGCCATTCCCCGCTTTTATTTGGGCTGAGTACTGCTGGTACATCACACAGAATAAGGCTCTCTCTTGTCAACCCCTTATCCATCAATTCCTACACTTGTCTCCCAACTTCTACATTTTCCTAAGGAGTTAACCTATATGCTGCTTTATTTGGAAAACTCGCACCAGGTATTAGATCAATATGATGACTAATACTTCTGATTGGTGGTAATGCATTTAGAAACTCATCAACAATAATATCAACACAGTCATTTATTAGTTTTTTAATTTCTTCAGGCAGATCATCTAAATTTTTAGAAGTTAGTGTAGAAAATTTGAATAACTGATATATTATTCACCGAGATTCTCCTGATCACACACTATTTTAGCTTCATTCATAATACTGAATCTCTTCTACCATTGATCATCACACGCGGAAATAAAATCAATTGCATGCATACATTAAAACCACAAACAATCACACATATGAACACAATATTTAATGGGAAAGCTTAAAGCTGAAAACCCCAACTGTCTGTATATTATATGTCATGGAGATCATGTAACAATCATAGTAAAAAACTCCTCACAAGCTCTCATGCACACCCTCAATTGCTACACACTATCAAGCTAGATCTAGCAAAACACATGCTCCAATCTTTTGCCACTTGATAGCCAGCCTCTATTGCGTAATCAATGCTATGGGATGGATTCATTAAATAGATAAACCACCTGGCTTGTACTGCGCAATCCTCATGGGCTTCTCCACCTATCTGTGTGTTGCAAATAGCAACAGTATAGTCACAACTGATAGTTAACCTGCTCTTTCACCTATTTCTGCACTGGTCTCCACTGAAACTGTCCATGCACTGAAGTTAGCTGATGCATTCTTTAGTTGATTAATGAGTTTATAATTAGTGAATTAATTAATAATTAATTCACACCACTCTCACTAATTGTATCAATTAGTTAAACTGAATACAAATAGCTCAACTATGTTTAGATTAGTTAAACTTAATACAACTCCACTAACTTCCTCAATCAACTCCACCAAACTCTGTCACATGAGTTCTAATTGAAGTATCCATGCAATAGCTCCACTTAACCCCTAGGAATAGCATAATTCCTTCTGTCAGCTCCTGTGCCACATCTGTGCACTTAACTGAAGTGCTCCAAGAGAATAAGATAATGTTTATAGTCCAAATATTATTAAGAGCTAATAATATTCGACATGTCTATTTTTAGACTGGAAATCTAAAAATAGATTCCGCCCAATATGTCTAAAAATAGAAGTCCATCTATTTTTCCAACTTGACCAACCATCCACAAATAGCATCCTACAACTCATAGAACATGATCGACATGTCTAAAAATAGACTTGCGCCAAAAATAGCCTGCGGGCCCACTTAGTGAAGGCAACTTCTTTCCACTAAGCTCATCATCTTGTTGCAATATCAACACTCCCTCTCAACAAGATAAGGATTATCTGCCACCCCTATCCTGCCCCTGTGGTATTCGAATTTGCTCCTGGTGAGCGCCTTCGTCAAGATATCAACATCCTGATCCTCCGTGGGAATGTATGAAAGTAACATGATCTTCCGCTGCACACAATATCTAATATGATGATACCGGATGTCAATGTGTTTAGATCTATCATGAAATACTGGATTAATCGAAAGTTTGATGCAACTTTGATTATCACAATAAATTACAGTAGGCTCTAAGTGTGAACCGAACAACCCGACCAGGATCTTCCTCATCCATATAGCCTCGTATGCAGCCAAACTCGTTGCCATATACTCGGCCTCTGCTGAACTGAGTGCCATGGATCTCTGCTTCCTGCTGTACCAAGAAACTGTTGTCGACCCGATACTGAAAATCCCTCCAGATGTGCTCTTTCTGTCCATTGGGCTCCTGTTAATCTCTGCATCCAAGTAAACCACACGATTTCACCTCATTCATTGTCCACAGCCACCATAATCCAGTAACCCGATGTGCCTCTCAGCTATCTCAATACATGCTTCCCTGCCTTCCAGTAGAGCTTGGTAGGCTTAACCATAGCTTGTGAAAGCTGGTTAATAGCATAGCATATGTCGGGTCGTGTATTGACCAGATACATAAGCGACCCCACCAACTGTCGATAAACAGTGGCATCCACTACCTCCGCTGAAGTAGCATCCTCCTTCCTCAAACCACCAGGAAGAGGAGTATCAACAGGCTTGCAGCCATGCATGTTGAACTTCTCCAGTATCTCCCGGGCATACTTACCCTGAGAAACAAAGGAGTCCACCACTGCGCTGCCAAATTTCCAATCCCAAGAAATAATGAAGGAGGCCCAAGTCCTTCATCTCAAACTCCTTTGCAAGATCATCCTTGCATGAGTGTATCAACAGCTCATCACCTGTCAAAATCAAATCATCTACATAAAGTACAATTATCAGCAACTTACCCTCCACCACAATCTGGTATAGGTTAGGATCCACCTCACTCTTGGAGAATCCAAGTCCGGTGAAATAACTGTCTATCCGTGAGTACCAAGCACGAGGTGCTTGTTTCAATCCATACAACGCTCTCTTGAGCCTGCACACATGCGACTCGCTGCTGAAGATCTCAAAAAATTCAGGCTGCTCTATGTACACCTCCTCCTCAATGACTCCGTTGAGGAATGCAGTCTTCACATCCATCTGATGAATGTGCCACCCCATCTGCGCTGAGAGAGCAAGAATCGTCCGTATGGAAGAATACCTTGCGATAGGTGCAAAGGTCTCCTCATAATCGATCCCCTCAATATGTGAAAAGCCTCGGGCAACAAATCTTGCCTTGTACTTCTCCACACTCTCGTCAGCTGCCTGCTTCACTTTGTAGATCCATCTCGAACCCACCACTGATTTCCCCTCCGGTCTCGGGACAATCTCCCATGCACTGTTTCTGACAATCGAAGAATCATACTCTTCCACCATGGCATCTACCCATGCGGGGTCCTCCACAACTTCCTCGAAAGAGGATGGCTCTGTCACGACACATTTTCTCACAAGAGCCATGTATCCAGTGTACCGGTCCAGTGACTGTCTATGTTTGCGCTGTGATGTAGGTGGTCCTACAACCTTCTCTGCATCTTGAGCCAGTCGCTCAGCTTCTGTAGTGCGCTTCCGCCCTCTGATGGTTGGCGCTGCCTGAGTGGTCTCTTCCACTCCATGAACCTCATCTTGTGGCTGATCCACATCCTGAGACTCATCCTTAGGAACTAATAGCTCCTCATCTGCATGCAAGTGTGGCTGCCTCTCAAGCGAACACTTCATGGGTTTCTCCTCATGAAATTTGATATCCCGTCGCACAACAGTATTGCGACTGTCTGGAAAATACACATGATAGTTGTGGGGCGTATCAGTGTACCCCACAAATATCCCAACCTTTGCAGTCGGCTCCAGCTTCTTCCTGGCATCCTTCGTCACATGAATGTAAACACGTGAACCAAAAATCCTCAAATGGGAAATATCATGCCTCTTACCAGAAAACGCCTCCTCGGGTGTACTCATGCCAAGTATCCTATGAGGAAAATGGTTCTACACATATAACGCAGTATTGCATGCCTCAGGCCACAAGTGTATGGGTAGGCCCTGATCATGCAACATCGCCCGTGCAGCACCCACGATTGTTCTATTCTTCCACTCAGCAACCCCGTTCTGCTGTGGGTTATGAGGTGCTATGAGCTCTCTTCGAATTCCTTCTGCGCTGCAAAAGTCCTTGAATTCGCCAGAGATGAATTCACCACCATTGTCGCTCCTTAGAGCCTTCACCTTCTTCCCCGATTCTTTCTCAACCAGTGCCTTGAACTCACAGAACTTTGAGTATGTCTCGCTCTTCTTCTGCATGAAGAAGATCCAGCACTTACGAGAAAAATCATCAACAAATATCACATAGTACCTATGCTTTGCTTTAGAAGCTACTGAGAAAGGTCCACACACGTCTATGTGAATTCTCTCAAGGATTGTCGTGGTGCAACCATCCTTCTCGTGAAAGCTGGCTCTCACAAATTTTCCTAAGGTACACCCCTTGCACTGATCTCACTGCACAAGAGAACCCTTAGGAAGCCCAGTAGAAATCTGTTGCAGTATCTTCAAAGCTCCATGGTGAAGGTGGCCCAATCTTCGGTGCCACAACTCGCCATCATCCCGGCTCACCACTCCTTCTGCCTTGCCTTCCATTGCTGTGCAGCCATCTATCTGCAATTGATAAAGGTTCTTAACTCGAACCCCTATCCTCCGGGTCTCACCAGTTGCCTTACTGCGCAGGAAAGCCTTTCCCTTGCTAAAGACAACATCATATCCCTTGTCTTCTAACATCGCCACAGAGATAAGATTCTTCTTCAATCACGGAACATGCATCACTTCCTTCAATACGAAGGGTTTACCAGACTCCCTCTCAAAGGAAATGGTACCGATACCGGTCGCACTATATCTACCATCATCGCCCATCTCGATGTGCACTCCAAGATCTTTCTCATCCAGATCAGTGAACAAATCTCGATCTCCATTCATGTGAAAAGACGCACCACTGTCAAGAAACCACACGGAACCCATCACACTTGAGACCAAGCATGCGATCAACGAAAAATCCAGCTCAAAATGTGAGGCTAAGGCCTCTCCAGCTGCAGTCCCAACAGCCTGCTTATTTTTCTTCTTCTGTGGACAACTAGTGGCGTAATGTCCGTGTTGGTGACAGTGAAAGCAGTTCACCTTGGACATGTCTTGCTTCTTGCCTTTCGCACCGGAATGAGAAGCTTTCTTGCTCTTCCCCTTCTTTGCTTTGGCAGCCAAAGTGCAATTCTCTTCATCAGAGTTCTTTGATGAAGATCCGTCCCTGGTACTCCGCCTTATCTCCTCTTGCACAAGATCCGACCAAAGTCGCTCCCATCCTGGCAATTTGTCCCGACCATTGACAGAGTCCTGATAGGAATGCCAACTCTTCGGAAGCCCTAGGAGAGCCAAGCTCACCAAGTCCTCATCATCAACAGTCACCCCACACTTCCCAGCTCATCCCTACATTGGATGAACTTCGTGGGGTACTTGGGCATACTGTCGCCTTTCTCCATCTTTATGTTCCTGAGTTTATCCTTGAGCACCAACTTCCTCTGGTCACTCTTGCTTTGGAATAAATCTGTCAAAGCTTTCCACATAAAGAATGGAGAACCTTTCCCATGAAGGCTGGAAACTATGTGATCCTTCCAACCTTCCAACAGAATCCTTCGACACTTTGCTGTATTCTTTTGCAATGCATCAAATACAACAACATCACTAGAAGTAGGATTTGGAATTTATGAACTCCTTCAACCCATTTTCATCCAGCACCGCCTCCATCCTGTCCTTCCATGCAATATAATTCGAGCTACCCTCAAGGGAATACTCCAATTGAAATCCGTTGAAATACATCTCAACTTCGACACCAAGAAAATACTACTGCAAATTCGAATTCCACCAGTACAAAACTCAACCGATCCAATGTTTTGCAATTGCTCCAATGATCAATATCGCTCTGATACCATGTAGAAAATTTGAATAACTGATATATTATTCACCGAGATTCTCCTGATCACGCACTATTTTAGCTTCATGCATAATACAGAATCTCTTCTACCATTAATCATCACATGCGGAAATAAAATCAATTGCATGCATACATTAAAACCACAAACAATCACACATATGAACACAATATTTAATGGGAAATATTAAAGCTGAAAACCCCAAATATCTGTATATTATATGTCATGGAGATCATGTAACAATCATAGTACAAAAGCTCCTCACAAGCTCTCATGCACACCCTCAATTGCTACACACTATCAAGCTAGATCTAGCAAAACACATGCTCCAATCTTTTGCCACTTGATAGCAAGCCTCTATTGCGTTATCAATGCTATGGGATGGCTTCATTAAATAGATAAACCACCTGGCTTGTACTGCGCAATCCTCATGGGCTTCTCCACCTATCTGTGTGTTGCAAATAGCAACAGTATAGTCACAACTGATAGTTAACCTGCTCTTTCACCTATTTATGCACTGGTCTCCACTGAAACTGTCCATGCACTAAAGTTAACTGATGCATTCTTTAGTTGATTAATGAGTTTATAATTAGTGAATTAATTAATAATTAATTCACACCACTCTCACTAATTGTATCAATTAGTTAAACTGGATACAAATAGCTCAGCTATGTTTAGATTAGTTAAACTGAACACAACTCCATTAACTTCCTCAATCAACTCCACCAAACTCTGTCACATGAGTTCTAACTGAAATATCCATGCAATAGCTCCACTTAACCCTCAGGAATAGCGTAATTCCTTCTGTCAGCTCCTGTGCCACATCTGTGCACTTAACTGAAGTGCTCCAAGAGAATAAGATAATGTTTATAGTCCAAATATTATTAAGAGCTAATAATATTCGACATATCTATTTTTAGACTGGCAATCTAAAAATAGATTCCACCTATTATGTCTAAAAATAGAAGTCCATCTATTTTTTTCGATTTGACCAACCATCCACAAATAGCATCCTGCAACTCATAGAACATGATCCATATGTCTAAAAATAGACATAGTCTAAAAATAGACTTTGCGCCAAAAATAGCCTGCGGGCCCACTTGGTGAAGGCGACTTCTTTCCACTAAGCTCATCATCTTGTTGCAATCTCAACAGTTAGAATTACCTATGGTTTACCCACAACAACAAATTGTAATTCTGCAACCTTCTCGGCTTCTTGCAGCAGTTCTTTACCACTCATCAGCATAACACTGTTTCCAGGCCCTTCTTTTTCTGCTTCATTCTTTAAGGTCAGCTCTGTGTGTTTATTCCCATCCCTCTCTAGGGTATAAGTATTTCTTTGACCATCATGAACAACTTTTTGATCAAACTGCCAGGGTCTTCCCAAAAATATGTGGCATACATCTATCGTCATTACATCACATAATATAACATATTTTTAGGTACCAATTTTTATCTCTACCTTGCATTGTTCTGTCACAAGAAGCTGATGTCCTTTTTTAAACCATGACACCTTATATGGAGTAGGGTGTACCATATTAACCAATTCCAATGTGTCCACCATATTTGTGGAAACAAGGCTATCAGTGCTTCCACTGTCAATTACCACTTTGCAGCATTTCCCCTTGGACTTTCATATTGTCCTGAATATGTTCTTCCTCTGAACTGGCTCTTCTGCTTATTTTTCTGCTTTAAGAAATACTCTTTTCAATAACAAGGATTCTCCCGCTTTGGGTGGTTCTTCTTTTCCCACAATCTGAGGAATTTATTCCTTTTCTTTAGCAATATTCACATTTCTCTGAGTTGTTCACTTATTGTGAGGATAGTCCCATGACCCATGTCCCCATTCACCAAGTGTAAAGCACCAAATCTCTCTTCCTCGGCCTGTAACTCTGGGTACAAACCTTCCTCGACCAGAGTCTCCTCTCTATGGTGGTCTACTACTAGAACCTCCTATTTCACTATGCGAATGTTGAAATCTGGGTTTGAATACTCCTCTTCCTCTTGCTGGATTTTTCCCTCTACTTCTCTGGCTTTGCTTCCTCTGTATCTTCTCCTATGCTTTTAAGGCTACTCGGTAAGAATATTCAATTGTTTTCAGATTTAATAAATTGATCTCATCCTCGATATCATACCTCAAGCCATTTATGTACCTGGATACTTTCTCAACATCATATTCCACATGTCCAACTCTTATATTCAACCTATAAAACTATTATGCATATTATTTCACTGTCATCCCCTTTTGCTTCAAATTCTGTAATTTCTTAAATATATTTAACTGGTAATCATTTGGCATAAAAATTCTCTTCAATTTACTTACCATTTTATCCCATTTCTTGATTTTTGGCTTTCCTTTTCTTTGTTTGGATACCTGTAACTCTTCCCACCAAATGGCTGCATGGCCTTCAATTTGGTAGACACAAATTTCACTTTCTTTTTGTCTTCGACTTTTTCAAAGTCAAAGTACTTGTATAATGAACTGATCCAGTCCATAAATTATTCCACATTGATATTTCCATCATACAAAGGCACCTCTACCTTCATTCTTCTACTCGCGTTCATCAACATCTTGAGAAATTTTGTTGTTTCGTTCTCTTCATCTTCTTCTTCTTCTTAAGGTTATTCTGCAGCGCTGTCATCTCCTTCATCAGGCGCTTTCCTTTGGGAAAATTCCATTGTTTCCATCCTTGCATGAAGGCATTGAACCTCTTCCAGTAGAATCACATTTGCTACTCGTCTTCCTCTCCCTATGCTAGCAACTCTTCTAGGTGGCATATTGTTGAATTAAACTCAATTCTATCGACTGCTCTGCTACCAAAAATGATGTACAGGTGCACTGTTCCTGTGCAAACTTGATTTAAAATATTTAAACCACAATTAAAACTCAATTAGGCCCTTTATAACTATATCACATTGTTCCAGAAAATACCGCAACTTCTCGATTTTAACTGGATCACAGATTGCATAAATTAGCAAACTTCGTCGATCGCACATAACATATATCGCAATGTTTGAAATTTTTGCAATTTCGTAAATCGCTATGAAAACATTATCGCATATCGCAAGATTTATGATATCGTAACTTCACATATCGGGTATCGCTACTTACAACATATAACTTGCGATAACTTAACAACAAACATATAAATCGATAATAGCAATGTGGCTTAATATTATATTGATGCGATGCAATATTTCGCAATTTTTAACATTTGCGATGCGATATATGACTTAATTTTTGGGATTTGCGATGAAAACATAAAAACTTGGTTTTCGGCCGAAATCACAACACATAGGTTTGCGATAAAAACCCAAAATTTTGCATAATTTCTTTTAAGTCTTGGAAATTGAAATATCACATGGCTTATGCCTTTAAATAGGTTTATTTCAGATCTCTGAGGCGAAGACAATAAATTATAAATACATCTAAGGGTTAATACCCAGATTTTTTAACTCCTTGCATAAGTGATCCTTAGTAGTTTTGAATGAGCTCACACACAAAGGAGCAATAACTTGCACATCCGCGCTTGAAATCAATTACTCAGAAAGTAAAAAACACAGAGTTATTTACCCTTTTCAGCTTGATTACATTCAATTTTCGCTCTCTCTATCTATCTCTCTATCCTTCCTCTCACTCTATCCTCCCTATTCAGATTCTCCGTTTTATAAAAATAAACGCATTTTTTCCTTCCTCCATACTATATGCGCTCACTATATTTATCAACTAACAAATAAAAATCCATATTCCATGGTTCGATGCATTTTATTCTAACAATCTTATCTTTTTCTCCTAATTTAGAATTGCATTAACTATTAAAATAAATGAAATTAAAGTAAATTATTACATAAATGAAATAAAAGTAAATTCGAGAGATCCAACCCTCTCTACTAAAAGATACTTTGACCACACAGGTCGGTGAAATTCATCTCATGTGATGCTCCTGCATCAGATTATTTCGAGGTTGAGGCAATACTTCAGTTTCCTCCCTCGTCTAGCATTCATTAACTTCAGAGTCTCCAAGGAAAACCCAATTTATTAAGGAGATTTATCGTCAATTATGCTGAGATTACGAAGGGATTTTTGAGATTGTTGAGAAAAGGAGTTCCATTCCTGTGGGATGAATTCGCTCAATGATCATTTGAATCTTTGAAAAAGGCATTAACCTCTGTTCCTTTACTGAGTCCACCTGATTATAGCAGGGATTTCCTCTTGTATCTGGCTACAACAGAATTAACCATAGGTATGGTTTTGGTTCAGGAAGATGATGCTCTCTGTGAGCATTTGATTTATTATCTAAGTCGAGGCTTGATAGGTCCTAAATTACGATACTCTCCCGTGGAGAATTTATCTTTGGCAATGATCCATGCTGTCCAACGACTTAGACATTACATTCTGCTTCACAAAACTTTTGTTTTGGCAGCCGTCAATCCATATTTATTTGTTCTCAGTAGGCCAGTTATTGGGGGAAAATATAATAGATGGATTTTTATTCTAGAAGAATTCTATACCGAGTTCTTGTCTACTAAATCCAAGAATCATTGATATTTGCAGAATTAATCTTTGAGTTGCCTTGTGAAGAAGAAATAGTTTATGAGGAATCATTCCCTGATGAACATCTTTTCTTTATTTCTTCACAAGATCCTTGGTATGGAGATATTATTTATATCTTCAGACTTTGAAGATTCCCCTCACTTTTTTGAAGAATGAGCATAGAAAATTGTGTCACTTGGTGAAAAGCTATGTTATCATTGGTGACATTTTATATCGTCGCGGGGTTGATTCAATCGACTTTAGACGTTGCTTAACCCTAGAATGATTGGCATAGTGGAGCTTGTGGTGGTCATTTATTAGGGCCTAATACAACCCAAAAAATTCTGTGTTGGATGTTTTTGGCCTTCTATTTTCAAATATTGTGTTGAAGTGGTCAAGAAATGTCATCCTTGTCAAGTCTATACTCGGAAAATGCACGCTCATCCAGCTCCGCTCGTTCCTATTATTACAGTTGGTCCATTCAAAAATTGGGTAATATATTTTACAACTTGTAGGCCGCCTTCGGTAAAGGGCATAAGTATATCATTGTAGTAGTGTACTACTTCACAAAGTGGCCCGAGGCTATGCCTACTTTTGCGAGCGATGGTGAAACAACGACCCTGTTTGTTTTCAAACAAGTCATTTATCATTTTGGTATTCCTAAAGAGATTGTCACTGACCATGGCAGTAATTTTCAGAACTCTATGATGGTTGAATTGGCTCTCAAGTTAGGTTTATGACAAGAGCATTCATCTCCTTATTATTATTTGGCCAATGGGAAAGTGGAAGTCGTGAATAAATCCTTGAAGGTTATCCTACAAAGGAAGATCAATAAAGCTCGATCCAACTGGAACATTATGTTGTATCCTGCACTTTAGGAATACCAGATGTCAGTTAAAACTACAACTAGTTTCACTCCTTTTCAACTAGTTTACGAGTTGGAATAGATCTTCCCTGTGGAATGTGAAATTCCTTCTCTTAAGCTAGCTGTTGAAATTCCTCCAGACACTACCAATCTTGAAGAACACATCTTTTATTTTGAACGTCTTGATGAGCAACGTCAAGACACAACCAGGATTAATGAAGCTCATAAGAAAAGGGTGAAGGTTTAGTATGATAAGACAATGGGACCTAGGGTTTTCTCTGAAGGCAACCTTGTCCTAGTATATGATCAAGACAAGGATGCATTGGGAACAGGTAAGTTTAAATCCATGTGGTACGGTCCTTACATTGTTAAAAGAGTCTTGAAAAAGGGAGCTTATGAATTGGTTTATTTTAATGGAAATGAGTTTGTGGAGCCCAGAAATGGGCTCTATCTTAAAAAGTATTATTCCTAGGCTTGTGCCTAGCATTTTATATGGTTTTGTACATATTTTACTTTTGTGCATATCTGTCTATCGATTTCGTTGCGATGTTGATATTTTTATATCTTCCTTCGCGGGTATATATGGATGATATGATCTATTTAGGATTTTTCGATGGTGCCAGTCAACATACCTGGACTCTGGCTTCAGTGGCTTGGGTAATTTACTATCCATATGGTCAATTTTTATTCTCAAGGGGCATATCTATTGGTCCTGCTTCGAACAATGTTTCAGAATATACTGTTGTGGTCAATATACTATCTAAAGAAATATCTCTTAGTGTTGGTTGGTTCGTTAGTAGTGTACTTGGATTCACAACTGGTGGTGTATCGATTGAATAACATCTATCATGTCAAGGATCCTTGTTTATATCACCAATTTCTGAGAGTGCATTTATTATAGAGATCAGTTTATTTCATTACATTTATCCATATCCCATGATTAGAAAACACATTTGTTGATTCATTAGCTAATCAAGCATTAGATTGGAATATAATTCATTCATCGCATTAGAAAAATAAAAAATTATCAATCAACATTTGTATAAATGAGAGAGTCACATCACGAAACTGCCTGTATATAGATAAGAGTCATATGTTCAAAAATTTATGCCAAAATTGGGAAAAAAATGTCCTACAAAATTAGGGCTCATGCCCGATCATGTCTATCACAAAAATATCAAGTCATCCTAAATTATATGTCTGAGGGACCTACCCTGGATGGGCATCCTGGAAGAAGACTATAGGAGTTTCCACACGTCAGAAGATTCGCACCCAATCCCATGGTACACCAATGACACGCCTCTACATAGCCTCTGGAAGATCCTCCACTGCAGCCATAGGCACTTGGCTGGTTAAACCCTTCAGGTTCCTAAGTATGGAATGAAGGACTCTCTTAGGGCCAACTGCGACATTTTCCACATCTCTTCCATGGTGCCTGCGCCTCGGCAGACCCTTAGGTCTCACTAGTCCCACATCTATGTCATGATCAATGATTTTGTAAGAATTTTTTCCTATAAAAAAGAATTTCATTTCATATTTTTGGAAATCCAAAAAATCAAATGATATCAAAAATCACAAAAACAATCTTACCAATTGCTCCCCATGCAGCACTAGGTGGAAGTGGCAGATCTAGGTCTGCTATGAAGTCCATACATGCGTAGAGGTAATCCTCAATGGTGATGACTTGTTCTCCCCACCAAAGGAAGAAATCATCATCAAAGGTAGTCCTAGGGACTTCGCCACCCCCTAGTCTTTTCACTAAGTCAACCCACCTTGCTATGTGTGGATCTCTTAGGATGCTGATCATTGAAATCACCTTGGGGTGAAGCCTAGGTAATCTCTCAAAAAGTAAAGTGCAAAGGATAGTTCCATATCCAAAGTGCTTGGTCTTGTTTTTCGAATCAAAGTCAATTTCTTTTTCAGGTTGGTTAGTAAATCTTTCCACTAGTCATATAATGTGGTTACGAAATTTGTCGCCAAATTTCATTGTAGCTCGTAAGGCTTGATGCAATGATGCTGATCTGGCTACCCAAACAATTGTGAAAAGAAGGATTCTCATGTGTAGTCCCTCTACATCTCTGATTTGGATCTGAGTCCCAACCTTCTGAGTATCTATTGAACAATAGAGGTGAATGTATTCATCTACATTGAGACCTCATGGGGCGTTCCCTTGCAATTTTACTGGTTCTCCTCTCTGATAAAGTCCAGTGATGAAGTATATATCCTCTACCTCAATCCATAGAGGAATCTGATTAATCATAAAGGCATCTTCTTCTGGATCCTAGTAATTCACAAGCATTTCAAGCAATCTTGTGTTTGTCTTCATCCTTGGTATTTTGAAGAATTTTAATAAACCACATCCTCTAAGGGCATCCAATGCCAAAGGATCTTCCATCACTTCATTATCAATGGTAGTGTGTTCCCTTTCTCTCCAACTGATAGACATCCTGCATCATTCATTTTTTTCATTTCATTAAACCCTTGATTCAAAAAATTGTGCTGCGCATATACAATTTACTTTCATACAGATTCGTGTCTGCACACGACATAAATATGGTCAACCCACGTATACACGGAGGGTAAATATAAAAATAGAATTCCTATGGTCAAATAATTTGAAATTTACTTAAAATGATTAGGAAATTCACTAAGGATAGGATTGAGGGGATTACCTGGAAGATTCACGCCGTGATCCGACTGAGAAATTGGGCGGATTGAAGCTGTTGGTTTTTTCTTTAGAGCCCTTTTCTCCTAATTCCTAATGCACAAATGAAAAATGTAATTTAATAGGCTGTATTTATACCAAAATTTCAAAAATTTTCAAAAACCCACTTTTTAAAAGTTTGTGTCTATTTTTAGAATTCATTAAACTTTATGACCTTTTTGGCTTTCAAGTGCTAGGATAGGTTTTTTTAGGACCAATTGAAGATTTTGAGACTTTTTTTACCACTTAGATTCCACGACCGCTGACCCGTCATGGCAGGTATCGTTTTCAGTATTGGCATATAGGTTAGGGAAACCCATTTTCCGTTGCATTCTAAATTCTAGCCTCCATTCTATGATATCTTACCATAGGGTCGACCCCATCATGTTATGATTATTAAAACCATTTTCACTCGCCAATTTATAAAATCATGACATGATGGTAAATCCATCCTTTACATGGGCTTCCTAGTTAGATCCTCGCTAGCATATGTTTCCCATGCTGCAAAAATTGTGTAGGCTCGAGAATCCTCTTTAGTATCTCCATGTCCTTTGCGATGAAGCTTCATTCTCCTTCTTCTTCGCTATCTTTCTAGCTTTATACCCTAGAGGCTCCCTCCTGTTGAGTTGTTCTGACGCATTACATGTTGAATATCTGTATCTTTTGGCCTTAAGACGGCTTCACTTGGACTCATGTATAAGCCACTTTTTGACCATGTCTTTCTGCAAAATCAACCTTTCAATCACTTAGCATCTACAACTTGACACCCTTTGCCCATGGAGAGAACATTCCTTTGGGTGTCATTTATCAGTTTCGCCAATTTGCATTGAGAATAGGATTGTTCTAATCCCAGGAACTAGTCCATATATTTCCCGACACTCATTCTTTCCACTGTACTATAGGAATTATTTTATACCTTTTCAGGCTTTTAATATGAGAAAGACAAAATTAAATATTTCAAAAAGAGTGGGAATGGGACATCACTTCCATGATTGATGGTAGCTAGATTTATTTGTGTCGCCCTTGAACAAAGCACAAAAATCAAATTATTTTCTCCATTGGGATGGGATTTAGTTTGACTTAGGAGAGCCATAACCTTTTTATTGAGTCAATACTCCCCAAGTTGGTTATCTCTTCCAATCATATGGAGGGTTTTTTCATGCCTCCTGCATGACAAGCTTATACAAAGTTATTATATGCTACCATATAGTCACATTTGAGTCATGATTTTGTTCAAGGGAAGTAAAACCGAGTTTTCCTTTCTGCAGTATCTCTTGACTCATTTTTCAGTTGGCCATACCTGGTCTATCAGAGTTATGTTCTATCATATCAGCTATTTGGTCCTTTTCTCGTGCTAGTTAAGAAGGTATCCATTGAATTCTTGCTGGCGTGTTTTCTCTTATCGAATTTGACAAATTGCTCTGAGAATAAACCTATTGCCGCACCCTGGACCTAGTTACATCATTGGTAGGATACCTTGTGCTCAACATTGATCAACATCATGGGTCTTTAACTGAGTGGTTTCCCTTGTGTTTGATTTCATATTTCATTATCACACATTGGGATTCGTGCAGTACCTTGGTTTCCATTTGACCCTATTGGTGGATTCCTTGCCTCTATGTCAACTTTCATTATTGGTTGGTTCAGAGGGTTTCTGTCATGCACTAGCTATATTTTTTGTACACCAAAAGCGTGGTTCGGGTTGGTTAATTCATATTCTCATCGGATTCCTTCCACATTATTGGCTTGCGGGTTACACTCATGCTGGATTGATGTGGGATGCCTTAATGAATTCCTTCCAGTAGATATTTTTCCATTGACTCCAACTTATTTCTCTGAGAACAAGGTCTAGAGTCCTTTTTCAGTACCTTAGGGTTTTTAGTCATTGATGGCAGACTTCTTCACTATCAGCAACAAGAATACATCAATGTCTTCTGATTGGTAGATTATCTCAAGTGTTCGACTTCAACTCATCCATTCACACTTGTTAGATTGTACCGGGGTACCTTGATTCTCATCATCTTTATCGGTGATTTGTCTTGCGTTTGTTAACAATATACATCAATTAACAATAATCAACTGTTTTATCACATGGTCAAATTTATTTTATTTATTCCCATAGTGTAGAAATGTACCATGGTGATCAGTGAAGAACTAGGGTTTGCATCAACATGTTTTGATTCATTTGACAACTCCTTTATTTTTCTGCCAATGACAACATCCACCTTATATGTTTCAATTCATTATAGAAACATCTTATATGTTGGCATCCAAGTTGTGTGAAATACCATTATTACACTCTTTATGATTCGGTACTTGGAGATTCAGTTCTGTGACTTCAATGATCATATATCTTTCTCAACATAATTGATTAATTCTTCTATATGTGATATTATGACATGACATTGATATGTACTTTCTTGAGGCTGTGATCAGATGATCCACTATGTACTTTGTAGTTCATTTTGTACTTGTATACATATTGGATCTGCCCCATACTTGATATGCAGACATGGTTTACTTTCACCGAGCATGGGTATGCCCGCCTCAGACATGAAATTACTTTCTGATCTCTTCCACTGGTTTTTTGGCAGGTTGAAATCTGGTGAAATCCTACCAAGTCCTCACATGATTATTCTAATAAAATTAATACATTTCAGTCATCATGTACCCCTTCTGACCTCATATATTAGGAGGCATCTATTATAGCATCATTTTCCACCTCTGTATACATGATGCTTTGAGTCATGGCCTTGGGAATCCCTTTCCCTTCAGACTTGGTCCTTTACCTAAAAAAATTATTTTGAATTCCATACATGACTTTGCCCTCTCAAAAGTGCGTGCATACATGGGTCCAGTTATACCCAACCCGCATATATAATTTGAAATATGAAAAAATATAAAATTCCCTATTTCTGGGTGGGGTTTACGAGTTACACCAGAAGCCTACCTACAGAAGCTCATGGCCTAACTGTATCCCGACTAAAACAACTGTTTTTGGGTGGTATAAACACACCTCATGGGAAGGCCTTAAGGGAAGAGAAAGATATGTATTGATATTATAGCCATTTATTCCCTGATCAAGTTTGATTTATCCCTGTACCTCCTACACTTCCCAGATTTTGGAAACCCTTGTATCCTTCATGGAGATGTTAATTCCTCTTATATGGCATCCGTGTGTATGCTTTTGGAAGGATATTGTTGAGGCTTGGGCTGGAAAGATACAAAGATTGTTTCTCTTGGAGTCGTGGCTGAATCAAGTGGTATTCCTCCACACATATTTACAATGATCAATAAAGAAGCTCTGTCCCATTTATGATGTTTGTGATCTTAATTCTTTATACATTTTATGTTTTTATTATGAATGATTTCATGTTATTTTTCATATAAGCTTAGATTATCTAACGCTAACATCTTGAACATGGTTTAATTTATCACTAGTATATGTGCTTTTCTTGAGTGAGTTGCAGGTTTTGGAGCACTAGGAGAAGCAAAGGTTTTGAACCTTGCGGGATCACCTTCAAATGTATGACCTACGGGCACTGCCTCTTCTTCCCATTAGGACTCTAAATTTTCTTACTTCTTGTTGTTGTATGCTTCTTTCCCTGTTGTGGTCCTCAACCCAGACCCTAGGGTACTCCATCTCGTAACAAGAAGAACCAGGAGCTAACTATTAAGAAATGATTTCGATAAGCATGATTCCTTCAACGAAAAATATTCCTTGAAATGATTAAATTCACAATTCCATGACTCTATGAGAGATAATCATTCCAAGACAAATTTAAATGCGAGATATTTTCATAATGAATGAAATGAAAAATATTATTGAATCCGCCCAGAAGTAAAATCGTGAAAATTTGAAACATCACACCCGAAATACCAAACAATTTTCAGAAAGAATTTTTCATCGAGTGAAACCATGCAAAGAGAATGATTATGTTGGAGAAACAAAATATGGCTTAGTTCAAGGGGGGCTTACTAGAGTCATGAGATCCTGACATAACTATCAACGAAATTTGAAATTCCTAGACTCCTTGGTAGGTCCCAGAACTTTCTAGGATTATAAAATCATATATTGAAGATTGTACCAAATCATGTATGGTTTGAGGATATTTTCTACCACTATTTTCAATAATACCACTGCTCACCGAGTGGCTACAACCACCTCTATCACTGATTTTACCATATTTTCCAACTTCAACAACGAGATTACTTAGGTCAAAATATTCTTCTGATCGCAAATTCAAAGATGAATGAATCAGGGAAATTTCGTGAGCAAGATTATTTGAATAGATGTCTTAATGCAAAAAAAGAAATGACACATGATGGAAAGGACACTCAATGATATGATTATTTTCTCTTTAATCATGGACAACCTCTCTACATTGCTTCAATAGAAAAGTGAACTCATGTGATGAAGACGTTGGAGAACATGGAATATATTCACCGCATGAAGATGCATCGTAAACAGGAGAGCGTAAGGGATAATGGGATGAAGAGGAAGTTTGAACAAGATCATTTTCTTTGACCGAAACACATTACAGGTCTTAATATTTAAAATTTTCATGAGAAACCAAAAGATCAAATGATGCACCTGGGAATTCATGACTATATACATGAATATATTCATAACAACCATAATGGTTGTTTCCTAAGGCTACGAGTTGGTCGAAAGAAATGATTGCAATTGATTCATTATTGAGATTAGCATATTGAAAAAGATCCAAGAATGGAAGCACATCACCTTCACATGGGGGATTTTGGAAAATAGAAGAAATATTGAAAGAATCTTCACCTTCCTTCTCCTCCACCTATGTAATGTGATTGCTTTGTATCTGATTGCAATTTGAACCAACAACGCGAAAATAAAGAGAGTGTGAAAAACCAGCTAATGGAATAGATTGCTCAAGAGGATCATGGTACGAAGGGTCATGGGATGTATATGGTAGAGGATAACATAAATCTGAATCAGATTAAAAACTAGAGTTATGAATAATGACATCATATCGTTGAATGGAGGAGTTAATATTCAACATGGGCTTCATGAGCCAATCTGTAATTCCCTCCATTAAATATAAATCATGAAAAACAGAAGAAGAACCAGAAGAAGGATTAGGAATTGGATTTGCATATTTACCAAATTTACAATCACTGAAAGGAAGCACCTGCACCAGGACTGGAAAAGGAGGAGGACAAGGAACAAAAGGAATAATAGGTCCCTCCTCTAAAATTATGGGTGTCTCTTGGTTTACAAGAGTTGGGGATGAAGAAACGTCAGTTGATTTGAATTCAAACTGATTCAAATAAATCTAGACCAGATCTTGAAAAAATTTTCTCACAGAAATTGGAATCCATATCTTCTTCAGGAAACTCATAACATAAATGAAGTAATATATCAGCGAAATCCTCAAATGATTCATCAAGCTCCATTCTGAGTTGATTGATTCTTTTGTGAACATATCAGTTGTCATGCCAATCAAAATATTGATCAAGCTCGTTAGTAAAATGAGGAAGAGAATGAATGGAAGCAAATGGTAAGGTACAATACCAATTCTTAACATGGCCTTCAAGAGTGAGGGTGAATAGAAGACACATAACATATTCATCATCAATTTGGAGAGTTTTACAAAATCAAAGAAAATAATTTGTGTCTGGATAAAAATATACCACCCTTGCCATTAAACTTTAATTGAGACAAGGCATGAACAAGTTCCACAGGGATTGAATGTTTTCTAGGAGGAAGGTTAGAAAAATACCCGAAGATTATGATTTGGGAAAGAGAAATTTATGACAGGATATTCAAAATAGACTCCACGGGCTCAACTTGTCATATGGAACTCCTTCTAGTGCCATTCTGTTGACTGTGCTGGAAATATGTCAACCAAGGGGGTCTCCCCAATGTGAAGTCCCAGTTAGACCTCACATCGTTTGGAGTATAAGCACCATTTGGAATTCTGGCCTGTTTGTTATGTATTCTTATATATATGCCTTGGATTTGACTTCCAGCAAGAGAGAGGGGTGCAAATGCGCCTTAAAAAATCAAGGTGTGTGTGTGTGGTGAGTGTTCGACCATATGTGTGTCAAGTTTCTTTCATTGCAGAGGTGATGCAGGGGCATTAGGCTCAAAAGTTACTTGTACATAAAGTAGACATAGGGGGGTCCCATGTTCTTTGAACTTCTTGTAAATATTAATATTTTGAATGTTTTGGTAAGAACTTGTAATTGTTCTCAAGCTATTTTGAGAACATGAGAAGTTGGTGGAGATAGGAATACGAAGAGTCAGTTTAAGATTAATTCAGTTATTGAGTCTAGATTCAGGAATTGGAATGCTAAGAGTTGCTGGACTGTTTGTATAAATGTAACCCTGAAGAGGTTAGATGAGACCAGAGAGAGTCAGAGAGAGAGAGAGAGAGAGAGCTGGAGAGAGGTAGAGAACCTCTTCAGCAACAGAATAGGAGGATAATGGCCACTGAACTGAATATCTGGCCTATCATGAAATTGTAAGAATTAGCTGAGATTTATCACCTGTATATGTATGTATGTGTGTGTGTGTATATATATATATATATACACCTGTTTATGAAGAATTGTTTATGAGTTACATGTGTGACTTTATATCTTCTTGGTCGAATCGTGTGAAGGAATTATCTCAGTGTAGCTGTGCATTTTTTGTTAAACTCTGTGTGGGAAATACCATGCGTGTTCATGCATTTGTTGATTATTCTCTGTAATTATGTATAGAATGAGTCTCTGCGTATGAAGTTAAAATTGAAACCCTGTTGAGAAATCATGGTGGGGGTTTAACTCTGGTTAACGAATACTGTGTGTCATTGAAGAAAGCGGATTTCTTGTCAGTGTTGTGTCTTGATTGTATGTGCCTTGATTATATGTGTGTTCTCGATGAGAGTATTTTAATTTGTAACAGTTAAGGATCCAATGATAGATCATGTCCGTATGGGTCGCTTGAAGTATTTATGAAAGTGCATTTGATCCGCGCGAAGCGATACAAGTGGAACTCTGGAAGTGGGGTTCATTGGATGAGTGTGGTGTAACGAGAAGCTGTGTATTGACTGAAGTGAGAGTGAAAGCGGAGCATTGAAGTGTTGGACCGGAACCTGGAGCGTAGGAAGAAGTAGAACCATGACCAGATGAACAGTAACAGCGGTTTGGAGCTGGACGGTGGGTTTTATCGCACCACCTTTGTGGCGAAAGCGATATTTGAGGAGTTGGGAGTGATTCCATAGATTGATCGACGTGTGTCCCCGAGCGACATTGCAAAACTGCCTCCACTGCGCGCCATCGCACATTAACCATCGACCAAAGACACGGTGCGATATTGATACATACCGTTGATCTAAAGGAAGGTGCATTGCATGGTGATCGCCTTCGGAAGTAGCACAGAGGTTAACTTAAGGTACGGGCGTGTGTATTTGATTGATATCCATCCGATTAGATGTTGCGGCGCGATGGAACATGAGCCCTCCGATCGGGTCGACGGTTAATCGAGGTAAGTGACGTATGTTGGTGCGGGCCAGACTTTAATATATAGTGGTGATTGATAATTAACCAAAGTCTGAGTGGTATATGGTATACGGTTGGAAATATATGTACATGCCGAGGGTCAATTAATATGGGTTTAATAGCCCAAAGTATTATGTCGCGTATAATGGTTGTATATGTGAAGTTGGCGCATATGTATACGTAATGTACTGTCGGGTTATAACTATAGAGGAGTGTTGAATTAATATCTCAATTCTCTGAATTGAGATATTAAAATAACCCAGACTTATTTGTTTAAATTTGCCAGCGTAGAACAAAGGGAGGTTGTGAGATTGCCCGGACTAGGTAAGAGGATTGGACATGAAAATTTGGATACATCACACACACAGATTGAGGCTGGGACCTAGGTAAACCAAACATAAGGGTGGGCCTCGTTGTCAAGTGGTATCAGAGCTAGAATTTAGTTAGCTCGCTGAAAATTTTGTTTTGGAAATGCACATGTACTGAACAGGAAAGAAAAGTTGAAGTATGTTTAACAGAAGACTGCAGGTTTAGAAGCCTGACATGCAGCATACATATTTGAAATGAACAGGATTGTGGAGTGAGTGGAAGACAGGATCATGACCTTGCAGGTAATTAACTTTAAACTGATTTGAAATTGGAATTGCAGAATTATGGTTGCTGAAAATTGAAGACAGAGTTGATAGTGAAGATAGTGAGCCTGGCATTCAGCTAGAGGCTGGATAAAGAGGACAATTGAAGTGTTCTCAAGAGAGATGAGCAGTGTTTAACTCTGGTTGAAGGATTTTTTGCAGAAGTTAGAGTGCAGACAATTGAATACATCTCAGCAGAAGTAGATCACAGCTTTGAGAGAAGTGATAGAAGAATCCAGCAAGGGATTCTGAGTGCAGAAAGAGTGTGGCAGAACCTGGAAGATTCCCAACAGAGGTTGGATGAGCAGAGAGCAAAGGTGTTCTTGAGAGAAGTTGTAGAGTGAAGCCTAGAAGGTTCTTACGGAGAGGGGACCAGTACTTGCCAAAAGCCGGAGCTCGGGAAAGAAGCTTGGTGAGGTAAGTTGCAGCAAGAGAGCTTGTTGTTGCAGAGGCTTAGTGCAGCTTGTGAGTGAAGAACTCCTAGAGAATAAAATGGCTACTGAGAGCCATGGCAGAGACTGCAGAGATTGCAGAGGTTCTGGGAGAAGCCACAAAAAAAGAATGACAGAAGATGCCAAGACAGTTGGCATGAGAAAGAGACTCACAGATGAAGAATATTGGAAAGAATTTGCTGAGATCAAGGAAGAATTTAATGAACTGAAGAGAAGGATAGAAGAAAGCCAGAGAGTTGGTTGGCTCATGAGGAAGAATGTGAAATGGCAGCCATTACAGTTGATGTTGAGGCAAAAGAAGATTTCCCTATTGAGGGAAGAACTCAGAGCAGCTGAGTTGAAAGAAGAAATTTATGCTTGTGAGGCAGAACAGAGCACAGATGAAGAGTGGAGACCTGCAGGAGATCTTGTGAGACATAGTGAAGACTTGAGGCAGCAAGAATCTTGTCTTGCTAAAGAGGAAGTCATTGAGGAATTACTAAGTTATTAGACAAGTCCAGATGATGTGAGGGCTTGTGTTCTTGAGTCTGAAAAATGCGAGGTGATGACAGACTCCATAGAGGAAGAAGAACCTAGAGTTCTTGAGGCAAAGATGGAAATTGAAGATTCCATGCGCAGACCTGTTCAAGAAGAAGTGCTTGAGGGAGCAGCCAAGACTGAAGAGTCTTGTGATTTGAAAACTAAAAAGTTGTGTGTGTTTGTAGGTACACCACTGGAAGATGAACAAGCTTCAAATTTTGTTGGTGAGAAGAAGACATTGAATCTGAAATCTGTTCAGATCAATGCTGAGATAGTGGGATCTCAGGGAGAGATGAAGACAGAAGGGTCAAATGAAGATATCCAGCAGAATGTTGAAGCTGGGAGAGAAGGGCCAACAGAAGATTGGTCAAGAATAAGCAGAGGCATAAAATGTTGTGTAAGGTTCCCGAAATATACTCCTATTGAAGTTGTTGAGTTATATAGGAGGCTAGATTCTTAGAGAAGAGAATTGGCAAAGCAGAGGACCTATGCACTGGATGAGTTGCTGGGAAAGCAAGGCAGGAAGATCTTCATGGATGGGATTCATGGAGAAGATGATGGAATAAAAGTGAGACCAGTGGACAATCTCATGAAGGATGCAGATCAGCATGCTAAGGTGCTGACAGAAGGTCTGGAAAGGAGTTCTGCACAACATACTGATGTGTTGTCAGAGGAAAAGGAGGCATTGAAGCATTGGAACTTTAATGCTGATGATCCATGTGTTACTCATGCAGAGAAAGATGATGAAGAATTTCTGAGCCTTGAACCAGACTTAGAATTGCCGGGAGAATAATTGGTGACTAGGTCATCAATTGAGACCATTGGGTCTCATGATTTTAACACTGACAGTTTGTTTATGTGTACAGGTGATGCAGAAGACAATTCATCCTTTGAAATTGTCTTGGTAGAAGAAAAAATGTTGCTGAAGGAGGATGAGACAACCATGTCTCATATACAGGGAATTATCAATGTTATTGACAGAAAAGAGTTGGCTAGTTGGGTAGGCCAAAGCCATCCTAAAGAAAAAGTTTTGGAAGCTGCTGAAGTGAGGAAGAATCAAAATTCCATGCTGACAGAATATGAGAAAGAAAAGCTCCGAGAACTTGATTGGATTTCTAGAATCCATCAATAGGATGAGAGGCAGTTGTTGAAGATTGCCCAAGAAGAAGGAAGAGATATTGAAGCTAACTTCCAGCATGTTGAAGATGTAAAACAAAACCAAGAGAAATGGCTAAACTGTTTGCTGAGAGGATTTGAAGAAGAGGAAGGGATTGCAGACCCTGGAGCAAGGATGCCTGAAGCTGTGAAGAAGAGAGGATTAGATACTAGCTTGCAGAATCTAATTCTGTTTACTAGTATACTGGAGAAGTATGTCACTGTTGGTGGGAAATTAAATAGTGGATTGTTTTCTGAGAGTGAATTTGCAGATGATGAACAAAAGAAAGGTGCTGCAGAGGGAAATATCCTAAGGGATATTCAGGTTGGTTGCACAGAGGCAACATTGGCAGCAACAATACCCATGGTGGCAAAAGATGCAACATGGAGGATGACACCTGTAGGAGTAGTAAGCATGTTGATAGCATGTGAGATTGGAAGCAGCAGCAGAGAGCAAGATAGTTTCCAACCAGAGGATAAGCTGGACATGGAGATTGAGTACATCAGAAGACTGATGATGAGAGTGACTCAGGAGCAGAAAACAGCAACAGGAAAGCAGGAGGGTTTCAGCAGGAGAAAGACAATGGCAGATTGTGAAAGCATAGCTGGGGCCAGATTACAGAACAAAGTATGGAAACCTGGAGAAGGTCAGTTGAAGAATGATGCAGCTGATGGACAGCAGAAAAAACAAGTATGGGATCCTGGAGGCAGAGACGAAGAGCACATGATCAGGAGACCATGAAAAATTTGAAGTTTGGGAGTCTGATGCAGGGGCATTAGGCTCAAAAGTTACTTGTACATAAAGTAGACATAGGGGGGTCCCATGTTCTTTGAACTTCTTGTAAATATTAATATTTTGAATGTTTTGGTAGGAAATTGTAATTGTTCTCAAGCTATTTTGAGAACATGAGAAGTTGGTGGAGATAGGAATACGAAGAGTCAGTTTAAGATTAATTCAGTTATGGAGTCTAGATTCAGGAATTGGAATGCTAAGAGTTGCTGGACTGTTTGTATAAATGTAACCCTGAAGAGGTTAGATGAGACCAAAGAGAGTCAGAGAGAGAGAGAGAGAGCTGGAGAGAGGTAGAGAACCTCTTCAGCAACAGAATAGGAGGATAATGGCCACTGAACTGAATATTTGGCCTGTCATGAAATTGTAAGAATTAGTTGAGATTTATCACCTATATATGTATGTATATATATATATATATATATACACCTGTTTATGAAGAATTATTTATGAGTTACATGTGTGACTTTATATCTTCTTGGTCGAATCGTGTGAAGGAATTATCTCAGTGTAGCTGTGCATTTGTTGTTAAACTCTGTGTGGGGAATACCGTGTGTGTTCATGCATTTGTTGATTATTCTCTGTAATTATGTATAGAATGAGTCTCTACGTATGAAGTTAAAATTGAAACCTTGTTGAGAAATCATGGTGGGGGTTTAACTCTGGTTAACGAATATTGTGTGTCATTGAAGAAAGCGGCTTTCTTGTCAGTGTTGTGTCTTGATTGTATGTGCCTTGATTATATGTGTGTTCTCGATGAGAGTGTTTGAATCTGTAATAGTTAAGGATCCGATTATAGATCATGTCTGTATGGGTCGCTTGAAGTATTTATGAAAGTGCAGTTGATCCGCGCGAAGCGATACAAGTGGAACTTTGGAAGTGGGGTTCATTGGATGAGTGTGGTGTAACGAGAAGCTGTGTATTGACTGAAGTGAGAGCGAAAGCGGAGCATTGAAGTGTTGGACCGGAACCTGGAGCATAGGAAGAACCGGAACCATGACCAGATGAACAGTAACGACGGTTTGGAGCTGGACGGTGGGTTTTATCGCACCACCTTTGCGGAAAAAGCGGTATTTGAGGAGTTGGGAGCGATTCCATAGATTGATCGACGCGTGTCCCCGAGTGACATTGCAAAACTACCTCCACTGCGCGCCATCGCGCATTAACCATCGACCAAAGACACGGTGTGATATTGATACATACCGTTGATCTGGAGGAAGGTGCATCGCATGGTGATTGCCTTCGGAAGTAGCACAGAGGTTAACTTAAGGTACGGGCGTGTGTATTTGATTGATATCCGTCCGATTAGATGTTGCGGCGTGATGGAACATGAGCCCTCCGATCAGGTCAACAGTTAATCGAGGTAAGTGACGTATGTTGGTGTGGGCCAGACTTTAATATATAGTGGTGATTTATAATTAACCAAAGTCCGAGTGGTATATGGTATACGGTTGGAAATATATGTACATGTCGAGGGTCAATTAATATGGGTTTAATAGCCCAAAGTATTATGTCGCATATAAAGGTTGTATATGCGAAGTTGGCGCATATGTATACGTAATGGACTGTTGGGTTATAACTATAGAGGAGTGTTGAATTAATATCTCAATTCTCTAAATTGAGATATTAAAATAACCTAGACTTATTTGTTTAAATTTGCCAGCGTAGAACAAAGGGAGGTTGTGAGATTGCCCGGACTAGGTAAGAGGATTGGACATGAAAATTTGGATACATCACACACACAGATTGAGGCTGGGACCAAGGTAAACCAGACATAAGGGTGGGCCCCGCTGTCAAGAGGGGAGGAAAAGTGATCCTCTAAGAGAGAGGTAGTAGTACCACCCTACTAGAGACACACATGAAAAATACAGGTTCATATGACATCAAGAAGAATAGTTTGTAGAGATGTGAAAATCATTACAATGAACAAATGAGAAAGATCTGCCTAATATCCTACGAAATATTCCACAAGGATGTGACAACAATAACAACCATTACAACACATTCTCAATACGATAAGCACTAAAATAACCAAAATAGTTAAATTATCTTAGCACATGTGGAAGCAAACATGAAATACAAACATCCATAGAATAATATTACAAACATTCATAGTCCATGCATGAAGAACGTGATAGCCTCAGAAGGCTTCTGTTATTAAGTAAAATTACCAACACACATGTACAACGAAGATCACTAGCTCTAATAGTGGAGCATTGGAGCGAGTCCTTGCTCCACAAAAGAACTAGCTTATCTCTCTAATGCTTTACTGGTGGAGCCAAGGTGAAAATTCCTTTGCTCATACAATGAGGGTGTCTATATAACCAAGAGGTGATGCTTCACCTTCCTAATTATGAATATTTGACTACCCTCATGAATGTTTGAATTCCTATAAATTTTATACTTACATGACTCTTCATATTCTGAATGTGTCCATTGAACTTCCACTTTACAGTGCATTTTGAATGAAAAATTGCATGGTCCACAGTAATGATGTTGCATATGACAACTCATGACACGATGTGACATGACATAATTGACATGGACGACTTGATGATGTAGCAATGTCAAGCCACTATTTTTGTTGTGTCTTGAGTGTCTTATTTTCACCTCCACATGGTTTGGTGATAGGGGATCTTCAATGATCTCATGTCTTGGGAAGTGATCGCATACTGGTGTCCCTTTGATTTATCTCGATCAATCATATTGCATGCTCAACTACAAAGGTGTCTCTTGACATTTTTTCCTCTTCAATCTCCTTCTTCATTTTATTTCCATGACATGATAGAGTACCTGTTCCTACAATTCACTCATGACAAGACGACATCATTTCGAAAGTCCATAGCCTAAGATGATGCATTTTGATCCGTAAAATGAGCCCAGAATAAGTGACAGGCTAGGAAGGGAGGCTCAGTGACTGCACAATTGTGTAGCTCAGGTTTTCAAGGGCAAGCCTTGAGCCTTTCTACTGTGTAGTGCACAGTTCAGGCTAGGCTGAGGGACAAGGTTGTGCAGTTTTTGGAGTGAGTGGGATAGGCTAAAGGGATGGGCACTCGGAGAACTTACTGCACAGTTCTGGGAGTCAAGGAAGGTTGGGCTACTTCAGATATACACAGTTTAGGGGCTTAGGGAATGAGTGTGAGGCTTGTGGTTTTGAAGTGCGCAGTTCAAGCCAGGCTGGGGATCATACCTGCGCAATTCCGGAGGTCAGGGTCAAGGCTTGGTCACAGAAATTGTGTAGTGAAGCAGTCCTAAGAGGAAGGAAATTCGCACTGCATAGTGCCAAGCAGCAAGGTCATATTTATATGACTAATATTTCATATTGTGTAGCTCAAGGGAGGCTGGGTGAAGCTAGGTTGCTTGGTCGGGAAGTTTTTTCGAAAATGGCTAAGTGTGGGATCTATGAGATTAATGTGAACATCGATAAAAATTTGACTGTGATCACACACTTAGAATAATTTGACAAGTCAATGAAATAGATCATCCATGACACATGAACGAAGAGTTTCCCTCCATGTTACATCTTTAGGACAATTTACAACAAGTGTGACACTAAGGATATTACGCTTTGCGATGACCATGACGACACTTGTGCGACAACGATTACAACTTTGAGAATGAGTGCCGCGTATAATTACATGGTTAGAATAGTTGATTTACACATAGATAACATCTTAAAGCCCCCAAAATTATGGTCTCTACATGCAATGCAACAACTAACATGTGAACATATGACATTTTTCTTATCTTTCCAAAGGGAGAAAAATACCTCAAGAAAACACATGGAATGGTTTTTAATGTTTCCGAAAACACATGACACTAAGGACATAATGATGTGGTAGTGATAAGTTTTCCCTCTCGTTGTTTCTTCCTTTGTGTGAGACATGATTTTTTCTTCATATTTACCCTCCAATGAGTTGTAAATATAATGAATTATTCCTGCAGTCCTAATATTTGATCTTTTGTTGTAATCCAATGTTCCTTCGTCTTCTTGTTTGATGATAATCTTATCTCCTCAGCTCCTTAGGTGTATTCTAGAATGTCGTCCTTCTCTCTCTCTTCCTCAATAATATTTCCATAGCGTGATAGAATTTCTGCATCTGCAATCCACTCGTTACAAGAAAACATCAGTATAATAAACCCCTAGTCTAAGATGCTTCATGATGATCCACTGATTGAGTCGAGACTGAGCAGTAGGCCAAGGGAGAGACTTAGTGACTACGCAGTTGCTCAAATAAGGCAGTCAGGGTTGGATTGTGAGCTCTAAGACTTCATAGTGCATATCTCAGACAAGAATGGGGAGACAAAATATGTAGTTTCTGGGCTCAATGATTGCAGTTGCAGGGTTTTTCACTACTTGGGAAAAATGGGTAGATTTGGGAGGCAGGGGAGGCCTCGGGACTGTGTATTTGCTCAGTTCAGGGGCTCGTGACTGAATATTGAGGGCTGAGACTGTGCAATGCATAGTGTTGGCTTCGTTGGAGAATAAGATAATGCATTTTTGGGACTCAGGGGCTGGGCTTGAGCATTGAGGGATTTTTCCAGAATTTGGCTAAGTGGGGATTAGTGAGACCAAGAGGAACAATGATATGAATTGACTATGATCACACACTTAGACACTTTATGACACATCATATATCATCTAGAACACATTAATAAATACTTCCATTAGTTAGAAACATGCCTACATGACAAGAACGACTCATCACCACAAATCCTACCCCTTGAAACAAACCAAAACTGCACTTTGCATGATAAGCAACAATTCCCATGCGAGAAGAAAATACTTTCTATATAAAGATAAAAGTGCGAACGACACTTGTGATATGTGAACTACGTTGAAATTAACACATGCTAGAGCAAAGATAACATGAAAGAGACATTATTAGGTGAAAGAAAACAAAAGAGACATCTGTAAACATGAAAGCGACACTCATGAAAACAAAGCTATGCAAGAGAGACAATTTGCAAAAACTTACCGAAATGGAAATACAAATTCTACTAGAATGTGAGAAAATGTCATTATCAATGCGCACCGACTGTAAACATGAATTGGACATTTCATATGCACTGTCTTGATGGACTGTGTTATGCTTATTCAAGCTTGCATGAAAGAATGTGCTCATGGACTTGTTGAAAATTGGGCATGTGTGAGCAAGTGACTTCGACACTTCCAATCGAAGAAGGGAGCTCAAAAGTATCAGCTGACCAAGAAGTGACTATGGAATGACTAATCACAAGATCCAAAGTAGGCTCCAAAATTTATTATAGGAAACATTTTGGAGGGTGTTGTTGTAGTGAGAACACAATAATATATATTTCGTTGACATAATATTGTGACAATAAAGTTATACAATATGTTTAAAAACCTAAGGATGTGTGCATTTTCTAAATGGAATTCTAGTACAAAACATATAAAAACATTTGATGAAAGTGCATTCTTTGAAAAAGTCAATAATAATTCTAATATTAAATTCTATTGCCATACAAGGAGATATAAATAAAATAACTCTACTTAGAAGAATTTTATAAAATAACTCTACTTAGACGAATTCTAACACATTAGATGTTTATCAAAATCCATGGTTTTAAGATAATGAAATAAAAAGGCATATTTTACCACTATCAAATATGTTTAAACATAATTCTTTTAAGGTGATGAATGGAAATAATTGATTACAAACATCTATATGCAATACTATTGCAACAATAGCTAGTATTAATAAAATTGTGGATTGAATTTATATAAGGCTCTACATTTAATGT
The DNA here is from genome assembly GCA_034641835.2 of Pinus albicaulis. NCBI lineage: Eukaryota > Viridiplantae > Streptophyta > Pinopsida > Pinales > Pinaceae > Pinus > Pinus albicaulis. The sequence continues at coordinate 1,313,296,486 of CM076579.1, forward strand.
TTTTGATATTACAAGATGGAATAAAGGAATCTCTTAGATTATTTCCCTCAAATATGACTTAAGATTCACTTTGCAAAATGGATAACAAGGACATTCAATGGACCAATATGGTCTTTCTCCATTGTCATAATCCAATTTTAACAAAGTAACGAGAAATCAATTTCTAGATATTATGATCATAAAGAACAACCTCTTTATAAGGCTCTACATTTAATGTTTTTTATATTACAAGAAGGAACACGGGAATCTCTTAGATTATTTTCCTCAAATATGGCTAAAGATTCACTGTGCAAAATGGATAACAAGGACATTCAACGGACCAATATGGTATTTCTCCATTGTCATAATCAAATTTTAACAAAGTAACAAGAAATAAATTTCTAGATATTATGATCATAAAGAACAACCTCTTTGCAATGGACCAATATAGTGTTTCTCCATAGTCATAATCCAATTTTAACAAAGTAACGAGAAGTCAATTTCTAGATATTATGATCATAAAGAACAACCTCTAGATATTGTATTTCATTATGATCAAACATAGGGACACCATTTATCCAACTAGAGTGGAATTGTTGTGGGTGGCTTAAATAGCACATAGTAACTAATTGCAAATTGTTTCCATATATATTTTATGACCATAAATTAATTTAAGATAAGAATACAAGCACTTACTTTAGCATTGTGCATGACAAGATGGACTATTCAAAGACTTCTATACCAAGAATGTTTAAGAAGGAAAAGGCTACTAGTAATGTAATGAATCTTCCAATTTCTTTGAAACATATGCTTACACATCAACACAAGACGAGTCTTCAATCAATTGAGCCTTTGCTTTTTGGAGATAGATTCAAAATTTCTCATGAATTCATTAAGTAAATTCCTAAAAGATTTATAAAAACCAATAGTAAATCGATATAAATATTTGTTTTACAATAAAGGAGCATCAAACTTCCCATTACATCAATTTATATTACAATTCAAGTCTTGTGAAAAATATTTATTTTATGGCATTATGACATGTAAATAATTCTGGTAAGTATTGATAATAAAAACTAATATAGATTAAGTGTACTTATTCTTATCTCACTAAAATTATGAATTTGAAATTTTATTTCAAATCTTGCTACATGTAATAAGGATAAAAATTATCAAATGCATTAAAAATATGTAATTATTTTTTAACAATTATTTATATAACATAAAATAATAAATAATATTACATGACGTAAAATAATAAATAATATCCTGTCATGACATTACTTCTTGAGTAATGGAAAAATTAATCACAAATCTCCAATATTATTATTATTATATTATAGCGTAGATATTATAATAGTTAACATTATCATATGTACACTTACCATTCACCTCCTCCCAACATTCCATTGCACCTCGCAACATTTACATTTTATCCTGCAAAACATATACGATGTGATAAATGTGAATGAGTTTACTTCCTACATATCAAATCAAATCTAAGAAGAGTAAAGCCTACATGGCTTATTTTTGTCTCTCGTAAAAGTTTTAATGTGGTAATTATTTATAGTTGAAAAAAAAAAATTAACATAATTATGAAACACTTAAAACTTATAATAATTAGAAACACTTGAAACTTGTAATAATTAAAAACCAAACATGATAGTTTGAATATTATTATTAGAAAATGTGCAACTATTAAAATAACATGAAAATCACATATTCATTCTATTAATAAAAAACATGTTCAAGAAATAATTCGAAGAATATTAGCTACCAAACAAGTAGTATATAAACAACATTGTCCCACTACTTTGGTTAGAGAAAAATATATAACTGCAAATTATATATTTAATTAACTAATACTTAACAATAATACACAAATGTGATGTGATATGCAGCGTTGATTTTTTAATAAAAAATCTATAATAGTTAAATTAAATTAAAAATAATAAAGAATTAAAATTGTATATATAATTGGAATGGGCAATAAATATTTGGTCAAAATTTTATTTTATTTTCTTGTTTAAACTATGTTTTGTATGGCATATATAGATATATTTAATATTGTGAAAAAATTTTAGGAGAGAATTCACAATTTAATCCTATAATTCTAACAAATTTCGACAAATTAGACTTAAAAATATGTTGAAAAACCTCTAACAAATATACTGAGCATTCTAGTATAATAAGTTCCACCTACTTTTGCAAAGATTGTATAAAATTACAAACGAATTGACTAAACAAATTTAAAAAGCTCGCTAACCATGAGGGTGCCAAAAAGTGCATTTTTTCGCTAATTTGGAGTTAATTACTTTTTATTTATGACGTGGAAAGATATTTCACTTGTATCATTTGATTAATCTTGTTTGCAAATGAGGGAGTTCAAGAACATAGTTCGTTTTTAGAAGATAATTTTAACTATTTTACATATTTCTGTTTATATTTCACGAGTCTTTATGATATTGATTTCATATATATATGGTTTCAAAAAGATATTCTAAATAATAATAAAAAATTGCCTATCTTCAAAAGTTGTATTTGGAAACCAGCCAAATCTATACTTTAATGTCAAATTTAGCTTTGGATGCCGCAATTATTTAAAGCCTATGCTTGTGAAATTGTGAGCAGAGACATTGAGTACCAACGAATCATAGTAGGTGAGGGAAACAAATACTTTTCAGTCTATTGGCCCATAAATGCACCTGCAAAGTAACTGCCCACCGTTGGATTAAAGCAAGTACACCATCCAATAGTGGGCATCTATTCCCCAGGTGCATTTATGGGCCAATAGACTGAAAAGTATTTGTTTCCATAGGTGAGTTCCATAAATGTCATATTAAATTATTTTTTAATCATTAATCCATGTTTCGTGCAAATTCTCGACATATTACGAAAAAACATTATCATGTTCATTGTGGTATTGTAATGAACTTATTATGGCACACTGCTTCATTTGATTGGATCATAGAAATTTTTTTTACATAAATAAGTTTATGTGTGATTAGATTTATGTAATGAGCAACTTGTTTTCCTATCGGAAAGTTTTCATAGTAAAAGTTTTTCTGAATGGCACAGTAGGTAAGCCATAGTTTTTTTTATCGTGAAAAAAAATGAGCAACATGTTTTCTATGAAATTGTTTGAAAATAAAATAAAATATAAATAAAGTATCTAGTTATTGATTATTAATGTTAACTTTCATTAATTGTTTAGACACTTGGTAATAGTATGCATTTTTAAATAAATATATATATATATATTTCTGATTATTATATTTAAAACCCCATAAAATTTGTCTCTTTCTTTTTCTTTCTATTGAAAAATAATAATAAAAAAAAAATTTAAAAATGATTTTTAATTTTTAAAATATTTGATTTAATATTATATTTTTTTAAAAATTTAATAAAAATTATATATTGTTTGAAAAAATTGATAGGTCAAAGCTTTTTTTTTTTTATCATAAAGTGATTACAATATAACTCGTCTTTCGGCAAGTATAGAAATACCATTATACCATAAAAAGAAACTATATAACACATTTTGTTATTACAATTTATAATAGAAAAAAATATTATTTATTTGATTATCAAAATTCACAATAACCTATACGTAAAACTAAATTGCATGATAAAATTTATACTTATTTTGTTATAACTAATTCCTGCATCTCACAAATTCCAAAAATATTATCTAACTCTTTAAGAAGGAAGATCGTCCAAATAGATCATTTATCTTTTTAATTGGTGGTTTAAGAAAAAAACTTGACCTTCTCTTTTTTTCTTTCTTTGTGAATTAAGGCAATTGTATTTCATAATAAAAACAAGTTTACATGGCTTTCCATACATATCACACCCAACAATTCATGTCATAAACTGAAATGCCTTCAGAGTCCCATTTACAAAGCTCCAACGCCATAAATTACATAGAAAATTGTTCAAACTAGCTTACCAAGCATAACAACATGGTCCAAATATAAGGTCCATTCAAAAAATGATACACAGGTTAACAAAATGTACCCAAGCCATCATTAATAACTACTAACTGAGCACATAACATATAAACCACATAACAAATAGACCATAATGAAAATTGGCTTTGTATAAGGACAAAGCAGATTCAACACAATAAACTGTGATTTCCAAGTGTGCTCGAACCAAGTTGAACCGATACAAACATGCCACCAAACATAAGTACCACCAAGATATCATCACACTCCAAATGCATAACCCATAGAATAAAATGAATAGAGATCCCCAAGAAACTTTGACGAACAAGGAGCATCCATAATTCACATAGAGAGTGTTAGGTCCCTATAATACTAGTGTATCCCCTTATTGTTATTGTTAGTATAGCCCCTTTATTTTTATTGTTGTGCCCATGTAGTCCCCATATTGTTATTATTATGCCCCATAGAAGCCCATTATGGTTATTGTTGTGCCCTTACATTGTTATTGTTATGTCGGCTAGGATTATATTGTTACCCATTGGACTCCTATATATAGAAAGTATGTTTTTTCACTTGCATCATCCAAGAATTATTTATTTATGTAATTTAAAGGAGGTTTCCCCCTCGAAGATGCTAATTTCTCAGTTGTTGATCTCTCTTTTCTTCTATTTTGTGAGCTGGTTTCATAACATTTGGTATCAGAGATTTGGATTCTAGGGTTTTTTTGCTGCAAACAGGTAATCGTGACATTTGTGCTATAATTTTTTTTATACAGAGCTTTAAAATCTAAAAAGAAAACCCATTTGAGCCAAAATCTGGAGAACGTCGTGCAAAAATTTCAGACCTTGGTTCAAAATATGTTTAGTGATATGATCTGTGGAAGTTAGGGTTTTTGAAAGATCCAAAATTTCATCTCAACCAGGTGACCATAAGAAAATAGTCATAGCAGTTGTTTCAAACATCGAATTGGAATTATGTAAAAATTAGTCGAAATTGCATAGACTGTAGTCTTTGTGTATTAATTTCAATGCTTAAGGTCAAAATAGTGACACGTGGTATATCGTAAAAGTTCACTCTTCTGAACCAACCCATAATTAGGTCATTGTGGGAGATTGGATATAAATTTTCCTTGAAGAATCCAAATTAGGTCTGACCTATGGCATTAGAAATAAGACTCAAAGGGCTACCACAAGACTGAAGTTTAGATCTTGGAGATCCTAAATTACATAGTTACAACCGTTTCTATATCGAACTCCTAAAAAAAAAAAGGTGTGTATTTGTTTTTTAAAAATTGCATAACTTTTGTTTGAAAAATCAGTTGAAGTGATTCCAAGGGCATATTGAAGCATTGTTATTTGTATTAGGTTCTATAATGCCTCCCAAAAAATAATTCTACACTCATTAAGCCCTCTGAAAATTCTACTATTACACATAAAGAGGAATAATTTCAATATGATATATCAAAATTATGGTACCAAGTGCAACAAATTTCAATCTCACAAAGAAAAACCAAATATGACATAGATGGTTTAAAAGCAGACATGGAGGCTAAGGTGGATGGTTTGAAGGATGAAATGAAATCTAATATGGATGTTCAAGTACTTGAATGTCACATCGATAATCAACAACAAATTCTCCAACTCTTAAAGGATAACCTAAGTTTGGTGCAAAATCGAATGAAACGACAGGGGGATCAACATTGCAGTGAAATAAGTTTTGATGTAGGTGACTGGGCATTTTTATGGCTACAACCAAACAAACCAATTTCCCTCAAGCAAGCTAAGAATTATAATAAATTATCTCTAAAGTATTATGTTCCTTACAAGGTGTTGAAGAATATCGGTACTATGGAATACAAATTGGAGTTGCTTGCATCTTCCCGGGTTCACCCCATTTTCCATGTTTATGCCTAAAGAAGTTTATAGGTGAAAAACTCCCAGTTCAAAAAATATTTCCAGAACTTGACGAGGAAGGAAAAATCATGTTGGAACTTGAAGCATTCACGGAAACAAGAACTCAACAACTACGAAATCGATTAATTTCAGAGTATCTCACCGAGTGGAAGAACTTACCCGCTGAATATTCCACATGGGAGGATGCAAATTTTATAAATAAGCATCCATAAATGATCAAGCATTGAGGACAACACTTGTTTGAAGGAGAGGGACATGTTATGTCCCTATAATACTAGTGTCTCCCCTTATTTTTATTGTTAGTATAGCCCCCTTATTGTTATTGTTGTGCCCATGTAGTCCCCATATTTTTATTATTGTGCCCCATAGAAGCCCACTATGGTTATTGTTGTGCCCTTACATTTTTATTGTTATGTCGGCTAGGATTATATTGTGACCCATTGGAATCCTATATATAGAAAGGAGGTTTTGTCATTTGTATCATCCAATATTGTTCATTTACGTAATGTAAAGGAGGTTTCCCCCTCTAAGAGGTTGATTTCTAAATCTTCGATCTCTCTTTTCTTCTATTTTGTGAGCTGGTTTCATAACAGAGAGACTTCATGTGATGAAAAATCCATATAGAGGACCAACTTAGCCACAATGTCACCAAAGATGAGAACAACAAACAAGAAATTCACCATAAATCAAGCACCTGGATGATAACCAGAATGATCCATCAATTAAACTCTATTTAAACTTATTCCTACACCAAAACAAAGCCAAGAAACCATGCCTTGCTAGTAATACTATAGATAAGCCAAAATAACCTTCAAAAGACATGATAGTCTGCCAACACTAATCATGGTTTGAAGAGGAAATTGTGGTCGATGCCTGAACACTAGAACCCATGGGATACATAATATATTTAGTGTCAGAATCACTCTCTATATAACCCTCTACATAGGCCAGATGAGAATCAAGACTATCCAGAAAAAATATATGATTGCAAAGCATTTTTTTAATATCCTCCAATGAGGCGAAGACATTATAATTCTCTGCTTGCTTGTCTTTGAGGACCAACTACAATAGGGTTAACGTTTCCTGATGTAAATCAAGTGCATTCAAAAATTATTTCTTCCTACCCATGGTTTTCCCAGGGTCGGGAAACCACTTTGAATATTCAACAAGCAACTCATAATGTAAATTTTATTGGCGATCCACCCCATCTTGACCTTCTAAAACTCGAATTTCCTTTCTTATCTCTGAAGGGATTACACTTAATAAGGTAGCCATTGAATCATACACAAAGGGACTAACCATCCTCTACCCTTCAGTGGAATGACCACATCCACCCCATCTGCTACAGATTTATTGTATGGGAGGAATCAACATTGAAAATAAGAAAAACTTTATACAACTACTAAATCCCACGTCCTACAAGAAAAAAAGAAAAGGGAATGGACAAACCACCTTGATAACCAAACCAAAAACCCACTATGTCATCACCAAATTTCCAAACCAATGGTTCACAAACCACCAAATTATTAGGTGGGACAACAAACTCCCCACAACCTAACACCATGAGACAAAAGACTCTAAAATTTCATGGAATAATGAAAGACTCTCTTATGCTCAGATAGAACACAAAACCCTAGGTACAATGCACATTAAAAATGACAAGGTATGTATATGACCTTATCATTTTTAATACAATATAGAACAAATAGTATTTTACTCTCATAGTAGTTATTGGTTTCTATGTATTTATTTACTATCATAGTTATATAAATTAAATAGCCAATAAATGATGATAAGCATCAATATATAATAGACATCAATACAATACATAAACACACACTTCATGTTAAAATTAAAAAATCATAAAAAATAACTAAATTATATCTTTATTATATATATGGAACAAGACTCTTGACCATGAAAAATTACCCTCACTTTACCATGGAGATTCTTAATCTGTAAATAGATTGTTACAATACAATGAGCTAATATCATGGCTTATCAATAACACATGCCCAAAAAACCATAACTTATTTCATATGACATTTTTTTTAATTAATCAATTTAATTAGAAAGGTAAAAAGACATAACTACTTTGGAGATAAATCTCAACCTTTAATTTTTGTACACTACTATGAACATTCTAAAATATTTTATGGAGGTTAAATCCCTATCAATCACTTAATAAATAAGTTAAATTTATGGAAGTCTTATTCCAAAATAAACATGCCTAATTATTGAAACATTAATTGTTATAAATATTTATAATCATAATTAACAAAAACTAATAAGAGACAATTTCTCTTATTACAATTTGACTTGCAATGCATAAATTTATTTTTTAAATATAATTTAATAGAAAATAATTATAATGAAAAAAAACTACTGAACTGACCTAGATCCATATTTACTTTGGATTTATCACGCGTCGAGAGGGATCAAATATCTCGAGGTGTAGATCTCTTTTATCAGTGAAAAAATTGAGGAAATGTTTGCACGTCAAGATATTTGATCACTCTCGGCACTTAATATAACCATAGTTAAAATGGATCTAGACTTGTTTTAGTCATTCATGGCCACACAAAATTATTGGACATGTGTTTAATCTGATTATTTTAAATATGTTAAATATGTCAAATATTTTGAATACAAATTTACAATATTGATTTTAATACAATCATTCAATATAAATTATGAATACAAATTAGGAATAAAATTTTACAATGTTGAATGATGATTACAAATAGTTTACATTGTGATGAATCCCAATCTCTCTTGTTTTGCTTTTCTCATAGTCACACCTGCTAGTTTTTCCATCTTAACTTGTTGTGCATTTGGAGGTTTTGCTGCAAAAGAAGTTGTTTGTAATCCATCTAACACATCATCAATCCCTAAAACCCCTTCAACATTGTAAATTCTATGACATTGTATATCTCTGGTAATATAACAGATTTAATCAAATGTTATACGTGTGTCAAAATTTCAAGTAATTCTTTATTTGTGTTATCATCAACTTGAACTTCATCATAATATGGATCATTCTTAATTCAATAATTCAATGCATACAATACATTATATTTGTTGACAATAAAATCATAAATTCATCATTTTCCACCTTTTTTGCACACAACAATCATCAAATCCAAGTCTATGTCGAAGTAACCTCATGACAAGGTTGCCAACTTCTTGTGGAAAAATAATTGTCTGTCCTCTATATTTTTATTCTCCACCTATTGAATGCATAACCTGCAAAATTGGACTTGCATGTGCTAACGACATCTCCTCATTTTCTATGAGACCTTGGAGAAATTCAAGTTGTCTCCTAGATTCCTATGCTTATCAGATGAAAATCTTTGATGAGTTCCTTCTCTTTTACATCTCATGCATATTGGATGTGTATTTGTATTTAGTATACTAGCATAGATCCATCTCAAGTATGGATCTAACATGAGTCGGGAGGGATCAAATTTCTTCACGTGCAAACTTTTTTAGAGTGAAAAATACAATGCGTAATTTTTCATTGTTTAAATTGTATTTTTGAATGTTATGTAGAGTATATATAGGAACAAATAAACATTTTAACCTTAAAAACTTATTTTTTTCATGATATATATATACTATTTTTTTAAATGATATATAATATATACATAATTGTCATTAAAATATTTTACATAGCATATACATCGAGACACTTTATCACTGCAAATTAAAATGATTTATTTATTTATTTATTATTAATATATTTTTAAATATATGTCAACATTAATTCATATTAAAATATTTTATTATAGCCCACATTGAATATTTTTTTTCTTTTAAATTATTTTTTTCTATATATAGATATATATGAAGTTGATATCCACATAAATGAGTTAACCTGAATCTTCAAATAGTTTATTTAAATCTCCCGTTGAAATAATTGTGAAAAGTATAAGGTTTAAACATTTTACTTACACATTTTTTTTTACTTGTAATTACTTTACAACATTTTCATTTTTTTATTATAATCGAAATTATTTTTCTATTTAGAGCGTAATTTATTTTTTATTTTTATTTTAAAGGGGCACATGTCAACTAGATGAATGAACATACACGTACTTACACATTTTTTTTTTCTTCTAATTACTTTACAACATATTCATTTTTTTATTATAACCAACATTATTTTTCTATTTAGAGAATAAGTTATTTTTTAATTTTATTTTATAGGGGCACATGTCAACTAGATGGATGGATGGATAGATAGACTTACACATCCTCCTCATACTGGGCTATCGAATGAGCCTCTCGGCTCAATGAATTCCAACATATGAATCTTGTCACACATAAAACATTTGAACTTGAGTCAATTGATCAATCCTATCACAAACTTTTCAATGTGCAATATTCATATCTATGAGAATTCCATGTTGAACTTGGTTACACATATTGGTTAAACACCTTTTTTTCATAGGATTTTCTTCTACATCTTTTAAACAACTTTTTGTGGGATTTTCTTCTATGTTTTCTTACATTCTTTGCTCTTGACACTCTATCACTTGTTACGTCATCCTCTATGGATATGAGCTTTGATATTCTCTATGATATGTTTTCTTTCGTTAAATTTTTCTTGCATCCATTATTGTTGCTCAATTTGTTCTTTAATATATTCTTGTTGTTGTTCTATTGTCTTTTGTTGTGTTTTTCTTTCTTGATATACTCTTTGATTTTCTATTTTATGTGCTTTTTGTGGTTCAAACTTTTCTTTCATATCTTCTTGTTGTTGCTTCATTTTCCTTTGCCACGTTATTCTCTATCAATATGCTCTTTGATATTCTATTTGATGCACTTTTTTTTGTTCAAATTATTTTTTCATCACTTCTAGTTGTTTCTATGTTTTCATTTGTTGCACCGGCCTCTCTCAATAAGCTCTTTGATATTATCTTTGATGTGATATTTGTAATTGAATATGTTCTTTCATCTCTTGTTGTTGTTGTCGTTATGTTGTCATTTTTTGCGTCGTCTTATGTCAATATGCTCTTTGATGTATTCTTTATCGTTCAATATGTTATTTCATCTCTTCTTCTTGTTGTTTTGTTGTCATTTGTTTCATCATCCTTCGTTGATATTCTCTTTGATATTCAATTTGCTCTTTGTTTTTCAATTTGTTCTTTCATCTCTAATTACTTTTGTTATGTTGTCACTTTTTGCATCATCCTCTCTTGATATGATTTTTGATATTTTCTTTGATGTGCTCTTTTTCATTCAATCTATTCTTTCATCTCTTGTTGTTGTTGTTCCATTGTCAATTTTTTTTCATCCTCTATCAAATTTATACTCTTTGATATTATCTTTGATGTTATCTTTGTCATTCAATTTGTTTTTCATATCTTCTTGTTGTTGTTCCATTGTCATTTGATGCGACATATTCTACTTATATGCTCTTTGATAGGCTCTGTGATGTGGTCTTTATCATTCAATCTATTCTTTCGTCTCTTCTTGTTATTTTTTTGTTTTTTTCATTGTGCTTTTCTTTCTCGATAATGTGGTTGAATTTCTTTTTGACATTCTCTTTGTTTTTTAATGGGTTATTTCATTTGTTCGATTGTCATTTTTTGATGTGCTCTATGTGTTCCCCTCTATTGTGATGCTTTTTACTTGTCATTTCTTCTGTCTTCTTCTATTGAATTTCAGTTTGTTGTTCATTTCTATTCATTCCCTGATCATGAGATCATGTCCAAGTTCAAAAATGTTAAAAAAATAAAGTGCTTAGAATTGGTTGTAATCTAAACGACTGAAAAGGTTTCATCGCTGTGATTCTGGTGCTGTAAACGGTTCTCAAAACCAAGGTCGTATGTAGAAGTTATTGAGGTTTGAAATCATCTAGTAAACTCCAAAAAATGATTGTTTGACTACATTTGAATTTGGATTTTAGTCCAAAAAAAATTAACATTATGTTGAAGGCTTATAGCAGGGTTCCACGTGGCCTGCCTGATGGCTGCCACGTGGCCCCAAATCCAAAGGCATAAATATTTTTTGGTTTTGCCCGACACCATGGGCTTTTGCACGAATACGCATTTAGGTCGGGTTGTTCGGGTCATCATTAAATGAGTTCCCATTTAGGTCGGGTCGGTAGAAGAGTCATGTTCAAAAAAAAAATTTGTGAGTAGCGGGGTTCGAACACGGGCCTCCCACCCACGAGCACACATACCCGACCACTCGAGCTGTGCATTAGTTTTTGTAAATCTATGTTTCTCACACATATTTAAACATTCAAATTGTTTTGGGCGGAAAACAAAAAGGGATAGCCCCAACGCCACATGACCTCCGCCCGCGACCAGAGGTATAACTGTTAACAATTAAGTGTGGTGGTTAATCTCCGGCAGGTTCGGGCCCATGTGGCCAGCACCAGTTCAAACATTTAATGTGTGGTTTGTGAAACAGTTAATATGCGGTTTCAGAGGCGGTTAAAGCGGAGGTCCATGTGACCCACCTACCTCCAACATTAAATGCCACCTAAACCGTCTACTATGTTTGGAGCACTTCTGCCATTTTCAGGAGGTTGGCCATTTTGTTGACTTTAACTAGAGTTCCTCCAGTTTTGGAGGAGGTTTTTGAGGGACATTGGGCAAATTTTGTTTTTTCCATAAATCCCTCATTATTGAACCAAATTGAGTGCAAAAATAGTCAATTTCGTGTATTTTGGACATTATGAGAAGTTTTGCATAGGTTTTAGGTTGAACAGAGGTCATCCTCAGCAGTTTTAGCTTCGAGGAAGATCAAGGAGACATCAGGGCCATCATGGAGAAGGCAGTGTATTGAGCTTTATTTATCTGTTTTATGTAAATGAATAGTCATCTCTGGTTAATTCATACCTTCTGAAGCTGATTTTATAGAGATTATTGCCTATTGAGACTTATTTTCACTTGTACTTACATTTTGAGCAAATTAATACATGAGGGACATGCCATTGGGAGTTGGACCAGCAGATGTAGCCCAGGAGGGGTGAACTGCTTCAACAATTTTCTTAGTAATGTTCTTTGTGAAGTTTATTTATCTGTTCTTTATTGTTGTACAATGATAAACAGTTAAAATACTTAATAAATCCTCACACAGAAATCTGTTTAACAAAGCCAAAACTATTTGTTTAACCTGTAAATTAAGGAGAACCTTATGCAGACATTATTATTACTGTTTGGATACTTAGCACAACATAAATAATACAATCCATTCACTCCCTATTCTTTATGCTCCTCAACTTGCACATCAATCATCTTGTTATTACTATGACACAAAAATCATTACACATCATCATAATTTAACATCTACAGAGAACTCAAATTTTTACCACGCATCAAAAATTTAATAATTGATGCCAAACCGATAATGAAAATCCATCTGGTCTTAAAATTTTGCAAGTTTTCATGTTGAAAATATGCGAAACAAAAAATTCTTTATGAGGTCAATTTTCATAGAAACAACTCCACAGGAATTTATGCAAAATATATTTCTAACACTCTCCCACTAGCAAGAGGGATTTTGATATTTTGGAATCAATGGAGTTCAACATTATTCCAAAATATTGAACTACAAACTCTATTTATGATTTTTTGTCTTTCTTAAAGCATGATTGAGGAGACTCTTCAGCTTCTTGTGCACCAATCCACACATTGGATGTGAGAATACATATGTATGATCTTATTAGCAAAAAGAAATATTATGCACTAGTTGATGTTGAGAGTATCAGAGTGGTTCAAGTAAACTTGATTTGGTCAAGTTACGAATAGTATTTGGGCTCCAGGTTTATGACAACCCATGGTTTTTCCATGATATTAATCTCCAACGTAGCCTATTTAAAGGCTGAAAAACTCAATGTTTATTGGTCCTAGTTACCAGTGGGATCCCAACAACAGTGTCTTTAAACACCACCACTTATCTTGGTGTTTACTGATCCTACTAACTGGTATCATAGCAAGGCGAGGTGAGTGCAGTAGATGATTTATGAGTGGAGGAACAATTAATAAACAATAGCCTAAGTAACCAAAAGAGTCAAGTGGAGGAAATAGAATTTTTCAATGAACAACTCAACTATTTATTGGCTAGTGCACATGGTTCGAATGTAAAGAATAAAGAGGGAGCATGACAAAGAGTCTGAAGAGAAGAAAGAAGAGGAAGTGGTTACACAATGATAATGAGGATGAAGATGAATAGAATGGGTTGGATATATATGAGAGAGGCATCAAGTAGTGAGAAAGGTCAGATCAAGATATGGATAAAAAAAGGTAGAAATATAGTGGGAAGGTGGTAGTATGGAAAATAAAATGGAGATGGATTCAATGACTTGAAATTTATTGAAGGAGTCAACATGTGATGAGATTTGTAGTGGTGTGATAACACTATTGTTGTGTGAACACCTTATAGATTTTGGTCCAAGGTAGGTATATCTCTCTAGGAAGTTGTAATACCTGTTTTTTAGGCTTACATGCTGCGCAAGAGCACGGGTTGTTGTAAGGCCTGAATACTTTGATCAAACATCCATGTAGTGCAGTGGCACATGGAGTCATCAAATTTTGGAATGGACCACTTGGATAGATACCAAGGTGACAGGTGTAGTGGTATCCTATATTGAGGGGGTGATGTGTGATCTCAGGTGAGATGGTGGATGAATGATTGGGACCAAGTTAATATCCCTGAGTCAAGTTTAAGGGAGGAATTTTTAGGGTGGTTAAGATAAACTTGATTTGGTCAAGTTACCAACATTTTTTGAGCTCTGGGTTTATGACAACCCATGGTTTTTTTTCCATGGTACTAATCTCCAATGTAGCCTATTTAATGGCTAAACAAATCCATGTTAATTGGTCCTAGTGACCAGTGGGATCCCAACAACCTTGTATTTAGACACCACCAATTTTCTCAGTGTTTAGTAATCCTAACACAATTGCATCCCACATCTTCATCGTTTGAATTCTGAACCATACATCAAAAAATTAGGTGGGTCATCAGGGTGTGAAATGGAGTGAGGTAAATTCTAAGAATTGTGCAACTCTAACTACAAGTTCACATATTCTCTACTTTTTCATTCAATTCTAGACATTGAGACATCCAAGTTCTTTATCACTGTTTGAACTCATTTGGAGGAAAAGGATGCTATGTATACTTACTCCTTTGCAGGCTCCTTAACATTTGAGTTCAAATATGGAATACCATTTCCTACCTAAAAACTTTGTTGATCCTTAGGCAAGAAAAAATCCTCATCAATAGGTTTCCATCTCTACAAAATTTATAACAAAATTTCTAGAATGTTTTAGAACATTTAGTTAGTTTTCTATAAGAAGTATATCAAACACCATGTATAAAAGATTAGGTAAAAGTAAGTATTGTGACTAAGAAATATTAACAAACAACCATGAATGGTAATATTTCCAGAATCAAAGCCCAAAGAACACAAAATTGATAGAAAGTTAAGCAAGTTTAAAAAAAATGTTAAAAAATAATTAAAGATCCCTTATTAATTTAATGTTGAAGAGAAACAATTCATTGATAGTCAAAAAAATACTAGGCAATGTTGGAATGTTCTTTTCTAACCTATTTGCAAGAATAAGATAGCATAAAGTCTATAACTTCAAATTCAAGTTTGACATGGCAGAGTGGAAAATATTCTAGTACAAATAATTAACCTCGGCATTTTTATTAGGGAAAAGATTTTCTACTAGCAAGCTCCTATATGTGACTTCAAAAATTCTTTCATGCTCTTATAACTGAAGAATGATAAATAAAATTATTTTTTTCAAGGTTTTCAATCTCTTGTATCTTTGCCCTCATGTCGTAGAGCAAAAAGTGATGGGTTGTTTTGTTAAGGAAATCCCTCGTGTAAAGGTCACTGGTTTGAAGCTCCGTGGGAAAAAATTCATCCATGCTAAGGAATGGTATGGTCCAGGATAGGTGTGACCCTCGGGTGATTTTGATGGCTTAGATGCCCTTGGGTCATGGATACTCAAACCACAAGTTAGGTGTGCTAGTCATCTCACGACTCACATAACCTAATAAACAAAAAACAATCTCTTGTATCATTGGATTGTTAAGTTCAGTCCTATAAAACTTAAGGGAAAATTAAATAAATAAAAAACACTAAATATTTTTTTTTAAGATGGGTTTTTTCCAAATTTTTTCAACAATAAAAAAAATTCAATGATAAATTTAATTAGAATTCAAATTTTGATAAAAGAGGAAAATATTACTTAGTAATTAAAATGTAATTATTTTTATTTAAAAATATATATATCTAAATCACTTTCATCATGGAAGAGTATCGACAGCTCAACATTAGTTTGCAATGATTTATAGATTTTAAACTATTTTGAATATAAGATTTTATCAAAAAAAAAAATGTTAACATCTAAATGTGAAAAGTTAAAAGAACACTATATTGCTAATTAGTTTTCATCACTTAAAAGAATCAATAGAGTAATAGCAATGTTAAAAATCTTAGGTAAAAATACTTTGAATATCAAAATGATATAAAAAATTAAAAAAAAAAAAAAAAATATATATATATATATATATATAGAAAAATAAATAAAATATTTAACTTTGTTTAAAAAAAAATTCAAAAATTTAAAATTACAGATTTTGAGATATTCTAAATATCAAATATATATAAACAAAATTTTGAAAGAAACTATTGAAGTATTCTAAATATCAAATAAACATAAACAAAATTAAACAAATAATTAACTTTGTTTAATAAATAATTAAACATCAGTTTCCAAAAACCTAAATGTTAGAGATTTGGAAATATTCTAGATGTCATATAGACATCGACATGCCTGTTAGAATATTCCAGAATCTATGTACCATCCAAAGCTCTCATCTGTGCACTTGTTTCATCCAAAGCATGGAACATAAGAAAAGCACTTGTTTCATCTATTTCAGTCTATGATTATTTTCATTCAGCCACAACCATAAACTTGTGAGCAGATACTATGATAGAAAGAGCTAGTAGTTGGGCCCTTGGAGTGAATGAACCTTGTAGAACTATCAACACTACCTGCAGGGAATTCAATACAGTAGCTACAAAGATGACCTCAACCCCAAAGAAGTCAATGAATGCAGTGTACATAGCAGCTTGCAAGATTCAAGATTCTGAGCTGAACCCGTTGTTGGAGCCCCCAGACAAACACAAGACACTAATGTCTTCATCCAACTGGCCAATTATAATTTAAATAGAACACAAAAACAAGTACACAGCATCAAAGATATAACGATTTTTAATTGAATTTATGGGGGTTGGAAGGGATAATTAGCATCTCCTCATGTTTTTTTCAAGTGATATAATGAATTTTGATATAATGGTTTTCTATTTAACTGAATTTATGGGGTTGGAAGGAATAATTAGCATCCTCCTCACTTATTTTTGCAAGTAATATAATGAATTTTGATATAATGGTTTACGAACCTTTTTGTTGTAGATTAATAATGTTTCAACTACCAAACATGTAACATAATAAGTTTTACTATAATGAATTTAAAGCTCATAATTGTGATTTGAATAATCACTTAGGATTGTGAATTGAATAATTAGTTAGACACCAAAACATATATAAAATATAAAGATATTTTTCACATAATTCGATGCTTGACCTTTCTGACTATGTAACTGAATGCAATATTACACCAAAACTCCATTTGGGAACCAACATTGTTAAAAGCCTACATCATATTTCTCTATGAACTTATGTTGTCCTAAATACATCCACTTACCCGTTGTGTTAAGTTCCATGAAAAACTTGCTAACTTTTCCATAAGGACAACCTGCAATCAAATACAGTTCGTAAGGTACCTAGATTCTCAGAGACAAAATAAAGTGGTCTTTAATATAATTGTTCGTTTAAAAAATGGAAGCAACATTTACAATGATGGACAAATAACTTCTAGATAAAAGAACGATGTTTGAATGGATTACTAAACAATCCCTCTGGTCAGCTCTACGAAAGAGAGTCTGAACCAAGAGAGTCTGGCTTCTGCAGAACGCTCTACATTGTCCATTCAATTCAGCTATTATATAGCACACAAGATCTAGGGAAGTTAGAACTTTACCCTAAGAAATAGGAACTGATTCCTATCCTAAGGTCTCATGAACCAACTCTCTCTAAAATAGGAGATTCTCCATTATCTTCAACACTCCCCCTTAATGGAGAAGGGGTTCACAAATATGCCTAAGATCTCCCTAAACATTACAAAGTTAATTTTTCCAATAGGCTTAGTGAAAATGTCTGCAACATTATCACACGTTTTAAAATATACAAGATGAATTTCTTTTGATTGAACTTTCTCCTTGACAAAGTGGAATTGTGTATCAATGTGTTTGGTGTTCTTGTGAAACACCAGATTATTAGCAAGTTTTATTGAACTCTGGTTGTCACATCTGATTGTTGTTGCATCTCTCTGTTCTTCCTCGAAGTCCTGAAGAAGTCTCCGCAACCAAACTGCCTCGCATGTTGCTGCACACATGGATTGATACCCTTCTTCCGCTGAAGACAAGGAAATTATGCTATGTTTCTTACTGCACCATGTAATCACCGTGGATCCAATGCTGAATGCATAGCCTGTTATGGATCTTTGGTTCTCGACATTTCAAAGCCCAGTCAGAATCTAAAAATCCTGTCAATCTAACATCATAAGAATCAGTATAAATAATACCATAATCTACAGTTCCTTGTAGATACCTTAAAAGACCTTTTGCTACATTCCAATGACTCTCAAGTGGTTTGGACATGTATTGACTTAGCACACTGACTGCATAAGCCAAATCTGGTCTAGTGGTGGCTAGGTAGATTAGACTCCCAACCAGTGGTCTATAAAGTGTCGCATCTGCCTCTTTAGAGCCATCCTCACTCTGTAGTTTGATGTTCTGCTGTAGTGGTACTGCTGCAGCCTTGCACTGATCCATCCTGAATCTTTCCAGTAGACCTCTGACATACTTACCCTAGGACAGAAAATTTTATCCTGAATCTCTCCATATCTCGAGACCCAAACAATAGCTTAATTCACCAAGGTCTTTCATTTCAAACATCTATGACATTTTCTACTTGATTTCTTTGATTAGATCAACAAAATCACCTGTAATAATTAGATCATATACATACAAATAAATCAACACTATGCGCCCTTTTTCATCTTTCATGGTATACAAATTAGGATCGTTCTTGCTTCTATTGTAACCATGTTGCAGAAAAAATGAATCAATCTTTTCATACATGATCTGGGTGCTTGTTTTAGTCCATATAGAGCCTTCTTTAATCTACAGACTAAATGTTCTTTCCCTTTTTGAACAAACCCCTCAGGTTGATCTAAGTAGACCTCCTCTTTCAATTCCCCATTTAAAAATAAAGATTTTACATCTAGTTGGTGAATCATCCAATGTTTCTTAGTAGCTAAAGCAATCAACATTCTGATAGTGTTTAGTTTAGCTACGTGGGTGAAGGTTTCCTTATAGTCAATACCTTCTTTTTGTAAATACCCCTTTGCTACCAATATAGCTTTTAATTTATCTATGGTTCCATTTGCATTAATCTTAGGTTTATACAACCATTTACACCCTATGGTTTGTTTCCCATCAGGAAGTTCAACCAGCTCCCAAGTGTTATTTTTTAGGATAGATTCATATTCCTATTCCATAGCTATTTTCCATTCACTACATCGATTTGCTTCTCTATAACTAGAAGGTTCAACAACATTCATCATACTAGTTATAAAGGCATTTTCTCTGTATCTAGTAGGCAATTGAATCTGCCTACCTGATCTTCTGAGCATTGGTGTAGCTTCCAACCCATTCTAACTTTCCTTTGACGGACTCGACTTGATTGTTGTATCTGGATTCTCTTCTTCTGCCTCTTTCTTATGATCCTGGCTGTTACTTGTTTCTTCACTTTCTTCCACAAAAAACGGAATATCACATTCCTCATTGTGCTTATTAGATTCATCACAAACTTGCTCATGGAATATGACATCTCTACTAACAAAAATCTTGTGAGTATAGGGATTAAATAATCTATAAGCTTTAAATTGTGAACAATACCCTACAAAGGTACATTTGATGGCTTTTGAATCTAGTTTTCTTCTGTCTTCCTTTGAAATGTGAGAAAATTATTTAGAATCAAACACTCTTAGATGTTTTACTGCAGGTTTAAATCCATATAATGCTTCAAAAGGAGCTTTAAACTCGAGACTTCTTGTAGGACTCCTATTTTTCAAATACACTGCAGTATTCAATGCTTCAGCCCAAAAACCATTCGAAAGATCCTTACCTTTCAACATGCTTCTAGCACACTCCACCAATGTTCTGTTCTTTCTTTCTACTACTCCATTCTGCTGAGGAGTATGGGGTACTGTGAATTGCTGTGATATCCCATGGTCTTTACAATACTTGGTAAGTTCCTCCTTCCTTTATTCTCCCCCTTGATCAGAGTGGAGAATTTTTATGTGCTTCCCTATTTGCTTTTAAATCGTGTACCTAAACTTCTTAAAGTATTCAAAGGTGTGTCTCTTCTTACTCATGAAATATACCCAAGAAAACTTCGTGCAGTCATCAAAAAACAGTAAAAAATACAGTGCACCTCATAATGAATTTGTTTGCATGGGTCCACAAAGGTCTGTGTGCAATAATTCAAGTATGTCTCTCTTCTTCCTTTCTACTTGAATAGGGAATTATTCTCTATGCATCTTTCCTAATGCACAAGCATCACAATCATTATGCACTTGTTTAAATATAGGAAGACCTCTTACCATTTCCTTTTTCTGAAGTAACAACAAGTCATTGTAGTTGATATGACCAAGTCTTTGGTGCCACAACTCTTCTGTAGTCAAACTCGATGATGTCAAAGCTTGATCTAGTGTTGTATTCACATCCAATTTGTATAGACCTCCTGTTCAAATTCCTGAAGCAATGGTCTTCATGCCATCTTTAATATAACAGTTATATTTAAAAAATTCAACCTTGAAATCTTGATCTGTAATCATGGATACAGAAATCAGATTCTTTGTCAATCTAGGCACATACATTACATTATGAATATATCTGACATTACCATTGGGTAAGATAACAGAAATTTTCCCGCACCCTTTGATCTGATGACATCTATCATCATCAAGGTAGATTTGTGCTCCGTTGTTGATTTCTTTAAAATCTTCGAACCATTATTTGTTCCCCGTCATATGTGTGGATGCTCCTGAATCTACATACTAGGTGTCTGCATCGACCTTCTCACCTAACTTTTCCATGAAAAATCTGAAGTCCTCCACATATTCATCATTTGCAAAATGACCTAAATGTCCTTTCTGCTTCCGCTGATCTTCATGAAATTTCTTCTTCGTGCACTCCTTAGCAATATGATCGATTTTTCAACAATAAAAACATTTAACTAGAGAGTTTTTTTTATTCGAATGCATACCTTGAGTTTGATTTGGTCTTTTCTGTATGTTTCCTTCGTTTTGCTGTGAAGGATTTCCTTTTCCTTTGAAGAATTTCTTCTTCGCCATTAGCGCCAGATCTGCACTCTAGGGTTTCAGAGTCAATCTCCTTTCTTCTTCCTACATTAGTATTCCTGTAAGTTCTTCAAAATTTGGGATTTTCTCTCTCGCACTTATCCCGGTGATGAAAATTTGGTAATCATTAGCCATACCATTCATGGTAATCAAGACCAAATCTGCATCTGCAACTATCTCACTGATGTCTGACAATTTGTTTTTCAGGTCTTTGATTCGCGATATGAAAGAAGAAACTGTTTCATTCTCCTCATATTTATGGACAGAATCTTGCTCTTCAAGAACAAGAGACGATTTGTATTCCTAATCTCGTACAAATCCTTCAATACGGTCCAGATTTCATTTGTTGATTTACATTCTCTGATGTGCGGTATGATGCAGTCTTTCACTGACATCTTCAACACTGTCTTTGCTTTACCTTCTCACTTCTCCCAATCTGGGACTGATGTTGTTCCTGTTGTTGGCTTCGACTCATCCCCATTCGCAATCGTCTAGGAATTATGTACTTCTAACACCATCTGCATCTTAAATTTCCAATTTGAGTAATTGGATCCATAAAGTTTGTTATTCTCATTCAAGTATGATTCGATTAATTGATTGTTCATCTTGATTAAAGAATACACTAGCTCAAATCTATCTCAGATCTCTTTGGCACTTTAAATTCCTTTCTTGTTGAGTGGATCAACAATAATTCCTCTCTTATTAAGTGGATCAACAATAAATCCTCTTAAAAAAAAATAAAAAAAATTTAAAAGGTACTTTTCAAGAACCTTATTAACAAGTTCTTCTCATAAAGGAATAAAAAAAAAATCCACTCATCACAAAAGAGCCATTAAAAAATTCCACTTAAAAAAAATAATAATTCAAAGTGCTTTGAAAATCTGCGCACTTTCCACTATTGAAATTAGGAGATTCTCCTTTCCAATATAAATTAGGAGCTTGACATAAATTTTAGAGAAAAGTACAGTTTCGAAAATGACATGCTCACCCAATGAATCGACGCACTGAACGTTGGCAGCATGCAGGAATTTAGGATGCCAGGAGATAGATGGCAGCATGCATCAATTTAGGATGCCAGGAGCAGCGTTAAGATGGCAGCGCTCCTTTCAGTGGCTAGGAGCAGTGTTGAGCCTCTTCACGCTAGCTCAGTCCACGCTGCTTCAAATTTGTATGCAGGAATTTAAATATTTCATAGGCAGCATACTCCAACAAAAACCTCACTAGCTTAGAGAAAGGAGAAACAGGTTAAATGCCTCTAGAGATCTCGCACGAATCTTTGTTCTCTGCTAAAAAATTTCACGGTACACCATCATTGGGCATGGAAACAATGAAATCTTTCTGAAACTGTATGTCTCCTTAGATTGGCCTCTTATAAACCGAAGCATCTAGGCATTGATCGCTTATGCTATTCCATAAATCGGGCGCAGTCTATGGGCGTTGGTGAGGATGGCGCCAGGAGGTGAGGATGTGCTCCCACGCAGCACGGCTCTTCTACGGACTGCGTCCCTTCACCAACGCAACAGTGATTTAGGCACTCCAGAGCTATGGACTCCACGCAGCACGAGTTCCTTCACCACTGTGGTCACCAACACGCTCACCGCAGCTAGTCAGGACATGATGCTCTCAAGAGCAGCTCTTCCACGAGCTCTCTTCCTTCTCATGCTAGCAGCGTTCCAGGAGCAGCGAATAACAGCGCTCCCCACGCAGGCTCTCGGCCTAGCTCCGGACTTGGTGCGTTCAGGAAGCGGTAGTGGCATCACCTCCAGGCAGCATTCAACAGCCACATAGGAGGCAGTTTCCTCTATTTTGTTGCAGGCATGGGAATCGTAGGCAGCACACATGTAGAGGGCAGAGGCAGCCATCATGGCTCCTCCTCCCGGCTCCTCCTATTGCTCCTTCTGTTTGAGGGTAGAGGCAACACCAGAGGTAGGAAGCGCTCTGAAAGGCAGCGCTCCTCAGCACTGTTGCGGCGCAACAAATTAAGTAGGCAGGCAGTGCAAGGATCCTCCTCACACAACTGTGCTCTGATACCAAGATAAAAAAAATATGTTTGAATGGATTATTAAACAATCCCTTTGGTCATCTCTATGAAAGAGACTGTGAACCAGGAGAGTCTGGCTTCTGCAGAACATTCTACATTGTCCATACAATTCAGCTATTACATAGCACACAAGATCTAGGGAAGTTAGAATTGTACCCTAATAAATAGGAACCAATTCCTATCCTAAGGTATCGTGAACCAACTCTCTCTAAAATAGGATATTCTCCATTATCTTCAACACTTCTTTGTCTGATGTGAAATATGAACCATAGTCACAATCAAATCGACTTATAAACGTGAATGTAATTGCCACTAAATTTAGCTGTTCCTTAACCTTGGTACATAAGCTTAACAATGCCTTAAAATTAACCCATTGGTTATAACATAATTTCCAAATTGAAATATTAAGTGAATTAAATTAATTGTATTTTGTTTTTAGATTAAGATTGATCCTAGGAATTTGGATGGAGTGAATATATCTTATCATGGAACTTACAATCTGCTCAAAATTTTCTCTATAATTTGGTGTGTGAAAATTGTTCAGTACTTGTGGCCATGTCACATTACCTTGCCTCAGTTGCAATGACCTAATCAACCTATGCTTACTACAACCATATTATGCCTTTTTGCTCAAAGTCTACCCATAACTTTACCTATGAGCTAGACAAAATGCCATGTCCTACTTAACTCAGTTTTGTCCAAAAAACACACTAGGAACAGGTTTAATCATGGCCTAAAATATTCCACAACAATACTTACACTCAAATAATTCTAACACTTAAAGTAAAAAAAGCATACATGGGATAGTAAATAAACACATATAGAACATATGCACTACATAGCACATGTGGACAAGTGACACCCAAGTTAGAGGCTAGCACCCTTAGATATAGATATATATATATATATATATATATATATATATATATATATATATATATATATATATATATATATATATATATATATATATATATATATATATATATATATATATATATACTTTTACAATAATGAGAGCTTGTCCATTGCATGTAGCTCGATTACAATAGTACAGGAATGCGGAGGTGAACTACCTTCTCCCAAGATGACCATCCTTATCTTGATTGTATATTCTGAAATATTCTTAGAGTCTGCAATCGAGTTAAGTTCAAGGCTCCCAAGGCTACCCAACAAACTTGTACAAGTCAACCCTGAAGCAATCATAAGCCTATGGGTCTTGTTCCATCTCTATCACTTAGTCAGCTTGGCCAACCTACTATGCCAAACACTTGAATATTACAATCATAGATCTCCTTGATGATTCTTGTCACTTTCTTGGTTGATGTTAAGCAACACAATGAGATGTTCACTTACTTATACAAGCCTTGAAAAACACTTAGCAAGTCACATCATATCAAGTGAAACCAAGTTCATCTCAAGCCAACTTGTTCTGCTCACTTGTTCTATTTCACAGTAGTCCATCTAAGTCACCTTGATCCTATCTCATTATCCACACCCAAATAATCTCATTCACCAAGTCATCTCAAACACCCCAAGGTCAATCATCCACAATTTTATACACCCCCAAGTGGGCCCAAGGCACCTAGTGAATAGGTGCTTGATGGATGTGTACCCAAGGGACTTTCCCACTAAGTACCATCCATGACAACTTGTGCCCAAAGGAATCATGATCATCCATCAAAACCCCCAAGTGTGAAACACCTAACTTTGTTGTTTTGTATAAGTATTGTGTACCAAATCCTCAAGCCCCTAGTCAAGTCTATGCAACTCCCTTAGTGCATCCCACTTGAATCTATCTGCAATGTGCCCTATCTAGCCATAGGAAAGCCCAATTCTCCACGGTGCGTCCTCTCTAACCACAGTGCGCCCTCTCTAATTTGTCTAAGTCATCTTAATAATAGGCCAAGACGTACATTCGAAGTCTACCTGGCCAATGAACCAAGGCATTTTTTTGCTAGGTGCCTTTTTAAGGCAACCAAAAAATGTGTCATTCTTATATGTGTGTGCACCCAAGCTCATTTTCAGTGGATCTAGATGAATGGAAAAGACATCTCAACCAAATCATCTATCCAACATGGCCATCTATGTCGATCTAGTGGACCCACCCGACCCCACTCTAGGATAAGGCCTTACATCCTTGCACACTTAAAATAATTTCCATCCTTGATGACTTCCTTAAGAACCTCGTATCTTCAAGTTCATTTGAATCCATGCATCTTTCTGATTCAATGGCCATTGGAAACCCCAAATTTATGGACGTCTATTATATCAACATGCACAATTGTTTTATACTATTTATAACAAAATTGTCATGCAACTACCCTCCATCCACTTCATGGATAATTTATCCCTTTTTCCAACTTTATCAACAATGCCTTGTGTTGATGTTTCCTCTTCCTCATACAAATTTTTCCATCAAGCCTCCATCAAGAATATTGATAAATCATCCAAGTATTAGACCATCATGACCTTCTACTGTGTTCATACTTCAAGTATCTTTTGATGCTCCCACAAAATGGTACCTGATAGGCCTTTCGATTATCCTCAAATTTTTAGTCATACAATTAAATGGTTGTTCATTTAATTGCCAATCTAGAATTCATATAGAACTTATAAATTTTCATGCACCATATACGCTTAGTACAATTATGTTTGTGCAAATGCAATTGTAGTAACCTATATACTTGTCACAATTCAAGATTTATAATGCATCATCAAGTAACTAGATAATTCCACACCAAGCTCACAATCCAATGCACATTGAAGGAATGTAAATGCTAATCTAAGTTGCAGAAAACTAAATTCACTCCTTACTGGAAAGAAATCACACATAAACAGAAAGGTGGCTTGTTGAAGTAGTGAAGTGATCTTGTAAGCTATAAAAAACTTGCAATTGCATATATGATATGCAATAATATATACACTTATTAGATTATTCCTTGATAGTGAAAGAAACAAAATATAACAGAGTTATTAAAAATGTTAAATAATCTAATCAAATCTTGGGAATAGATTTAGTATTGAATTACAGTAATATGAATCTATAGGTTACAACAAAGTAAAAATTTAGTATCGAACTACAGTAATATGAATCTATAGGTTACAACAAAGTAAAAAGAACATAATTCTAAAAGGAAATTTCAGAATAAACAGAGTATAACCTACGGTAATTACAACAACAAAAACAAATTGAATTATAGCAATGTTAACTACTCAAACTGCAACAACGTAAGTGAATCAAATTGAAGTGATGCTAATTAGTCAAATTGCAACAACTTAAATAAATTGAATGACAATAATATAGAAATAGAGAGAAATAAATAATGCAAACTACTGTATTATCTACTAATATCGACAATACCCGAGAAAGGAGGGGACCTTACCTCCTAAGACTAGCACTAGGTTAAGAAGGTGAGTGGATTTGAATGCTAAACACACAATTTAGGAAGAAAATGAACTTCAAATTATAATATAAATAGAGTTATAGCACTTTGTCTTAACATTTCTATACAATCTCTTTGTTTTCTAGTTGATTAGTGTCTATCTATCTTTTTTTGTGTCCTTTTATACGAAGTATGATCTTCCTAAATGGAGTGATTGAGGAGAATGGATAGCCATGAAACACAACCTTTGGTTCCATCCTAATACATTTTTTTCCCATGGATAGCAATCATTTGGGTACGTTATGACTCAATTAATTGTATGATAAATGGCATGCAATTCATCCCGCCTACTTACTCCTTGTCACTTTCTCTTGTGAGAAGACCGGTTGTTATGCATCTGACGGTTCCAAAAGTGATAATTATTCATTTGTCTATCGAGTTGGCACAAATTTAGTGGAGTTCCAACATCGTTGGCCTAGATTTTTAGCTTCAGGCAATGTATGTATTTGTAGAAATGTTGGTCTGGAGTTGCAGCCACATATGCTAGTGGGAGTTGCAACACAAGCTAGATAAGGTGTTGCAGCAACAGACATGAGTGGGAGTTGTAGTAAGGAGCGAGAGTATGTGTTGTAGTAATGGGCCAAAGTAGGTGTTGCAAAATTTTTCTAGAGCAGGTGTTGTAGTAACAATATTGAATAGGATTTGCAACATCATTTTGCATCAGAGTTGTGACCGCAGCATGTCTAGAGTTGCAGCAACAAGGGTTGCAACAATAGAAGTTGTAACAACAATTGTGAGTTGCAACAACAACTGTGAAGTGTAGTATTTTTTTATGAGTACTCGTATGCTTTTATTCTTTGTTCAACGTGGCCAGCACAAAAAGATAAAAATTTCTGAATAATGCATAAGAATAATACAAAACTAACATATTGAGGTGATCATTATACCTTTTCAAAAACATGTGTTTGTTAATGGAAAGTAAGGAAACATGGTTTAATTAGGAAAAAGGAGAAGCAAAATGGTGTTGGATGGGTGCCAAAAGGATTCCAAATAGAGCACCCATTAGTATTTTTTGAGCTAGTTGGGTGATTATTCCAACTATTGCATCCAATCCAGTAGAATGTACATCCCCATGTCCAAAATAAGTCTTTTACATTTGCATCTCAGTGATTCTCTCAAACTTCAATGGACAAAGGCAAAACCACCATTGTTTCATACAAATTTCAAGTCACCTTCCACAATCCAACATCCTTCAGGGAATTGTAAAGTATCATCTCATATCCACATCATTGCAATTCACACTTTGTATGTTCACAATTTCACTTGTACACACATTCACTCCACACAATAAGCTCACTTAAATTTGGTATAAAGGGTATCCTCTTTTGGAATCTTTGTACTTAGTTTCTTTGAGATTATATTTTTATCACACCCTAAGTGAAGCAAAGACTCTTTAAAAACAACCTTAAATTGAACACATTAAGTTCCCCACAGGGGAAAGAATATCATTTATAGTTCATGCTAGGACCACGGGGGTAGGAAACACATAATTCATCGTGGTTTTGTTCATCTTGAAACATAGAAGTTTTATTTTAGGGATCTTAAAATCCTACATCATCTACTGACAAATCTAGTAATGAGAAGAAACTTGTGAAGGGGGTAAGGCTTAAGTGGCAGATTATCACGAACCTCCTTATCGTCTCTCGACACTTGGTAGGGGTTTTGGGTCCAAAACTGAAAACCAGAAGCTGAGATTCACTCACTCCCACTAGAAGTAGGTAACTTAGTGGTCAAATATTAGGGCATCCTTCCCTATAGGTAGTGGGTGCGGGAGCACAATCCACTTGAGGTGATTTTGGTCAGGCTATTAGAAGTGTCTCCAACTCTTTTGGGACGTAGCCCTAGTACTCAAAGCCACTATAACACTCTCCATACCTTGATTGGCATTTGGTTGTTGGAAGCATCACCAGTTACATTCATGACATGGACCCAGTACTCCATTCTAAAATCTTCATAAGGCCCAACTACTACTTGAGCGGAAGTAAGTTAGGTCTTTTTAAGAAATTGTGTCATACACAAAACCTCACAAAACCTTTTTTGTTGATTTTTTCACACATTAGAATTAAAGGGAAAATTAACCATTTGTTTTTCGCTTTTTCTTATGTATGGAAATTATAAGGAAAATTACAGTTTATAATTATACTTGAGTATTAAAAAGTTGTTGGGCATCACCCATCTTATGTTATTATGAAGAGCACATTATGTTAAATATTTATAGAACTATGTTATATATATATATATATATATATATATATATATGGTATATATATATATATATATATATATATATATATATATATATATATATATATATATAAAAGTTATATATATATATATATATTTATTTGTAATCAATTTAAAGGGTATATTATTTATTTATGTACTTCATCCAACTAATGTGGTTCACTATATTTTCACCCTTTAATGATGAACCACACAGTTGGTTCAAATGCTAAGGGAAATCTAGTTATATTCATGGGATGGATTTTAAGTCATTTTAGTAACAATTATACTCTGTAGAAGCCTATATATATATATATATATATATATATATATATATATATATATATATATATATATATATATATATATATATATATATATATATATATATATATATATATATATATATATATATATATATATATATATATATATATATATATATATATATATATTGTTAATAAAATTTAATTAAATAACAATTTTTGTTTGGGACTTTTAACTTAGTTAATATTTTATTGTACTACTTTAAAACAAATCAGATGCATGTTAAAATATAACCACTAAACTAAAATTAAAAATCCTCAAGACAGCTCATCAATTAGTTTTGCTGCTGGCACCATTGCACTGGGAGGTCACGAGGTCAAATCTCCTCGATGCCCTTAGTTTTTAGGCCCGACCAGATGAGCCAGTAGATCCCTTTGGGTGGATCTACCTGAATTATTACCCATGGATGTAGCGGTCACTCAGTGACCGTGAACCACAGTTGAAAAAAAATTAAATAAAATAACGAAATAAAATTTCTTATTTGATAAATAGTGGTTCACCATGAGAAACCATATTCATT
The DNA here is from genome assembly GCA_034641835.2 of Pinus albicaulis. NCBI lineage: Eukaryota > Viridiplantae > Streptophyta > Pinopsida > Pinales > Pinaceae > Pinus > Pinus albicaulis. The sequence goes on from CM076579.1 coordinate 1,313,326,404, forward strand.
GAGTCAGTCTTAAGCTCCTTGTTTATTTGTTTATTGGTTATAGTTTGATGGTTTTATGTTTTGGAGTTTTCTTGGGCATATTTTTTGTCAAATTTGTTCTAAATTTAAAATGTATTTTAAATAACAAAAATAAAAATCTTTTGAAAATTTATTTCACTAAATTCATAAGAAAAAACTTCAAAACCTAAAATAATTGAAAAATAAAGTTTTGACCATTTAAAATCAAGAAAAATCATAATAAACATGCTACCATTGCAATTATTTCAAATTTATATAATGAAATGAAAAAAAAAACTTAAATTATAGTTTTTTTGGTGGTTTTCAAGGGTTTTCTTGGTGGTTTTTTGTGGTTTTCAAAGGTTTTATTGGTGGTTTTTGTATGGTGGGTTTTCATTTCAATTTTTTTTTTTTTTTGCAAGAAAAATTAAATAAAAGAGATAAAAAATGATTGGAAACCTACCTTGGTCTCCAGATGTTGGTTGGTTTGAGCTTTTGGGACATTGGTGGGGCCACTGGGCAACTAGATCGAGCTCCCAAAATCTCAGTGGAGCTCCCTCTACCTCATGATTTGCACAAAATTGTTTGTGTAGAACACAAACGAGTTTTTAATAAGAAATAGAGGCTCGATTGAGCCTATTTCTCGATCGAGCGCTTAAAATGACTTGATCAAACTCCCTTTTTCCACCAAAATGCGTCATCTCTTTGCTTAAAATTGTAACCCAAGTCCATGCATAGATCCATAAAATAATTCCTTGGAAAATATGTCAACTTTGATTATGGCCATCTTCCTTTTGATTGTGTGTTTTCTATAAGAAGGATGAATAATAGAAAGGATGAGCATTTTGTTTTGTATTTTTAATATGTGAATGGGTTTAGTTATATGACATGCAAGAAGATTAAAATATTGGATATGTTATGAAGAATTTATGTAGAAAAGGGTTCATTTAGAAGTTATACTATGTTATATTTAGATGTTCTACAAATATAAAGTTGTTAAATTCTAAGTGATTCTTCCACTAAAGTTGTTGCCAGACATTTCAAACAAAGTCAAACTATGTGGTTGATGAATCCTTGTGGTATCTACCCCTAAACACGTTTTTTCATGCATTAATCTCTCTTAGAGTGGATCCTAAAACCATACACAAGTTACCTCATAAATTATTGATGCTTAATCTCTATGTATCAATATATTAAAAATTGCCTACAAGTCAAGATTGATATGCATAATGAATGCATTCTTGCTAAGATCTATTATCCCCAAAAGAGTTATATTAGACACTCGATGTAGAGGACTTATAAAAAAGTTGTTTAAGTGACTTATAAATAAGTTATTTAAGTGTAGATTGGTGTCTTATGCAAGTTGGAAAATTTATTTGCAATTTATTGACAAAGGTGATGATATGGATCACATTCAATAGGTTTTTTTTTAAGATAAACCCCCAATTAAATCAAGTGAGAGTATGGAAATACACATTTTCCCTACAATTGTGTTTTCAACCTGTCACCACTTGTAAAAACCCCTTGTCTAATCATATTTCATCATGCCCAAAAAAAATAACTGCTAATGAAATAAGCCAATGTAAATCAACTAACACGAGGAAAAAACATGGGCTACTGGTTCACACAGGGCAGTGAGAGTACCCATCCATATATTTCATTTTGGTCACTACTATATATAATTTTATTAATAAAATTTCAATTACTATATAATATATAATGTATTGTTTAACAATTTATAAAATAATAAAAAAGTTAAGAATTATTTCAAATTGTATAAATAATTTAAGATTTTTTTTTTTGTAAATGAAAGTTCTATTCATTCATCAAAAGGAAAGTACATATATATCAAAATTCAAGTAGTCTCACCCCGACTGGGTTTTTTGACAAAAGCTACCGCCATATGAAACAGAAATAATATCAAAACTAAAAGAAAAATCCAAAGCTTGACAGGCCAAAAGCACTGAAAGATAAACAGAACCAGAATAACACATGTGACCATGCCCAGTTGTTAGAGTTAATTGACGCTGGGTTTTTTGGCCCAGTCCCTAGAGGGGGAGGGGGACGATAGGTACACTAAAAATGTTTCTCTAAGTGAGCCATCAACATTTATAGCTTCTCCACCTTTTCAGTTAGAAGATTTTGACCACGCCAAACCACCAAAATTATTTCTATGACATGGCATTGAAAATAATGCAGATGCTTTAGCATAGCGATAACAACCTCGTGTTATTCCTTTTTGGACCTATCGTAAGCTTCTAGGTGATACAGAATAGACTGTAGTAAGTCAAGACATGTATCAAAGTGAATTTTCTAGCCAAAAACTCCCGCGCACCCCGAACAACGATTTTGATCTCGAAAAACTGCTCCAACCCCACGCGCCACACTAAATTTCTTACCACCACTAGTTGTAGGACCACCCTACACTGCATTTGCACCACCTTTGCCACCACAGGTACCCAACACCACTCTGATTACACCTCTATCAGTACAACCATCCCACTTTGGATGCTCAACAACCTGACCCTCCAGTGCCATCTTTGACTCATTACTGCATCCTTCGTGACTAGTCGAAGCTCCCCTCTACTTGGGTTGGGGGCAGGAATTACGCGGCACGGTTCACATGGTGAGGGCCTAGGGATACACCTATAAGACAAGACCAACAATGATCTAGAACACCTCCCAACATGTCGTGAACCACACCGAGCCAAAATATAGCCTCTAATTTTCTAGCATATTCCTACTTCTCAAAACTGACAACCACCACTCACCAAGCAGGAGGTTTTCAAGCAAAACCATAAATTAGAAACATGCCAGCCAGACCGAGGCCTCTTCTTCTCCTCTGTCAGGGGAAGCACTTGGGAACAAAGATGCAAAAAGAAGGACTTCGCACCAGAGCACCAACATGCAAGAGAAGAACCCAAGCCAATTACCAATCACAACAGTCACCTCTAGACTTCCCTTCCACCACCGAGCCCAATCACTGCTCACCTAGCAGTGGGTCTTAGGAATCCATGGAAATACCATAGAGGGAGGAAGACCCAAACACCCTATAAAACACATATAACACTCAAGTATAAATATAGCAAGAAGCACAGGAATGGACACTAATGATCTAGGTGGACATCGGTGGCCACCCACCTATTCCAATTGGACTTGCACCATCAGTTCATTCAGTTTTTCAGTTTTGGCACAACATACTATTTTTAGCAGGTTTTTGAGTCCTGAACTTTCAGAGCCGGTTGGAGGCCATAATGATACATGTTGATATTGGTGGCCACCCACCTATTTCATTTTAACCCCCACCATCAGTTCTTTCAATTTTTCAGTTTCGGCACAACTTACTATTTTTAGCAGTTTTTCGAGTCCTAAACTTCCGGAGCCATTTTGAGGCCCTAAACGACGTTTTTTGGGAAAACCAGGAGCAACATGGGACCACACATCAATGTCTCTCACACCAAAAGTTGTACTCCTCAAATAGATATTTCTAACGAGGTATGGTGCGCGTCAACCGGAGGTCATATGCCAAAGTTACGTCCCCAGAAAGTTGAAACACCAATCTACCCAAACAGGGCCAATATTTTTGTTGCTTCATCTCCAAGGGTGAGGTTTTTGGATGTTTAAGAGTTTCCATTTTTTATTAATAATAAATAGGCCCTCAAGCCTCATTATAACACAGTTCAGATGCATGTAGCTGCCACATCTCTCCTCAAAGATAAGCTACCATCGCCCTAACTAGTTTATTTCCATTTTGTCAGTAAACATATTTTAGTTATATGATATTAAATAAATGAAGTATTAATTCCGCTCCATCTATGTGTTTATGTATATTTCTGTATTTTATTGTGTTCTTGCATAAATATAGATCAGTGGTATCAGAGCAGTCTACTCTTTCTCTATTTTTCTTTGCATGTCCCCAATGAGGTCACAGTATAAGGAGTTAGGGCTCGATCTGGTTTAACCCCTGCAAGATCAGCCTCGCAAACCCCAACGACCCCCCATGGCGGAAGTAAAGAAAGACGAGGGAGCAAGAGATCCTATCAAAATATTCTCGAGGAGGCCCTCAAGAAACAAAGGAACACGATGATGGATAACTTTTCTCACATCCTTCAATGGCTGCCCACCTACGACACATCTGCATCCAACAACCACTCTGGAGGCACCACTCCCATCAATTTACAGCTATATTTGAAGGCCGGATATATGGAGACACCGTAGATAGATGGTTTAATTTTATAGAAGGGTATTTATCGGTCCATGATTTCTTTGACCATGAAAAGATTACTTTTGCACTCCTCAAAGCCGCCCCCCATGTCAAAGACTACTGGGAAACCTACTGTGAGCAAAAGGACGAGGGGGAACCCTCTCTATTCTTGGCCACACCCAATTGGAATTCGTTCAGAGATAGCATCAATGAACAATATTATCCCATGGGGAGCTATGAGGAAAAGTACATCTAGTGGACCATGTTGTAGCATCAAAGGGATCAAGATGTGCACGAACTGACAAATTTGTTCCATACCCTATGCACAAAGTTGGGTATTAAAGATTCAAAGAGACATTTGGTGCTCAAGTACTGCAGATGTCTGCATAGACACATTTAGGAGGAAATGGACTTCGTTGAAATTACCTCACTTGGCACAAAATGTCTCTATGCTGCCAAGATTGAGCATAAATTTAAGCAGAAGAAGCGATACTTTGGATCTGCAAATCCGAAGCTAGGGAAAGGCGCCCTCGATCCACAGAACATGGGGCAGAGCCAAAGCGGGGTGACTCAAAATACCACCACAAATCCAAAGAAGGGCATGGGGAAGTGGTGGGAATTTCATAGCAGCCCCACTCACAGCACAAATGATTTTCGGGTCAAATAGTCGCTGGTGGCTGAACTGAGGGCACTCGAATTAGATGCATGTTCTGATCTTGAGCCAGAACCATACAAGGGAGATGAAAAAGGGAAGAAGATCATTGATGCAAACCCTAGTGCCATTTTTCCACCATAAAGCTCCAGCGAGAGGATCCCGAGGATATTAGGAGGGGGAGCACCTCTTCCATTGCAGATGTGGGTGAATGGTTCTCCACTGCAATTTCTTGTCGATAACAGAAGCCAAAATAACCTCATTTCAGCAAAGTTCGTAAAGTGGCTCGGCCTACCGACCATAGCACACCTGCAGCAATATACCATCGAGTGGCTTCACCCAGGGAGAGATCTCTGTGTATGCTAATAGTGTCGCCCTCCGTACAGCATCAAGCCATTCGTGGATGAGGTATTATGTGATGTTTCTCCTCTTGATGTAGCTAATGTATTATTGGGCCAACCATACTTGTGGAGGTGACATGATGTGTATGAGTTTAGGCCTCGTTCTGTTGTTATTACTTTGGGAAATAAATTATATAGGATACCAGAGGTAGTACATCCTCCTACCATCTCCTTGACTATTGCAAAACAACGCAATAAGATTGTTTCCCAAACCAGAAAATTTATTTTCCTTACAACTCGCACACAGGGAAAGAAGAATATTGTGGCCACAACCTCGAAATAGGGCTCCCCTGCACGGCTGCAGCAGATGGAAAAAGTCGTGGAGGAATACGAGGACATTTTCTCCTCACCCATAGAGGTTCCTCTACACTGTTAGGACAAGCACTTCATTGATCTGGCCCCTGGTGCACCTCCACCTAATATTTCCATACCTCATGCGATTACATAGACATAATCCACACATGTACTATCTGAGGAAACCAAATTTATTGAACACATCAATCACGTCCGCCAGCAGGTCCACGACATCCTGGACAAATCCAATACCAAGTTCAACAGAATTTTCCTCTCATGGAGAAACTTAACGCAGTGGGGACCATTTCTTCCTAAGGAGGGAGGAATGATCCAGGTGAATATTGGTGGCCACCCACCTATTCCATTTGGACCCGCACCATCAGTTCTTTCATTTTTTTAGTTTCGATACAACTTACTATTTTTAGTAGGTTTTCAGGTCCTGAACTTCCAGAGCCATTTGGAGGCCCTAATGATCAAGGTCGATATTAGTGGAAACCTGCCTATTTAATTTGAACCCCCACCATCAGTTCTTTCAGTTTTTCAGTTTCAGCACAACTTACTATTTTTAGCAATTTTTTGGGTCCTAAACTTCAAGAGTCGTTTTGAGGCCCTAAACAACATTTTTTGGGGAAATTAGGGAGCAAAACGGGGCCTTGGACCAATGTTTCTCAAACCAAAAGTTGTACTCCTCAGATAGATATTTCTAACAAGGTATAGTGTGCATCAAACGAAGATCGTATGCCAAAGTTACATCCCCGGGAAGTTGAAACACCAAATTACCCAAACAGGGCCCATTGTTTTGGTGCTTCATATCCTAGGGTTAGGTTTTTGGATGTTTAGGAGTTTCCATTGTTTCTCAATAATAAATAGGCGCTCAAGCCTAGTTGTAACACAGTTCAGAGGCATGTAGCTATGACATCTCTCCTCAGAGATAAGGTACCATCGCCCTAACTAGTTTATTTCCATTGTCTGTAAACATATTTCAGTTATTTGATATTAATGAAATGAAGTATTATTTCCACTGCATCTCTGTGTTTATGTATATTTCTGTATTTTATTGCGTTCCTACATAAATTTGAATCAGTGGTATCAGAGTGCTCTATTCTTTCTCTGTTTTTCTTTTCATGTTGCCAACGAGGTCAGGGTATAAGGAGTTAGGGCTCAATCTATTTGAACCCCTGCAAGATCAGCCTCGCAAACCCTGACGACCCCCCATGGCAGAAGAAAATAAAGACGAGGGAGCAAGAGATCCTATCCAAATATTTATCGAGGAGGTCCTCGAGAAACAAAGGAACGCGATGATGGATAAATTTTCTTAGATCCTTCAACGGCTGCCCACCTACGGCGCATCTGCATCCAACAACCACTCTGGAGGCACCACTCCCTTCAAGGTACAGGTAAACTTTGACATTCCTGTATTTTAAGGCTAGATAGATGCAAACGCCATAGATAGATGGTTTAATTTTCTAAAAGTGTATTTCTCATTCCATGATTTATTTGACTGAGAAAATATTATTTTTGCACTCCTCAAAGCCACTCCCCGTGTTAAATATTGGTGGGAAACCTACAATGAGAAAAAGGATGAGGGGAAACCCTCTCTGTTCTTGGCCGCACCCACTTGGAATTCATTCCAAGATGGCATCAACGAACAATATTACCCCTTAGGGAGCTATGAAGACAAGTACATCAATAGACCATGCTACGACAGCAAAGGGATCAATATGTGCACGAACTGATGAATTTCTTCCATACCCTACGCACAAAGTTGGGTATTAAATATTAAAAGAGAAATTTGGTGCTCAAGTACCATAGTTTTCCACATAGACACATTCATGAGGAAATTGAGTTCCTCGACATTACCTCGCTTGGCATGACATATCGCTATGCTGCCAAGATTGAGCAGAAATTTAAGCAGAAGAAGCGAGACTTTGGATCCGTGAATTCGAAGCCACGGAAAGGTGCCCCCGAACTATAGAACAGGGGTAAAATCCAAAGTGGAGTGACTCAGAACACCACCACAAATACAAATAAGGACACAGGGAAGTGGTGTGAATTTCATAACATCCCCACTCACAGAAAAAATGAGTGTCGGGCCAAACACTTGCTGGTGGCCAAACTGAAGGCACCCGAATCATATGCATGTTTTGATCCTGAGCCATAACCAGACAAGGGAGATGACAACAAGAATCAAATCATTGATGCGGACCCTAGTGCCATTTTTGCCACCACCAAGCCCCATAGGGAGGATCCCGAGGATCCATAGGAGGGGGAGTGCCTCTTCCATTCGCAGATGTGGGTGAAGGGTTCTCCACTGCAATTTCTTGTCGATAGTGGAAGCCAAAAAAACCTCATCTCAGCAAAGGTCGTGAAGCATCTTGGCCTACCGACCATAGCACACCCGCAGCTATATACCATCAGGTGGCTTCACCCTGTCAACAATGCTGCCTTTCGTACAACATCAAGCCATTCACAGATGAGGTATTATGTGATGTTGCTCCTCTTGATGTAGCTGATGTATTTTTGGGCCAACCATACTTGTGGAGGCGACATGCTATGTATGAGTCTAGGCCTCATTATGTTTTTATTACTTTGTGAAATAAATTATACAGGATACCGGAGGTAGTACTGCTTCCTACAATCTCCTTGACTATTGAAAAACAATGCAGTAATATTGTTTTCCAAACTAGGAAATTTATTTTCCTTACAATTCGCTCACAGGGAAAGAAGAATATTGTGGCCACAGCCTCGAAACAGCGCTCCCCTACATGGCTATAGCAGATGGACAAAGTTGTGCAGGAATACGAGGACATTTTCTCCTCACCCACAAAGGTTCCTCTGCACTGTAAGGACAAGCACTCCATCGATCTGACCCCTGGCACACCGCCACCTGATATTTCCATACCTCATGTGATTACACATATAGAATCCACACATATACTGTATGAGGAAACCAAATTTATTGAACGCATCTAGCACGTCTGCCAACAGGTCCACGACATCTTGGAAAAATCAAATACCAAGTTCAGTAGAATTTTCCTCTCATGGAGGAAATTAATGCAATGGGGACAATTGCTTCCTAATGATGGATGAATGATCCAGGTGGATATTGGTGGACACCCACCTATTCCATTTGGACCTGCACCATCAGTTCTTTCATATTTTCATTTTCGGCACAACCTACTATTTTTAACAGGTTTTCGGGTCTTGAACTTCCAGAGCCGTTTGGAGGCCCTAATGATCCAGGTCAATATTGGTGGCCACCCATATATTTCATTTGAACCCCCACCATTGGTTCTTTTATTTTTTCAGTTTCAACACAACTTACTATTTTTATCAGTTTTTCGGGTCCTTAACTTCTGGAGCCATTTTGAGGCCCTAAACTACGTTTTCTGGGAAAATTGGGAGCAACATGGGTCCACATTTTAATGTTTCTCACACCAAAATTTATACTCCTGGGATAGATATTTCTAACGAGGTATGGTTCCCATCAAACGGAGATCGTATTCCAAAGTTACGTCCCCGGGAAGTTGAAACACCAATTTACCCAAACAGGGCCCATAGTTTTGGCGCTTCATTTCCTAGGGTTATGTTTTTGGATGTTTAGGATTTTCCATTGTTTCTCAATAATAAATAGGCCCTCAAGCCTCATTGTAACATAGTTCAGAGGCATGTAGCCACCACATCTCTCCTCAAATATAATCTAACATTTCCCTAGCTATTTTATTTCCATTATGTCTGTAAACATATTTCAGTTATTTGAAATTAATGAAATGAAGTATTATTTCCGTTGCATCTCTGTTTTTATGTCTATTTTTGTATTTTATTGCATTTTTGCATAAATCCTAATCACTGGTATCAGAGCGGTCTACTCTTTCTCTATTTTTCTTTTCATGTCCCCAATGAGGTCAGGGTATAAGAAGTTATGGCTTGATCTGGTTGAACCCCTGAAAGATCAGCCTCACAAACCCCGACGACCCCAAATGGCAGCTGAAAATAAAGATGAGGGAGCAGGAGATCCTATCAAAATATCGTTCGAGGAGGCCCTCGAGAAACAAAGGAACGTGATGATGGATAACTTTTCTCAGATCCTTCAACAGTTGCCCACCTACAGCGCATCTGCATCCAACAACCACTCTGGAGGCACCATTCCCTTCAAGGTATAGATAAAATTTGACATTATTGTATTTGAAGGCCATATAGATGCAGCCAGCGTAGATAGATGATTGACTTTCCAAGAAGGGTATTTTTCGGTCCATGATTTCTTTGACCTAGAAAATATTATTTTTTCACTCCTCAAAGTTGCCCCCCATGTCAGAGATTGGTGGGAAACCTACTGTGAAAAAAAGGATGAGGGGGTACCCTCTCTGCTCTCAGTCACACACACTTGGAATTCGTTCCGAGACAGAATCAAGGAACAATATTACTCCATGGAGAGCTATGAGGACAACTGCATCCAATGGACCACACTGCAGCAATAAAGGGATCAAGATGTGCACGAACTGATGAATTTGTTCCATACCATGCACATAAAGTTGGGTATTAAATATTAAGAGAGACATTTTGTGCTCAATTACCATAGTTTTCTGCATAGACACATTCAAGAGGAAATGTAGTTCCTTGACATTACCTTGCTTGGCATGGCATATCGCTATGCCGCCAAGATTGAGCTAAATTTTAAGCAGAAGAAGCGAGACTTTGGATCCGTGAATCTGAAGCCAGGGAAAGGTGCTCCGAACCATAGAATAGGGGGAAAAGCCAAATAGGGATGACTCAGAACACTGCCACAAATCCAAAGAAGGACACGAGGAAGTGGTGTGAATTTCATAACAGCCCCACTCACAACAAAAACGAGTGTCGTGCCAAACATTCGTTGGTGACCAAACTAAAGGCACCTAAATCAGATGAATGTTCTGATCCTGAGCCAGAACCAGACAAGGGAGATGACAAAGGGAAGCAGATCATTGATGTGGACCCTAGTTCCATTGTTGCCACCACCAAGCTCCAGAGGGAGGATCTCGAGGATCCAGAGGAGGGGGAGTGCTTCTTCCATTCGCAGATGTGGGTGAAGGGTTCTCCATTGCAATTTATTGTGGATAGCAGAAGCTAAAATAACCTCATTTCAGCAGCGGTCGTGAAGCGGCTTAGCCTACTGACCATAGCACACTTGCATCCACATACCATCGGGTGGCTTCACCCAGGGATATATCTCTGTGTTTGCTAACAATGTCACCTTCCGTACAACATCAAGCCATTCATGGATGAGGTATTGTGTGATGTTGCTCCTCTTGACGTAGCTGAAGTATTATTGGGCCAACCATACTTGTGCAGGCGACATGTTGTGTATGAGTCTAGGCCTCGTTCTGTTGTTGTTACTTTTGGAAATAAATTATTCAGGATACCGAAGGTAGTACCGCCTCTTGCCATCTCCTTGACTATTGCAAAACAACACAGTAAGATTGTTTCCAAACCAGGAAATTTATTTTCCTTACAACTCGCTCAAAGGGAAAGAATAATATTGTGGCCACAGCCTCGAAATAGGGCTCCCCTGCATGGTTGTAGCAGATGGACAAATTCATGGATGAATACGAGGACATTTTCTCCTCACACATAGAGGTTCCTCTACATTTTTAGGAAAATCACTCCATCGATTTGACCCCTGGCGCACTGCTGCCTGATATTTCCACACCTCATGCGATTACACAAACATAATCCACACATGTAATACATGAGGAAACCAAATTTATTGAACGCATCTGCATGTCCACTAGCAGGTCCATGACATCCTGGACAAATCCAATACCAAGTTCAACAAAAGTTGCCTCTCATGGAGGAACTTAACGCAATGGGGAACATTTATTACTAAGGAGGATGGAATGATATAGGTGGATATTGGTGGCCACCCACGTATTCCATTTGGACCCACACCATCAGTTCTTTCATTTTTTTAGTTTCAGTACAACTTACTATTTTTAGCAAGTTTTCGGGTCCTGAACTTCCGGAGTTGTTTGGAGGTCCTAATGATCCAGGTCGATATTCGTGGCCACCCACCTATTTCATTTGAACCCCCACCATCAGTTCTTTCATTTTCTCAGATTCGGCACAACTTACTATTTTTAGCAATTCTTTCAAGTCCTGAACTTCTGGAGCTGTTTTGAGGCCCTAAACGACGTTTTTTGGGAAAACCGAGAGCAACATGGGGCCATGGACTAATGTTTCTCACACCAAAATCTGTATCCCTCGGATATATATTTCTAACGAGGTATGGTACACGTCAAACATAGATCGTATGCCAAAGTTACATCCTTGGGAAGTTGAAACACCAATTTACCCAAACATGGGCCATAGTTTTGGCGCTTCATCTCCTAGATTTAGGTTTTTGGATGTTTAGGAGTTTCCATTGTTTCTCAATAATAAATAGGCCCTCGAACCTCATTGTAACATAGTTCGAAGGCTTGTAGTCACCACATCTCTCCTCATAGATTAGCTACCATCGCCCTAGCTAGTTTATATCCATTCTGCCTGTAAACATATTTCAGTTATTTGATATTAATGAAATGAAGTATTATTTCCGCTACATCTCTTTGTTTATGTCCATTTCTGTATTTTATTTCGTTCCTGTATAAATCCAGATCAGTGGTATCAGAGCGGTCTGCTCTTTCTTTGTTTTTCTTTGCATGTCCCCAACAAGATCAAGGTATAAGGAGTTAGGGTTTGATCTGGTTGAACCCCTGCGATTAGCCTCACAAACCTCGACGACCCCCCATGGCAGAAGAAAAGAAAGACGAGGGAGTAGGAGATCCTATCAAAATATTTCTCAAGGAGGCCCTCGATAAACAAAGGATATTTATGATGGATAACTTTGCTAAGATTCTTCAACGGTTGCCTACCTATGGCGCATCTGCATCCAACAACCACTTTGGAGGCACCACTCCCTTCAAGGTACAAGTAAACTTTCAAATTCCTGTATTTGAAGGCCAGATATATGCAGATGTCATAGATAGATGGTTAACCTTGCTAGAAGGGTATTTATCGGTCCAGGATTTCTCTGACAGAGAAAATATTACTTTTTCACTCCCCAAAGCTGCCCCCCATGTCAAATACTGGTGGGAAACATCTTGTGAGCAAAAGGACGAGGGGGAACCCTCTTTGTTCTCGGCTGCACCCACTTGGAATTCATTCCAACACGGTATCAAGGAACAATATTACCCCGTGGGGAGCTATGAGGACAAGTACATCTAATGGACCATGCTATGGTAGGAAAGTGATCAAGATGTGCATGAACTAACAAATTTGTTCCATACCTTGCGCATAAAGTTGGGTATTAAATATTCAGAGGTAAATTTGGTGCTCAAGAATCGCAACTGTCTGTAATGACATAAATGGAGTTCCTCGACATTATCTTGCTTGGCATGACATATATTTATGTCGCCCAGATTAAGCATAAATTTAAGCAGAAGAAGCGAGACTTTGGATCCGCAAATCTGAAGTCGGGGAAAGGCGCCCCCGAACCACAGAATAGGGGGCAGAGCCAAAGTGGGATGACTCAGAACACCACAAAAAATCCAAAGAAGGACACATTGAACTGGTGTGAATTTCACAACAACCCCACTCACAGCACAAACGAGTGTCGGGCCAAACAGTCGCTAGTGGCCGAACTGAAGACACCTGAATCAGATGCATGTTCCGATCCTTAGCCCGAACCAGAAAAGGGAGATGACAAAGGGAAGAAGATCATTTATACAGACCCTAGTGCCATTTTTTCCACCACCAAGCTCTAGAGGGAGGATCCCGAGGATCCAGAGGAGGGGGAGCGCCTCTTCCATTCGTAGATGTGGGTGGAGGTTTCTCCACTGCAATTTCTTGTCGATAGCGGAAGCCAAAAGAAACTCATTTCAGCAGAGTTAGTGAAGCAGCTTGGACTATCGACCATAGCACACCCGCAGCCATATACCATTGAGTGCCTTCACTCAGGTAGAGATCTCTGCGTCTGCCAACAGTGCCGCCTTCCGTACAACATCAAGCCATTCACGGATGAGGTATTGTGTGATGTTGCTCCTCTTGATGTAGCTGATGTATTATTGGGCCAAAAATACTTGTGGAGGAGACATGCTGTGTATGAGTCTAGGCCTTGTTCTATTTTTATTACTTTGGGAAATAAATTATACAAGATACAGAGGTAGTACCGCCTCTTGCCATCTCCATGACTATTGCAAAACAACGCAATAATATTGTTTCCCAAACCAAGAAATTTATTTTCCTTAGAACTCGCTCACAGGGAAAGAATAATATTGTGGCCATAGCCTCAAAACAGGGCTCCCCTACACGACTGCAGTAAATGGACAAAGTCGTGGAGGAATACGAGGACATTTTCTCCTCACCCACAAAGGTTCCTCTACACTGTTAGGACAAGCACTCCATTGATATGACCCCTGGTGCACTGTCGCTTGATATTTCCATACCTCATGCGATTATACAAAAAAAATCCACACATTTACTATCTAAGGAAATCAAATTTATTGAACGCATCCAACAGGCCTGCTAGAAGGTCCATGGCATCCTAGACAAATACAATACCAAGTTCAGCAGAATTTTCCTCGAATAGAGGAACTCAACGCAATGGGGACCATTTATTCCTAAGGATGGAGGAATGATATAGGTGGATATTGGTGGCCACCGATGTATTCCATTTGGACCCGCACCATCAATGCTTTCATGTTTTCAGTTTCAGCACAACTTACTATTTTTAGCAGGTTTTCGGTTCTTGAACTTCCGGAGCCATTTGGAGGACCTAATGATGCAGGTCGATATTGGTGGCCACCCACCTATTTCATTTGAACCCACACCATCTATTCTTTCATTTTTTCAGTTTCGACACAACTTACTATTTTTAGCATTTTTTCGGGTCGTGAAAATCTGGAGCTGTTTTGAGGCCCTAAACAACGTTTTTTGGGGAAAATTGGGAGCATCATGGGTTCATGGACTAATTTTTCCCATATACAAATGTTTACTCCTTGGATATATATTTCTAACGAGGTATGGTGCACGTCAAACGGAGATCGTATGCCAAATTTACATCCCTAGGAAGTTGAAACACCAATTTACTCAAATAGGGCCCATAGTTTTGGCGCTTCATATCCTAGCATTAGGTTTTTGGATGTTTAGGAGTTTCCATTTTTTCTCAATAATAAATAGGCCCTCTAGCCTCATTATAACATAGTTCAGAGGCATGTAGCCATCACATCCCTCCTTAGATATAAGCTACCATCACCCTAACTAGTTTATTTCAATTTTATCTATAAATATATTTCAATTATTTGATATTAATGAAATGAAGTATTATTTCCACTAAATCTCTCTGTTTATGTCTATTTCTGTATTTTATTGCATTCCTGCATAAATCTGGATCAGTGGTATCACAACGATCTTCTCTTTCTCTGTTTTTCTTTGCATGTCCCCAACGAGGTCAGGGTATAAGGAGTTAGGGCCCGATCTGGTTGAACCCCTACAAGATCAACCTTTCAAACCTCGACGACCCCCCATGGTGGAAGAAAAGAAATAAAAGGCAAGATATCCTTTCAAAATATTGCTCGAGGAGGCCCTCAAGAAACAAAGGAACGCGATGATAGATAACTTTGCTCAGATCCTTCAACGACTTCCCACCTACGACACATCTACATCCAACAACCACTCTGGAGGCACCACTTCCTCCAAGGTACAGGTAAAATTTGACATTCCTATATTTTAAGGCCAGATAGATGCAAACGCCATGGATATATGGTTGACTTTGCTAGAAGGGTATTTCTCAGTCCATGATTTCTCCGACCGTGAAAAGATTATTTTTTCACTCCTCAAAGTCGTGCCCCATGTCAAAGACTGGTGGGAAACCTACTGTGAGAAAAAGGACGAGGGGGAACCCTCTCTTTTCTTGGTTGCACCCACTTGAAATTCATTCCGAGACGGCATCAAAGAAAAATATTACCCCGTGGGGAGTTATGAGGACAAGTACATCTAATGGACCATGCTACGACAGTAAAGGGATCAAGATTTGCATGAATTGGAAAAAAAATTTCATACCCTGTGCCAAAGTTGGGTATTAAAGATTCAGAGATACATTTGGTGGTCAAGTACCGCAGTTTTATGCACAGACACATTCAGGAGGAAATGGAATTCCTCGACATTACCTCGCTTGGCACGGCATATCGCTATGTCGCCAAGATTGAGCAGAAATTTAAGCAGAAGAAGTGAGAGTTTGGATATGTGAATCCGAAGCTAGGGAAAGGTTCCACCGAACCACAGAAAAGGGGACAGAGCCAAAGCGGGGAGTCCCAAAACACCCCCACAAATCCAAATAAGGACACAAGGAAGTGGTGTGAATTTCATAACAACCCCACTCACAGCACAAACAAGTGTCGGGCCAAATAGTCACTCGTGGTTGAACCGAAGGCACCCGAATCATATGCATGTTCTAATCCTGAGCCAAAACTAGACAAGGGAGATGAAAAAGGGAAGAATATCATTGATTTGGATCCTAGTGTCATTTTTTCCACCACTAAGCTCCAGACGAAGGATCCTGAGGATCCAGAGGAGAGAGAGCGCCTCTTCCATTCGCAAATGTGGGTGAAGGTTTCTCCACCGCAATTTCTTGTCATTAGCAGAAGCCAAAAGAACCTCATTTCAGCAGAGTTCGAAGCCCATAGCACACCCGCAGTCGTATACCATCAAGTGGCTTAACCAAGGGAGAGATCACCGCGTCCGCCAACAGTGCCGCCTTATGTACAACTTCAAGCCATTCACGGATGCAGTATTGTGTGATGTTGATCCTCTTGATGTAGCTAATGTATTATTGGGCCAACCATACTTGTGGATGTGACATGCTATGTATGAGTCTAAGTCTCGTTCTATTTTTATTACTTTGGGAAATAAATTATATAGGATACCGGAGGTAGTATTGCCTCTTGCCATCTCCTTGACTATTGCAAAACAACTCAGTAAGATTTTTTCCCTGATCTGAAAATGGGTTGGATAACTTGTTATTCTTTTCAAGAACCTTCCACTCAGTTAAATAAATAAAAGATCTATCTTGTACTTGACATTTTGCAGAATTTATGCTTGAAATAGGTGTATGATTTTTAACTATTTAAGTGTCTTAAGTCCATTTTTTTTGCTGAAATTAAACATGTATAATAGCATTATAATGCAGCAATAAAACATCCACACGTAACGACAAAACTAATCTAGGAACTCACCCGAATATCGTGGGCTACGTCTCCTTGTGCTTTTGTCATCTTAACTTGTCTCTTTGGGATTATGGTAAAGTTTCTTTTACCAGTTGGACACTTAACCCCAATGGTTACTAAATTGAGCCAAAGGGCTTATAATACCATCTATATCCCTGTCATGGTTGTCATCACTCTGCAAACAGATCTAGGATCCTTTAGACTTGATTCATTCTGTTGGTGCACTAAGCTACACTGAGCTTCTACATGGCACTAACTCCTTCATAATTCTTTAACTGTCCCTGAAACCACACCTACTATCTCCAACACACATCAGACACCAAAAATGGACTGATTGTTTGCTCAAAATGAGCACTGCATCCCTAAACTAGGCCTTCCTCCACGGTTTTCCTTGGGCTTCCCAAACATTCCCTTCATATTATCAAGCTATAGAAGTATTCAATTGGCTCTAAAAATCCCTTATTTGGATTCATAATGCAAAAAATAGTTAGGATAGACTATTGGTTCATTAAAAATGGCCTCGGGCTGCTCCGGCTTCGCCTATAACACCTATCGACACCCCCTAGCACTAGGGTCCCTGAAAACTTCTCTGATGGGTTATTGACCTCTAGAAGTCATCAAAATATTATGCAACCTCCATAAATGTATTTATAATGCTTATTATAGTAATAAATGACTATTGGTTCGCTGCATAAGGCCTCTAGCTGCCCTGGCTAGGCCCTGAAATGCTGCTAGCAAAAGCTGGCACTGGTGTCCCCTGGAACTTCACTGAAGCATATTGGCCTTCAAAAGTCCTCTACAGGCTTTTCAAACCACACCATTAGTTCCATAACATCTGAAACATCCAAAATTGACTATTTTATTTCTGAATAATGCCTCTAGCTCCCATGGCTAGGCCTCAATCTGCTGTTGGCCCATGGTGGCCCTTGTGGCCCCTAGAACTTCTCTGAATCAAAAACATTCTCAAAATTCCTCTGATGGCTCTGAAACCCTCACCAATGAGTTTTGAATTTTGGATATAGTCGAAATTGACTATTGGCACTCCAAAATTGGTCGACTCCTGCTCAAGATAGAGCCAAAACAAGATTTGTCCAATGACACCCAAAAAACCTCAACTAATTGTGGAGAAACTCAAGTTAATTACAGATAGACTGGTGGAAACCCCAAAATTTGGGGTGTGCTCCAAACCGACTGCCAGAATTAAAGTTAGCATTTATTTTAGCCGTTGGGTACCTGTCACATGATTTACGGTCTATCCAAAAAACGTTAGAGCTTTGGCTTGCGGTCTTAGCGCCATGGCCATATGGGGGGGACTGGCCCCTCAGGGCTGGCCCTCCAAACCCCCAAACTGTAAATCAACCAACTTTAAATATGACCACACTGTATATAATGTTAAGAAACACTATGTAGTGGAGATGCTTAGGCGCTTGTATAGGCGGGCGAGAGGTCTCGTGTTCAATTCTTGTTCAGTCCCAAAAATTTTGGTAGACTGTTCCTGGGCCACGTGGCGGCCTCCGAGCCTGCCATGTGGTAGCCTCCTATTGGCTCTCCATAACACAATCAAACCTTCAAGCAATACGACTACGCCAAGTGTCAAGTGCTGATTGGAGCGAATGGAATATTTTGGGGAATCTTTTAAGGAATATTCTAGGAATATTTCCTAGAATATTCTCTTTTTAATTTTCCAAACTTCCAAGTCAAACTTGGTCAAAGTCCAAATTTTGCAGTTTACTGGACTTTTTAAAACTACAATAACTTCTTCATATGGTGTCAATTTTTCGAACCGTTCACGGCGCCGAAATTAGGAAGACGAGATCTATCCGGTCACTCAGGTTCGACACACTTCCCAACACTTTGAATTTTGTGCTATCACTTAGGTCCATGATCTAGTTCTGATCATTCCCAAACCAAGAAATTTATTTTCCTTACAACTCGCTCACAAGGAAAGAAGAAGATTGTGGCCACAACCTTGCAACAGGGCTCCCCTTCACGGCTGCAGCAGATGGACAAAGTCATGGAGGAATACGAGGACATTTTCTCCTCTCCCACAGAGGTTCCTCTACACTATCAGGACAAGCACTCCATCGATCTGACCCCCAACGCACCACCACCTAATATTTCCATACCTCATGCAATTACACAGATAGAATCCACACATGTACTGTCCGAGGAAACTAAATTTATTGAACGCATCCAACACATCCGCCAGTAGGTCCACGACATCTTGGACAAATCCAATACCAAGTTCAACAAAATTTTCCTCTCATGGAGGAACTTAACGCAATGGGGAAAATTGCTTCCTAAGTAGGGAGGAATGATCCAGGTGCATATTGGTGGCCACCCACCTATTCCATTTGGACCCGCACCGTTAGTTCTTTTAGTTTTTCAGTTTCAGTACAACTTACTATTTTTAGCAGGTTTTCGGGTCATGAACTTTCGGAGCTGTTTGAAGGCCCTAATGATCCAAGTTGATATTGGTGGCCACCCACCTATTTCATTTGAACCCCCACCATCGGTTCTTTCAGTTTTAATTTTCAACACAACTTACTATTGTTAGCATTTTTTCGGGTCCTCAACTTTCGGAGCCATTTTAAGGCCCTAAATGACGTTTTTTGAGAAAACTGGGAGCAACATGGGGCCATGGATCAATGTTTATCACACCAAAAGTTGTACTCCTTTGATATATAATTCTAACGAGGTATGGTGCGCATCAAACAAAGATCGTATGCCAAAGTTACGTCCCCGGGAAGTTGAAACACCAATTTACCGAAATAGGGCCCATAGTTTTGTCGCTTCATCTCATAGGGTTAGGTTTTTGGATGTTTAGGAGTTTCCTTGTTTCTCAATAAAAAATAAGCCCTCAAACCTCATTTTAACATAGTTCAGAGGCATGTATCTGCCACATCTCTCCTCAAAGATAAGCTACCATCGCGCTAGCTAGTTTATTTCCATTCTGTATGTAAATATATTTCAATTATTTGATATTAATGAAATGAAGTGTCATTTCTGCTGCATCTCTGTGTTTATGTCTATTTATGTATTTTATTACGTTCCTGCATAAATACGGATCAACTAAGGTCGACCAAATTACCATGCAAAATTCTCTTAAACCGCTGAAAAAAGTGAGGAACCAAGCAATTAGAGAAGAAATTAATTCTTTTGCAAACCATTGACGGTGGAGGAGGTGACAACGGTGATATTTCCACCACTCCCAGACTACCCAAGGGTCGAAGAAACTAGACAAACTAACAATGCTTGAACCATAAGCTGCCAGCCACCATAGTACCATAGAAATATAGCATTCCTGAACCCCAACGGGCGCCATAAACTCACTTACCTCTCCATCACACATTCCCGAAGAGAATGAATGAGACTTCACACGCAGCATCATTAAACTCACCTTACACCATACGTAATGGGAGGACAGGGTATCTGTACTCCTTCCCATGCACTGTATGTACACATTCATTGCACATGCGTCTAGCAGGCCTCAACGTTCGTCACCCACATCAGGGAAATTAATAAATTAATCTATAAAAATAATAAATAATATATTATTAAAACTAACATATAGAAAGAAATTTGGAAAAACAAAACACCTATCAAACAAAATATACAGTAACAATGAACATCTATAACACAAATAATATAGAAAATAACAAAAATAAATGTTTCAAGAGGATATAAACAAATAGATAATACATTTATTATAGCTGCAACAGGCATGGTATTACGCTTTAGTTTTTCTTTCACTATGTTTTAGTTCGTCTTTGACCAAAAATTGTTGTCGCTTATCCATATTTTAACATTGGGAAATCAATTTTTGTTATTTATTATTATTATTTAAATTTATTTATTTGTAAGGTGATTGGTTGAGGTCTGATTATGAGTTGTCTAGTAACTTCCATTTCTATTAGATACTAGTTTTTTGCTTTTAGTTTTATTTCCTTTTTTTATTATTTCCATTTTCATGAATTATATTTTCTTGTCCATATTTTCAATTTAAAATGACTTATTATATATTAAACACACACAGACACATACACACAAATATATATTAATATAAAAAATATTTTTTAATTATATTTTTAAATTTTTGGTGATGACATTCAACAATACAATATTTTTACACCGAAGGTGTTTACTTTTGAATCATTCCACCACTCACCATAGTCGACCTTTTTATTTTTTGTCGTTGATTCAAGTAAAAAACTGTCACATTGTCCACCATTGGATCTGTGTAGTGTTTTTGGAAAGTAATTAATAGAAATAGAAACTAATTGCAAGCGATTGGAAACTAGTACCTGAAATGGAAATTATTTTTTAGTATAGAAATTTTTTAATTTGAATGTTTTCTTTAATAATTTAGAAAACTAAAAAACTTAGAGAACCAGGAAATAAAATCTTGTTGATAATGCATCCACTGAAAACGCATCCACTTCAGAGAAAATCTTGTTGAGAACGAGAATTTTGGGTTGCAGAAAAACTTTATGCCAGCTGGAATCAGCCTACACGATGCATTATTACTCCCAATGTAGAGCCTACCAGATTACAAGCCTTGGCATCACAGTTTGTTGAGCAAAAGATCGGTTTGGGCAAGTTGGTCATGGAGGTTCTGGGTATTCCTCAGGATATCAGAGCACACGTTACCAAGATGCTTATAGTAGTGTTTGTAGAACTTATCAGTCTGGAGAGTAGCCTCTGCTGCCCTCCGAGGAACTCACCCAGATGGAGCAGCACATATGGTGAGTCTGACGAGCAATGGCAGGTTTCAGTGATTTTTGAAGTGGTATTTCCAAAGTAGATCTTTTCTTAAGCAAACCGTGATGTTATATAATTGTGTTAGTTCGAAGCTCACGCAGGCTGGAGGGAGCTCATGTTTGCATGAGGGATTGAACAATCAAGATTTGTTGAGGTATTATTCAAGAAGAAATTTTGTAATACTAAGTAATGATAGGTAGTCATTTTTTGGGGGAATGTTATCCGGGAGTTTATTCAAAATTTTCAGTTACTTTTGTCTGGTTGAATTTAGAACCAGTCTAAAATATTGGAGTTTTTTAGTATAATATTGCTAAATTGGTTCTGGAATGTGTTAAATTTGAATAAAGTCTGTTTATGATAACTGTTATCAAAGAGAATAAACTTGCCAGTCATTTATAAAACTAAGAATAATCAATTCTTAAACTTTTGATTGCTTTACTACAGAAAGAAATCACGTTTCATTTATATGTTTGGTTGACTGGATACAGAGTGTTAAGTTCATTAATTTATTTTTTAATTGATGAAAAATGTACAAGGGCACCCTATCTGTTTTGTTTAATTTTTTAAGTAAGATTTTTTGAAAGAAAATCTTGTTGAGAACGCATCCACTCTTATTTGAGAAACCGCAAAGTTTGGTTTATCTTTGAAGAATTTCTTTACTGCATTAGCAGTGCCATCTACTGTCATTCTCATTTTCATTCAGTAGTTCCACATTTCAATGTTCATATTTTTTTTCATTTTCGACTTATCTTTATATATTTGGATACTAGAGATTTATCATATGATAATTCCCTGTGTTTAATATCAGAGGTAAATCCTACCTCACGGCAACCCTATATTTGTCTTATTTTCACCGGGTTGATAATTCTAGATACTCAGAATGCTGGGCTTTATTCTATTTATATAATTTTATCTAAATTGTTTGAAGACAATTTCTTGTATGTGGTTACCCCAAATATCTTGTTCTTCCTATTTGATAGTTTCTCAATGTATTCCAAAATTGTTTCTTACAGTCTGTTCGGTCTTCTCGTAATTTACATCTCTAATAGTGTTTTTTTCCCAAAACGCAGATAAGGCTATGGACAACTTGCATTTGTCTTTTCAAAAATGCAAATGGATTGTTCGGTCATTTTACGAGAAGAGGGATTTTATCCGGGTAAGAGTATTGAAACTCAAACTTCCTAGCTACCCTTCGACATCTCAATTTTTAATTACATTCTGAATACTCTGTGAAATACTTCACCTTCTTGTTATGTTATAATTTTTTGTGGTTACGGGTCACAGAGACTGAGACAACCAAATTTTCTGTTTGTAATGGATATATTTCTGTATGACTTCGGCACAATGGTTTTTTTTTTTATATTAATTCGTCTTTGGAATTTTTCTCCTTCCATATGATTATTGATTTCTCACCTATTTTCAGTATGTCGAGAATAGCGTGAATCTGAGACTTCCTTAGGTATTATGTTTTTCCATTATTGTACTGATATTTCATTTAAGTATTATTTCAAGGTTAGTGCTCCAACCTAACCCTTGATTTTGTACTTTACAGGTATGACTATACGTCCATGCAATTGGAACTAATATTCCTTCCATCTATTCTCTTGTGTTCTTAACACAAAAATATGTGTATATAGGTTGGTCAGAGGTTTGCTAGCTTTTCACATGAAAGCTGCATAATTTTGTCGAGAACATTTATATTTTTATTTAAGGGACGGAGTGCCCTATGTACAGTTTAATTTCAATCCTTTACTTTTGACCGGTACAGTCATTATTATGGAATTTAAACATGTATACAGAGCTAAATATCTGAACTGATCATTTGTTTTAATTCAATAAATTTTTGCTTCCATATTCCCAAATCTTGACGAGATGAACTACCTTCGGTGTATCTTTTCACCTTTAGGGGAAAATTCTAGTTTATTAGTTGTTTTATTTTTGTGATGAAATCTTTGTCTTTATTATTTTGTAGTGTAATTAAATTATATTTAAGCTAAGCGACATGTACTAGCTACTATGTAGCCCTTGTTTTTCTTAAGATTATGAATTTCAAAATTTATTATCAAATACATTAAAAACTAATTAATAAATTAATAAATAATTATACAACATACATTAATAGATCATAATTTTTAATATATATCATGTATTATAATATTTTGATATGGTATTGGATTTTTATTGTGATCTTTATAATATATATCAATGGTAGGAGAGGACAAATTTAGCCCAAAATATGTTGTTCAAAACCAAATGAGAGCCATCATGGTGACCAAGACCATTACATACTTTAAATATAATAGTTTGTAATGTTAAAATAGTAGAAAACATAGCAACACAGTACAACATCATGGAAACATACAACAATGTAAAAAAAATTAAGATGAGGTGGATACCATGATAATATCATGAGCAGCTAAACCAGTCAAAGGAGCAAGGGCATTGAGACAAGCGAGTGTAATTTCTATGTGTGAAAGCCTATTTTCCATGTCCATGTGTTCCATTTGTATCTCATCAAGGTGAAACAGGATCTCTTGCTTTACCTCGTTTCTCTCTATCAGGATTTTGCTAAGAAACAACTTTAGCGCCAATAAAGGTCTATTTTAAGCATATATGGATTTTTCCAACCCTTGGTGTGTCTAAGATATGGCACCCAATCTGCCAATAAAGCTAAAACCTTAGCTTTAGATGTTGTTTCTCACTCAGTCATTACCTCCTCTTTAGCAGATTGAATTTCCTCTTGAATTGTGGGTGTTTATTGTTGATGGTAGAGCTAATTAGACAGATAGATGCAAGCGTAAGAATAGGAGCCAATAAGGGTGGCTTTGGAGCTATCTCTGTAGCACCAACATGGTCTCTGCCTCGACATGGGGAAAAATGACATGTTGTCCAAGACAGGGGGGGACATAGCTTCACAAAGACACGAGAAGGTTTCCTTAAGTGCTTAGGCCAAGAATTTAGGGGCCAAAACTCAAGAGACTAGGCTTGGGTGAGGCTACAAAGAACCAACGAGAAGGAAGACAAGGCCATAAATGAAGGTGACTGAAGAGGACAGGGTGAAAATGAAGAGGGGGAAGACCAATACCTAGGAGATAGACTGAGAAAAAATACCAAGCATTTAACTTATGTAACACAAAATTGGATAACACAAATTTGACACCTTCAAACATGCATTGTAAACCATTGTTAAAAATTGAAACTAGAAACACTAGAGTGGGTAACTACCCATGCAACATGAAATGATTTGACGAGCTACCTTGAATATATTTAAATTGGTAATAATCCTCTACATTATCTAAACTATAACGAAATTCTTAAAACTAAAGGGTGGCGGGAGAGGGTAGGCCTAAGGGGCTTGGTCCTTCCCCCAAAGAAAATAAGAGTTTACACTCCAGATTTGGACAACAAACCCACTCACCTGAGAAAAAATCCTAGCGCCTTGCAGTGAAACTTGGCTCTAAGCAACAAAAACCTAGACTAGCTATGAAAATCATGACAAGGTAAAATATCCCCCATATCACTAATATCCATAACCTTCTTAGTGAAATGGATGTGCAATAGAGGTATTGACATTAAATGATGTTTTCAAAATAGTAAATGAAATGTCCCATGAAAATATTACGGGGGGAGGGTGGTGGCCATGCCACCTTAATAAATGGCTTAAAATGACAATAAGGTGACCACCCTCTCCCCCTCACCTCTTTAACATGTACAATCACCCAATCGAAGGAATTTAAAATAAAATTATAATTTAGTTAATTTTTATGTTTTTTCTTCAATCTTGGCAATGTGAGATGTATCATGAGATAAGTATCTTGATGTTTATTATGGGTATGTCTATCATCATCCATTTAATTTATAATACTATCTAACACTTAAAATCTTTTTATACTTACCATTATTACCTATATACTTTCCGCCAAACCTTTTAATGCAACCCCGCAACATTTATTCTCTCTTCAAAATAATGTTCCTCCACAATATTTATTTTCTCTCCATGATGTGAGATGTAATAAATTTGAATGATTAATATCTACACAATGTGATGACGTTAGAAGGATATAGGTTACTTAAATTGGGACTCTTATATAAGAGTGTTTCATATATTTATAACTCTTGCCATGTCAAAAATTCCTATTAATATTGACTTGTTGGCTATCTATCAATACTAGTTACATACAATTTGTCTTGTTTTTAATAAATAATAAATTAAGAAAAAGTAAAACATACCTGTTGGGGTTCCAGTGTTTTGGCCAGATTGGCAAGACCAAAAGACTAGACAACATCAAACCACTTTGGGATCCTAGGATCTAGCCCTCCTGGATCCAGAGAGGGATCTCTCTATAAATATGAAAAATGATATATATCTTTGAAGCTCAAAGTGAGGTATTAGGCTAGGTATGAAGCACAGGGATTTTTTGATTTGGTTTGGTTGGTTGGATTGGTTGGAGATCATTAACTGAGAAGGTTATGAAGGAAATAAGGAACAAAGCAGCAGGATGTTTCAGCATGGGAAGCTAATTCAAGGAAAGTGCCAATCCATTGGGCTATGGAGTCATGAAAGGGAATCACTTGCATAACAACTAACCAAGGGCTTCCATAGGGCAAGTCATCTATACTAAAGGGTCTTTTAGATAGATGGTGAAATGGGACATTAAGGAGTGAAGGTGAAAGAATGAAAGAAACCCAAGTGCAGTCTGTAGATCAGGTAAGGACTTTTAACCTATCCTGCTTTAACATACTCAAAGGAAACTCTCAATGAAGGCACAAGGGGCAGCTTAAGATCAGGTTAGATGTCATTTAAATCCAGGCCTGCTTTCAGCATACTCTAAAGGAAAACTTTAAAGATTAAACACAGAACTAGGCCTAAGATCAGAGAAGGAATTTTAACCTTCAGTGCTTTTGACACTAGCTCAAAGGGATCTTAGAAAGGCCAATCTGTTGGAAAATGACCCCAGTGGACAGGGCTAACTCTAAATCCCCGGTATCCCAATTCTTCCAGCTTAAACCCAGCAAGAAAATCTAAGCAAAAAACTCCAAATTTGAACATCAGTAAACATGGGCTAGGCCAACGTCTTTGACTGGTTAAATTACATGAATTTGCTCCTAGATACACCATCAGCAGAAAACATCCAAGATAAGAAGAGCAGGAAAGCATTAGGGTACCATGCGGGGGTATATCCTAAGCCCGATTTACTGATTCTTATCAGAGAATAGTGGACAATATGATTAAAATGAAATAAGACAATGCAGTAAGGAAAACATCACCCGTAATATAGACCAGGATCCTATGAAATTTTCTTTTTCAATTGATGTGCAAAACCAGTCACATACTTTGAGCTCAATGGTTGTTATAGTCCAAACTTCTCCTCCCAGCCTACTATTTACAAACTACTAAGCTAATTCCCCCAATAATTTTTCTAACAATCGAATGAATCCCTCTAACCAACAACAACAAAACCTTTACAATGTATTCCTTATGGGTTCTTATAGGAGAATGGATAGCAGCAGTAGTAGATGTAAATTTAATTGATTCATTAAGACAGAGTGGAAGAAGTGTTCATGCCCACTCTGCTTAAAGGCTCTGTGTTGACATATTGGTACTCTATGGGTTGTTTCAGAAGTCTTGTCAGGTTGACATCAACCTCGGATGTGTTCTTTGAAGTCCTCTCTGATTGCAGGTGCTTTGCTTTGTCTTCTGAAATAAGTAAGGTGACTGAAGGTCTATTAGGTCTTTCCATACTTCCATAACTGCAGTCCTGACAGCTTTATAAGTTTCTGTCAGTGCAATAACTTTTAAGGGCTCGAGGAGGCATGGAGAACGCTGTAGGAAGGTGTCCTTTCTGGAAAAAATACGTTCTGTTGTTATTAAAACACAACTATGACTTGTTTCATGTGCTTAGGATTCATTAAGCCCCTTAATCATCTTTATGGTCTTCAAGCTGCGCCTTTATCCTTTGAACACGGGATTAGAGCATTAAGTCTTCAATAACATGTTTAAATCCCTTAATTCCACCTCTAATACACTTTGCCACTGCTGTGATTGTCTCTCTGCGCTCTCAGTCACAGTGATTGTGACCGTAGAGACAGAATGAATTTCTCACTCTATAAACCCTGCATAACACAATAAACCTGTTATAAAATCCGAGGGGAGTGAGGTAGGCTGCTCTGGAGCCTTGAGGGAATGGTGGTGCAGTAGAAAAAATTGGAGGATGTAGTGAAGAAAATGGGTAAAAACATGGCGGAACGGTGATAAACTAAGCTAATGAAGTTTTGGGGCAAGGAGGACTCTGGGCCGTCGGATTAGATTAGACAATGGCGAACAATGGTTGAGATCCACCGGGGGAAAAATTTTCAGAAGGTTAGGTGAAGAAAATAACCTTTAGTGTAAATCACAAAGGTTTAATGTTTGGCCGATTTGCAAAGGAAAAAGGTTCATATGTAGGAGATTGGGGGCCTTTAATGGTGGGACCTGGAGGGCGGAAGGAAATCAAACGCGGACCGTTAGATCTTGGGAGGAGATCAACGGCGGAGATCTTCCAGCGA
The DNA here is from genome assembly GCA_034641835.2 of Pinus albicaulis. NCBI lineage: Eukaryota > Viridiplantae > Streptophyta > Pinopsida > Pinales > Pinaceae > Pinus > Pinus albicaulis. The sequence continues at coordinate 1,313,354,496 of CM076579.1, forward strand.
AGCTATTTGGAAGGTCCGATGGGTGAAAATGGATGGCGACGCGAGATCATATGAGCCGTTAGATTAAAACGATCAACGGCTAGGATTAAAGACCAAGGCTGCGGAGGGTTAGGCAGTAAAGTGGAAACAGGGCGTTTTTCGCACGATCAAATGATGGTTAGGTGGTTTTCACTTTTTGGAACGTGATCCTATTATAAATCGCCACGTGGATTCCCAAAACCATTTATATCACGTAATTTTAACACATTAATGCTCAGATGCAGGATTTACGCGATATGCACTCTCGGCCTTCGGATGGAGGGGCGGACGATCTGATGGTGGAGGTTAGAGCATGATATGGAAAGATGCACGGGCGATTAGGTGGGCTAGGGTCAAAGGAGAATTATATCCTGACCGTCAGATCTACGGTATGGACGGTCAAGATCAAAAGAGGAAGCGGGAGGCAAAGGGGCTAGTGAACGAGCGGGAGAAACGAGAGCCGTTGGATCTATCGGATTGAACGGCTAAGATCCAATCACACTGGAGAAATGGCAGGGGGCCAAAGCTCTAAGTTTTGATCTTGCGATTACACTAGGGTCGTTGGATCTAGCAGTAAGATCGACAGTCTACAGTCAGTCGGAGGGGTAAATGAAGAGAAGCAATGGGCGGGGAAAAGAAAAGCGCGCTGGCCATTGATCTAATGTAGATCAATGGTGGAGATTGCGGCGGGGGTCTATTAGAAGAGGACCAATCGCATCGGAGAAAATATAATAAACAAAGGGAAGGGCGCTCACGAAATGTTTCGATTGCGATTAGTGCCCGAGGCTTAACGCCTAGTTCTATTGCTAGGTTATATGCGGAGAAAGGGGCTGGGGGCTGGCCGAAAGGGCTTAAGCCTGTAATGAAAACATGGTATTTTTAAGCCAAAATGAAGATTTTTAAGGCTTAAAAAGGGGGTCCGGTAGGCAAAAAAAGAGGTTTTTAAACCATACAAAGGATATTATGAGGTTTAAAAAGGGTTTTAGGATGAGATGCAGGGTTAAGGAGGGGGATTTTAGAGGAAACTTGTGAGGGAAAAAGGGATGGAAAATGGGGTTTTGAGGGAATAAAATGGGCATATGGAGGCCTTTTGAACAACAGTTTCTTTCACAAACAGTGAGGCTTTTCAATGGAAGCAGCAAGGAAGATTTCTTCAAAGGGAAAAAGACACATAGAGGCTTCAAGAATGATATGTTTTCAGAGGAAATGTATTTCTTGAAGACTTAGAAATATTTTAGCCATCTGTTTGCTTGTCAAAAAATTTATAGGTGACTAACAGTGGCTCCACATGGGGATGGAATCTTCTTGAAGGTGTCAAGAACCTGAAAAAATAATCTTTGGGAGTAGGCCAGATGCCTGGTACTTGACACATCTTTTTTCTTTGATCAGCTGCCACAAATCATGAAGACATCATATCAGCAGAAAACATTCTCCCACACAACTACCTACCCAACCTATTGTCCTAACGTTTTCTCTTCAAGGTGCATTTGGACTTGTAGACCTTTACATCATCATTTTTTTACAAACAGGAAAATAAACCTATTCTATTGATACCCTTATTTCTCCATGAGACCAGATTAGACAGTTGGCCTCATAGCTTCTCTACCTAAACTAATATCTGCCAGGATTAAACTGTCTGGAAAATTTCTTTCTCTACATTCTACAACATAAATTTAAACACATACAAACCAGGATTAGACTGTCTGGTCTTCTTTGAATCCATAGCATAAATACAAGCTTCATACGGACTGAAATTTGCATAAATTAAAAACAACTAATTAAATGCTCACAGGCTGAGCTTTATTGAGTTTTCCTACCTACCCTACTCTACTTGAGATATCTACATGTCTAGCTTATAAACACTCTTTTCCAATACATCCAGTCAATCAGATGGTCCCATGACTCGTCTTTTCTGCTAAATTCTTTGAGCATGTTGGATGGGCAGGGCCACTCCCATTTTTTTTTTTTTAATAGCAGCTTTTAAAAATTTTCTTATTTCCTGCAACAAGCTACTCTTGATGACCTTTGATCCTTCTTCAAATGTTTGCAGGAAATAAGCATAAGGATCATGAAATGATACCTGGTTGTGAGTATTTGACAAGTAGTTTTCAACCAGAACTGCTTCCTCTTCCACTGGATCAAGAAAAGGACTCTCTTGAGAAAGGAAATCTTCCTCATCTTCATCATCCGAACTGGAGGACTCATCATATACTGCAGATTTTTCCTCTCGTAGCTCTGAGACACTCTGATCTTGTGAGCCGAGCTCTATGAAAATACTAACATATTCTTGAGCGGGGGTTTCTTTGATTACCTCAACCCTTTCAGGAGAAGGTTCAGTATGTTCAACTTGCTCAAGAGTTTCTGCATTTCTTTCTTCCTCATCCTCTGTGCTGAAAAGCTACTGACTTCCATCTTCATGGAAATCATTATTGATGATGTGATATAAATCAGAGTGAAGATTCAATGAATCTTCACCTGCTACTAGACTTTCACAACCTTCCTCATCAGTGTCGTTAATAGCCTGACTTGGCTCATTACTTTCTTGAAGTTGCTGGTCATGATCTTCTTCCCATAAATCTACTGATGGTGGTCCTGCAAGATTAGCTTCCCTTTGGAAAAAATCATCATCAGATAGACCAAAACTAAGAAAATCATAATTATAATCAGTGTTACCAATCAAACCTTCTGGACTCTCAGCAAGTCTTTCTTCAAAACAATTTGCAAGTTCATCCTCTGATCTAAAATCTTGTTCATCATACATGCTTTGCATGTTGCTTATGTCTTGCAGAGACCTGGTTTTCTTTTCCTGAGGACAAGGTGTAGGTCTTTTCCAATCATCATTTCTAGTCTCAACCTCATATTCTTCCTCCTCTATGTTTAACGAGGTGTTGGTTGTCTCTATCAATCTTTCCAGCTTGTTTTCTAAAGAGATCTGTCTTTTTTTCTCTTCTTGGTACTTTTTTATTTCTTTTAATCTTTCCTCCCTGCACTGTAGGTTGTATTTGACAGTAATTGCTATGTTTTTCATTTCTTCTAGGCTCGAAGGCTCTCTCTCTCTTATATGGAATTCCATCTCGGGATCAGAAGAACTAGGATAGTGCAATAGGGCCCATCCCAATGGTGGTTTTATGTTAGCAGGTATTGCATTGTATACCTTATTGAACCTGGCTGAAAAATCTTGTACTGTCTCTCCTAGCTGCCTTTTCAAACTATGATACTCTTCTAAAATGAGGAAAACATTTCCCGGGACTGCCCATTTATCAAGGAAACCTTGAGAAAATTGATGAAAGCTGAAAATGCTTGCAGCTGGAAGGTTTTTAAACCAACTTTTGACATTTCCTTGTAATGACAAGGCAAAAATTCTAATATGCACATCATCTTCTTCCACTTCATACAAGTCAAGTAAATCCTTAAGATTTTGTACATGTTTCTCAGCAGTGATCTTTTCATTTTCTCCATCAAAAATAGGTTGCTTGTTTGTAAGTCCTGCAGGAAGGGGTCGGAAGATAAGAGGAAAAACCAGAGGCTTATATCTTTCTATGACCTTTGTAGGAGTAGTTGGTGCAACAATAGGCTCGTGGTTGCTTGAAGTTTCTTTAGGAGTGGGTGGTACACCACGAGGCTCTTGTTCCACTAGGCCTTTCACAGGAGTATAGGTCTTCTCATGGTCTATAGACTGAGGTTTGAAACCTTTCCCATACTCAATGCGGGTCTCATCTTTGTACACTTGATCAAGCTTAAAGTAGGATAGAACATAGTGGTAGACAAAAACAATGAATTCCTTAAACCAAATCCAGCCTAAATGTTCTATCCTTCTATGATTTCTGGTCATATTTTAGGTTCTTCCTCTAGTGGAGTCTTTTAGAATTATGGAGTGTGGAGTTGCCAGGTGGATGAATGTGAATGCTTGAAGCAAGCTACTGTCCACCATCAGCAATTGAATACAAATCTAAAGGCTATTGGTCTGATGGTGCGTTCCCCAGTGGAGTCGCCATTATGTTGGGGTTCCAGTGTTTTGGCCAGATTGGCAAGACCAAAAGACTAGACAACATCAAACCACTTTGGGATCCTAGGATCTAGGCCCTCCTGGATCCAGAGAGGGATCTCTCTATAAATACTAAGAATGATATATATCTTTGAAGCTCAAAGTGAGGTATTAGGCTAGGTATGAAGCACAGGGGTTTTTTTATTTGGTTTGGTTAGTTGGATTGGTTGGATATCATTAACTGAGAAGGTTATGAAGGAAAGAAGGAACAAAGCAGCAGGATGTTCCAGCATGGGAAGTTAATTCAAGGAAAGTGCCAATCCATTGGGCTATGGAGTCATGAAAGGGAATTACTTGCATAACAACTAACCAAGGGCTTCAATAGGGCAAGTCATCTATACTAAAGGGTCTTTTAGATAGATGGTGAAATGGGAAATTAAGGAGTGAAGGTGAAAGACTGAAAGAAACCCAAGTGCAGTCTGTAGATCAGGTAAGGACTTTTAACCTATCCTGCTTTGACATACTCAAGGGAAACTCTCAATGAAGGCACAAGGGGCAGCTTAAGATCAGGTCAGATTTCATTTAAATACAGGCCTGCTTTCAGCATACTCTAAAGGAAAACTTTAAAGATTAAACACAGAACTAGGCCTAAGATTAGAGAAGGACTTTTAACCTTCAGTGCTTTTGAAACTAGCTCAAAGGGATCTTAGAAAGGCCAATCTGTTGGAAAAGGACCCCAGTGGACAGGACTAACTCCAAAATCCCCGGTATCCCAATTCTTCCAGCTTAAACCCAGCAAGAAAATCTAAGCAAAAAACTCCAAATTCGAACATCAGTAAGCATGGGCTAGGCCAACGTCTTTGACTGGTTAAATTACATGAATTTGCTCCTAGATACACCATCAGCAAAAAACATCCAAGATAAGAAGAGCATGAAAGCATTAGGGTACCATGCGGGGGTATATCCTAAGCCTGATTTACTGATTCTTATCAGAGAATAGTGTTAGAACCCTTTAATTAGCAAGATTGGCAAAAGTCCAACTGCAGGGAGAACATCATTTCAACCACTTTGGGATTCCAGGATCTAGCCCTCCTGAATCCGAAGAGGGATCTCTCCAATAAGTGCAAAGATAGATTTGTCTTTGAAGTTTTGGGTAATGATATTAGGCTAGTTATGAAGGTCAAGGGTTTGTTTTGTTTTTGGATGGTTGAGCATGATTATTTTTTGAGGTGGAAAGTCCTAAATGCAAAGAGTTTCAAAGGTGTGAAGTTGCAAGCAATCAGAACAAGCTTTGGCCAGAAAGATAGATAATTGCAGGTTTTAGTCCATTGGGCTATGGAGTCATAATAGGGTTTAATTGAAACAGCAAGGGGCAAGAGTGGTCCATGGGGCAAGTCATCTATGTCTAAGTATCTCTTTCAAGTTTGATTTATGGAATGAAATGAGACAAAAAGAAGGGGAATTAAAAAAATGAATAACAAAGAGTAGCCTAGGATCTGGTAAGTACTTTGAAACTAGCCAGCCTTTGAAAAACACTTAAGAAAGACATAAAATCAATCCAGGATCTAGTAAGTACTTCGAAACTAGCCAGCCTTTGATCCACTTTCAATAGAAAACATAATAAAAACATAGGGAAACTTGAAGGCAACTGTTGGAGAAGAAACTAGCGGGCCGGGCTCACCACAAATCCTCTCCTAGCTCTACTCTACTTGGTTACTTTCAAGACAAACACAAAGATAACACAGAATGGCCTAAGATCTGGTAAGTAATTTTAAACTAGCCATCTTTTAACACATTCCAAGGGAAACTTTCAAATAGTCTTTTGGGATAAAACTAGGACCAGGGCACACCATATCTTCCTTAGTTCATCTCTACTTAACATATACTGAAAACAACATTTAAGAATAACAACTAGCTCAGACAGTAGGACGAGGGAACGCCAGCATTCCTATGCTTGAACTGAATTAGATCATTCTTAAATAACACAATTTGGAAGAAAACATACAGATAAAGATTTTCAGTCAGAGAAGGGTACTAATATACAGTAGGTCCTAACTCTAAGCATGTTGTTCTTTATAAGGGAAGATGAACACAGTGAAAACAGAAATAAAATAAAAATTTACAATAAGAAATAACATCACCGTCGACATAGACCAGGATCCCATAAATCAGCTTGTATTGATGCTCCAAACCAGTTATAGCTTTAAGTCCAATGCTCTAGCTTAAAAATCATCTACACTTCCCAGACTAACTTATCTGTCACAAGTAGAGCTTCAAGAGCCAGTGAATACTATTTACAAGTAGAAATATCAAGCTCAATTACATTTCAAAGTTCAGCAACCAACCTTTTCTCATCTTCTACAGAAGTATTTATAGAAGAAAGAAGCGGTGAGATCTGATGAAAAGATCTCCCAAGATAATTAATAGAGTCTTAATAACTTCTTAGCCTTTGAGGGGCTCGATGAAGAAGTTTATAGATGTTTCTGACTGTATTAATGTTTTTCATTTAAGATTAATCTCGGTGGGAGCACTTGTTGACTTTTGACTCTCTTTGTTATGTTAAAGTAACTCTGCTGATATTTTTTCATTAAGTTTATTTGCAGAATTAACTCTCTGGCTGCGTTGAGGAAAATATATGATCTGGATTAATAACTTCGGCCTCTGTTTGAATTTTTTGAGGCACAGGTGGCACCGTGGTAGCTGGGAGGAATCAATTTGCCTCAGATGTGGTGGTGGAGGCCTTCTGTCTGATAAAACACTTTGATTTCCTTTTAACTGTGTCTTAATTGGGAGGATTAGGCTTTGATAATCAATCTTAGCCGTAATCCTCCTAAATTTGTCTTCAATCTTCCATTCTAGTGCGTTCTGTCTTTGACACTGATACTCTTCGATTTCTTATTCATTTACTGTGTTATGTTGGTGTGCAGTGCTGCGGAGGGCTCGTGAGGCATCAATGCCTTTGAAGTATTGACGAGGCGTGGAAATTTGAACTCATGGATGGCTTCCCTTTAAAGAATAGAAGGCGTGAGATTTAAACCCCAACCTTCGGCTTTTTTCTTCTGCACAATAGAAAAACCATTTAATCACCCTTACCAAATAATATATCCGGACTTCAAAACTTTTGATAAAACCAAGTTGTATGACTATTTCGGGTCACAAAAGGGACTTGCTGACGTCAGGGTGTTTGTGATCCTAAATTTTATGAAGTCTGCCCTACAAAGTTCCCCAAGTCTGTTTTGGGGCCTGCTGATGTTAGCCCAAGTGTGACCCGAAATTTTATGAAATCCACTTTATAAAGTTCCCCGAGTCCGTTTTTCACGACTATGCGAGCAATCAAACGAGACCCGCTCCCATTGGTTGCTGCCGCGTGTGCGATGACATGTATGCTGACTAGGCATTGGGACCACCGGTTCTGTGGGACTGCTGACTGTTGTCGTGGCCGTGGGGATCAGGGCGATTTATTGTGGGCCATGGATCACACCATACCTTAGTTTATCCCCCGAGCTTCTTTTGAGCGTGATCACCATCCGATGAGGCGACCTTAGATCGGATGGCATACGTCGATATCACGCTGAGCCCACAGTCGACCTTTAATGCACGATGAGGGCGGTATCTTCAAACCGCTCAAGGCCACGTGTCATCCTGTGGCATTGATCGCGTCCAAATGGGGAATACAACCTTCTTGTCAAAGGCAGTGCGATCAAAATTGCTCCGGTTTTGTACAGTGATTGACCGTAGATTAAATCGGGGTTAACACCCTGCTTCCTATGCACTTCGGTCCATCAAACTCCAGGTTAAAACCTCGAAACTATGGCTTCATTAACTCATTCCCGATTTATTTCTACTATAAGCGGGTTTCTTCCTTTGGACAAGGTTCGCAGCTCCTACGGGCAACAACATTACAGTACCATATTAGAGCACTATCGATCCTTCCAGTGATCGATAGCCGATCATGAAGTGTAGAACCTAACATAAAAAATGGAATTTCATTCAAACACCTTCACAATACAAAAAAATATTACAAAATCTTGCGTTATTTGGTTTTACTGCTTCAGAGGGTGTAGGGAGAAGCGTGGTCGTTGGATGGAATCAACCAACGGTGGGGTGGTAAAAGATGACTTTCACGAATGGAAGAAGGGGAATCATGAAAATAAAGGAGTTTTGTGGAGGAAAAGGGGAGCAAAATGGAGGTTATTTCTTCAAGTGAGGAAAGGTAAAAAGGTGATTTTGCAGCAGTTTCTTCTCATGAAATTAGCAGAATTCCAGACTGTAAAATGGGCACAGTAGAGAAGATTTTGGAGAGAGGCATGAGGCCTTCAAGAGTCTTCAAGAGCCAACACTTTTTGCAATAAAATTTGTTCCTTGAAGGCTCCAAAAAATGATTTAGCCACCTTTTGGTATAATCAAATTTCATAGGTGGCTAACAGTGGCTCCACTTGGGGATGGTGCCTTCTTGAAGGCATCAACAACTTCAGACTTTCTTTCTCTGGGAAGCTGAACTGTGCCTCATCCATTGGGCTGCTCTTCCTTTGTTGGGATGATCTTGCTCTGAAAACCTATTAGCAGCCATAAAAACAATGGATCTTTCATCAACAAGCTTTCTACCTACCCAATCATACTGATCTAACATTTTTTCTTCATTTGAGTGCACTTGGATTGGCAAACTCTTTTCATAACATTTTATTCTTTTGAACGCAGGAAATCTAATCTATTTTACTCCTTATTTCTCCATGGACTCAGATTAAACAGTTGAGCCCATATGATTCTCTACCTAATCTACTATCTGTTGGGATTAAACTATCCAACAGATTTTATTCACTAAATCCTACAACATAAATTTAAAAGCATACAAGTCATGATTGAACAGTCTAACTCATTGCTGATCTATGGCATAAAAACAAGCTGCACATAGATCTTATTTTGCAAAAAATTAAAAAAAAAATGGAAGGCTTAGGATCTGAAATTTTAAAGCATTTCCTTCATCTTTTTTACAGCTCTGTTTTGACTTTTGTTTGAGCTGTCTTTGCTTGTCCTCTGGTTCAGATTTTGAGCTAATTGGAACCAGATTTACATCTTTTTTTACTCAGAATTTGAAACATATTTGAGTCATTCTCTTTGGAAACTCAGGTTTATATTTTGAGCATGTTTGAACCTTTAATTTCTATACTAAACTATCTACTGATAAGCCAATATTAAACAGTTTGGAAAATCGAATTCACTATCCTATCAGCAGAAAATTTAAAACTAATTAGTCAAGATTAGGTTGTTTGACCAACTAGAAGTGTGTTCTTTAGGAGTGGCATTTGAGCTTGCACACTTTTAGATTTGTTTCTCTTTTTGGTATGGGGTTGTACCTTTCTTGTTTTTACAACTTGCCCTCTTTTCTTCCTTTCTTTTTTTTTGTATTTTTTTTTTAATTTTCATAACTTTGAATGAAATGATGGGTGAAGTGTTTACAATGAGAAAAAAGGTAAGAAGGCTTTCAGAACATAACATGGATCAAGAGAAGTAATGCTTAAGCAAATTTCCATTGACAGGACCCCCAAACAATTCTGCTCCATTCAACTCTTGCAAGAAATAGGCATTATTACCAACAGCTGAATGGATAGAGTAAGGGCCAAGCCATAAGTTGTCAAATTTTCCATGCTTGCCCTTGTCTTCCCTCCTTGAGTCCCACTTCAAAACTTTGTCCCCAATATTGAAATTGCTGGCTTTTGTTCTTCTGTCAAAAAGCTTTTTAATGTTGTCTTGCTTCTGCAATGCTTTGTTATAAACCTCCTCTCTGGTTTACTGAAGATGAATAGTCTGATTTATTCTTCTGATCATGTCATTATCTTCATTTTGCAACTCTTGAATCAACTTCATGACTGGTACACCAAGGATGGTTGGAAAAATTGCATCAGTACCATACACAAGCTGGAAAGGTGACATACCAATAGATTTCTTCAAAGTCAATCTGTCAGCCCAAAGTGCATGAACTAGCTTTGTGTGCTAAGGCTTTTTTTTGTCTTTCAACAGTTTCTTGATTATGTTCACTAAACTCTTGTTTGAGGATTCTGCAAGTCCATTACCTTGAGTGTAATAGGCCGTGGAATGCCCCAATGTTATCTAATATCTGTGACAGAATTCAACCATCTTCTTTGATCCAAATGCTGCTGCATTATCAGCGATGATCTTGGTAGGAAAACCAAATCTGGGGAGAATGTTAGTCTCCATGAATTTTATAATAACTGAATCATTGGCCTGCCTACAAGGTATGGCTTCTATCCACTTAGTGAAATAGTCTGTGGCAGTGAGAATCCATCTATGCTAAGCAGAAGACGGTGGATGGATTTCTCCTATGAATTCAAGTCCCCAATGTTGAAAAGGAGCTTCAACAGTGATTGGATGTAGAGGTAGGGGTAGCAGTTTTCTTTTGCCTTCAAAAAGTTGACATTTATGACAGGCAATGATCATATTGTGTATATCATGAAAGAGAGTAGGCCAATAGAAACTAGCCCTCAAAATTTTGTTGGTTGTTGACTTCCAGTACAAATGACCTCCACACTCTCCTTCATGGAACTCGTGCTTAACCTTCTCTGCATCATACTCAGGCAAACATTTAAGCAATACACCACTTGCATTTTTCCAATAAAGACATCTATCTATAATGCAATAGTTTACAGATTTTAACTTTAGTAACCTTGCCTTTGTTTTTGTCAAACCAGGAGGTGTATTTAAATTAAGCAAAACATAAATAATATCAGCATACCAAGAGGAATTCATGAAATGATATTCAACAATGGGAGTTGATATTTCCTCTTGATCATCTAAAGCATTAATCATATTAATATCAAGAACTTCAAAATTTGACTCAGCCATTAATCTAGCTAGACCTTGGCCTTTGATCAGCTTAGTGGGTTTTATCTCTAAATCATATTCAAGGATAACAGCAATCCACTTACCTCTCTTACCATCTGGGTCCTGCGTTAGAATGTCTTTCACAACTGAATTTGGGGCAAAGGCAATGATGTGTGAGTGCAAGATGTATACTTTGAAGTCTTGCAAAGCTTTAACCAAAGCAAAAGCTTGCTTCTCCATAATGTTATATTTCAGAGGGGCATCCCTCAATGCCTTGCTAAAGAATGCAATAGGCTGCTCTTGTCCTTGTGGATTTTTCTGTAAAATGAAAACAGTTATGGTATGTTCTGATGCAAACAAAAAAATATAAAAATCTTTTGAAAAATCAGGACTTATTAGAACCGGTGTTTTGGTTAATGCTTGTTTCACTAGCTCAAAGGACTTCTTTGCTTGCAAGGTCCACTTTACCCCTTTCTCCTTCTTAAACATGTTTGTAATATTCCTAAGGAGCTCAGCTAAGTTGGGGATGAACCTTCTCAAAAATTTAATCTTTCCAATGAAAGATTGCAACTCCTTGATGTTTCGAGGATGAGAGATTTGCAATATGGCCTCGATCCTCTTTGGATCTATCTTAATACCCTCTTCTGAAATAATGTGCCCAAGAAGTTTACCTTCTTGGAGACCGAAAAGTGTTTTCTTAGGGTTTAAAGATATCCCAAACTTTCTGCATTTCTCGAAGACTGTTCGTAAATGTGCTAAGTGCTCTTCATCTGTTTTTAAAAAAATAGTGACATCATCAAGGTATATAATGATGAAGAAGCCCAGTTCTTCTGAGAAAGCTATGTCCATGGCTCTCTGAAAAGTTGCTCCAGCATTCATTAGACCAAAGGGCATTTTCACATACATGAAAGTGCCCCATGGTGTAGTAAAGGTTGTCTTTAACTGATTAGCAAGGTGAACTAAGATCTGATTGTACCCTGAGTAACCATCAAGCAAAGAAATTCTTCTAGACCCTACCACCCTTTGTAAAATATGATCCATCTTAGGTAAAGGGTAGTTGTCTTTTAATGAAGCTTTGTTTAAGTCTCTAAAGTATATACAAAGCCTGATCTCTCCAGTTTTCTTCCTAACCGACACCAGATTAGACACCCACTCAGAATATCTAATAGGGACAATAATACCAGCTTCATGCATTTTCCTGATTTCCTTCTCAACCAGAGGCAACTGAACAAGGTTTATTCTACGCAGTTTCTGTTTGAATGGTTTTTGGTTTTCTTTGAGAGGAATTTTGTGTTGTATTATTTCAGTGTCATAGGATTTCAGATCTTCGTAACTCCACACAAAAACATCAGAAAATTCTTTAAACAGCTCTATATATTTGAGTTTAATGTGAGTTGTTAAAGTTTTAGACAGTTTAATCATTTTCGGTTTAAGTTCACTGCCTATATTGCACTCTTCCACTTCAGTCTCTACAGGTTCCAGTTTTGGCTTCCTGACCACATCGTTAAAATCAAACAACTCTTCTCAAGGTGCCATACCCTTAGGCAAACTTTCATATTTGGACTGTAGGGTTTCTAGCTCTTATGTTTCTAATTCTACAGTCAGTTCTGTTTTTCTTTGAAGTTTTCTTGACAGTAGATTAAAATTAACAATTTCAGGAGACGGTTCTTCTTCACCAAGAAAATTTTCTTCACTACAGTCTGTATCATAATCTGAGTCTGAACTGTGTAGTTCGAATTCATTTCTGAATTACATGAAGTTTTCTATTTGTTTGTCCCCGTCAAACACTTGCCAGTATTTTTCATTATCAGGTACAGCTGGTCTGAATTTTATTTGAGTTGTGTAGTCTTTGGTTTCATATGGCGTTAAGCATGTTCTAGCTGCAAAGGCTAAATTGTGGGCTGCAATATTTCTTTTCCTCCGGACAAAAATTATCTGGTATTCCTCAAAAAATTTTAAAAGGTCCATGACATCGTTACGATAGGCCCTAAGTCTTGGGTGATTTGCGTTGTATTCTTCATTGACTTGCCTAATGACTAACTCTGAATCCCCATACGCTTTGATTCTCTTGGCTCCTAACTTTTTCAACAAATGCAAGCCTAGAAGTAGGGATTCATATTCCACTATGTTATTGGAACACTGAAAGTTTAATTTGAGGGAAATGCTTTCTGTGTGGTTGTTTTCAGTGTTACATATCCAGACACCTGCACTAGTGTTGGTCTTAGTGCAAGACCCATCGAAGTGCATACTCCATAGAGGACCAGTCTCGAGTTTATCATTTGGGTTACTATGCTCTTCAACTAACGTGCTATCGAATTTCTCTTGGAGGTCAGCACACTGTTTAACTCGTCCTAACTCCTCAGATTTTTTATTGGGTTAAGGACTGCTTCCTTGACTCTCAATGTTTAAAAGCAAAGGACACGTGATTTGTAGCTCAAGACCTGTGTTTATTTTTCTAGAGTTCATAGGTTCAGCAAACTGTTCTGACACTCCTACATTATCCTCTTCCTCCTCTTTACCTGTCATTAAATCAGACAAGGTCACTTGTTCACTGAAAGTTTCATCATTGAAAAGGATAAATGAATCCAGGCCTGTGTTTACGGAATACAGAGGAGAATTGTGTGGTATGTCTTGTCTTGTAACTGTGTATTGAATATGAGACTCCCTGTAAAGTCTTCTAGTCTGATTGAAAACAGGGATAGTCGCATAGGTCATGTCCATTTGCATAATCCCTTGTAACTTAGCCCCCCAAGATCTTGATAATAACATTCCATACTTTGGGGGCACATCAGCTACAACAATATCCATTACTAAGCATTTGGTTGGAATCTGGGCTAAGTTAACGCAGAGGACTTTGATTAATCCTAAACATTTTAGTCTGCTTGAGTCAAAGGAGTAAATGTCTTTGTAAGGTCTGGTGATTTCAAGGCCTAGGCTCTCCATGACAGCTTTGGGCATTAAATTATTAGAGGCACCTAAATCATGCAAAGCGTTATGTAAAATCTTGTCATGAATATTTAAACTTATATAAAAGGGAGGAATAGGTCCCTCTTGATATCTACCTTCAATCTTAGGACCAAAAATCAGCTCTGGCTGGTCATCATTAAGATTGACTATGTCATTATTATCCTCAATACTTAAAGCCTTCAAAATTTGGGTCCTATATACATTCTGGGCAGCTAACTCAGTCAAGGGAACAGAGATTTTGATCTTTGAAATTTCCTGCTCTAGGCTGAAAGGAATTTGGTTCTTTGAAAAACTTGTTTCAGCCTTACTAGTTGCTAGTCTATCAGCAACATCAGCTTGCTGATTTGTTCTATTTACATTTGAAAAAATGGTTTTAATAGGAGTACTAGCTGAAGTGTTAGTAATACTAATGTCCGCACTCTGTTTTTCATCATTTTGAGTGCCTTTCTCTCTACCTTTATCAGAATTCACAGCTACTGTTTTTTCCTTCTGTTTGACAACTTTAGGCTTGGTTGCAGTGTTGTTTTGTGATGATTTTCAGAAGTTTTGGTGTTGGGAGTTTGTTGACTGGTTTTTCTTCTAAGGTCATATTCTCTTTGAGAATCTATGATGACATTTTCCATGTCTTGATAATAACTTTCATCATCATCTCTTTTGTCATCATAAGGTGTATAAAGACCTTGTTTTCTATCATAATGGGCTTCAAAGTCATCATTATCTACCCCCAGCATGTTGATATCATCTTCCTCTAGTATCTCATCTATTTCCTCAACCTCACTTACATAGTTTTGATGAAAGGGAGGAGTGATATGTTGATCATCTTCCCTAGGTCTGTTTGGAGGTTGGTTCCTTCTAAAATTCTGATTCTGGTTTTGGTTCCTATTTTGAGGAGCAGTTTGGTTTTGACTGGCTTGTGCTCTCTTAAGGATGCTCATTTTCTTCATCGTCTCCTCCATCATTCTCTCCATCTTTGAGTTGGAATTAGAGGGTGTAGATTCCTCTCTAAAGGACACTCTCTTTTCATTTTTCATTCTTGCTCTCTTCTCCATCAAGTTGACTTCCACAGCAAGAGCACCTTTTTTCATTTCTTCAAGAGTTGCAGGATCTCTCTCTCTCTCAGCTAATAGGCCATCTCAGGGTCAAACCCTTCAGGAAATTTGTTTAAAGCTAAGCCTTGTAGAGGTTTTAGATCTGGGGAAAGTGCATTATATACACTATTAAATCTGATACAATAAGCTTGTACACTTTCCCCGGTGTTTCTATGGAGGTTCTTGTAATCAGAAAGGACTTGGAGAGGGTTCTTATTTACTTCCCATTTGTTTAAGAATGTCTGATGGAAGGCTTGGAGATCATTGATACTATGGGGGGTTAAGCCTTTAAACCATTTTCTGACCTCCCCTGCTAAGCTTTGAGCAAATAATCTGAGCTTGACAGAATCATCATCAATTTCGTTTCTGTCAAAGTAGTCATTCATCTTATCCACATGTTGTGATGCGGTTGTAGCATTGCTAGCATCATACAATGGGATTTTGGACTAATAGTCCTGTGGAAGTTGACTAATGGTACAGGAAGGACTAAGGGAGCATACCATGCAGCCATGGTAGGAGGTGGAGGTGGATTCACAAGAGGTGGATTAACAAAAGGGAAAGTGGGCTGAGGTGTGGTGGTTTGAACAGTGGATGTAGGATGAGTAGAAGTGGGTGGATCAGGAATAGACTGCTGAGCTGATCTCGGATGAGAGACACCTAGGTGGTGAAGGAAATGTAAATCAGGAGGTGTTGTTTCTCTACTACCAGGATGTTCACTTGTTTCAGGAGATGAAAGTGAAGACTCAGAATCTAACTGATCTAAATCATCAAGATACCTTGTCCTAAAGGGGTTTACTAAGTCAACTTGTGATTGTTGTAGAGCTGAAAGATTTTCAGGAACTGAATTAGCTCTCAAGGGTGATCTGAAGACAGTTTTAATCCTAGCAGACTTCCTAAGGATACTTTCTGGGTTATCAACTATCTTAGGTGGATCAGGTTCAAGATAGGCTCTAGTATGAATCTTTCTAGGAGCCACTATGATGTGCTTTTCAGACCCAAATAAATAATAAAAGTTCAACCAGGTATGACAGTCTTTAAAAGGTTAACTAATCTATTTACACAAATTTTAATCCTATAGTCCTCTAACTGAGTTTGAATGATATTACAATGATAAGGGTTCTTCCCAGTGGATTCTTAAGGTCTGTTCAGGATTATGGAGTCGCCAAGTGGAATTTTTTAGCTCCTAAGGAGGTAAAAGGTTTTATGTTCCACTACCATGTTTATTGGATACCAATCTGAAATATTTTTGGATTTTCTGAGTTATTTTTCAGTTGTGTGGTTTCTAATAATGTCCTAACTCTGTTTCAAAACTTAGCTACGGTTATGAGACAAAGACAGTCTACTCTTATGGCTAAGCCAGTTGATCTTTCAAGGATAGCTAAAGTCTTATGAGAATCCTAGGGTTTACCTAGTTTGTCACTGATTCAAACAAGTTTCATCATAATTACCATTACTTGGTAGTGCATGAAAAGGTTGCTTTTACTCACAAGGTTTTATGAAGTTTTTAAGGGAACCTAAGATGAAAATTCGACTCAGTTCCCAGTCGCAAATATTTAGTTCTTGGTGGCTCGGTACAGTTAACCTGTAATTTTTTAGTGAGTAAAGGGGGTTTCTGAGATATCTAACGAATTCAACAAGACAATAACTCAAAATCCGCAATGGAGTCACCATAAATGTTAGTTTTTGGTGGCTCAGCTGGCCAAAATGCCAAATGTTTAGTGAGTAAAGGGGTTTCCGAGATTTTTTAAAGTTTTGAACAAGAAAATAACTCGAATCCCGGTCGATACTTGAGCAATGTTAGCACCACCTTAATACCCAAGATTGGAAAAATTCCAACTGTAGGGAGAACATCATTTCAACCACTTTGGGATTCTAGGATCTAGCCCTCCTGAATCCGAAGAGGGATCTCTCCAATAAGTGCAAAGATGGATTTGTCTTTGAAGTTTTGGGTAATGATATTAGGCTAGTTATGAAGGTCGAGGGTTTGTTTTGTTTTTGGATGGTTGAGCATGATTATTGTTTGAGGTGGAAAATTCTAAGTGCAAAGAGTTTCAAAGGTGTGAAGTTCCAAGCAATCAGAACAAGCTTTGGCTAGAAAGATAGATAATTGCAGGTTTAGGTTCATTGGGCTATGGAGTCATAATAGGGTTTAATTGAAACAGCAAGGTTCAAGAGTGGTCCATGGGGCAAGTCATCTATGTCTAAGGATCTCTTTAAAGTTTGATTTATGGAATGAAATGATACAAAAAGAAAGGGAATTAAACAAATGAAGAACAAAAAGTAGTCTAGGATCTGGTAAGTACTTCAAAACTAGCCAGCCTTTGACAAACACTTAAGAAAGACATAAAAGAAATCCAGGATCTGGTAAGTACTTCGAAACTAGCCAGCCTTTGATACACTTTCAATAGAAAACATAATAAAAATAGAGGGAAACTTGAACGCAACTGTTGGAGAAGAAACTAGCGGGTCGGGCTCACCACAAATCCTCTCCTAGCTCTGCTCTACTTGGTAACTTTCAGGACAAACACATAGATAACTAAGAATGGCCTAAGATCTGGTAAGTACTTTTAAACTAGCCAGCTTTTAACACATTCCAAGGGAAACTTTCAGACAGTCTTTTGGGGTAAAACTAGGACCAGGGCACACCATATCTTCCTTAGTTCATCTCTACGTAACATATACTGAAAATAACATTTAAGAATAACAACTAGCTCAGATAGTAGGACGAGGGAACGCCTGCATTCCTATGCTTGAACTGAATTAGATTATTCCTAAATAACACAAATTGGAAGAAAAAATTTAGATAAAGGTTTTCAGTCAGAGAAGGGTACTGATATACAGTAGGTCCTAACTCTATGCATGTTGTTCTTTATAAGAGAATATGAACACAGTGAAAACAGAAACAAAATAATAGTCTACAATAAGAAATAACATCATTGTCGACATAGACCAGCATCCCATAAATCAGCTTGTATTGATGCTCCAAACCACTTACAGCTTGAATTCCAATGCTCTAGCTTAAAAATCATCTACACTTCCCAGACTAACTTATCTGTCACAAGCAGAGCTTCAAGAGCCAGTGAACACTATTTACAAGTAGAAGTCTCAAGCTCAAGTATATTTCAAAATTCAGCAACCAACCCCTCTCTCATCTTTTCCAGTAGTATTTATAGAAGAATGAGGAGGTGATATCTGATAAAATATCTTCAAAGATAATTAATACAGTCTTAATGGCTTCTCAGCCTTTGGGGGGCTCGATGAAGAAGTTTACAGATGTTCCTGACTGTATTAATGTTTTTCATTTAAGATTAAGCTCGGTGGGAGCTCTTATTGACTTTTGAGGCTCTCTGTTATGTTAAAGTAATTCTGCTAATATTTTTTCATTAAATTCATTTGCAAAATTAACTTTCTGGCTACGCTGAGGCGAATATCTGATCTTGATCAATAACTTCGGCCTCTGTTTGAATGCTTTGAGGTACAGGTGGCACCGTGGTAGCTGGGAGGAATCAATTTGCCTCACATGTGGCGATGGAGGCCTTCTGTCTGATAAAACACTTTGATTTCCTTTTAATTGTGTCTTAATTGGGAGGATTAGGCTTTTGATAATCAATCTTAGCCGTAATCCTCCTAAATTTGTCTTCAATCTTCCATTCTGGTGCGTTTTGTCTTCGACACTAATACTCTTCAATTTCTGATTCATTTACTGTGTTCTTTTTTTTTTTGGTGTACGGTCTTGCCTAGGGGCTCGTGGCTGTGATGCCTTTGAATTGTGTGAGCACGGGGTGAACCCATGGATGGCTTCCCTTTAAAGAATCGAAGGCGTGAGAATTAAACCCCAGCCTTCGGCTTTTTTCTTTGGCACAATAGAAAAACCATTTAATCACCCTTACCAAATAATATATCTGGACTTCAAAACTTTTGATAAAACCAAGTTGTATAACCATTTCGGGTCACAAAAGGGACTTGCTGATATCAGGGTGTGTGTGACCCTAAATTTTATGAAGTCCGCCCTATAAAGTTCCCCGGGTCCGTTTTGGGGCCTGTTGATGTCAACCCAAGTGTGACCCGAAATTTTATGAAATCCGCTTTATAAAGCCTATTGGGTCCGGCTTTCATGACTATGTGAGCAATCAAACGAGACCTGCTCCAATCGGTTATTGTCGCGTGTGCGCTGACATGTATGCTGACTAGGCGTTGGGACCATCGTTTCCGGGGGACTGTCAATCGCTGTCGTGGCTGTGGGGACCAGGGCGACTGATTGTGGGCCATGGGTCGCGCCATACCTTAGTTTATCCCCCGAGCTTCCTTCGAGCACGATCACCGTCCAATGAGCTAGCCTCAGATCGGATGGCGTATGCCAATATCGCGCTGAGCCCACAGTGGATATTTAACGCCTGGGGAGGGCGGTATCTCTAAATCGCTCAACGCCACGTGTCGGTCTGTGGCATTGATCGCATCCAAATGGGGAATACAGCCTTCCTTTCAAAGGCCGTGCAATCAAAACTGCTCCGGTTTTGTACAGTGATTGACTGTAGATTAAGCTGGGGTTAACACCCTGCTTCCTATGCGCTTCGGTCCATTAAACTCCAGGTTCAAACCTCGGAACTATGGTTGCATTAAATCATTCCCGATTTATTTCTACTATAAGCAAGTTTCTTCCATTGGACAAGGTTCGTAGCTCCTACGAGAAACACCATTAAACACTTGCATAATACAAAAAAACATTATAAAATCCTGCGTTATTTGGTTTTACTGCTTCAAAGGGTATGGGGAGGAGCGTGCCTGTTGGATGGAATCAACCAACGGTGGGGTGGTAAAAGATGATTTTCATGAATGGAAGAAGGGGAATCATGAAAATAGAGGAGTTTTATGGAGGAAAAGGGGAGCAAAATGGAGGTTAGTTCTTCAAGTGAGGAAAGGGAAAAAGGTGATTTTGCAACAGTTTCTTCTCATGAAATTAGCAAAATTCCATAGTGCAAAATGGGCACAGTAGGGAAGATTTTGGACAGAGGCATGAGGCCTTCAATAGCCAACACTTTTTGCAATAAAATTTGTTCCTTGAAGGCTCCAAAAAATGATTTAGCCACCCTTTGGTATAACAAATTTCACGAATTGGGTAACAAATAGTGAACAATATGATTAAACTGAAATAGAAAGACAATGCGGTAAGGAAACATCACCCATAATATAGACCAGGATCCTGTGAAATTTGCTTGTTCAATTGATGTGCAAAACCAGTCACATACTTTGAGCTCAGTGGATTTTTACATTCAAAACTTCTCCTCCCAGCCTACTATTTACAAACTACTCAGCTACTTCCCCCAATAACAGTTCTAACAGTCGATAAAATCCCTATCAACCAACAACAATATATTCCTACAATGTATTACTGGGGATTATATGGAGAATGAATGCTGTGATAGTGAATGTAATTTAATTTATTCATTAAGTCTGGGAGGTGGAGAAGTGTTAGGTATACTCTTCTTAAGGCACTGAGGTTGACACCAATATTGATGCTCATATGGGTTAACTGAAATCCTGATAGGAGTGGCAGCCATCAATACCTCCCGGATGTGTTCTTTGAAGTCCTCTCTGATTGCAGGTGCTCTATTTTGTCTTTTGAAATAAGTAAGGTGACTCAAGGTCTATCAGGTCTTTCCATACTTCCATAACTACAGTCCTAGCAGCTTTAGAAGCTTTTGTCAGTGAAATAACTTTTAAGGGCTCGAGGAGGCATGGAGAACGCTGTAGGAAGGTGTCCTTTCTGGAAAAAATATGTTATGTTGTTATTAAAACACAGCTATGACTTGTTTCATGTGCTTAGGCTTCATTAAGTGCCTTAATCATCTTTATGGTCTTCAAGCTACGCCTTTATCCTTTGAACACGGGATTAGAGAATTAAGTCTTCAATAACATGTTTAAATCCCTTAATTCCACCTCTGATACACTTTGCTGCTGCTGTGATGGTCTCTCTGTGCTCTCAGTCACAGTGACCGTGACCATAGAGACAGAATGAATTTATCACTCTGTAAGCCCTGCATAACACAATAAACCTGTTATAAAATCTGAGGGAAGTGAGGTAGGCTGCTCTGGAGGCCTGAGGGAATGGTAGCACAATAGAAAAAATGGAGTATGTAGTGAAGTAAATGGGTAAAAACATGGCAGAACGGTGATAAACTGAGCTGATGAAGTTTTGGGGTGAGGAGGACTCTGGGCTGTCGGATTAGATTAGCCAATGGCGATCAACGGTTGAGATCCGCCGGGGAAATTTTTTTCAGAAGGTTAGGTGAAGAAAATAACCTTTAGTGTAAATAAAAAAGGTTTAATGTTTGGCAAATTTGCAAAGGAAAAAGTTTCATATGCAGGAGATCGGGGGCCTTTAATGGTGGGACCCGGAGGGCGGAATAAAATCAAACACAGACCGTTGGATCTCAGGAGGAGATCAACGGCGGAGATCTTCCGGCGAAGCTATTTGAAAGGTCCGATGGGTGACAATGGATGGGGATGCGATATCATATGAGCCATTAGATTAAAATGATCAATGTCTAGGATTAAAGACTAAGGTTGTGGAGGGTTAGGCAGTAAAGTGGAAACAGGGGCGGTTTTCACGCGATCAAATGATTGTTAGGTGGTTTTCACTTTTGGAATGCGATCCTGTTAGAAATCGCCACGTGGATTCCAAAAACCATTTATATCATGTAATTTTGACACATTAATGCTCAGATGCAGGATTTACTTGATATGCACTCTCGGCCATTGGATGGAGGGGCAGACGATCTGATGGTGGAGGTTAAAGCATGATATGGAAAGATGCACGGGCGATTAGGTGGGCTGGGGTCAAAGGCGAATTAGATCCTGACCGTCGGATCTATGGTATGGACGGTCGATATCAAAAGAGGAAGCATGAAGGCAAAGGGGCCAGTGAACGAGCAGGAGAAACAAGAGCTGTTGGATCTATCGGATTGAACGGCTGAGATCCAATCGCACCGGAGAAATGGTAGGGGGCCAAAGCTCTGAGTTTTGATCTTGCGATTACACCAGGGCTGTTGGATCTAGCAGTAAGATCGATAGTCTACAGTCAGTCAGAGGGGTAAATGAAGAGAAGTGATGGGCGGAGAAAAGCAAAGTGTGTTGGCCGTTGGTCTAATGTAGATCAATGGTGGAGATTGCGGCGGGGGTATATTAGAAGAGGACCAATCGCATAGGAGAAAATATAAGAAACAAAGGGAAGGGTGCTCACGGAAAGTTTCGATTGCGATTAGTGCCCAGGGCTTAACGCTTGGTTCTAGCGCTAGGTTATATGCAGAGAAAGGGGCTGGGGGCTGGCCAAAAGGGCTTAAGCCTATAATGAAAACAGGGTATTTTTAAGCCAAAATGAAGATTTTTAAGGCTTAAAAAGGGGGTCCGGTAGGTAGAAAAAGAGGTCTTTAAACCATACCAAGGATATTATGAGGTTTAAAATGGATTTTAGGATGAGATGGAGGGTTAAGGAGGGGATTTTTAGAGGAAAATTGTGAGGGAAAAATGGATGGAAAATGGGGTTTTGAGGGAATAAAATGGGCAGATAGAGGCATTTTTGAAGCATTCCCTCTCACAGAATAGCAGGGTTTTTTTCAGTGGAAACAACAGTGAAGATCTCTTCAAAGGAAAAAGACATAGAGAGGCTTCAAGGATGAAATATTTTCAAGGGAAATGTATTTCTTGAAGACTCAAAAATATTTTAGCCACCTGTTTGCTTGTCAAAAAATTTATAGGTGGCCAACAATACCTACCATTCATAGATTAATATTCCTAACAATATCATAACTTCTTTAATTCTCAATTCCTTTTATAATAATGATAATAATTAATGTTCATTAGTTAATACTTATATCAAATATATATTATTATGATGTAGTCTAACTTATTCGCGAAATATTCTTTCCAGGGAGTTGAATCCATTTATACATTAAAAAATAAATATTAAACAACAAAAATCTTGAAATTGTATATTTTGTCTATAAGTTGGACTATGCCTATTATTATTGGGGTAGAAAAATTTCTTCTAAAAACAAATCTACATTATAAATACATTATAAAAAATGTTTGACATTTTGGTTGGACACTCTACAAACAAGTGTACTTGATAATTAATAATGAGTAAAGTGTCTACCCTAAATGTCAAAAAGTTTCCTTAATCTTAAAAAAATATATACAACATAATCTACATCATAATCTCCAAGAATGGAGACTTACATATTCAAATATTCCAATATATTAACGGAATGCATATGTTACGTTTCACCAAAAAACCAGCTAGTTATGTTTCACCAGAAACCGACTAAAATTTCTAGAAGGACATTAAACATCGCCTACCATTGAATTCGCTTTGATAGGGAACTGAGATTGCAGAGGAAAAATAAAAGGCATAGTCTAAATTATATATGAAATAACCTATTTCACCTAAATTTTCCAAAATCTGACAATAAATTTTCAAGATTTTTTGTTGTTTAAAATATATTTTTGAATGCATAAATGTATTCAACACCTTGAAAAACCCCTAGGGCACTTGAATTGTGCAGATTAAATAATTCAAACTCAAGTTTTTAAAATTATCTGTCAATTTTTTATTAAAATTAAACAAGAAAATTATCTTGAAAAAGGACATTTCATTTATAAGTTAGCCAACGCCAAAACGGATAGTTTTCAATGACTAATTCCAGGCAATGATGCATCCACACTATTTATTCAATAAGATCGGTTGGATTTTTCACCTTGTCTGGAGAATGAACTACATTAGTTGGTTCGAAACGTCGACCAAATCCTAATGATGTGATTAATCCAAAATACATTTATCTACTTTATAGATTACAAAAGTCTCAAATATAACATAAATTTTCATGTTAAAAACGAAAGTCAAAATTTATCAGTTAGAATACGCCAAAATAAAAATTCAATGGAGTGGATAGATTTGTAATCAATATGGATGTTAATGGGTATTGATTCCTTTGGCGGATTTTATTTAGAGTTTGAAATATTTTTTTGCTATTAGAATAATATTAAGTTTTAATTAGTTAAAAAAAAATTTTCTTGGATATAAGTAGAGATGTAGAGATGTTAATGACTGACCATTTGCAAAAATAAACATGTCTTTTTTTTAAGGATGATGATTAACATCAATGAAGATCCAAATGTTGTTGGATCTAGAAATTTAGAGATTATTTGAGTTAAAAAGTTATGAAGGGTTTTAAAACAATATTCTCATTACAGATTAAAACAAAGGTCAAGGTTAATGATGTGACAAATATTTTGAATATTAAAATTATTGTGAGTATAAACCAAATAATTTAAGATAAAGTGTTTTTTATCTTGAACCCTTTTAATGTCATAAATTGATAAAATCTTTCAATCTAGGGTGTTTTGAGAACTGACAAATGCACAATATCTCTATGAAGCTCATGCAAATTTGTTTTTATTTTAACAATGTTATTTTTCTTCTTAACACTAGACAAGACAAAGATGTATTTTTGATACAAATGAACCATCAATGGATGATTTTGGGTGGTGTTAGTTTCCTTGAATAACATTGATGAGTTAACCCACATTGGCATATAGAAATGAATGATTATTGTCTTCATAGTGGGCGGACCATTAAGTTATGATATATTTGGCACCTTCCCAATAAATAAATTATGGACATTAAATAAATAGAATGTAGAAGAAAATAACTCATAACCAACTTTGCCATGAGACACTATAGAGAATCACTTGATGGCAACGACTGAAGTCTACAATCATTTGTATACAAGAAATCATATAGGCATAAGAACTACAACCCCAAAAGTTGTTTGGATTTGAAAACAAGGAATCATAATCCTCTCCATGATCAAATAACTCTCAAAAATCACTTCATGACAACAAGCTAGGTTTATTAATACTATACATACTCGCATTAACCAACATAATAATGCCAACTCCTAAATAGTCTGAATTTGAAATAAAGATGAAATACTGAAGCAATAAATCCATAATGAATTCCACTAACAAATATAACAATGAATAAGCACTAAACAATGACAAGTTAATTCTACAAACACTATGTTTCATATGCACATATGCTAGTGTAGGAACCCTAGTGCCCATAGTAAACCAGATTTTAAATTGAATAGGTTGATTTAATAGATTCATACCCAATACTATCAAATAACCATTATAAGCATGAAACATGAACTAGGGTTATGTTAATACTTTAGCCACGAAAATGGTATTACATCAATTTTAAAATTGCATTGAAAAACTAGTTTTAATATTAACATTTTAAAAGTGACTAAACTTGATTATTAGAAAATTATTTGAATTCGAAATAACAAAAATTTATTAATCAGTTTTTGAGGATAGAAACATGTATATTTTCTTTTGAATATAAATGATTTTTCTATTTGATACCAAATCATATAAATTACATTCAAAATTTAAACTTCATAATGAAAATATAAATATATAATTTTAGATTTTTCTATTTAATACCAAATCATATAAATGACATTTAAAATTTAAACTTCATAATGAAAATATAAATATATAATTTTAAATGTTTTATATTAATTAAAATAAAATTATTATTTTATTAAATTTTTAAAAGTTGGTAAAAAAAATTTAAAGACTGGGTAAGGGTTTTTTTATTAATGAATATTGATTTGGAGACTAGAAATTATATATATATATATTTTAAAATAAATTTTCTACTAAGGTTAGTCTGCTCAAAAAGCTTTCCAGTTTTAAGGCTACAATTTCATCTTAATCTAAAGATATGTTCACTGTAGACTCTACAAAAGACCCAAGAATGCAACAAAATTTACACAGTAACATAGATTAACATATTTGCAAAATTAACCACCCATAGACTCGAACCCCAAGTCTCAACAGCAATTTTGGCCAGCAACATCAGACCCCCTTAAGTGGATGGTTACTTTCCTTTCAACAGAGACGCTGGAACCAACACTCCCGAAATCAGTATTGTGTTTCTAGTCCTAGAGACTTCCAAAGAAAACACTCGAACACATAGTTAATGCACCTCCTCACGCAAAATTTCCATTAAATGTTTCATATTTGCATGGTGCCTGAGCAATTTTGCTTCCAGGAAGAGCTGAAAGGAGTTTTGTTGCCTTTCAACCATGTCCGGAAATTTATGGATAAAAACTAAGAGAGCCTAAGAAGTGTCCAAAAACCTATCAAGCATAAGGTTGGTGTTGACATTATTCGAGGGAGCTAGAGAATTGACCATCACATACTAGAGACCCAACACCCAACAAGATAACCTATTGATAAGAAATCTACCAGCTTTTGAACCAAGATGGATTGAAAGCACATGAATAATATGGAGAGCCAAGGAATTCAATATATATATATATAGAGAGAGAGAGATGGAGAGCCAAGGAATTCAATAGAGAGAGAGAGAGAGAGAGAGAGAGACCACGAGTCAAATTGCAAAAATAAATTTATAGCCATCTCCCAAGTATCAACTAGACAAAGAATAGGTGTCTGAGGAATGGCGCGGGATAGATGAATTAATTCCATTCTAATAAACATGAATTTGGACTCTGCGACCAAGAAAATCCACCACAAATCCCACCAAGAGGAAAATAAATAGATAAAACACCCTGCATTTGGAACTAATTAAATAACATGTCACTTGTAAATCAAATTAAAACATTAGGAAGGGGCCAAAAGGAAAGGCCATTGGATCACGAGTCCCTTCCACTTTTGGAGACAAACCATATAACGAGATTTGATTAAGGGAAATGACCAAGAATCTGATCCAAATTTTTTCCCTTTGATGATCGAATCAATTAACAAATGATTGTTTTTTGGGGTACTCAATATAACAATGCAGTGGGGAAGAATTACACCCACTCCATCCTGACTATATCTTAGAAAACCAATCATTATTAAGGAATTGGAGAAGTGTTAAGTCTATTATCCATTTCTAGGCTGCCTAAGGAAAAAGTTAGGGGCTAATATTCACAAGTGTGTTAATTTTCCATGCTTTTTCCAAAACAAATATTCGTTAATTTTTTTTTTTCTAAAAAATTATTCGCCTAAATTTTATAGTATAAAATTGTTTTACCTTAAAAATCTCCAAAAATTTATATAGAGACTATATAAAATTATTATAAATTTGAATACTTTTACAAAAATATTTCCAAACCTTTTACAAATTGCATATTATGTACTAGTGAGATTCGCTAAGGTTTATAAACTTATAAATTTCCATCCTTAAAATTTTATGTGCTTCCTTGTCCTAAGGTGGAGCCTTTTTTAGCTAAAGCATTAGTTGTTGAGTTCAAATTCCTGTAAAAGTGAAATAATTCCAATTTTTCAAACTAAGAGGTGGAGATAAGATCCCTTTGATTCAAGGGAGGAGAATACAAACATGTCTCCGTCTTAGCCCCGGTCATTTGAGGAATGCCTAGCAATGAGTCTCCAAATACCAACAGGATAGTAATTTTATTTTCGATAGCCATTTTTAAGCATTTCCATAAAGCAAGATATTTAACATAATTATTGGTCGTTGAGCCGAATCCCCAAGCAAATTGCGATACAATTTTTCCATCAGGGCTAAATAAAACCCCTCTCACTCCGGCCTCCCCCAAAGGTAATTAAATTTGAAGCTTTGAATATTAAGTAACATAAAATTATATTTCCATTATACTTTATTTGTCATGTGCATTTCCTTCTGCAACAAAAACAACTAAAGTATGAGCAATATCCTTAAGCATGATAAGCTAAGGGTTGTGAAAGATGTGGTGATGATTTTGGTCCAAAAGTACACTAAAATCACAAAGGAATACAACTGCAAAATTTTAGGCTTCTATATATAGGGCGATGATAGCTAAGGCAAGATCTATATGAGTTTTAGTTTCTTTTCTTCAGTTCGTAGGCCTAAACACAAAAACTTTAAATACAAAAGGTTTATTTATTATTATTTTTTTATTCGTTTTGTGTGATGATAATAAGGAAAAAATAAATATTATTTTCATTTTTTTTTCCAAAGTAAAAATTATAACATTTTATAATTGCAGTTTTAAAAATTTCTAAGAATATTATGAAAAATATTAAAATTAATTGATTAGTGGTGTTATTAGTAGGAATCTCTAATTTTTTTTATAAAAAGTTAAAATCACAATTGGCTCAAAACCATGACATACAATGAATACTATTGCAACCAAAATATTAAAATCAATACTTAAATAAAGAGTAACACTACAAGCATCAATGTTTTTTAAGGATAAAATTAGAACTTATTTGGAAGCATAACCTTAACAACTAGTATAATTGGAACCAGAATATTTTTTTTGGTACAAGGAAGATTTGGTAACTAGAACACACTATCAGCTGCACCATTAGAGATTGCATCACATTGATGTCCCTATATAATAATCCATGAGCCATACTAAGCAGTTTAGCTAAGATTCAAACCTACAGCGGGTGGAGTTAACAATGTTAGTCCCAACCACTTAGACTACCTATAACAAAAATTTGTCACCAAAATAAAATAAACCCTTGAATAGGAAAAGTAGAGTTACTAGTATCACCCCACCCCACCGCACCCCTTACCTTACCTCTCCTTGCCTCCCCTAGCATTTTTTAGTATTAAGAATACAATTTGTTTAAAACTATGGTCTTGACAAATGATAATATGAGTTTAACCAAAAACTCAAAATCAACCTTTATATCAAAAAAAATGTTACAAATAACCACTTTAAAAACATAAAACTAAAATTACAAATTTTTTTAAATCATAACCCAAAAAATAATTTTATTACAAACAAAATCATTAAAATACTAATAATAAATCAACAAAAACAAAAATCATTATATCAAAGAAAATTTGAAAACACGTAACTTTTATATATATATATATATATATATATATATATATATATATATATATATATATATATATATATATATATATATATATATTCAATTTTATTTATTTATTTGCTAAATAAATCAATAATAAGACCAATTTCAACTACTACTCCAACTTTTATTTTGTTTTGCTTTACTTTGCTCCCAACATACTATGACATGTTACACATTTTGGAAGATTTAAATCAAAAACCAGATAAACTTCTCAATTTTTTTTTAAATATTATTTTTAAAACTCACTCTATCTATATATATATATATAACCTTTTCAATCTATTTTAATATTATTTTAAAATTTCCTTTTCTTTCTATATTTACTTTTTCCTTTTTAATTATATATTTTAAATCATTTATTTTCTTTCTAGTTTACCTTTTATGCTTATAATAACATTAACCTTTAAGTTTACCATGCCATTTATATTTCCCTAACAAAGATATTATTGGTAATACTTTTAGATACAAAGGTTGATTTAAGATTTTTATTATAGTAGTATTAATTATAAAAATTATAATGATAAACAAGTTACGATTTTAAATAAAAAAAGGAAGGGATTTTACTTACTAAATTGATAGCTAATTTTAATATTTTTGTTATAATGGTATTGGTTGTATTGATTATGTTTTCAAACAAGTTGTAATTTGTGTTAGATTTGAGACTTTTGTGATCCATAAAGTAGATAAATGTCTTTTTGGATTAATCACATTATTAGGATTTGGTCGATGTTTCGAACCAACTAATGTGGTTCATCCTCAGGACAACGTGAAAAATCCAACTGATCTTATTGAATAAATAGTGTGGATGCATCATTTCCAGGAATTAGTCGTTGGAAACTAGCTGTTTAAAAAACTAGCCGTTAATTATTTATTTAATTAGTTATTAGGGAGTAATATTAAATACTTATTAAAACTTTTGATTAATACAAATTTTCAAATTAATAAATAATATAATAAAATGAAAACATTTTTATTAATGTATATCTTAATATAATTAAAATATTTAATAATGTTAAATATTTTTCATTATTTTATTAATATAGTACATAGGAATATATATATATATATATATATATATATATATATATATATATATATATATTATAAAACATAGGATAGTATATAAGAAAGAAACAAGGGGAAATAAAGAGAAACAAGGAAAAATAAACAAAGACCATGGGGTAAAAAGAAAAATAAGGGAAATAAAAACCCTAAAAATCCATACCAGACAAAGACCAAAAGCAAAAGAAAGCCTAACAAAAAAAAAAAATCACCTAGAGACAGTTGGAGTCCATCTCTTACTCAATTTCCAACCATCATCCATGTTGAGATTCTTAGCATGCCTTTCAATCTCAATGGCTTCCCTAAGCTTCCTATGATGGAATTGGTCCACCCTAGCGATGACTTTAGAGTCTTTAATGCATACATGGTGACACGATTTCTTCGCATGTTTTGCGAGAGCCGATGTGTGAGAACGATTGTGCCTAATGTCTGTAGCATGCTCCTGGATTCTCTGTCTAATGGATCGGCCTATTTCACCAATATAGGGAGTGCCACGGGAAATGGGAACCATGTACACACCTTTCATGTATTTTGGGTCGATAGGGTCCTTCACATATCCGAGAGAAGTCGTAATTTAGTTCAGTGCCAATTATAAATATTTGGTTAAAATAATTTAAATTTCTCTACATGGAGAATTGAATCCTATAATTGTTTCACCTCTTGGGAAAGAAATATCCAGTAAGTGGCAGCCCACCTAGAAGAAGAAAAATCCACTAGAATCACCAATGGATTTTGGATGACGAGCCACAAAATGTCTCTTGAAAATTGTTCAAATACATCTAATATGGAGTGGCTACTTCGGTGTTCAACAAGAATCAATATAATTTCTAAATTAAATGTAATTTTTGTTGTATAATATAATTGAGTCAAAGACGCTTGAGGTTTACATCATAATGCACGTTCAAATGCCTGATTTTTAATTCCTGTAGTAGGATTTAACCTTTAGTTTCAATTTTCAGAGTGAGTATAATCTGAGGATTACAATCACAATTTTGGTGCATGGAGTTGTGAAATTGAACGTTGGAGCTTTAAAATTTTGAAATACTTAACAATATTACTTAACGATATTTATACACAGCAAAAAAGCTTTGCATAGTTCTGTCGTAGAGCATTGTTCGAATTCGTTGTGCTTTAATTCAAGGCCATTGTGAGCATGTGCGTGATAATGCTTACATGGTAAACTAAATCATTTTTTTTTCTTTCAAGCAACTAATTCTTAGAGAGTTATCACATGGATTGTATGGCTATATTTCATGAGTCGTTGTGTGGAGCTTTCACTCAGCAGAGGAAGCTTCCTCCGCACAGTGAACACCTTGCACAACATAAAGCCTCTCTCGCCTACATAAAGGAACTACAACTAGGTCAGTTATGGCATCATTGGGAAAACAGTAGCATAAAAATGTTAGTGTGAGTGTCAATGTTAGAGCACTCATTGAGGGAATGGCCACTCACAAAAATATGTTTTTTTTTTAATGAATTGTCAGCCAATAACAAATACCGAAAATAAAATACCCTCCACCACGTAAATTATGTCCCTTCAGAGCTCGCTTAACCAATGGAAATTTGAAATAATATTTCTGATGTTGATATTCAACAAGAAAATTTTAGTACCCACACCTAGTTGCATTAAGCACCCAAACTAGGGTGGGGCCCACAGTGCTATTTTTGGGTGCATGTCTATTTTGGTTATCCCTTAATTAAGATTGACAATAAACTGTAATATATTCTCAATGATGACTTGAAATAGTTAACAGAGTGTGACAAACTCAGTTAGCTAGTGGATTTCAAGTTATAGGTAGTTGGTGAGGCATGCAGAGTAATTCTAGTTGTAACAGAATTCGAAGTGAAGTGGTTCATTAGTTAATGCAGTTTGTAATCAGTTTAACTCAGTTAAGTGAGTTAAACTCAGTTGTGCTAGTTGTAACTGAAGATACACTAGTGAAAGATAAAGTGAATTAAATATTAATTAATTCACAATCAGTGATCTCACATGCAATTGAGGATTTACTATTATTAGCTGCATGCATGTCAGATCCAGTGGAGACCTAGTTGAGTTCCAGGTGAAAGGGAAGTTGAATATCAATTGTAGGATTATTAGGTTGCACACATGCAACCAAACACCCATTGGAGTGCCCATGATACTTGTGCAAACAAGGAAGGCAAAAATTCCTATCTTTTAGGGATTGCATTCATCAAGGATTGCACAAGCAAGGCAGGCTGTCTAGAGGCTGAAAATTGGCTATGTGTTAGTCAGTTTTGTTCATGACAGTGTGAGACAATTAGCTGAGTACTGGAGGGATATTGTGAGAAGATTTTTGTATGTAATTGTTTCATGAACCATGATTAATATACAATAAAATATAGTGGGGTTTTTAGTTGTAAGCTTTCCCCAGGGAAACTATCTGTGTTTTGGTTGATTTGATTCTTCTTCATGTTCATGTGATTAGCGATTGTGTTTTTAATTCTACAAAATATTTGTAGAAGCGATTCAGTATTTAACTTTAGTACATTGTTATATCGGGTGAATCCAAGATATACATGCATGTTGTATAATTTCTACATGGTATCAGAGCACATGAAATTGCAGAAGTGAAGCATGAGCTGATTTTTTGACTGGATAGAATTCGAATTTGTTGAAAGGCTTTCTTGGTGATACAACTTATTCAAGATCGAAATGGCTTTGAATGGCTTGAGGTTGGAGTATGCAATCGAGGGCAGTTCAAACTATATTTCTTGGAAGGATATGATGGAGGTGGTACTCAAAGACAATGGCTTAAAGGAATTCACTGACACTAATGTTCCTAAACCCACTGTGACAAATGCTGCAAATCTTGATGCATGGAAAAAGAAAGTGAAAAAGGCGAGGAAGATCCTGTTGGAGTGAGTACGAGACCACATTGTCTCAAGCCTCCATGGGAAAGCCACACCATATGCAATTTGGAAGGCTTTGACGGACCTATTCCAAAGCAGCATCGACCATAGGAAATTGGCACTCAAAGATAAACTCGGGAAGATCAAGATGGAAAAGGGCGACACCATTCCAAAATATCTAACAAAGTTTTTCCAATGTTGGGATGAACTGGGGAGCGTTGGAATAATAGCCGCTGATGATGATTTGGTGAGCTTGGCTCTCCTAGGACTTCCCAAGATTTGGCACAGCTATCAAGACTCTATCAATGGAAGAGAAAAATTGCCAGATTGGGACGACTGTAGTCGGATTTGGTGCAAGAGGAGTTCAGACGGAACACCAGAGATGAATCTTCATCTAAGAATGAAGATGAAGAGGATTTTGCTTTGGCTACCAAGGTGAAGAAGGGGAAGGGGAATAAATTCCATTCTAAATTCGAGTCTAAGAATGGAAAGAAGCAAGATATGTCCAAGGTGAAGTGTTTTCACTGTCACGAGCATGGGAATTTTGCTACTAACTGTCCACAAAAGAAGAAGAACAAGAAGGTTGGAGGATCTGTAGTTGGTGAGGCCCTTGCCTCACAATTTGAGCTTGAATTCTCATTGATCGCATGCATGGTGTCCAGTGCATTGGGATCTGTTTGGTATTTGGATAGTGGTGCTTCCTTTCACATGACAGGAGACAAGGAACTTTTGAGTGACTTGGAGGAGAAGGATATACAGATACATATTGAAATGGGCGATGACGAGTAGTACAATGCTACCAATATTGGCACCATTAGCTTCCAGAGGAAGTCAGCTAAACCATTTCAATTAAAAGATGTAATGCATGTACCAGGTTTGAAGGAAAACTTAGTCTCAATCGCAATGTTGGAGGATAGAGGTTATGATGTTGTTTTTAGTGAAGGAAAAGCCTTCCTGCAACACAAAACAACAAGAAAAGTGATATGAAAATGGAAGTACTTGAAAATGTGTACAAGGTATCCATTTCCAATAATTAAATGTGTGCAAAATTCTCAAATTCTGGCTGATTAAACAACTACTTAGATCTATTCATGAGATTGACTGTAGGGGCATTTACTGGATATGTCAGCTTTGATAAAGGATGAGATCCAGAGGCTACCTAGCCCTTTATAGACTCTGTCTTTATAACTAGTAGAAGTTAACACTCAT
The DNA here is from genome assembly GCA_034641835.2 of Pinus albicaulis. Taxonomy (NCBI): domain Eukaryota; kingdom Viridiplantae; phylum Streptophyta; class Pinopsida; order Pinales; family Pinaceae; genus Pinus; species Pinus albicaulis. Next base: position 1,313,388,444 of record CM076579.1, read on the forward strand.
GATATCCATCAATTTATATGTGCAAACTGTTATTCATGTCTTGCAATTGAAACAAAGTGTTTATGGAAACTGTATAAGAGTTTACGTGTGAAGGCAAGTTAATTTAATTTTATGTTTAACATATTAAATCAGAAATTTTCAGCAAGATAACTTCAACATAACATGACACAAATGTTTGATGAGCAGTTCACACCTCTTGGGCTACGTTTGCTGGATCAAGCCTCCCAAAATGAGCTTGTCCTCTTGTATTAAAATGATTTACAATGCTAATAAAATATTAAAAGTGTCTCAATAGACAAATATGAATGCAAATACTGATTCAGAAGGTATTAAAAATCTAATAATTCCTTTCCAAATTCACTAAACAGTGAAGACTTACCATAAACAATGATTTCTTCAATAAGGCCCTAACGGCTCTTTGAACTCCTCTGAAGCTTTTAGGGCTGTATAAGTCCTCAAAAAGGTCTTAAACCTATTTCATTAGGTTCAAAAGGTCGAAATTAGCTGAAAATAGTTTTTGGATCACCTCAAACAGAAAGGTACAACTCAAAACAGCTCCAACCCCAAAATGGCCCTGGTGGCCCTGAAAACTCTCCTGAAGGTTTTCGGCCTGTTAAAATCTTCAAAAAATTTTGAAACCTCTTCCATTAGGTTCATAAGGTGGAAAATAGCTGAGAATGGTCTTTGTTTCACCTCAAACAGAGAGGTACAACTCAAAACAACTCTATTACCAAAAGGGCCCTTATGGCTCAAAAAGCTTCCCTAAAGCTAAAATGGTTGTAAAACACCTCTACTACCTCTGGAACCTGTCCCAATGGCTCTGGAATGCTGAAAATAGTCGAAAATGACTTTTTTTCACCTCAAATGGTTAACCATAGCTCAGCACAACTCCAACTCCCTCTTGGCCCTGATGGCTCTCATTACTTCCCTGAAGCAAAAGGGACTAAAGATCAACTTCAATGGCTCTGAAACTTGTTCCAATGGATTTAGAATTCTCTGAATACCCAAAATCAAAAAAACATTCGTTCCAAAAGTTTGAGCCTATCCAAAGTTATGCTCCAAATAGTATTTTTCCTAATCTGGCCTAAAACCACTCCACCAAAAGTGGAACAACTCCAGATAAGCCCGAAAAAATTGGCTCTGATCGCTAAATTAAGTGGTGCGCTCCATATTCAGTGGGTGGTTAGCCGCTGGCATTAAATATTAATGTGAGCGGTCACATGTTAACCGCCACCTCAACTCTCACTAAACTGTTTTTTAAAACTTTTGTTTCGGAAACCGTTACATTTAATATGGCTTTGCATTGGCCACATGGCATAATAAAACGAAGTTTTTTAACTGTTTCACACCATGGTTTTGAAGCCCTGGTTTCGGGCGGTAAAGTCATATGGTGTCGGGGGCTGGCCCTTAGGGGTTGGCCACTTTTGCCGCCAATTGAAATCGGATGAAACTTTAAATACAACCTGTACGCCACTATAGTTAAGAACTAATATGTGGTATAGCAGTAAGGCGTTTGGTTTTCTCGTAGGAGGTCTGCGGTTCGACTCTAGTAGGGTCACAACAACAAAAATTCGCCGAAAATTCCAAAGGCCAGGGGCCATGTGGCGGCCTCCGAGCCTGCCACGTGGCAGTCTGTGATTGGCCAGAAACCATAAAATTCAACCAATAAACTAATCACCGATTGACACTTGTCATTACTGGATTGAACCAGGTGGAATATTCAGAGGAATATTCCTTTTTTAATTTTCAAAATTTGGAAGTTGAACCTCATCAAACTGGACTTTTGCCTGAAATTGTGAATTTTCAAACTTGAATAACTTTCACATACGATGTCGGATTTGAGTGTCATTCACGGTGTTAGGATCGTATTGCCGAGGCCTATCTAGTCGTTCAGGTTGCAAGTGATTTTGAACACTTTCAATTTTGAGCTTTTTCCATGGCTTGGACTTGAGCTCCTGAACAACAAGCTAAGAGGATAGGGATTCGAGTTAAGAATCTCTACAAGCTGGAGGTAGATGGATGCACAAAAATGATGGGCAAGGCAGATCAAGTGGTGAGTCGGGATGAGGGAAAATTATGACACAAGATATTGGGCCATCTTCACCATGGAGCCTTGAAAGTCATGCATCAGATTTCTACTAGTCTTCCCAGGGGTACACTTGCACAGTCAGACACATGCAAGGGATGTACTATGGGAAAATATGTAAAGGCCACCTTTCATTGGAAGGATAACCGAGCTTCAGGGATCCTTGAGAGAGTTCACATAGATGTGTGTGGTCTGTTCTCTGTTACTTTGATAATAAAACATAAGTACTATGTAATCTTTGTTGATGAATTTTCTCGTAAGTGTTGGATCTTCTTCATGCATAAGAAGGATTAGACATTCTCTAAGTTCTTGGAGTTTAAGGCACTGGTGGAGAAAGAGTCAGGGAAGCAAGTGAAGGCTCTTAGGAGCGATAATGGTGGAGAATACATCTCTAACGAATTCAAGAACTTTTGCAGCAAAGAAGGAATTCGAAGAAAACTCATAATGCCTCATAACCCACAACAGAATGGGGTTGCAGAGAGCAAGAACAAAACTATTGTGGGTATAGCACGAGCGATGTTGCATGATCAAGGCCTACTGATGCATCTATGAGTGGAAGTATGCAACACATCGGTACATGTGCAGAACCGTTATCCTCATAGGATACTTGGCATGAGTACACCTGAAGAGGCTTTCACTGGTAATAAACCTGATGTTTCACACTTTAATATTTTTGGCTCATTTTTTTATGTGCATGTGACCAAGGACAACAAAAAGAAGCTGGAACCAACAGCTGAGGTTGGGATTTTTGTGGGGTACACTGAAACACCCCGTAATTATTGTGTGTATTTTCCAAACAAAAGAATGATTGTTGTGCAAAGGGATATAAAATTTTATGAGGAGAAAGCCATGTGGTTGTCCCTTGAGAGGGAGCTGACTTGTATGCAAAGGAGGAACTGTTCGTTCCCAAGGATGAGTCTCAAGATGTGGATCAACCACATGAGGAGGTTCATGGAGTGGAAGAAAAAACTCATGAAGATCCATCCATCATAAATGGCAGAAGGCACACCACAGAAGTTGATAGATTGAGACTTGATGTTGCAGAGAATGTAAGAGACCCTACTTCATAGCACAGACAGAGACAGTCTCGTGACCGATTTACTGGATACATGGCTCTTATGAGCAAATGTATTGTGAATGAACCATCTTCATTTCAAGAAGCAGTGCAGCAACCAATTTGGGTTGATGCAATGGTGGAGGAGTATGACTCCATTGTCAAGAACAGTGTATGGGAGATAGTCCCAAGATTGGTCGAAAAATCAGTAGTTGGATTGAGATGGATCTACATGGTAAAGCAAGCTACTGATGGGAGTGTGGAGAAATACAAGGCCAAATTTGTTGCCTAGGGTTTCTCACAGATCGAGGGGATAGATTATGATGAGACTTTTGCACTTGTTGCAAGGTACTCTTCCATAAGATCCATCCTTGCACTCTCAACGCAGTTGGGTTGGCGCATTCATCATATGGATGTGAAAACTACGTTTCTTAATGGGATCATTGAGGAAGAGGTGTACATAGAGCAGCCTAAAGGTTTTGATATCTTCAACATTAAGTCACATGTGTGTCGACTCAAAAGAGCATTGTATGGGTTGAAGCAAGCACCATGTGCTTGGTACACTCGGATAGATAACTATTTCACCGGACTAGGCTTCACCTAAAGTGAAGCAAAAGCAAAAATGTACCATATTGTGGTTGAGGATAAGATATTGATTATTGTTCTATATGTTTATGATCTAATTTTGACAGGTGAGGAGCAATTGATACACTCATGCAAGGAGGATCTTACAAGGGAGTTCGAAATGAAGGACATGGGACTCCTTCATTATTTCCTTGGATTCGAAATATGGCAGTGGGATGGTGAAGTTTTTGTGTCTCAAGGAAAGTATGCAAAGGAGATATTGGGTAATTTTAACATGGAGAGATGCAAACCCATGGATACTCCTCTTCCAGGAAATTGGAGGAAAGAGGATAAAACTTCTGGAGAGGTAGTGGATGCTACCATCTACATGAATTTAATTGGTTCACTAATGTATTTAGTGAACACCAGACCAAACATTTGCTACACATTTAACTAGCTGAGTCAAGCTATGGTTAAGCCTACCAAGCTCTTCTGGAAGGCGAGGAAGCATGTCTTCAGATACCTGAGGGGCACATCAGAATATGGTCTATGGTACATACGGACAGAGGGAGTGAAGCTTCAAGGCTTCACGGATGCAGATTGGGCGGGCAGTCCATCAGATAGAAAGAGCACATCAGGTGGGATATTTAGCATAGGGTCGCCAACAATTTCCTGGTACAACAAGAAACAACGATCTGTGGCACTCAGTTCAGTGGAAGCAGAATACATGGCAGCAATTCAAGACGCATGTGACGTTATCTAGATGAGAAAGATCTTGGTTGGTTTTTTTGGTTCTCAGATGGATTTGATAGTGATTCATTGTGATAATCAGAGTTTCATTAAACTCTCGATTAATCCTGTGTTTCATGATAGGTCCAAGCATATAGATATCTGGTACCATCATCTCAGAGATTGTGTGCAGAGAAGAATAATGTTTCTTCAGTACATTCCCACAGAAGATCAGGATGCAGATATTTTGATGAAGGTGCTCACTAGGAGAAAATTCGAATACCATAGAGACAGGATCGGGGTGAAGGATAATCCCTTTTCTTTTTGAGAGGGAGTGTTGAGATTCAACAAGAAAATTTCAGCACCCACACCTAGTTGCATTAAGCACCCAAACTAGGGTGGGTCCCACAGTGCTATTTTTGGGTGCATGTCTATTTTGGTTATCCTTTAATTAAGATTGAAAATAAACTGTAATATATTCTCAATGATGACTTGAAATAACTTAAAATAGTTAAATGAGAGTGATAAACTCAGTTAGCTAGTGGATTTCGAGTTAGAGGTAGTTGGTGAGGCATGTAGAGTAATTCTAGTTGTAACAGAGTTCAAAGTGCAGTGGTGCATTATTTAATGCAGGTTGTAATCAGTTTAACTCAGTTAAGTGAGTTAAACTCAGTTGTGCTAGTTGTAACTGAAGATACACTAGTGAGAGATAAAGTGAATTAAATATTAATTAATTCACAATCAGTGATCTCACATGCAACTGAGGATTTACTATTATTATCTACATGCATGTTAGATCTAGTGGAGACCCAGTTGAGTTCTAGGTGAAAGGGAAGTTGACTATCAGTTGTAGGATTATTGGGTTGCACACATGCAACCAAACGCCCAGGAGTTCCCATGATACTTGCGCAGTCAAGGAAGGCAAAAATTCCTATATTTTAGGGATTTCATTCATCAAGGATTGTGCAAGCAAGGCAGGTTTTCTAGAGGCTAATAATTGGCTATGTGTTGGTCAGTTTTGTTCATGACAGTGTGAGACAATTAGTTGAGTACTGGAGGGATCTGGTGAGATGAATTGTGTACATAATTGTTTCATAATCCATGCTTAATATACAATAGAATATAGTGGGGTTTTTAGTTGTAAGCTTTCCCCGGGAAATTATCTGTGTTATGGTTGATTTGATTCTTCTTCATGTTCATGTGATTAGCGATTGTGTTTTTAATTCCGCAAAATATTTGTAGAAGCAATTCAGTATTTAAGTTTAGTACATTGTTAGATCGGGTGAATCTAAGATATGCATGCATGTTGTATAATTTCTACATCCGAAACACTAGAAAATTATTTTTGAATTTATGAGAAAATAGAAATATTTAACATTTTCCCAAAATTGTAGTTAAATTGCAAAAACACAGCAAAATAATGTGAGACCAATGCACTTTGAGCGAATGTTATAGTCCTTGACGAGGCAGGGACTAATAATAATTATTATTATTATTTTATTATCATAAGAACAATGTTATAAAGAAAGCTATACACTCCCTACCATCATGGTCTACTACATTGGAAACCGTACCAAGAGTAGTATAGGTGATATTTAGTCAAAAATATGTTGTTCAAAACCAAATGAAAGCCAACATGATCACTAAGACTCGTTCTGCTAGGTGAAATATGTGTGGGATACCTCAAAAATGGCTTAACTTTCATATATATAGCCCATTACATACTTTAAACACAATAGTTTGTAATGCTAAAACAATAGACAACATAGCAGCACTACACCATGAAAACAAAAAACAATGTAAACAAAATTAAGATGAGGTGGAAGCCTCGATCAAATCATGAGCATCTATACCAACTGGAGGATCAAGGGCATTGAGACAAAGGAGCACATTTTCTGTGTGCACAAGCCTATCTTCCATGTCCCTATGTTCTAGTTGTATATCATCAAGGTGAAACATGATCTCTTTCTTTACTTCATTTCTCTCTAGCAACACTTTTCCAAGAAACAACTTTAAGCTCCAATAAAGATCTATTGTAAGAAAATATTGTTTTTTCCAACCCCTGGTGTGCATAAGATCTCGCACCCAATTTTCCAATGAAGCTAAAACCTCGGCTTCAAATGTTTTTTCTTTCTTATTCATCACCTCCTCTTCAACAGATTAAATTTCCTCTTGAATTATGGGGGAATTTTGTTGATGGTAGAGCTAATTAGAAGGATAGGCCCAAGAATTAGTACAAGAGCCACCAAGGGTACCTCTAGAGCTAGCTCTGCACACCAATAATATCTCTACCTCAACAGGGGAGGAAATGATAGTGTTGTCTAAGAAAAGGGGAGCAAGATGGGGGACATAGCTTCACTAAGACATGAGAATGTTTTTGATGGGCTTAGGCCAATAATGCAGGGGCTAGAACTCAAGAGGATAGGCTTGGGTGAGGCTACAAAGAACCAACAAGAAAGGAAACAAGGGTTACACATGACTATGAGCGAAGGGGAGAGGGTGACAATGAAGAGGGGGTAGACCAATACCTATGAGAGAGACCGAGAAAGGAGGCCAAGCATTTAATTTCTCTAACACATAATTGGATAATACAAGCTCGACACCTTCAAACATGCGTTGTAAACCATTATTAAAAATTGAAACTAGAAATAATGGAGCTGGTACCTACCCATGCAACTTGATATGAGTTGAAAATTTTCCCTGAATAGTGTGAAATTGTAGTAATAGTCCTCTGCACGAGCCGAATGGGAAGGAAATGCTTGAAACTAAAGGGTGGTGGGAGAGGTTAGGCCTGAGGGTTTTGGTCCTTTCCCCAAAGAAAAGAAGATTTTACACTCCAAATTCGTATGACAAACCCACTCACCTGAGCAAAAATCCCAACACCTTGTAGTGAAACTCGACTCTAAGCATAAATAACCCAGAATAACTATGAAAATCATGACAAAGGGACCATCTCAATAGTATCCAGAACCTTATCGGTGAAATAGATGCACAAAAGAGGTCTTGACATTAAATGATGCTCTCAAGAGAGTAAATGATATGTCCCATGAAAATCTTAATGGGGGAGGGTGGTGGCCATGCCTCCCCCACCAATCGCTTGAGGTGACTATAGGGTGACCACCCTCTCCCCCTCCTCTTTATACATTTAGTCACCCAATCCAAAGAATTTAAAATAAAATTATAATTTAGTTAATTTTTATGTTTTTTTTAATCTTACCAATATGAGATGTATCATGAAGTAAGTATCTTGATGTCTGTTATGGATTGATGCTAGTCATTTGATTTATAATACCATCTCATAATTCAAATATTTTTATACTTACCATTATTACCTATATACTTTCCACCCAACTTTTTAATGCAACCCCACAACATTTATTCTATTTAAAATCATTTTCCCCACAACATTTATTTTCTATCCATAATGTAAGATGTAATACATTTGAATGATTAATATTGACACATTGTGATGACCTCATAAATGTAGACATTATGTTAGCCTCTTTCATAAAGGCAATTATAAATCCAAAAATACATTAATTAAATAATGTAAAGTTAGGCTAGATATATTTATTAAATTAGAATATTTAATAAATATTAGAGATACTTAGAATTAGAATTTTGTTAGTAAAAATAGGACTCTAGAATAGAGTCGTTTCCTAGGCTCTAAAATAGGAATAAAGTTAGTAGAATGGTTAAAAGGTCATTTATTGTAAATTGACACTTGTTGGTTTTCCAAGTGATCCATAACTAAAGTAAGTTAGAACATAGAGCTTATAAATAGGTTAGTTTATTAATTTCATTGTAGTGAGAGTTTATGTTTGTAAACCCCTGTAATTTGTTATGTAATTTTTTTCATGATCAATAAAGTTATGTGTCTGAGGACACTTTTGAATCTACATTTGGTATTAGAGCAATGTTTGCGCTTCAACCCGTTAGATGACATAAGTGATTGTTTTCGTCAATGATACTGGGCTGAAGCGAAGGTGTTTATCGAGTGTTGCTGACGTCAATTTTTATGAATTTTGTCTTTGACGAGTGGAAGCTGTTAGAAGTCTGTAAATATTTTCTGAAAACTACTAATGAACAAAAAGAGTCTCAGGGTTGCAAATTACGTCTACAACATAAGAAAGAAAACAAAAGCTCTCGCTTCCTACATTCGAACAGGGATCGAGGCGAAGTTTCTCATGTAAGATCTCTACAATTTCTGATGCGATTTTCTCCAGAGCAGTCGAGAAGTTCATAATTTTCGAGCTGGAAATTCAATAAAGGGGCACTTGTTAGCAAGATGTTCATTGCAAATGCTATCACGGTACATTGGTATTCTGTCAACTACACAGTATGCAGTTTAGCCGTGGAGTTATCGACGGGTTCTATTTCGAATCCTCCTCTTATACTCAACGCTCTTAAATTTTACGTTGTCTTTGATACTGAATGAGCGACATATTCAAATGATACTGAAGTTTTATTTTATCAAGAAAAAATATGTGTGTTCTTTGTACTATTTTTAAGCCAGGATGTAATGCACATGGGTCTTTATTCTCCCCGTTTTTTTCAAGAGATTATGTTTTTTTTATTCTTGTTTTTTCAAGAAACTGTGTGTAATTCCCAAGTCTCCATGGCCATATTAAAAACAAATCCATAGATTGCTACCTCTACGATCTGAGGAACGCTGACACTTGAAATCTGAATTACTGACATAAGAGCTACAGCTGATCAATCTTTGGACACGGGCCAGTGCATAGGTTACATCGTCGGTGGCTACTGAATCTAGATAAAACCAGTCAACGCTAGGGCGGAGGGATGCACATCATCCTCGGCAAGCTGTGTACATAATTTCGATCCCAGTGAAGAAGCCGAATCACCGCTCAATGAACTTGACGTGGAAGAAGAAACCATAAATTTAACGTTGTCACTATCCAGAATATTTTTGGCCTATTTTGTGAATTGTATTTGCTTCAATCCAAGCATCACCGAGTTCTGCACTGCGACCATGGCCATGGATGGCTAAGAAATTGAAAGCTTGGGTATGCAAAGAACCCAGCCCTTGAGGAAATTTTTTTTAAAAGGTTTGCCAAAATTTTTTAAAAAGGTGTCATAATTTTCCAAAGTTTTTTAAAAAAAGGGTCGTATTTTTCCAAAGTGAGAAGTGATATTTTAAGAAGGGTGGAGAATATAGGAGTGATGTGTGTTTATTTGAGTATGTTTTTTTGGGTGTTTTTTTGAGAATATAGGAGTGATAAGAGTTTTCTCTTTTAGTATGCATTAAAAAAAAGAGAGAAGAGGAAGTGACATTAAAAAAAAACAAAACTTTTAATCACTTTTTATAAAGTGACTTCATAATTTTGATTCCATTATTTTAATGGAAATTATATAAAAGCATGATTATAAAGGCTCTTTAAATATTGATTGGGGAGAGATAGGGAGTGGCAAAAATAGTTTTGTGAAGGGAGTCATAAGGGTGAAGATTGTCATTGATTTTGTAATAAGGGTGATGTTTTTTTGGGAGAGATAAGGTGTGTTTCTATTTGTATTTGGAAAGATAAGATTTTTTTTGAAATCTTTGGAGAAATAAGTGTGCTTCGGAGAAATAAGGTGTGAGCGATCAATGCACACGTTTTTTGAAGACTTTTGTTTCCAAAATTTGCAAGCGTCTGATTCTCATTGTTTGAGAAAGCTTCGGTGGCAATGTTGTAAAAGATGAAAGGTCGATAACCTCAATACTCAATAAAGACATTATTTTTTGGTGTTGATGTGTCCTAGATCCGCCCGAAATTGAATAAGGGGATCTTAGGTACACCATGTGTGTTTGTGATGGCGTGTTTTTTATTGCTTCATGTTGTTGCATTTTGATTTGTGTCTAGTTTTGACTCATCAATGATTTCACTTAATATCACATACATAAAGTTCAATATCAGCAAGCACAACACATGTAACGAAATAGCTGCAAGATCAACACATGCATTTGCGCCACTACACCATATAATCAAAGATTGTCTACATCAGCATTCTACATCAATAATCAAATTCACTTATTCAAGTTAATGCGTTTCAAAGCAAAGTCTACATCAGCGTTCTTGAAAATCCATTTCAGAACTTGTAATCTAATTCATTGTTTTAAGTGAATCATTAAAAATTCATTGTTAATGAATTTTTAAGGGGAACAAGTGAATCATTAAAATCATTGTAAGCTTTCTTGGGTGCATTGTTGACAGTGTTCGACACCCTTCCTTTACGCAAAATCAAGTGAGTGCACGAATTTTTGAATCAAACGAGCAACAAATTTACATCTCCTGCAAGCGACCGTGAGTATTCATTGAAGCAATTTACATCAAGACAGCACAAAGTTAAAACCTTCAAGCGAGCCAGCGTGAATTTCATTGCAGCAACCATCAAAGCAACCAAACAAGTTAAAACAATCAAGCAATTTGAGATCGACATCAAGCGATTCATTCAAGTGAGCGTGAAGTCATCAAGTAAGTCAAGTGAGCACTTAAACAAACGCGATCATCATCAAGCGAGCATGAATTCTAGAGTTTAAGAAAGAAAATTCTACAATTTTAGCAAGTGTTCCAAGCAAGCGCAATAAGCAACAAATCAAGCGAGCGTGCCATATCAAGCAAGCCTATCCTTCAAGTACCAAAATCAAGTGGAACAGTTCAAAGAACGACATCTACAACAAGAGAGCCTGATTTCAATTGAGCAAGTTCAGATGGCACAACATATTCAGTTGTTAAACATTCTACACAGTTTGATCATCTCCAGTGATGAAGACATGGTGCACATCAGCAAAGAAACTCTTGCTGATCTTTCACGGCATCTACACCAAACACATGAAACTATTGAGTTTATTCAACTAGAGTCGCAACTTCAACGGATTGAATTGCAAGAAAAGAGTGATACTTTCAAGTCTTTGAACCATCCAGATGATAAGTCATTCATTCAAAGAACTTCAAGTGTCGAAGTTGTTCTGATTCCAATTTCTTCCAAACTCATCATCAAGCCATGGGAAGAAATTCAACATAACAAGAATCGACGAGGCTTAGAATATGTCATTGATGACACCAACTTACATATCCCAGATTTTTCCAAGCCAATTAAGTTCGTTAGTGCAGGATTTCTTGCACCACTCACCTCAGCAAGTTCTGAGAAAGTTGCAGACAACCAGCAATGCACACCACCCAAAGTTGCAGACAAACAGAATTGTACGCTACCTGAAGTTGAAGTCCAACCGAGATGTTCTCATTGTCAAAGAACCGGTCATATGGAAGATCAATGTTTTGATCTCCATCCTTGTTGCCATTGTGGCAAGCCCAATCATTCCTCAAAAAATGGTTGCAACCAACAAAAATCAACCAGATTGAAGATACATTATGAATGGATCGACCCTCAAAAATGATCATCCACAGTCAAAAGATTGTCTCAGTTCTACAATCGAATACAATCACACATAGTGCAACCAACAGTGAAAAGATGATAGTACTCTCATGCAGTTGAACGGGGGAGTACATCAGTGTAAAACTCCTACACCTAAAGGGGGGGGGAGGGGGGTTCAGGACTACTTTCCAGAGAAGTGTCTCTCCTTTCAGCTGACAAAGGGGGGAAAATGTCAATGAGATTGACAGTGGTTGTCAGACTGAAAGTCTCGACAAAACCAGCAAAAGCAGCCAGTGGGCATCAACAAATTTTCCAGTGGGTAGTCGATAGCAAAGAAGCAGTGAACAGTTTTCAACACAGCAAAAGCAACAGTGAGTTGTTTTTGACATCATCAACCAGTGGGCTTTGAACAAAATTTTGATGCTGATTTCATGCAAAGGATAGATGGATCCTTTTGCAACTTGGCACTTGATGGAGTTGTCAAGCAACATTCAGAGATGATTCAAACATACAGCTGACTCATGGTCTCTTCAGATTGAAGATTCTTTCAGCATCAACTTGAGAACTTGGAAGATGGTTCCTCGTTTTTATTTTGGATTTATCCTTGAAGGGGGGAATGTTAGCCTCTTTCATAAAGGCAATTATAAATCCAAAAATACATAAATTAAATAATGTAAAGTTTGGCTAAATATATTTATTAAATTAGAATATTTAATAAATATTAGAGATACTTAGAATTAAAATTTTGTTAGTAAAAATAGGACTCTAGAATAGATTCGTTTCCTAGGCTCTAAAATAGAAATAAAGTTAGTAGAATGGTTAGAAGGTCATTTATTGTAAATGGACACTTGTTGGTTTTCCAAGTAATCCATAACTAAAGTAAGTTAGAACATAGAGCTTATAAATAGGTTAGTTTATTAATTTCATTGTAGTGAGAGTTTACGTTTGTAAACCCCTGTAATTTGTTATGTAATATTTTTCCATGATTAATAAAAGTATGTGTATGAGGACACTTCTGCATCTACACATTACTTAAAATAAAATCCTTATATGAGAGTGCTTCATATATTTACAACTCTTTTCATATCACAAATTCCTATTAATATTGACTTGTTAGCTATATATCAATATTAATTATATACATTTTTTTATTTAAAAAAAATACTAAATTAAAAATTAAGATTCCAACCAATATCATCACTTTTTTTATTCTCAATTATTTTATAACAATAATAATAATTTCATGCTCATTAATAAATATATAGTATTGGGTAAGCAAATTTCTTGTATTAAACAACTCTTCTTTCTTTACTCTAACTTGGTGGCTATTTATCAATACAATATACAAGTTGCATACATTTTTTTTTTCTTGCTTTTAAAAAATATCAAATTAAAAAAAAATAAAACATACATATCATAATTCTAATTCTCAATTCCTTTTATAACAATAATAATAATTAATGTTTATTAATTAATATTAATATCAAATATATATTATTGTTGAGTTTGACAAATTTCACGAGTTACAATTTACATCTGCATTCTTGAATGCATTAATGAGTGTTAAGTAAATTATTCAAAAATTATGATCTATCATGAAAATGATACCTCAAAAATAATATTTAAAATTCTACATTACAAAAATAAATAAAAAACAACAAATTTGGCATTTGTGTAATTGATAATTAATAATGTGTTTACTTAAATGTCAAACCGTTTTCCATTAAGCTAAAAAAAATTATGCAACATAATCTGCATCATAATCTACGAGTGTGGAGACCTACATATTCAAATTTACTCTTTAATCGATTTGATACGTTACGTTCACCGAAAAACCGGCTGGTTATGTTTCACCTGAAACCGACTAACTTTTCCAGAAGAACATTAAAGGTAGCCTGCCATCAAAGCTGCTTCGGTAGGGTTCCGAGATTGCAGAGGCAAAATAAAATGGCTTTTAAATATAAGTTTTCATATTAAAAACGAAAGTTAAGATTTACAACGGGGGAGTTTCATTGTTCGATGTGAAATGTGAACCGTGAACGCCGCTAAATTTAGCGGCGCCTTAACCTTGAGGCCTAAATTGTCTGCGCCTTATATTTCACGCATTGCTTATGAATATGAAGAGTATAAAATATAAATTCAATGGAATAGCAAAATTTGTAATCAGTATGGATGTTAATGGGTATTGATTCCTTTGGTGGATTTCATATAGGGTTTGAATTATTTAGTTAGTATTAGAATAAGATTTACTTTTAATCAGTGATTTATTTTTTCCTTCGATATAAATAAAGATATTAATTACTTAATTAAAAATAATTATTGTGTTTTTTTATAATGGTGATGATTAATATCAATTAAGATTTAAATATTATGAAATTTAGAAATAAGAGATTTTTTTTTTAAAACTTGGTAAGACTTTTTTTTCATTCATTTTATAAACAACATATAACCAGATTTACTAGTTTGGTGGTCTCAACCCGCCCTGAGCAGGAAACCGAGTCTGTTGGTCATTTGATGACATGGTATGCTATCCAAAAAAATAAGGTCTTGAGTCTGTCATACCAAGCAAACATAGCTTGGATACTCACATATACAGTGTTTTACAGATTGACTAACATATTTGCTGAACGCTTGAAATTTAAATGCTAGCCGCATATAACTACTAAGCAGAAAGACATATTAAAACAACCATGAACTACTCAGCCTCGTCTGGAACTGAGGACGACTCCACTGGTTTCCGATCCTAAACGGAGGTGCTTGCCTACTCAAAAGGCTTGACAATAAACGAGAGGTGGTACTCAATACGCTCGAAGAGCCCATCCTATTTCCTCGGCTGGAACTTGATCTTATCGAACTTGCTCTTATAGTCTAGGAAGTCTTGGGCTAATGTCACCAGGCTCATAGAAATATGCTCCAAGGCTTTGCCAAGGATTCTCTTCATAGACCAATAAAGATATAGTGTTTTCTTGAATCGTGTTAGTCTGCCTCTTGTTTGGCTCGGATCTGGTATTAAACCTCTCCATTCCTCAATATCCATCTCTGTCTCTACATGTTTATTTATGTCTGCTTCCCATTTTTCAATGAGCTTTTGAATCTCCTTTGTTGTGTTTTCATGGTAAGCTTTCACCGCCTCTTGGATCACATGGATTCTAGGCCTCTGACCTCTCGACTTGCTCAGGGGAGAGTTGGGTTGGGCTTCTACTCCCTTCCCTTTATCTTTCCGGCCACGACCTCGACTTGTAGGGCTCTTGGAGCGGTTGCGTGTTGCAGGACTCTTGGAGCGAGCCATCCCATAGTCTGTGACCAGGTTTCTAGGGAGGTGACTTGTCCACACAATTAAACGGAGGTGTAATTCCATATAATGAAAACGATTAAATGTCCATGCATCCCAGTTAACAAAACAAAGGTGACCCGGGGGCCTCTTCTCAGTACTTCTCCCCTGCCCGTCCCTCTGCAGACCCATCGCCCTCATACGCTGCATAATTTCTGCCACCCCCTGTTCCTGATGGTCGCACGCACCCCAGCCATTATCCCCATTCCCCCAAGAACTCCCTCCTTCCTTTAATCTCTCGACCTCTCTCTCGTCGTACCTCCCACCCTCAAAATTGACAAAGGAGGCGTCGATGGCCATTTCTCGGGCCTGGGTAGAATTCCCTCTCCTATTCCCCATGTGTAAAAAGCCCCAATAGCTCAAGGTGGTATAAACCTGCGAAGCCTCTGAACTAAACACAACCCAAGACTGTTCCTTAACTCTATACCCAGGCAGGGTTGCCCGACTCCTCACCATTCCTTCCTGTTGGCATCCCTTACCCAAGAGACTCACACTCAGATGCATGTTAAGGCCATACCCAATTCCTACTTCTAAAGAGAGGCGGAGACCCAACAAAACCCCAACCTTCCTCCAACCAGAGTCGGAATGGTTCCGCTCTCCCCTATCTAGTAGAAGACGATAACAATCCTGCTTAATCCCCTTTGGCTCCCATAGAGACCGACCTGACTCATAAAACATAAAAATGGCATGAACAAGGGAGAAAAAATCAAGCACATACCCGAAATTCACCATGATGGAAGAACGATGGAGGTTTGTTATCTCGCAGTCATGTTTGTGTGAGATTTTGTCGTCATAACAAAACCCCCATGCCTTCCTCCACCTTGTTTTAAGCTTCATGCGTGGGCCTCTGTCCCACCACCTCACCTCGTGTGGCATGCAACAATACATCTTGCCACCCTTTCCACTCATGTGGAAGGTGGTGGGCTTCAAATCCAATGCCACTACCATTAATACTGATGGGAAGGTTGATCTTCTTCATCACACCCCGATCAAGGAGAAATAAGAGATTATTTGAGTTAAAAGTTAAAAAAGTTTTTGATACAATATTTTCATCATTAATTTAAAAAAAAAAAAATTAAGGTTAATGGTGTGACCAATATTTTGAAGATTAAATTTATTGTGAGTATAAAAAAACAACCTAAGTGAAAGTGTTTTTCATCTTCAACCCTCCAAGTGTCATAAAGTGGCAGACTCTTTCAACCCAAGGTGTTTTGAGAGTTGACAAATGCACAATATCACGATGGAGCTCATGCAAATTTGTTTTTATTTTAACAATGTTATTTTTCTTCTTTAAACTAGATAGGACAAAAATATTTTTTTGATCCAAATGAACCATCAATGGATGATTTTAGGTGGTGTAAGTTTCATTAAATAACATTGACGAGTTAACCCTAAATAATTATTGCAAGCTTCATTGTGGATGGACCATTAAGTTATAATAGATTTTGTCACCTTCCAAATAACGAAATAAATAAATTATGGACATTAAATAAATAGAATGTAGAATGCAATAACTCATAACCGGCTTTTCCATGGGACACTATGGAGAATCACTTGATGATAGTGGCTAAAGTCTACAAGCATTTGTATACAAGCAATCATATAGGCATAAGAACTACAACCCTAAAAGTAGTTTGAATTTGAAAACAATAAATCATAATCACCTCCATTAGTAAATGACTCTCAAAAGTCACTTCATGGCAACAAGCTAGGTCTACTAATATTATATATATATGCACACTAGCCAACATAAAAATGACAACTCCTAAATAATCTGAATTTAAAATAAAGATGAAATGTTGAAGAAATAAACTCATAACTAACTCCACTAGTAAATATGACAACGAAAAATCACTAAAGAATAACAAGTTAATTCTACACACTGTGTTGCATATGCACATATACTAATATGCACACATGCTAGTGTAGGAACCCTAGTGCCCATAGTAAACCAGATTTGAAATTGAATATGTTGAATTAAGGAATTCATACCCAATATTATCAAATAACCATTATAAGCATGACACATGAAGTAGGGTTATGCCAATATTTTAGCCTGGAAAATGTTATTACATCAATTTTAAAATTGCATTGAAAAACCTGTTTTAAGATTAACACTTCAAAAGTGTTTAGAAATAAAAATCAAGCTTAATTATTAGAAAAATATTTGATTTTGAAATAACAAAAATTCATTAATTTTTATGCTAATTAAAATAAAGTTATTATCATTATCATCTTTTATGAGTAAAGTAATGATAAATAATAAAAATTAAAAGTTTATAAATAATTAGTATAGACTTGTTCAAAAAATATAAATTTAATCAGTTTTTAAGGATATAAACATGTATATTTTCTTTTAAATATAATGATTTTTTCTCTTTGGGAAAAAAATAATATCAACTTGCCAAATCACATATAAATTTTGAATTTTTTAAATATAAATATAAATAAATAGATTCTAATTTTTTCAATATTAATTAAAATAAAATCATATTTTCTTATTAAACTGTAAAAGGGTTATTTTTCTTTTAGATTTTTAATTTTTGTTGTTATTTTATTTTATTTTATATATATATATTTATTTATTTATTTTTATTTTTATTTTTTATTTTTATTTTTATTTTTTATTTTTTATTTTTTTTCAAAGTATTAAAATAAAAAATAAAAAATTATTTTGACATTATATTTATTAGAAATCATTAATATCGAATTAGATTTAAATTAAAACTTTTATAATAAAGTTTTATTGGAAATCATACATAATAAAATATAGTTTTATTCGATGAAATTTAATTTATTTTATTAATTTAGTCAAACTAGCCGTTATGTTACTAACGGCTAGTTGGAGCTTTCCTGTCTATTTAATCTGGTTTTTTGGTTCAGATTTCTCATCTTGTCCTAAAGATGAGCCACACTGGCTGGTTCGAAACGCGTCGACAAAAATTTCCTACATGTGATTTTCACCGAAAGAATTTCTCACACATTTTATGGATCATAGAAGCAAAATTCCCAATGTAAAAGGGTTAGTAATTTTTTTTTAAAGAGCAGGTAAGGGTTTTTATATTAATAGATGTTGTATTAGGGACCAGAACTATTGCATATACTTTTTGAAACAAAGTTTCTGCTAACATTTGTCTGCTCAAAAAGCTTTCCAGCTCTAATGTTGCAACTCCATCTTAATCTAAAGATATGTCCACTGTAGACTCTACAAAAAGACCCAAGAATGCAAAAAAAATTACATAGTAATATAGGATAATGTATTTGCAAAAGGAACCACTACAATTGCAACCAAAATATTAAAACCAATACTTAAAACAAAGAGTAACACTAAAAGCATCAATGGATTTTAAGGATAAAATTAGAACTTATTTGGAAGCATAGCCTTAACAACAACTAGTACCATTGGAACCAAAATATTTTTTTTGGTACAAGGGAGAATCAATAGCTAGAACACAATATCATCCACACCATTAGAAATTGCATCACACTGCTATCATTATGATCCCTTCTCCTGATATAATAATCCACAAGCCATACCAAGCGGTTTGACTAGGATTCAAACCTAGGGGGGTGGAGTTAACAATGTTAGTCTGAACCACTTCGACTACTTCTAACAACCTATTGTAACCAAATAAAATAAACCCTTGAATAGGAAAAGTAGAGTTACTAGTATCACCTCACCCGACCCCTTACCTCCCCTAACATTTTTTAGGGTTAAGATTATATTTGGTTTAAAACTATGGACTTGACAAATGACACAGTTTTAACTTGTTAGAAATTGTAGCAAGAAATACTAAATTTGACTTGTGACTTATTCAAATTTAGTAATTCTATTTTCCACATCAGCGGGATGACTTGGATTGTAGTTAACTTGTGTGAAATGGCTTTTTCTACTAGTTTACTCAGTAAATTCGAGTTATAGGCTAGAATTATAGTTGCGCATGTAATGATTGCTAAAATTTAGCAATCTAGTTCAATTATTTTCAGTTTGAATCAATTAAAAGAGCTCAAGTAACTAGTTGAGTTAGTTGAAGGTCACTTGAGTAGTAGAACTATTGTTAAGTAAATGATCTCTCAGTTAAACTAGTCAATTAGCTAAAATAGCCCAAATATGCATGGAATTCAAATTTCCTAGATAGAGTGGATGAAAAGACACATTGTAATTATCAATTGTATAGTATTTGAGTGTATAGGCTTGGTAGTTAAGTAGGTGAATCATTCCTTGGGAATTATGCAAGAAAATAGGAGAAAATTCCTATCTTTTAGGAGTTAATTTCCTCGAGGACTGCGTAAGTAAATAGGAGCAAGTTGGGGCCTTGAATTGGCTAAGTGTTGGCTAGAGTAGGATAGTCAACAAGAGAATAGGTTTACAGTGTAGGGTGTGCTTCAGGATTGAAGCAAGACATTGTAATAGTTTCGCATTCTCATCTGATTAATGAAAAGCATCAGAGGTGTTTTTCCTAGATGGGTTCCCCTATAAAATAATTACGTTCTTGTGGTTTTAATGGTTGGGTGTCATTGCATGTGTTTCTAAATTTTGATTCCCATTCTACTAAATAGTAGAGGAAATTTTTAAGCTCTTGATTTCAGTTCAATTTCATCAATTAATTTCCACATGGTATCAAAGCAAAAATCACACTAGAAACTAGTATATAGAGCCTCTCCTTTAGATATTTTTATTTGTATATTCAATGAATAAATTTTTCTTCCATGCGGGAAAATGTCTTTCAACGAATTGAGATTGGAGTATGCCCTTTAGGGAACCTCAAATTTCATAGCATGAAAGGACAGGATGGAATCAAAACTGCTCGATGATAATGGTGTGTTAGAGTACACCAAAACTAAAATTCCAAAGCCAACAATATCGAATGCACAAAAATTAACCCAGTGGAAGAAGGATATTGCAAAATCCAGGAGAATCATCTTGGAGGGTGTGAAAGACCACATAGTCTCAAATTTACATGGAAAGGAGACTCCCTTTACTATGTGGAAGACCCTCACTGAGCTATTTGAAATTGGTAGCGATGCAAGAAAATTGGCATTTAGAGACAAAATCATAAAAATATGCATGCAGAAAGGAAAAACCATTCCACATTACCTCTCCAGGTTCACTCAATGAAATATGAGATTGGAGGAGTTGGAGAAAATATCCCTTCTTCAGAACTAGTGAGCCTATCTCTCATAGGCCTTCCAAAATCCCGACACAACTAGTAGGAATTTTTAAATGGAAGGGAAAATTTTTCAAATTGCAAGAGACTCTAGTCCTATCTGGTGCAGGAATAAATTCAGAGGAATGCTAGAGACGGAGTAACATCAAAATTTGAGGAGGAAGAGAATTTTTCCTTGGTTGGGAAGGGAAAGAAAGGTAAGGGAAAGAAGGCCCAAAGAAAGCCAGATTCCAACTAGAACAATGGTAAGAATAAGGACCTAAGCAAGATAAAATGTTTTCACTACCATGAATTTGGGCACTATGCAACAAAGTGTCTGCACAAGAAGTCTAACAAGAAGCTTTCAGGAGGAGTTGGAGGTGAATCACTTGCCTCTCAATTCAAATTAGACTTCACCTTGATTGCATGCATGGAGAGCACTGTAATGGGGAGTGTGTGGTATCTAGGTTCAAGTGCCTCGTTCCATATGAAAAAATGCAAAGATTTCTTTAGTAGCCTAGAGGAGAAGGATATATAGATGCACATAGAACTTGGGTACAATAGGAGATACAATACCAAAGGCATTGGTACTAACCTTTAAGAGGGAGTCAAACTCCCTTCTTCATTTAAAAGATGTTATGTATGTATACGGGCTGATGAAAAACCTGATCTCTGTAGCTGTATTTGAGGATCATGGCTATGATGTTGTTTTTAGTGAGAGGAAAGCCTTTCTAAGACATGTAACTATTGGGAAAGTGAAACGTATTGGAGTTAGAGTGGAAAATATCTACAAACTTGAGGTGGAAACTTACGCTGCACTAAGTAGCAAGGCAAAAAATGTATAGTGTCGAGATGTTGGAGGACTCTGGCACAGGTGCATGGGACACTTACACCATGGGGCTTTAAAAATCATGCAGCATATTACCACTGGTATCCCAAAATTCACCCTTAACCAGCATGATTTCTGCAAGGAATGAAAATTGGGGAAATATGTCAAATCCACCTTCCAGGTCTGAGATAGTAGAGCTAGATAAATCCTGGAGCGATTCCACTCTGATGTATGTGGACCATTTTCTACAACCTATACAACAAAACATAGGTATTATGTAATTTTTGTTGATGACTTTTCTAGAAAGTGTTGGATCTTCTTTATGCGGAAGAAGGATGAAGTTTTCTCAAACTTTATTGAATTAAAAGCATTAGTTGAAAAGGAGACTGGTCAGAAATTGAAAGCCTTGAGAATTGATAATGGAGGAGAATATGTTCCTAGCACCTTCAAGGACTTTTGTGCCAAAGAGGGTATTAGAAGAGAACTGATAGCACCCCATAACCCACAACTAAATGGGGTGGATGAATGGAAAAACATAAGCATAGTGGGAGAAACAGGAGCCATGTTTCATGATTACGGGTTGCCATTACATCTTTGCTAAGAAGCATGCAACGCCATAGTTTAATTGCAGAACATGAGCCCTCATAGAATACTTGGCATGATTACACCCGAAGAAGCTTTCTATGGGAGAAAGAAAATGTATCTCATTTCAGAATTTTTTTAATAGTAGAAGTGTGCTTAGACACACAAATTTTATTAATAAGGAAAGAAAATTACATAGAATATTTGCAAGAGTTTACACACAAAAACTCAACACTCTTGTAAGTAGATAAATTATCTTTAAATAAGCTAATTTCATAACCTATTTTTGTTATGAATCACTTATTTTATTAACAAGTGTCCATTTACATTAAATGTTCTTCTAATAACACTACTAATTATTTTCCTAAATTGGTTCCTAAGAAATTACACCTTTCTATATGCCATATCTTTTACAGCAATTAGCTATTCTCAAATGTCTCCAAAATCTAATTAAATGTTCTACATAATTGAATATTATATTCTAAATAATTAAAATAAAGTTCATGTATTTTTGGGTCATCTAACATTCCCCCCTTTGATCCAAAGATACATTACAGCAGATACCAAGTTCATCCCTGAACTTAGTAAATTTGATCATGCCAAGTGGTTTTGTGAAAATATCAGAGATCTGATCTTCTGAAGGACAATATATCGACTTGATGAAATCATTTGCAATGAGTGTTCTGATGTAATGATACTTTGTGTCCACATGCTTTGTTTTGGAATGAAAAATTAGATTATTGGTAAGCCTTATGGCTGACTGGTTGTCGATGAATAAAGATGTAGCTTTTTCTTGAGGAATTCCCAAGTCATGCAAAACTCACTGCAACCAAACAATTTCACATGTTGACTCCCATGTTGATATGTATTTGACTTCTACTAAAGAATTTCCCACTGTAACATGCTTCCTGTAGCTCCAAGAAACTACAGTTGACCCCATGTTCATCAAATAACATGAGGTTGATGCCCAATCATCAATACTGCCAGCAAAATTTGCATCTGAATATCCACCAAGTATAAATTTCTTAGTCTTTTTTCAAAGAAGACCAAAATCTTTCGTTCCTTGGATATATCTAAGGACCCTTTTTGTTGCATTCCAGTGGATTTCCTTTGGTTCATGCATAACACGTGGAATAATACTGACTGCATAAGATAAATCTGGATGATTGGTTGTCAGATAGATCAAATTGCCAATCAAATATCTATAAGTAGTATTGTTCACCATTCCCCCCCTTCAAATTTTGAAAGTTTCAAGTTTTGTTCCATGGGGATGAGAACAGGCTTCCAATCTTGCATTCCAAATATCTGAAGAATTTCAGATGCATACTTGCTTTTACAAATGAAAATATGGTTTGGATGTTGGAATTCTTCAACTCCAAGAGAGTAGTGAAGTAACCCCAACTCATTCATTTTAAAACCAGCTTGAAACTCCTTCTTTACCTATAAAATATGATCATTATTGTTTCCAGTAATTATCAAATCATCCACATACACAACAAGAATCACCAGGTTTTTTCCTTGTTGATGTACATATAAGGTGTCATTAGAGTCACTTCGCTTAAAGCCAACTTTTCAAAGGTACTCGTCCATTTTGGCATACCAAGCTTATGGAGCTTGTTTCAATCCGTATAAATCCTTAATCAGTTTGCATACATTATTTTCCTGCCCTTCAATTTCAAAACTTAGAGGTTGTGTCATAAATACTTTTTCTTGTAAATCTCCATTGAGGAAAGCACTTTTAACATCCATCTGATGAAATTTCCATCCTTTTTGAGCTGCTAATGCAAGTGTTAATCAGATGGTGTTCGATTTTGTTGGTGAGGCAAATGTTTCTTCATAGTCAATGCCTTCCTGCTCTGAAAAACCCTTAGCAACAAGCCTTGATGTTTACTTGTCAATTTCTCCATTTGGCTTATACTTAATTCTATAAACCCATTTTCATCTGATGGGTTTCACATTTTTAGGACAATCAACAATTTTCCAAGTGTTTTTCTCCATTGCAACTTCGTATTATTCAATCATTTCCTTTTTCCATTCTTTATTTTTTACATCCTCTTTGTATGTGGAGGGCTCGGTAAAATCATTTGTTATCAAGGAAAATTTTTCTTCATTTCTGTGTGAACCCTGTGTTCCTTGTTTTTTTTTCTCATCTGGCTTGACATCTTTCAAAAGTTGAACAACCCATTCTGGAATTTGATGTTCACTTGTTTGTGGATCTGAATAATCACTATCATTGTAAAGTGGATTGACATAAAAATATGTTCATCGATCAACTAAAGGTTTAGGGGGTGGAGAGTCACTATTAGATGAACTACTATTGCTAGGAGATTCAGATGAACTGCCAGAAGATCCATATGGTGTAGTTGAAGTAGATGGGATGGATGAAATATTTCCAGATGAAGGAAAATCAATATCATAACAAATTTGTGTACTTGGTTGATTTTTCCATTTTTCCTTTTCATTTATCACTCTTATTTTCCATTTTCTGTAGAATATTTTAGATCTATGTGGCACTCTTGCTCTCTTTTTTATCAAAAATTCACATCCCTACTGAAAATAAACTTTCCATTTGAAATAAGATGATATCCCTTATTTTCATTGGAATACCCAATCATTGTACACTTCAAACTTCATGAATCAGTCTTAGTTTGTTTTTCTTTTGGAACTAAGGCATAACACACTAAACCAAAAACTCTAAGATATTTGACTTGAGGTTTAAAACCAAACCATGCTTCATATGGTGTAATTCCATCCAAAGAAGCAGTAGGAGACTTGTTCCTTAAGTATATTGTTGTATGTATTGCTTCTTCCCAGTATTAAGGACTTAAATTTTTGAAAGCTAGCATGGATCTTGCCATTCCTAACAAGGTGTGATTCATTATCTCTGCTACTCCATTTTGCTGTGGAGTGTAGACATTTGTAAGATTTATTTTAATCCCATTTTCCCTGCAATTAGTTTGGAATTCATTCGAACTGAATTCCCCTCCATTGTCTGTCCTAAGAGTGTCAATAGTCTCTTTGACTTCATTCTCAACGAGTTGGAGAAAAGTTTTGAACTTTTCGAATTCTTCTTACTTTTTCTTCCAAAAATAAATCCAATTCATTCTAATAAAATCACCAATGAAGAGTAAAAAATATCTGCAACCTCCTAGAGAAGTTTGTAGAGGTCCACAAATGTCACTATGAACCAATTGCAAATGCATGTTTGCAAGCCATGAACTTGTTGGAAAAGTATCTCGACTTTGTTTCACATAAATGCAAGCTTCACATTTTTCATTTTCTTTCTTAAAAGTTGGAAGTCCTTTAACCATTCCTTTCTTTTGAAGTTGAGATAGACTTTAAAATTTTAAATTTCCATATCTAACATACCACAACCTTAGTGGTGAAATATTTGTACTTTCTCCTCTTGCAAATTCAAAATTTCGTGGAATAATTGTTCCTTCCATCCTTAAAAGTTTTTCATATTCATATCCTGTCATGACTATCTTCATATTCTGTTTGATTGATTTTATTTTTACTAAACCATCATCCATAACAACTTGATGTCCTACTTGTTGAATCGTGACTAAAGACAACAAATTCTTCTTAAAAGTTGGTACAAACCAAACATTTGAAACTAATTTTTCTCCAATGCGAGGAAGAGAAATGTTTACTACACCTTTTCCACAAGGAGTGTGTCTTGTATCATCTGCAAGAAATATTGAATTGAGATGGCATTGTTGAAAATTTGAAAATAAGTCACGTCAAAAATGCATGTGTTGTGTTACCCATATATCTAAGATCCAAGCATATTCATAATCACTTTTAAGATATGTGAAGACCTGTAATGTTGTTGATTCTAAAATTTAATGTGTAGTAAATGCATGTTCTGTGTCATCATCTTCTTGATCATTAGAAACTATGCCATGTGTTAGTGAAACTTTTGAATTTTTTCAATAGAAGTTTGACAATCTTCAACATAATGACCAACTTTGTTACACCTTATACAAAAAATTTGACTGAAATCTTTGCCTCTTCCTGGACTGTGTCCTTTTCCTCTGCTTTGATTTTTTCCTCTGCCTTGACTTTGTCTTGTTCCTTGATTCTTGTCAATGCCTTGATTGTTTCCTCTGGCTTGAAAGGTGTCTCTTCCAGAATTGTTTCCTCTATTGAAGTTGTTCCCTCTACCTTGAATTCTACCACGACCTTGTCAACTATGTGCTCCTGGATTTTGATTGATGTGCCCTCTTCCTCTACCTCTAGAACTATCAAATGAATATTTACTAGTGTTGGCCTGTGAAGAAGACATCTTCCCGAATCTGTTTCTTCTTCCCAAAATTTTTGGCATGTTAAGCTAAATTTTCACTTAATTCATCAAACTTTAACTTCTCTAACTTTCCAGTTACTTTTAAAGTTTCCAAAAAATGTGTATATGAATAAGGCAAACCATCAATCAAAATTGTAATCATGAAACTGTCATCGACTACTGGAAATCCAACATTTACTATTTCCTGCCTAATGTTCTTTAGTCTAGAAATGTATCAAGTACACCCTCCCCCCCCCCCCCCCGCCCCGCCCCCCCATATCAATTTATGTTGGAGAAACTTCAATTAAATATCAACTTTCTTAGATTCAGGTATTGTATCAAACAAATCTTTAAATGTTCTCAAAGAAGGCCATGCATCAGAAGCATTTTCAATGTGTGAACATACATTTCATCGTTAACTGAATATTTGATTAATGTTAATGCTTTAGAATTTTTTATGCCCCATTTACCTAGTAAAGTTGCATTTGTAGGTTTATTTGGTTTAACATCACCATCACATACATCTTGCCAAAGTTCATTGTGAATCAAAGTGCTTTCTATGAGCCTTTTCCATGTATTGTATGTCTTTGAGCCTTCAAGTTTGTCAGAATCAGAAAATAAATTTACCAGCTTGGACATTGTAAAAGTAAATGTAAGCACCAAGATGGATCATGCACCAGAAAAATAAGATGAGAAACACACCACACACAACACCACACACAAAAATATGATCTATCTAGGCTTGGCCTTGACCCTCGTATAGTCGTTAAAGGAGAAAAGTGAATGAGCTTTTCACTTGGCTCTAGTCAACTTTTCTGAAATTTTATAATGAAACTTTTGAAATTTGAATTTTTACAATGTTCTTGAAAAATTACTTTTATGATTGTATACCCCCTCAAAGTGAAAATTACACATTTACACCTTATTACTCAAGAATTACAAAATTCATACCTTGTCACTCTGAATCAAAAAAATATATAAAAATACACCTTATTTATCAACAAATATTACAAAATACTTTATCACTCCAAAAATAAAAAATATTACATAAAAAATATATACCTTATCTCTCCATTAAAATTACAAAATATACACCTTATTTAAAAAAAAATTAAATCACTTTATAAGAGTGATTTATAAAAAAGAAGGTAAAATAACTTTAATTTTCCAAAGTTACTCCTTTAAAATTTTCACTCTTTTCAAACATGAAGTAAATGAGATATATTAGAAAGGTTCCCACGTTAAATTAAACTCTTAAAGCCTTGAAAAAGTGCTTTTCCACCACAGTCAATGCAGCGATTGTCATTTCACCTTCCCTTTCCCTCATAAAAACCATAGAAAAGTTGAGGCTTTCTTTCACATCACTAAATCCTGACCAGACAAGTTGGATGTCAGGCAGAGAATTTTATGAATGGGCATTTAGTGCATATGTGAATTATTCTAGTAGATATGACATTAGACTTGGTGATGATACTAGAAGGTATCATTGGTGCAACAATAGTTTCAAGGTCATGGAAAACCTACTTCCCCACACTCTGTAATCACAAATCCAATTATTCTCATAGTCATATATAAATATCTCAAAATTACAATGAATTGGACACCATAGAAGTTGTTTTCCTCATCATAACAGACAATGTTGTCATAAAGAGCACAAAATTTACATCCAAATTCAATTCCATAGCCTCTGTCTTTCATGTTTACATCCATTTGTTCATCATCATTGTAGGGCTAACGTAGGCATATGCATAAAAATACTTAGATTTCATGCCTCATGGAGTGAGGGGTATTTTCACTTTAGCTGCGACTATCTATTTTTCATACCTTGGCTTTGATACAGTTGCGACATTGGCAGAAGTTCAATCCACAAAAAATAGATATAAGATTACTAAGATGAAAACTATTTACACTGATGCCTTGAAATATATAATTAAAAAAGGCTCACCAAAAGGAGCCCCTTCTTAAGATATTCTAAAAACAACGGAGGATGTGAGAAGCTCGGATTACCACATCTTCCTGTTTGGACAATACAATGCCAACTTCTGAAGATGGGACGCGAGAGTCCAGGGGATATTTAATGCAATTCGAGTAGTTCCATATTTTCAAAAGCATGAAATAATGTTTCATGACATAATGTTGTTTCTTTTGGATCACATTTCAGGACAACATTGATATATTTGTTGAGAGATACAAGGATAAGAATTGGAAGCATAGTGTAGGGAGAGGCTAAAGGCTCTTAGGGAAGCCCAGGAATTATTGACTTTAGAATCTTCTCAGTCACAATAGGAAATGAAAACTCAATTCACAAATTTAAATTCCTTCTCTAATTTGGGAAATAAAAAATTGCTTTAAAAATCAAATGTCAATGATTCAGAAAATAATTTTTCTTTTCCCTAATAAAAATTGGAAATTTTTCATACCATGAACAATTTGATGGAGTTTTCCAAGAGTCTCCAGAGCTATAATCTCCTCTTCACAGCAGTTGCATTACTGATGCTCTGATACTACAATAATAGCAGAAGTGTCAATTACATAGAATATTTGCAATAGTTTACACACAAAACCTCAACACTCTTGCAAGCAGAGAAATTAGCTTTAAATAAGCTAATGCCCTAACCTAATTTTTTTATGGATCACTTATTTTATTAACAAGATTCCATTTACATTAAATGATCTCCTAATAACACTACTAATTATTTTCCTAAATTGGTTCCTAAGAAACGACACCTTTATAGATGCCATATCTTTTAAAACAATGATCTATTCTAAAATGTCTCCAAAATCTAATTAAATATTCTAAATAATTGAATATTATATTCCAAATAATTAAACTAAATTTTATGTATTTTTGGATCATCTAACATTTTGGAGCTATTTTGTATTGTCATGTCTCCAAGGATTACATGAAGAAACTTGAGCCTACAACTAAGATAGGAGTCTTTGAAAGATACACAGGGACACCAAATAACTATAGGGTGTATTTTCCTTCACTCAAGGTGGTAGTAGTGAGGAGAGATGTAGAATTTGATGAGGATAAGGATATATGATGCTCTCAGCTAGGTAGCAAAAGATGAGTATGCCACCAAGGAGGTGCTTCCAGAGCCTCAAAAATAGCTTTAGGAGTTTGTGTAGAAACCACATGCAAAGGAGAAGAATGGAGGTCAAGTGGAGGCACCGAGTCAACCAAAATATTCGAGAGAGTGGAGGAATAGAACCA
Organism: Pinus albicaulis; assembly: GCA_034641835.2. Classification (NCBI taxonomy): domain Eukaryota; kingdom Viridiplantae; phylum Streptophyta; class Pinopsida; order Pinales; family Pinaceae; genus Pinus; species Pinus albicaulis. Next base: position 1,313,417,645 of record CM076579.1, read on the forward strand.
GAGAAGTTGACAGGTTGGTAAAGGATGCACATGAGCATGTGGGAGCTCGTACATCTCAGCATATGCATAGGAGGTCACCAGATAGGTACACTGGGTATATGGCTCTCACGATATAACTCATTAAGACAAAGACTTCTTCACTTTAGGAAGCAATTTCTCAACCAGTGTGGATTGATGTCATGGTGGAGGAGTATGAGTCCATCATGAAGAAAAATGTATGGGAGGTGGTGTTGATACCATAGAACAAGTCAGTGGTTAGTTCCAGATGTATCTACAAAGTGAAGCATGTAGCTAATGGGAGAATCAAGAAGTACAAGTCTAGCTTTGTGGCCAAATACTTCTCTTAGGTAGAGGGAGTTGACTATGAGAAAAAATTTTCCCTGGTGGAAATATATTCCTCAATCCATTCTAGCATTAGCTGCGTAGATGGCGTGGAAAATAAATTTAATGGATGCAAAGGCGACCTTTCTCAATGGTGTTGTTGAGGAAGAAATTTTCAATGGGAATCCAGAGGGATTTAAGACATATGACAAGGAGACACGTGTGTAGACTCAGGAGAGCCTTGTATGGTATCAAATATGTGCCCCGAGCATGGTACACTTAGATCGACATGTATCTTAGTGGATTGGGCTTCACCAAAAGTGAAGTAGATGCCAATCTCTATCACATTGTGGTAGATGGAAAGTTTATTATCTTATTTTTGTATGTTTATGGCTTGATACTTACAGGGGATGAGTAGTTGATCCACTCTTGCAAGGAGGACCTTGCGAGAGAATTTGAGTTGAAAGACATGACCTTGATGCATTACTTCCTTGGGATGGAAAAGTGGCAAGGTGATGGTGAGTTGTTTGTGAGTGAGGGGAATTATTCCTCTGAAATACCTGAGAGGTTTCACATGGAGAACTACAAGGCTATGTACACACATCTAGCTAGAAACTAGAGGAAGGATAGTTCTTCTCCAGGAGAGGCAGTAGATGCGACCATCTATAGACATCTTGTGGGATCCTTGATGTATTTGGTGAACAAAAGGCCCGACATCTGATATGTATTTAATCAGTAGACTAGAAACTAGAGGAAGGAGAGTGATTCTTTAGGAGAGGAAGTAGATGCGACCATCTACAAACAGCTTTTGGGATCCTTGATGTATTTGGTGAACACAAGGCCCGACATATGATATTTAGTTAATCAGTTGGGTCAAACCATGGTGAAGCCTACCAAGTTGTATTGGAAGGAAATAAATCATGTGTTCATGTACCTTAGAGGCACAACCGAGTATGGGTTATGGTACATGCAGACAAAGGGAGTGAAGCTCCAAGGCTTCATTGATGTAGATTGGGCAGGAAGTCCATCATATAGGAAAAGTACTTCAGGTGTTATCTTCAATGTTGGGTCTGCGATTATTTCCTGGTATAATAAGAAACAAAGGTTTATGGAACTCAGCTCAACAGAGGCTGAATACATGGCTACAAGTCAAGAAACATGTGAAGCCACATTGATGACGAAAATACTTGTGGGTCTTTTCATTCGGAAGATGGATCTGACATTGATTTATTGTGATAATAATAGTTGTATTAAACTCTTGGAGAATCAAATATTTCATAACAGGTCCAAGCACATTGATATCAACTACCATCACTTATGGGATTGTGTGCAAAGGATAATTATGATACTACAGAACATTCCAACTGAGGATAAAGATGCATATATCTTGACAAAGGCATTGTTAAGAAGCAAATTTGACTTGTGCCTTAGTCAAGTTAAATAATTCGATTTTCTACATTAGCAAGATGACTTGGATTGTAGTTAACTTGTGTGACATAACTTTGTCTACTAGTTTACTCAGTAAATTCAAGTTATAGGATAGATGTAGAATTGTGCATGTAGTGATTGCTAAAATTATGCAATCTAGTTCAGTTATTTTTAGTTTGACTTAGATAAATGAGTTCAAATAACTAGTTGAGTTTGTTGAAGGTTAGTTGAGTAGAAGAACTATTGTTAACTCAGTGATATCTTAGTTAAACTAGTCAATCAACACAAAATAGCCTATACATGCATCGAATTTGAATTTGCTAGCTGGAGTGGAGGAAATGGCACATTGTAATTATCAACTGTATACTAGTTGTGTGTACAAGCTTGGAAGTTAAGCAGGTGAATCATTCCTTGGGAATGCACAAGAAAATAGGAAAAAAATCCTATCTTTTAGGAGCTAATTTCCTCCAAGATTGCACAAGGAAATAGGAGCAAGTTGGGGCCTCTAATTGGCTAAGTGTTGGCCAAACTAGGACAATTAGCAGAGAACGGGTTTACAGTGCAGTGTGTTTTAGGATTGAAGCAATACATTGTAATAGTTTCTCATTCTCATCTAATTAATGAAAAGTAGTGGAGGGTTTTTTCCCAGATGGGTTCCACTATAAAATCATTGTGTTCTTGTGGTTTTGATGTTTGCATGTCATTGCATGTGTTTCTAAATTGTGATTTCCATTCCGCATAATAGTAGAGGAAATTTGTAATCTATTTATTTCAATTCGATTTCATCAATAGTAGAAAATTTCTATTAATTTCTACATGTCCAAAATCTTAAAATCAACCTTTAAATAAAAAAAAAATGTTACAAATAACCACTTTAAAAAACATAAAATTAAAATTACGACATTTTTAAATAATAACCCAAAAGCTAATTTTATTATAAACTAAATAAATAAAATACTAATAATAAATCAATAAGTTAGTTTTTATTATAAACTAAATCATTAAAATACTAATAATAAATCAATAAAAAAACCAATATATCAAAAAAAAAATTGAAAAAATATAATTTAAAACTTAGATATTAAATAAATAAATATGTATTCAAATTATAATTATATATATAATTTTCAATTTATTTATTTATTTTCTAAAGAAATCGGTCAATTTCGACTCCTACTACTATAACTTTTAGGTGATTTTGTTTTTCCCCCAACATTTTTTTTTCAGAAGAAAAAAACTATTGTATTTATCATATAAAACAATACATGTTCAATCATAAGATGAAGCCAATATTAAAGCCCATATACATGACTAATACAAAGCTTCGACCGTCTGCTGATATTGCTACAAACAAACAGATTTCAGATGTCCACTTTAACATCATTCTACATTTGTATCCATATTACATATATTCCAGGATATACATGCCAAATATAAGTCTAAGAATCAAAGCAATACATTGTGCAACCAAAACCAAGCGGGTATTGGCATCATTTTATCAACAAGACCCCATATGCATAAAGAAAACAACATGAGGCATGTTCAATCCCTGAAAAGAAAAAAACAGTCACTGCCGTCAGTGAACAGATGAGAGCAGTAAAACTCTGGCTCGCTTGTAGGAAAAATTCCCTTGATGATCTGCAGATATATATATATATATATATATATATATATATATATAGAAAAACAGAGAAACAAAACTATGAAAATCAGTTGTATCCAAAATTATTGTTGCACGCTCGCTTGCTGCTGTATAAAAACGATATTATGGAATAGGTATTTCACTTGAGCAAATGCATTGGCCGTCCTTGAATTTCTGAACCAACATGTTACCAAAAGTCATTTCAATGCCCTTTTTTGATAGTCCATCTGCTCTTGTGTTCATTTCTCTGAATATGTGCATAGTAGGGGGCTTGTTCATCATATCCCATATCCTCTAAGTTCTCAACAGCCAACCTTGTGCAGCCAGAAGCCGAAGAGCAGATCTCCCACATACAGCCTCAATGATGACCCGAGAATCGTCGAATATGTTTGCATCCAAAATGCCTAGGCAATGTCCAGCATACGGACCCCCCCATAGGGCCATGAGCTCAACCATGATATTGTTTCCATTGCCACCATGCCAACAAATGTGTATACGTTCCTCTCCTGATATCTTAATCCATGCGCCACACCCCATCAAACCTTCCTGGCAAGCTCCATCAAAAAAAAATTGCAGGTAGGGCGATAGGGTGTGGTCTAAATCTATGTGACCCATCCACAATGCCGACCTCAGTTGTAATCCTATGGCTGATCCATCACAAAATAGCATAATGTATTTATGCCACAGAGAGCACCCAAGCATCAAATATAATCCAGTTTCTAGCCAACCAGACTTCCCAAATAAAAAAAAAAAAAAAAAAAAAAGGTAGTATTTGAAACATACCAGGAATTTTGTCCCAACAAAGAGCTGCCTCCATGAAGTCCTGTGGGATCCATGTTGGGTCGATGAAATGAAGGTTGAAGAGCTTCCATATGCCCAAAACAATAGGGCATGTGAAAAAGAGATGTGAGATTGTCTCTTCTGCCAGACTGCACAAAAAACACCTCCCCGATCCCTGATAGCCCCATCGCTTGAGGAAGTCCCAAGTTAGTATCTTTCCTCTCCAGACCAGCCATCTGAATAATAGTATCTTTGTAGGGATGCCCCACCCCCAGAAAGGCCAGAACTCTGAGGCTATTTCATCAGTAGCAGAAAAGGAGATAATGTGTGCATATGTCTCACTTACAACAACCGCGTTCGATGAGAGGGATCCCGCCCACGTGATCACATCATCGATCTCCCTATGGGATAAACCAACAACCCGTACATCCTGGGAACAGTTCTTCCATTCCTCAGCATCCCTCCCCATGAGACCAAGTGTGGAAGCAGATTTTAGGATGGGAGCACCATTATCCAAATAATGAATAATTTGATAAAAGTGAAAAATCCCCCTGTGATATAACCTGTGGATGATCTATGGCGATGGTAGTGAATCCACGCTCATACCAAATATTCTGTCAGCCCCCAGTACGATCTTCAACCCATTGCCGAATTTCCAAACAAGTCTTCCAGAAAAAATGGAGAGGATTTTTTTGAAGCCAAGCCAAATGGCTTAAATACATCTGGGCAAGTTGTAGTGTCCCCAGTATATTTCCTGTAGATTTTTTCCATGAAAATACTTCACAGAAATAATCTCATTCCAAATTCCATTACTTCTGATGGCCCTCCATAAAGATTTTATGAGCAGGGCGGAGTTGAAAGCTCGTATATTTAATATGCCCCATCCCCCATGTTTTTTGGGGATGCATAATGATTGGAACTTTACAAGAGGTATCTTGCTATGCATGTCGGGACTGCTCCACAGGAAATTAGATAGAATCTGATTGATATTATGCACAGTATGTTCAGGCAAGTAATATAAGTGACCCCAATATACTACCAGCTGAGTGAGTACCGCTTGTATCATAATCAATTTTCCTCCCAGTGACAGCGATCTATGGTTCCATTTACAGATCTTACCTTTGAATATTTCTACTAGCCAACGCCATTCCTTTATCCTATATCTACATGATTTTATTCGATGGCCCAGATATGTGAAGCCTTCATCTGCCTTCTTGATGTGAACACCAAGAAAGTCCGCTATAAAATTTATGTCCTCTTCATTACCATATTCAAATATAAGGAAATATTTTCCTTTGTTTATACACAGACCGGTAGCGCTCTTGTACCGTATCAGCATGAAATGGATATAAAACCAATGGACATATGATCACATGTTAGACATTTTGAAAGATTTAAACATAAAACCTCGTAAACATTTACTTTACATTTTACATTTTCACATACTTACGAAATAAACGTCCCAAAATTTTATTTTATTTTCAATATTATTTTAAAAGCTCTCTTCATATATATATATAGCTTTTTCAATATGTTTTAATATTATTTTGAAATCTTCTTTTCATTTTATTTTAAAAGTAAGGAGAAGTTTGGCTTTTCTTTTTACTTTTAATTTTTTCTTTTTAATTATGCATTTTAAATCATTTATTTTTTCCCTTTTATTTATTTTTTTTACTTTTATGTTTTTCCACTTTGTATGCGTATGCATATAGCATTAACATTTCAAGTTTACCATCTTAAAAACGATTGGAATTTATATTCTCCCTAACAAAGATATCATTTGTAACTAACATTTTTAGATACAAAAGTCGATTTAAGATTTTGATTATAGTAGTATGAATTATGGAGATTATAATGACAAACAAGTTACAATTTTAACCCAAAAAGGAAGGGATTTTAGTAGTCTTACTATTTTAAAATTTTAAAAATTGATAGTTGGTTTTAATATTTTTATTACAATGGCATTGTTTGTTAAGGTTGTGTTTTCAAACCAGTTGTAATTTGGTTAAGCACTAATTCTAAGGATTTAGTTAAGATTGTTTTATTTTCTCGAGATAGAGAATTGAATCCTATAATTCTTTCACCTCTTGGAAAACAATTCCAGTAAGCGACAACACACCATGAAGAAGAAAAATACACTAGAATTCAATGCAACAGTGATTATGGTGAAAAATGTGAACGATGCGGTGGCACTATATGAGTACCTACCCTTATCCAACCATGCCAAACAAATAAATAAACACGTCTAAAGACTTGAACTGCATACATTGACTCAACCTCCGCGTCAATCTAGCGAATCCACTACACGCTTAGAAGTCGTAAATATTCTACCATTAGATTTTATTACCTTGATTGCATTTGGAGCCTCCGCTTCTAGTTCATGTGGTGCACCTACCTTAATCAGAAAATACTTAACTGCACTTTGTATCACCCATGGATTTTGAATGACCAACCACATAATGTCTCTTGAAAACTGTTCAAATACATCTAATATGGAGCTAATTTTTTGATGCACCACTGGAATCGATATAATTTCTAAATTAAATTTCTACTTGGTGTATAATATAGTTGAGTCAGATGCAAGGGTGACATAATAACACATTTCCATGTGCCTAATTTCTTATTCCTACATGAGGATTTGGCCTTTCATTTCAATTTCTAGAGTGAGTATAATCTGAGGATTACAATCACAGTTTTGGTGCATGCAGCTATGAAATTGAATGTTGGAGCTTTAAAATTCTAAAATACTTAACAAGATTTATACAAAGCGAAAAAGCTTTACACATGCCTTCTATAGAGCATTTCTCAAATTCAGTGAACTTTAATTCAGAGCAATTGTGAGCATGTGCATTGTAATTCTTACATGATAAACTAAATTAGTTATCGCATGGCTTCTACGGCCAAACTCCATGAGTCATTGTGCAAAGGAAGCTTCATCCACATAGTGAAATCTCCGCAAAATGAAAATCCCCCCCCCCCCCCACGTAAAGTATCTACAATTGGGTCAGTTCTAGCATCATTGGGAAAAGAAGTAGCATAACAGTGTTAGTTTGAGAGCACTCACTAAGGGAATGGCCGCTCACAAAATTAGTTTTTTTTTTCCTTTTTTTAAATGAATTGTCAGACACTAACAAATATAAAAAATAAAGCGCCCTCCACCAAGGGAATTATGTACCATCAAAGCTCGCTCCTGTTATACAGTATTTTGTCACACTCCCAGACTTGTATCTTAAAGTGTCGCACTTTGCATCCTCAATGCTACAAGTGTGTAGAAGTGATGAAATTCATTGCAGATAATGTGTTCACCACGAAACATGTTTAGAACATCCTTGAAGAAAAGGAAGAAAACTTGCCTTGAAAATATTTTGAAGAGCTTGTCAAAAAACTTGTCTTGCAAGCCCAACGTGTTTTTCATAATTGATGTCTAGCGCTAGTAACCTTTGGAATTACACATGTCTAGTGCTGCCAGTGTGACTTTTATCAGGCAAATCCGTGTTGGTCCTCTTTGGGCAGTTTTTCCCAAAATAGAGTAGAAGCTTCTCTTGCTAGAAGGCTCAATAATGGTGACGTGGTTTCAGTTAGTTGATGATTGGAATGAGACTCCCATTCCTGGTCCTAGATCCTCCTTCCATGGATCTCTCCCTTGCAATGTGGAAATCCTCCCTCCTTTCATGGATCCTCAACTCCCTCTCCTTCCCTATAAATCAATTTCTCTCTATCCACTAATGGTTAATGAGGTTGGCATGTAGCTTGGCTGCTGGTTTCCATCCTAGTACTGAATTATGCCCAAATGTTTCCCATTTTCAAAGGAGAAAAGGTGTTTGAAGGTTAAGGCTTGGACTTGGAATCTCACCTACAGGAGGCTTCCAACCTCAAGGCTTCAATGGTTGTAATGCTCCCTTTTCATTCTAATAATAATACAATATATGTTTTATTTCCATAAATGTGTCAATTATTGTCCATTTATTGTAATACTCCTTGATCTATTACATGATTTGTATTAGAATGTACAATGATTTGTACATGTTTGTTGTCTCCACTTTATCTTTCTTGCAGGCACTCATCTATACTAGCGAAGAGAAGATCGTAAGCTTGGAAGCTAAAGAGTCAATTTCAACATCAAGGGTATTAGCATCATAGTGAGGTAGGAGATCTATCCTCCTTTGCATTTCTAATACGAATTAGGAAATATTGCATGTAGTTGTCATCTGTAGTTGCTAGATCCTCCTGTAGGACTAGAGGGATCACTTATGTCCACAGAAATGATTTCCTACATAAAAAAATGGTGACTCCACTCAGGAAGTTATAACCATTCAAGACTCCTTTTGTTTTTGGTCTCTTTTGCTAAGTTTGTCCAACCTCCTAGTTATTTGTAACTTTGATTGATTATGGATATGCATTCTGAGTGGTGTGTTGTTTAGAGTGTCAAATATGGATCTCTCTTCAATTATTTTTATTTTTTCCTAAATTTATCTTGCCCAATGCATTTTTTTCTGAAAAACAGAGCATTGTCAATGTGGATTTTGCTGAGTACAGTCGTGCTTAAGACCCTGTCTTCCACTGTCTAGCCACATTGGTCCAATAATAATGAGTTTTTTGAGATTCATTAGGGTTTTTTTCAGAGAATATAGAATGTCTTGATCTCTAAATTTTTTCGCCTACTCTTTTTGCATAAAAACTTTGCATTTGCATCTAGGATTTTGTGTGTGAAAGTTGGAATTCCCTAGTGTGAAATTGCATTTTTTTTCTTTCATTTTTGCTGAATTTTGTATGAGTACATCTCTTTTGATTTTTGGAATTTTCACCCAATTTCAGTTTGAGTCCTCTGTACATGAAATTTAAGATCACGTTTTATTTCATTGGAATCCTCTTGTATTCGATTCGAAGAAATTTCTTGCATAGATTATGTTTGCATAGTTAGAATTCTCATTTTCATAGCAAGAAAAGAAATTGTTCATAGATTAGATTTGCATAATTTTCAGAGGAGTCATGCATAGATTACATAGCATGGTTTGGCATATTTTAATGATTTGAATTAAATTGGAATAGTGAAATTGAAATATCTAGTTAGGAAGTTCTTGTTTGCTGCATATTTGATTGTTACATCATTGTTTGCACCTCTTCCCTATACTAGATAACTTTTATCGAAAATGAAAAGAGATATTTTTGTCATGTTAGTTGCATCATTGGTTTGTTCAAGTGACATCAAGTTTTTGAGCCTTGAAATTGAAACATAATTCAAGATCAATTTTAAAATTTATCTCAATTAACTTAAGGACCATTTGGAACATTAACACAAACATATATACGTCTAGGCTAGAGACGTGATCTGGCATCGTTAAACGTAGGAGTTGTCATTATTTTACAGCGTTGAATCTTGGGGGTGAAATCTCGTTCCACATATGGAAGTGTATAGGATCATTATCCACGTACTTTCAGGTACATCGGATGACGCTCCACGCATGAAAATTGTATGGGAACAATATCATCGAATGGTTACACATTAGACAACACTAATATGGACTACACTCCCACGTACCATCAAGTATACTTTTGGAGTCCCCTATAGTTTTTATCCATCCATAGGTAACCAGTCTGCCACCTTGTATACCATGATACACCAAACACAACATTCGGGGAGATTGGATGTCGTACGTTAAGTACTTGGTTCTCCAAGGTGTATATTGCAGTTCATGGTTTCTTGGTTAACCTTTATGCCTATATTCCCCTCTTTGAGTTGTCTTTATTGTTAATTTCTAAAATAAATTAATTGACCATGGAATAACATCCTCTTCGTGGAACACCTCCTTAGATGATCTTATGTTGATACTAATGGAAACTTTTCCTGAGTATACCAATCAAGGAAACTCGTTACCCCTCTGACAGGAATCCTGGTCCTTTTCCTCCTTTTAGAAATATTGGTGCTCCTTATATGGAAATGTTGTCCCTTCCCGTATTTACCATTGGCTTTCCAATTTGGTTAATTTTAACCCTTACGGTTCCGAATGTCCAAACTTCTCCTCAACTGAGTTCTCATCCACTTGAAGAATATCAACCTCATTTTGATTCTAAAGTTGACCCTTTACCTTCTTCACATGTTTCTCCATCCCTTCTTCCTCCTCATGTAGTGAAAGTCTTGATTATAGTAACCAAAAAGCTAAGAAGAAGAAAAATAAGCAAGGGGCCAACCAAGAAACCATTACTATAGATGAAAATAATGTGGATAAACGTTCCAAACAACCCCGCAAAGTGAATTTCCCTTGAAGGTTATGTAAGGGTGACCACCTTCTTAGATATTGTCCTGGTATTCCCAAGAGTGTGGTCCACAGACTCAAATCGACCTTTGTCATCGACATCTGGAGATCATGCTAGTGATAAACCCTTGACTAGTGATAGTAAGGTCCACGGGAAAAGGGGTAAAGTAAATTTCCATGTAGGTTATGTGAAGGGAATGATCCTATTCACCTTTGTCCTCATATTGATGAAGCCTCAAGTGTTGGAAAACCTTACAACTTCTTAGCCAAGACTTCCTGCTGGTTACCAAAAGCTTTCCCCTGATCCTCCACTAGTTAATGAAGTGATTGATCAGAATGAATCTCTAATCAATTCCACTCTCTCTAAAAGTGAATCCCATGAGCCCGTTCCTGACCAAACATTGGTTGAGAAGATAGTTGAGTCGATTCCAACTTAATTTGATCGCACATAGAGAGTGAACTTCATACCACTCATGTTCTTCTTGTTTCTTCATATTCAAATTAAATAGAGGGAAATACTCCCATTCCCAATGTAGGGGGTGATCCTCTCATTCCCATAATGCAAGGGGTCAGTTGTCCCATTCCCATGACACCCCCTCCAAGTAATATGGTCACTTATTCCAATTGGAGTCAATTGGAAGGATATCATCTTCCTTATTACGTGCCCTTTTAGATCACAGTACAAACTTATAATGTAGTCATACCCAGCATAATAATAGATGAAGGTGCATATGTTAGTATTATATCCTCAACTACTTGGCAAGCTTTAGGTTCTCCGTAGCTTGTGCCCGTTACCCATAATTTGTTGGCTTTTAACGAACGAACTAGTCAATCATTAGGAATCCTTCCCAAGTTTCCAATTACATTGGGAGGAAAAATCGTCTATATCGATGTAATGGTTGTCCAAGTCCCTTTGTATTTTAATTTACTCTTTGGGCGTGACTATGTTTATGTTATGGGAGCTCTTTTCTCTTCTCCATTTTGTGTGATGTGTTTCCCGCGTGAAGGAAGAATTGTGACCATTGATCAACTTTCATTCGTTGGTCCTCCTTTGGCTCCCAATCAACCATCATCCCTAAATGGTCCTTATATGCAACTGGTATCTCCCCCACCACATGTTAACTATGTGGCAACTTGTTCCATGCATGTGTCTACTGATGATCGATATAATGCAACATGTACTGGGGGAATTGGATCCTAATCTTTCCATTAGATCCCTTGATATGTATCCTTTCGAGAGTATTGTTCTCCCATCTAATGAGAACCTCTTGGAATCCTTGACCTCCTATGGGCCATGATCAAGGTATCCAGAGCAATGTTCCTTGTCTTGTGTCAAGCTCCTTAAAATATGAAACAATGTGTCTAGAGAAAAGTTCCTTTTCTTGTGTTAAGCTCATTCAAAAATGAAACAAGGCATCAAAGCATAGTTTCTTTTCTTGTGTGAAGCTTATTAAAAAATGAAAGAAGGTGTCGAAGCAGAGTTCCTTGTCTTATGTAAATCTCCTTAAAAAATGAAACAAGGTGTCCAGAGCAAATTTCCTTTTCTTGTGTCAAGCTCGTTTAAAAATGAAACAAGGTGTCATGAGGATAGTTCTTTTACTTTGTCAACCTCATTAAAAAACGAAACAAGTCCTTATGACGATAGCTCTTTTACCGTGTCAACCTCATTAAAAAATGAAACAAGTTCCTATGGGGATATTTCTTTTACTATGTCAACCTCGTTAAAAAATGAAATAGGTCCCTATGAGCATAGTTATTTTACTTTGTCAACCTTGTCAAAAAATGAAATAGGTTCCTCATGAGAAAAGTTATTTTCTTGTGTCAAGCTTGTTAAAAAATGAAACAAGGTTTGGGAGCATAGTTCCTTGTATTTTTTCAATCTCATTAAAAAATGAATCAAGGTTCTCCTAAGGATAGTTCTTTTACTATGTCAACCTCGTTAAAGAATGAAACAGGTTCCTATGAGCATAGTTCCTTTTCTTGTGTCAAGCGCGTTAAAAAATTAAACAATTTGTCTTAGCATAGTTATTTTCCTGTGTCAAGCTCTTTAAAAAATGAAAGAAATCCCCTTGACTGGGAATTTACGAGATATAATCGAGTCTTTGATTATATCTCGTAAATTCCCAGTCAAGTCTTTCACTTGATCTCATAAATGCACCTTCATTCCATCCACCTGTTAGTAACCAGTAGTCTACTTAGGTGAATGAAATGAAGCTTGGGGGGCATGTACCTTGAATTGATTCATTATTTTGGGGGCATGCAAACTTATTCCAAGCATAGTTTGTCTCCATTTCAACCTTGTGTAAAAATGAAACCACTTCCAAGCATATTTTGTTTCCATTTCAAGCTTGTAAGGTTTTCCAAAACTTTTGAGGTTTCATCCATATAAGGAAAAAGGTGAATGGGATGATTCCCTTCACATAACTTACACTGAAATTCAATTTTACCCTGTTTTCCAAGAACCTTATTATCACTAATTGAGGGTTTTTCACCAGCATGATCTCAAGAGGCCAATGACAAAGGTCGATTTGAGCATGTGGACCACACTTATAATAACTTGGGAATATCAGGACAATCTCTAAGAAGGTGGTCAACCTTACATAACCTTCAAGGGAACTTAACTTATCAGAATTTCCGTTGTTTCCCAGTGTTGCATCCCGGGTCGTGAAATCTCGTTCCACATATGGAAGTGTATAGGATCATTCTCCACGTACCTTCGGGTAGATCGTAGGGGGCTACATGCATGAAATCCATAGTTTGTTTCCATTTCAAGCTTGTGTAAGAATTAAACCACTCTCAACCATAGTTTGTCTATGTTTCAAGCTTGTGAAAAAATGAAACCAATTTCGAGTTTGTGTAAAAATGAAACCATCTTCAAAGGTTCTCAAGCATAGTTTCCTAAGTTTCAAGCTTGTGTAAAAATGAAACCATTTCTATCCCGTCTCTCATTATTTCTTATTTATCAACATGTTCTTCCAGATGAGCCTTGTTTTTCATTTTCCATCATCACCATATGCTTGGCCAATCATATGCTTTCATTTTGTTTTTTTAACCCTTTCCTATGGAAACATTGCAATGAGTGGACTTGTTAGCCAACCTCTTGACCTCTACATGTTTAGAGAAGTGCCATCATCACTGGAACTAGTTGCTACCCTTTATACTACTCGCTCCTCCAGGAGGAGTCCTCTTTCGGCTCTTTTTAGACTCTCAAAATATGAAAATATTGTCAAGCACTTGTCCTTTTGAGCTTGTAAAAGTAAATGAAAATACATCTACTCAGTATAAGTTTAACCCTTTTCCGCACTCAGATAGACAAGTTATGAAAAAGGAATACCTTAATAAAACATGGCTAAGAGGTTCTCTTGAATATTGTTTTCTACCTTTTCGGATTCAAGAGACTATTTACGAAAAGGGACATCTCGATTTTTCTTTTTACCTCTTTTTCAAACTCTCTAAACATGAAAAATATGTTGAGTTACCCCTCTGCTAGACTCGTAAAACTAAAAAGACGAAGGACTTGTCACCATGACGAGACCGAGTTAATCCTTCCTAGAGCTCGTTAAATATACTAGGATGGATTCATCCGAAGGATGAAATTATATGAAAATCATATGGTATCCTCTTAAAGCTTTAACTTAAAAATAACGAGTTACTCACTAGAAATAGTGGGGAAAAGTGGAAGGAAACATATATCATATATTTTGTGTGAAAGGCAGTATGTCACTAGACTTGAACATGACACTTATCTGTAGCTCATGTTGGTTTTGGGACATCCTCAATTTGTCACTTGCCTTACTGGGTTTGGGATGTAGAAATTATATGCGCTAAGCATGCATATGTCCAAGATCCACCTGATCTCACACTATTTAACTTTATGCAAGATACTAAATCTATTCCACTTGTTAATCTTTTGCGGAAAAATTAATTGCACACACATGTGAAGCATAAACAAAAATATCAATCGCACATAACACAGTTTTTAACTGGGAAAGCCTGAAGCTGAAAACCCCAACTATATATTATGTAACATGGAGATCATATGAAAATCTCATACAAGCATACAAATCTTATCACAAGCTCTCAGTACAGTACAATCGTCATACACTAATCAGGCCCAATCTTGCAAATCCATGCACCGATATTTGCCACCTGCTAGCCTGCCTCCACTGTGCAATATTTTATGAAGAATAGCTCTGAATAATTCGAATCACTCCATCCTTGACTGTGCAATCCTCATTGGCATCTCCACTGAGTGTGTGATGCAATCAATGCATCACTATAGTCACAACAGATAGTATATCTTTCCCTTTCACCCATCTCTCCACTGGTCTCCGCTGAAACTGCCATGCACTGTAGTTAACTGTTGTATTGTTCAGTTGATTAATGAGTTATTATTTATGAATTAATTAACTAATTAATTCACTCTACTCTCACTAGTGTATCAATCAGTTAGACTAGATACAACTAGCTCAACTGAGTTTAACTGAGTTTAACTGAATATAACTCCATAACTACTTCTTCCAACTGTGTCATAAATCTGCCACTTGAGTTCTAACTAAGTACTTCATGCATTAGCTCCAGTAAACCCTTAGGAATAGTGTAATTCCTTCTGTCAGCTGTTGTGCCACATCTGTGCACTGAACTGAAGTGCTCCAAGAGAATCAGTTGTTGTTTAGAGTCTGATTATTATTATTAAGAGCTAATAATAATCAACATGCATCTATTTTTAGATTGACGATCTATAAATAGACTTCGCCCAATATTTTAAAAATATAATTTCATATATTTTTCCAACTTGATCAACCATCCACAAATAGCATCCTGCAACTTTTGAAATATGATCATCATGTCTAAAAATAGACATAGTCTAAAAATAGACTTGCACAAAAAATAGCCTGCAGACCCACTTAATGAAGGCGACTCTTTTCACTAAGCTCATCATCTTGTTGAATCTCAACACTCCCTCTCAACAAGATAGGGATTCTCCTTCACCCTAATCTTGCCTCTATGGTATTCGAATTTGCTCCTGGTGAGCGCCTTCGTCAGAATATCTGCATCCTGATCCTCCATAGGAATGTACTGAAGCAACATGATCTTCTGTTGCACACAATATTTGATATGATGATGTCGGATATCAATATGTCTAGATCTATCATGAAACACAAGATTAACCAAGAGTTTAATGCAACTATGATTATCACAATGAATCACCGTGGGATCTAAATGTGAACCAAACAAACCAACCAGGATCTTCCTCATCCAGATAGCCTCACATGCAGCTAAAATTGCTGCCATGTATTTTGCTTCCGCTGAACTGAGTGCCACAGATATTTGTTTCCTGCTATACCAAGAAACTGCCATAGATATGATACTGAAAATCCCTCCTGATGTGCTCTTTCTGTCTGTTGGGATTCCTACCTAATCTGCATCCGTGAAGCCATGCAACTTCACCTCATCCGTCTGTCTGTACCATAAACCATACTCAGATGTGCCCCTGAGATATCTCAGGACATGCTTGCCCGCCTTCCAAAAGAGCTTGGTAGGCTTAAGCATCGCTTTTGAAAGTTGGTTCACCGCATAGAATATGTCTGGTCTTGTATTGACTAAACACATGAGCGAACCCACCAACTATCGGTAAACAGTGGCATCCACTACCTTTGTCGATGTAGCATCCTCTTTCTTCCAATTTCCTAGAAAAGGAGTGTCGATAGGCTTGCAGCCTTGAATGTGAAACTTCTCCAGTATCTCCTGGGCATACTTTCCTTGAGACACAAATAGTTCACCTTCCTGCTACCATATTTCCAATCCAAGGAAACAATGAAGGGGGCCAAAATCCTTCATCTCAAACTCCTTTGCAAGATCTGCCTTACATGAGTGTATCAACTGCTCATCACCTGTTAGTATTAAATCATCAACATAAAGTACAATGATTAAAATCTTACCCTCAACCCCATTCTGGTACAGGTTTTCATCTGCCTCACTCTTGGTGAAGCCAAGTCCAGTGAAATAGTTGTCGATCCGAGTGTACCAAGCACGGGGTGCTTGTTTCAGCCCATACAACTCTCTTTTGAGCCTGCACACATGCAACTCGCTTATGAAGATCTCAAATCCTTCAGGCTGCTCAATGTACACCTCTTCCTCAATGTTCCCATTAAGGAACGCAGTCTTCATATCCATCTAATGAATGTGCCAACCCATCTCCATTGAGAGAGCAAGGATGGTCTGAATGGAAGAATACCGTGTGACAAGTGAAAAGGTTTATTCATAGTCAATCCCCTCAATCTGTGAGAAGCCCCGAGAAAAAAATCTTGCCTTATACTTCTCGACACTCCCATCAACAACTTGATTTACCTTGTAGATCCATCTTGATCCTACAATTGATTTTCCCACTAGCCTTGGAACAATCTCCCAAGCACTGTTTCTGACAATGGAGTCATACTCCTCCACCATGGCATCTACCCATATGGGCTCCTACACTACTTCTTCAAAAGAAGATGGCTCTGTCACGATACACTTTCTCATAAGAGCCATGTATCTAGTATATCGGTCAGGTGACTGTCTCTGCCTGCATTGTGATGTAGGGACTCCTACATTCTGTGCCACATCAAGCTTCAGTCTCTCAGCTTTTGTGGTACGATTTCTGCCTTGTCTGATGTTTGGTTCTGCATGAGTGGACTCCTCTACTCCATGAATCTCCTTCTGTGGCTGATCCACATCCAGAGGCTCATCTTTTGGAACAAGCATTTCCTTCACTGCATGCAAGTCTAGCTCCCTCTCAAGCATAGCTTGTGCAGCACCCACGATCATTCTGTTCTTACTCTCCGTGACCCCATTCTGTTGTGGGTTATGAGGCACTATGAGTTCTCTTCGAATTCCTTCTTTGCTACAGAAGTCTTTGAATTCTCCCAAGATGTATTCACCACCATTATCGCTCCGTAGAGCTTTCACTTGCTTCCCCAACTCCTTCTCCACCAATGCCTTGAACTCACATAACTTTGAGAAAGTTTCACTCTTCTTTTGTATGAATAAGATCCAGCATTTACGAGAATAATCACCAACAAATATCACATAATACCTATTTTTTGATGTTGAAGCAATCGAGAATGGTCCACACACGTTTGTGTGAATTCTCTCTAGGATCACCGAAGCACGGTTCTCCTTCTCATGAAAGGTGGTCTTCACAAACTTACCCATTGTACATCCTTTGCATTGATCTGACTGCGCAAGAGTACCCTTGGGAAGTCCAGTTGGTGAAGATGGCCCAATCTCCTGTGCCATAATTCGCCCTCATCCCGTCTCACCACTTATTTTGCTTTGCCCACCATTGCAGTGCAGCCATATACCTCTAGATTGTAGCGATTCTTAATTTAAACCCCTATCTTCTTGGTTTGACCCATTGTTTTATGTTGAAGGAAGGCTTTTCCCTCACTAAAAACAATATCATAACCCCTGTCTTCCAGCATTGCGACCGAGACCAAGTTCTTCTTCAAACCTGGAACATGCATAACATTCTTCAACAAGAATAGATTATTGGATTCCCTCTCAAAGGTAATGGCCCCAATGCCAGTCACACTGTACCGACCATCATCACCCATCTCTATATGCATCTGGAGGTCCTTCTCCTCCAAGTCACTAAACAACTCTTTGTCTCCCGTCATATCGAAAGACGCACCACTGTCAAGATACCACACCGATCCAATGCAGCTTGAAACCAAGCATGCGATCAAGGAAAAATCTAGCTCAAATTGCAAGGCTAAGGCCTCCCCAGCTGCAGATCCAGCAACCTGCTTATTCTTCTTCTTCTGTAGACAATTAGTGGCGAAATGTCCATGCTCGTGACAGTGAAAACACTTCACTTTGGACAAATCCTGCTTCTTGCCTTTAGAACCAGATTTTGAAGAAGATTTCTCCCCCTTCCCTTTCCTTGCTTTGGCAACCAAAGCGAAATTCTCTTCATCTTCATTCTTCGATGAAGATCCATCCCTGGTACCCCGCCTTATCTCCTCCTGCACAAAATTCGACCAAAGTCGCTCCCATCCTGGCAGTTTATCCCATCCATTGATAGAGTCTTCATAGCTATGCCAACTCTTCGGAAGCCCAAGGAGAGCCAAGCTCACCAAGTCTTCTTCATCAACAGTAACCCCCACACTTCCTAGCTCATCCTTGCAGTGGACAAACTTCATGAGGTATTTTGGAATATTGTCGCCTTTCTCCATTTTTATTTTTTTGAGCTTGTCTTTAAGCGCCAACTTCCTCTAGTCACTTCTGCTTTGGAACAAGTCTATCAAAGCCTTCCACATTAAGAATGGAGTGGCTTTCCCACGAAGGCTAGACACAATATGGTCCTTCACACCTTCCAACAAAATCCTCCTCGTATTTGTAGTCTTCTTTTGCCATGCATCAAGTAATGCAACATTGCTAGATCTCGGCTTAGGAACATCGCTATTGATGAACTCCTTCAGCCCATTATCCTCCATCACCGCCCCCATCCTGTCCTTCCAGGCTATGTAATTCAATATCCCATCAAGGGCATACTCCAATCTCAACCCGTTGAAAGACATTTCAATGTATACTCGATTTCTGCACCAAGAATCTTCTGTAGCAAATTCGAATTGTCCACCAGCACAAACTCACTTCACAATTGCAATCTTCAATAAAAAATGCTCTGATACCATGTAGAAATTATATTCACTAAGCATGCATATGTCCAAGATCCACCTGATCTCACACTATTTAACTTTATGCAAGATACTGAATCTATTCCACTTGTTAATCTTTTGCAGAAAAATTAATTGCACACACATGTGAAGCATAAACAAAAATTATCAATCGCACATAACACATTTTTTAACCGGGAAAGCCTGAAGCTGAAAAACCCCAACTATATATTATGTAACATGGAGATCATATGAAAATCTCATACAAGCATACAAATCTTATCACAAGCTCTCAATACAGTACAATTGTCATACACTAATCAGGCCTAATCTTGCAAATCCATGCACCGATCTTTACCACCTGCTAGCCTGCCTCCACTGCGCAATCTCTACTGAAGAATAGCTCTAAATGAATTCGAATTACTCCATCCTTGACTGCGCAATACTCATTGGCATCTCCACTGAGTGTGTGATGCAATCAATGCATCACTAGAGTCACATATGATAGTCTATCTTGCCCTTTCACCTATCTATCCACTGGTCTCCACTGAAACTGCCATGCACTGTAGTTAACTGATGTATTGTTCAGTTGATTAATGAGTTATTATTTTGTGAATTAATTAACTAATTAATTCACTCCACTCCCACTAGTGTATCAATCAGTTAGACTAGATACAACTAGCTCAATTGAGTCTAACTGAGTTAAACTGAATACAACTCCATAACTACTTCTTCCAACTGTGTCATAACTCTGCCACTTGAGTTCTAATTGAGCCTTCATGCATTAGCTCCAATAAAACCTCAGGAATAGCGTAATTCCTTCTGTCAGCTGATGTGCCACATCTGTGCACTGAAGTGAAGTGCTCCAAGAGAATAAGTTGTTGTTTAGAGTATGATTATTATTAAGAGCTAATAATAATCGACATGCATCTATTTTTAGATCAGCGATCTATAAATAGACTTCGCCCAATATTCTAAAAATAGAATTTCATCTATTTTTCCAACTTGATCAACCATCCACAAATAGCATCCTGCAACTTCTGAAATATGATCATCATGTCTAAAAATAGACTTGCGCCAAAAATAGCCCGCGGGCCCACTTAGTGAAGGCGACTCTTTTCACTAAGCTCATCATCTTGTTGAATCTCAACATGGGAAATTCATTTTCCTCTCATTAAATCATATCCTTTTTTCACCATGACCTATGATCCTATTTTGAGTCAAATGCTTCCAAATTTCAGGGTCGTGTCACTGATATGTTCAAGAGAACTCCCACCAGAAAATTCAAGCCACTTACAACTCGTTTGACCTTCTCTGAATCAATCCTGAATCACTCTTTCCAACTTTGAAAAGTCTTATGTTTCATGTCGATGATGTGGGAAACATTATGTACCTCATTTGACAGATCACTTCCTATCGACTCCAACTCATTATCTAGAAAGATGATGTAGAAATCCCCTTTCAGTACCTTGGAGCTTGTATGCCTCAGTGATAGGTTCTTTGCATTCGACGATAGGTTCACATCACTAGCCTTCAATCGAATGATTTTGAAATTGTTCGAATTCAACTTCATCTTATACATTTTTGGATTGTGTTGTTGTACCTTGAGATCATCATCATCATTGGTGGTTTCTCTCGTGCCTGTTAACAATTTACATCATTGACTGGTAATCAAGTGGTTTCTACCATGTTCAACTTCAACAAATCTATTCACATGGTGAGATTCGTACTTTGGTTGGATCGATACAAAGGTGAAGACCCGGGGTTTCATTTGATAAATCCAGGATGCATGGAGTTATTAAGTATTCATGATTTTACACATGATCCTTTCTAGTCAGATGGCTGCGCCCATGCCGAGAATTCACGTATTCACATGATTTAGCAAGTCCTTTCCTTTGCCTATAAAGCATTTCATCCATCACTTCCCATTTTGACTTCATACTTTAGGGGGCATCTATTATACAATGTTTTGTCACACTCCAAGTCTCGTATCCTGAAGTGTCGCACTTTATGTCGTTGATGCCACAAGTGTGGAAAAGTGATGAAAGTTGTCATAGACAATGTGTTTGACTTCAACTTCATTGTTCACTCTTGTGGATTGTGTTGTCATACCTTGAGAACCATTGTCATCATTGGTGGTTTCTCTCATCCCTGTTAATGGTTTACATCATCGACCGGTAATCAGATGGTTTCTACCATGTTCGACTTCAACCCATTTATTCGCATGGTGATATTCGTACTTTGGTAGAGTTAGTAAGTATTCATGATTGTAAACATGATCCTTTCTAGTCTGATGGTTGCATCCATACCATGGATCCATGTATTTTTAGACGCTTACACTTTAAGCATACCTACATCAGAGATGTCAAATATATTGTATTATGTTTGATTTGCAGGTCTCCTAACTGTGATTCTATAAGTCCTTTCCTTTTCTTTTAAAGCATTTCAACCATCACTTCTTGTTATGACTTCATGCTTTAGGGGGCATATGTTATACAATATTTTGTCACACTCATAATCTTGTATCCTGAGGTGTCACACTTTGTGTCGTCAATGCCACAAGTGTGGCATAGTGATGAAAGTTGTCGCAAACAATGTGTTAACCATGAAACATGTTTAGAACATCCCTGAAGAAAATGAGGAAAATTTGCCTTGAAAATATTCCGACGAGCTTGTCAAAAACCTTGTTTTGCAAGCCCATTGTGTTTCTCATAATTAGTGTATTGCGCTAGTAACCTTTGGCATTACACATGTCTAGCACTTCTAGCGCGAATTTTATTATGCATATCCACGTTGGTCATATTCAAGCAGTTTTTCCCAAAACGGAGGAGAAGCTTCTCTTGCTAGAAGGCTTGATAACAACGATGTGGTTTCAGGTAGTTGATGATTGAAACGATACCTCCCATTCTCGGTCCTATATCCTCCTTCCATGGATCTCTCCCTTCAGATGTGGAATTCCTCCTTCCTTTCATGGATCCTCAACTCCCTCTCCTTCCCTATAAATCAATTTCCCACTATCCACTGATGTTTAATGAGGTTGGCATGTAGCTTGGTTGTTGGTTGCCATCCTAGTACTAGATTGTGCCCAAATTCTGCCCATTTGGAAAGGAGAAAAGGTGTTTGAAGGTTAAGGCTTGGAGTCGTAATCGCACCTGAAGGAGGCTTCCTACATCAAGGCTTCATTGGTTGTAACACTCCCTTTTCATTTTATTAATAATAAAATATATATATTTCTTTCCATGAATGTGTCAATTATTGTCCATTTATTGTAATGCTCCTTGATCTGTTACATGATTTGTATTAGAATGCAACATGTTTTTTATGTTTTGTTTTCTCCACTTGATATTTCTTGCAGGCACTCATCTACAACAACGAAGAGGAGATTGTGAGCTTGGAAGCGAAAGAGTCAAGGACAACATCAAGGGTATTAGCATTAGAGAGAGGTAGGAGATCTATCCTCCTTTTTATTTTCTAATATGAATTAGGAAAGGTTGCATGTAATTGTCCTTGTAGTTGCTAGATCCTCCCATAGCACTAGAGGGATTGTTTCTGTCCCCAGAAAGGATTTATTGCACAACAACTCCACCAATGGAAAATTTGAAAGAATATTTCCAAAAAACTAGAAAATTATTTTTTAATTTACACGAAAATAGAAATATTCAATATTTTATTGAAACTTTAGTTAAAATTGCCAAAACATAACAACATTATGTAGAGACAATGCAATTTGACCACGAGGCGAATGTTATAGTCCCTGGCGAGGCAGGGACTAATAATAATAATAATTAATTTTTTTTTTCTATTATCATAACAACAATATTATAAAGAAAGCCATCAACTCCCTACCATTGTGGTCTACTACACTAGAAACTAGACCAACAATCGTAGAGGAGAGATTTAGTCCAAAATATGTTGTTCAATTCCAAATGAGAGGCATCATGGTCACTAAGATTGGCTTTGCTAGTAGAAATATATGTGGGATACATAAAAAATGGGAAATGGGTATAACTTTACTATATATATATATATATATATATATATATATATTCCATTACATACTTCAAACGCAGTAGTTTGTAATGCTAAAACAATAGACAACATAGCAACATCGCATCATGGCAATAGAAAACAATGTAAACCAAATTAAGATGAGGTGGAGACCTCGATCAAATCATGAGCTGCTAGACCAACTAGAGGAGCAAGGGCGTTGAGACAAATAAGCATAACTTTTGTGTGTGTAAGCCTATCTTCCATCTCCCTATGTTCCAGTTGTATCTCATCAAGGTGAAACACGATCTCTTTCTTTGCTTCATTTCTCTCTAGCAACATTTTTCCAAGAGAAAATTTTAAGCGCCAATAAATGCCTATTGTAAGCAAATATTGATTTTTCCAACCCTTGGTGTGCCTAGGATCTAGCACCCAGTTTGCCAATGAAGCTTAAACCTCGGCTTAAAATGTTTCTTCTTGCTTAGTCATCACCTCATCTTCAACAAATTGAATTTTCTCTTAAATTATGGGAGCATTTTGTTGATGGTATAGCAAATTAGAAGGATAGGCCCAAGAATGAACACAAGAGCCACCAAGGGTATCTGTGGAGCTAGCTCCGCAGTGCCAATAGGATATCTTCCTCAACATGGGGGGAAAATGACAATGCTATCTAAGACAAGGGGATCGAGGTGTGGGACATAGCTTCACTAAGACACGAGAAGGTTTGTTGAAGGGATTAGGCCACAAATGTAGGGGATAGAACTCAAGAGGCTAGGCTTGGGTGAGGCTACAGAGAACCAACAAGAGAGAAAACAAGGCCTACACATGAGGGTGAGCAAAGGAGAGAGGTGGACAATGAAGAGGGGGAAGACCAATACCTGTGAGAGAGATAGAGATAAAAGGCCAATAATTTAATGTATCTAACAAATAATTCGATAATACAAGATCGACACCTTCAGACATGCATTGTAATTCAATATTAAAAATTGAAACCGAAAACAATGGAGCGGGTACCTACCAATGCAACTGGAAATGAGCTGATGAGCTACCCTGAATTGAGTGAAATTCTAGTAATAATTCTCTACACCAGTCGAACTGGAATGAAATGCTTGAAACTGAAGGGTGGTAGGAGAGGCTAGGCTTGAAGGGTTTGGTCCTTCCCCCAAAGAAAAGAAGAGTTGACACTTCAAATTCGGACGACAAACCCACTCAGCCAAGAAAAAATCCCAATGCCTTGTAGTAAAACTCGACTCTAAGAAAAAATAACCCATAATAACTATGAAAATCATGACAGAGGGGCCATCATAAGATGACATACTCCCCATCTCACTAGTATCCAGAACCTTCTCGGTGAAATGGATGCACAATAGAGGGCTTGAAACTATGCTCTTGGTGAAATGATGCTCTCAAGGGAGTAAATGACATGTCTCATGAAAATATTAATGGGGGAGGGTGGTGGTCATGCCTCCCTCACCAATGGCTTGAGGTGACGACAGGGTGACTACCCCCTTCACCCTTCTCTTTAACACATTCAATGACCCAATAAAATAATTTTAAAATAAAATTATAATTTAGTTAGTTTTTATGCTTTTTTTTAATCTTAACAATATGAAATGTATCATGAGGTAAGTATCTTGATGTCTATTATGAATTGATGCTAGCCATTTAATTTATAATACTATCTCATACTTAAATCTTTTTATACTTACCATTATTACCTATATACTTTTTACCCAACCTTTTAATGCAACCCCACAACCTTTTAATGCAACCCCACAACATTTATTCTCTCTTCAAAATAATATTCCCCACAACATTTATTTTCTCTCCATGATGTAAGATGTAATAAATTTGAATGATTAATATTGACACATTGTAATGACGTCATAAAAGTAAATATTACTTAAAAGAAGAGTTTCAGATATTTATAACTCTGGTCATATCACAAATTCCTATTAATATTGACTTGTTGACTATCTATCAATACTAGTTACATACAATTATTTCTATTTTAAAAAAATACTCAATTAAAAAAGGAGTTAAAACATACATATCAAGGAGTTAAAACATACATATCATTCATAGATTAAAATTCCAAACAATATCATGACTCCTTTATTTCTCACATCCTTTTATGTAACAGTGATAATATTTAATGTTCAATAATTAATAGTTATAATACTTAATTAATACTCGATATGAAGTCTTCTTAAAAAAAAATTATTAGGTAGAGAAGTTTCTACTGGAAACAACTTTACATTATAAAAAATGTGTCTGGATGGACACTCCAGAACCACGTATACTTCATAATTAATAATGAGTAGAATCTCTATGCTAAATGTCAAAAGTTTCACATTTTGGTTGGACATTTTGGCATGCCATCAAAGCCGTTTCGGTAGTGAGTTTTCATATTAAAAACGAAAGTCAAAATTTACAACGGGGGAGTTTCATTGTTTGATGTGAATGTGAAGCCTGAACGCCGCTAAATGTAGCAGCGCCTTAAACTGGACGGCTAAATTAGACTGCGCCTTAAATTTCACGCATTGGTTATGAATATGACGGGTATATATAAAATAAAAATTCAATGGAGTGGTAGATTTGTAATGAGTATGGATGTTAATGGGTATTGATTTCTTTTGAGCATTTCATAAATATATGATGATTATTAATATCCATTAAGGTTGGAATATTGCGTGATTTAGAAAGTAAGAGATTATTTGAATTAAAAGTTAAAAGGTTTCTAATATAATGATGTGACAAATATTTTGAAGATTAAATTTACTTTTAGTATAAGTCAAATAATCTAAGGGAAAGTGTTTTTCATTTTTAATTATCTTAATGTCATAAAGTGACAAATTCTTTCAAACCATGGTGTTTTCAGAATTGACAATGCAGTGTCACTAT
Organism: Pinus albicaulis; assembly: GCA_034641835.2. Taxonomy (NCBI): domain Eukaryota; kingdom Viridiplantae; phylum Streptophyta; class Pinopsida; order Pinales; family Pinaceae; genus Pinus; species Pinus albicaulis. The sequence continues at coordinate 1,313,443,618 of CM076579.1, forward strand.
GGCACTCATGTTAATTTGTTTTATTTTAACAATGTTATTTTTCTTCTTTACACTAGACAAGACCAAAAGACATTTTTGATGCAAATGAATCATCTATGGATGATTTTAGGTTGTGTCAATTTCCTTGAATAACATTGATGAGTTAACCCACATTGGCATATAGCAATGAATGATAATTGCTTTCATTGTGGGTGGACCATTAAGTTATGATAGATTTTTGTCACCTTCCAAATAAATAAATAAATTATGGACATTAAATAAATAGAATGTAGAAGACAATAACTCATAACCAACTTTTTCATGGGATACTATGGAAAGTCACTTAGTGGTAGTGAGTGAAGTCTACAAGACTTTTGTATACAAGCAATCATTTAGGCATAAGAACTACAACCCTAAAAGTAGTTTGGATTTGAAAACAAGAAATCATAATAACCTCCATAAGCAAATGACTCTCAAGAGCCACTTCATGGCAACAAGCTAGATCTATTAATACTATATATATACACGCATTAGCTAACATAAAAATGTCAGCTCCTAAATAGTCCAAATTTGAAATAAAAACGAAATGTTGAAAAAATAAATCCATAACCAACTCCACTAGCAAATAGGACAATGAAAAATCACTAAATAATGACAAGTTAATTCTACAAACACTATGTTGCATATGCACATATACTAGTGTAAAAACTGTAGAGACCATAGTAAATAATATTTGGCATTGAATATGTTAATACTATCAAATAACCACTATAAACATGGCACATGAATTAGAGTTATGTTGATACTTTAACACGAAAATGTTATTACATCAATTTTAAAATTGCATTGAAAAACTAGTTTTAAAATTAACATTTCAAAAGTTTTTAGAAAATAAAAAATACCTTAATTATTAGAAAATTGTTTGATTTTAAAATAACAAAAAAATATTAATTTTTATATCAAAGTTATTATTATTATCATCATTTATGGGCAAAGTTATGCCATAAACAACAAAAATTAAAATTTTATAAATAATTAGTATAGATTTGTGAAAAAAAATAGCTTAATGAGGTTTTAAGGATAAAAACATGTATATTTTTTTTTAATATAAAAATTTTTTTCTCTTGGAAAAAATTATATAAACTTACATTTAAAATTTAAAATTTATAAATAAAAATAAAAATATATAAATTTTAAAATTTTTATCTTAATTAAAATAAAATAATATTTTTTTATTAAACTTTAAAAATTTTAGTAATTTTTTTTTAAGAATGGGTAAGGGTTTTTGTATTAATAAATATTGGGTTAAGGACCAAAATCTCTGCATATATTTTATTAAACAATTTTTTTTTGCTAACATTAGTCTACTCAAAAAGCTTGCTGGCTCTAAGGCTGCAATTCCATCTTAGACTAAAAATATGTCCACTGTAGACTCTACAAAAAGACCAAAGAATACAAAAAACTTTACATAGTAACATAGGATAACATATTTTCTAAAGGAATCACCCATAAACTCGAACCTCAAGTCTCAACAACAATTTTGGCCAGCAACATTAGACCCTCTTAAGCAATGAGTTCTTTTCCTTTTAGCACAAGCACTGAAACCAACATCTCTCAAAATCAGTTGCGCATTTCCAGTCCCGGATATTTCCAAAGCAGACACTTGAACACAAAGCGAATGCACATCCTCACACAAACTTTCCATTAATTGTTCCATATCTGCATGGTCCCTGAGCAATTTTTCTTTCGAGAAGAGTTGAAAGGAGCTATGTTGCCTTTCAACCATGTCCTCAAGTTTTTGGATATACATTAAGAGAGCCTAAGAAGCATCCAAAAGTATTTCAAGCACAAGGTTGGTGTTGAAATTCTCAGAGGGAGCCAGAGAATTGGCCATCACATACCAGAGAGCCAACACACAAAAAAATAACCTATTGATAATAAATCTACCATATTTTGAACTTGGATGGATTGAAAACACATGAATAATCTAGAGAGCCAAGGGATTCACTATATGGACAAAATTAGAATGATGCCACGAGTCAAACTGCAACGAAAATTCTAAATACATCTCCCAAGTCTCAACCAGACAAAGAATCAACGTTTGAGGAATGGAATAGGACAGATGAATTAATTCCATTCTACCGAATAGGACTATGGACTCTGAAAGTGATAGATCTACCACAAATCCCACAAGGAGAAAAATAAATAGACAAGACACCATGCATTTAGAGCTAATGAAATGACATGCCACTTGTAAAACAAATTAAAACATTGGGAATGGGCCAAAAGAATATGTGGCCAGAAAAGGAAAGGTCATCGGATCCTGAGGCCCTTCCAATTTTGGAGACGAAGCACATAATGAGAATTGATGAAGGGAACCGGCCACGAATCTGATCCAAAATTTTTCCCTTCAATGATTGAATAAATTAACAAATGATTGTTTTTTGGGGTACTCAATATAAAAATGTAGTGGAGAAGAATTACACCCACTCTATCCTGAATATATCTTAGATAACCAATCGTCATTAAGGAATTGGAGAAGTGCTAAGTATTTTATCCATTTCTAGGCTACTCGGTCCCAAGGTGGAGCATTTTTTAGCTAATGCATCAATTTTCAAGTTAAAATTCTTGTAAACATGAAAGTATTCCAATTTTTCAAACTAAGAGGTGGATACAATGTTATGAAACCATATAAAAAATAGATAGATCAACAACTTAAAAATTATCCTCTTTGATGGGGAAACCACCTTTACATTACATAAATGAAAAATTCTTGGATCATTCAAATGAAAAAAACTCCTTTCTAGTCAGATGGTTGCGCCCATGCCGTGAATGCATGTATTCATGATTGGAAACATGATCCTTTATAGTCAGATGGATATGTCCATGTCGTGGATCCATGTAGTATTATACGTACATCCAAGATGTCAGATATTGTATTGCGTTTGATTTGAAGGTCTCTTGACAATGATTCTCTAAGTCCTTGCATTTTCTTGTAAAACATTTCAGTCATCACTTCTCATTCTGACTTCATGCTTTATGGGGCATCTATTATACAATATTTTGTCACACTCCCAGTCTCGTATCCTGAAGTGTCGCACTTTGTTTCGTCGATGCCACAAGTGTGGCAAAGCGATAAAAGTTGTCGCAGACAATGTGTTCGACTTCAGCTTCATTGTTCACACTTGTGGATTGTGTTGTTGTACCTTGAGAGCCATTGTCATCATTGGTGGTTTCTATCATATATGTTAACAGTTTACATCATTGACTGGTAATTAGATGGTTTCTACCATGTTCGACTTCAACCCATTTATTTGCATGGTGGGATTCGTACGTTGGTAGGAACGAGACAAAGGTGAAGACCCTGGGTTTCATTAGATAAATCCATGCTGCATGGAGTTATTAAGTATTCATGATTGTAAACATGATCCTTTCTAGTCCGACGGTTGTGTCCATACCGTGGATCCATGTATTATTAGATGATTACACTTTAAGCATAATGTTGGAACATGGTCTCCTACAAGCTACAAAATTGGTCCGATTTGGTATATTTTTTATTATATTTAGTCTAGCTCAGGGGTTTTGGGGTGGGTCAAAGCTTCGAAAGAATTGTAGTGGGTCAAAGGGTAGACCTAGAATCCGCAAACCATGGTTTGTAGACCATAGGAAAGATTAGGCTAGATTGTTATAAATAGAGGAACATTTTGAACTGTAAAGTAGAGAAATAAGGAAGAACTATTGATGCGAATTGTGGTTTAGTAGATCTGTTTGGGTTTTTGGGGAAGGACTCCTGCTGGCTATGTGCACGGAGATCTAGAGTCTTTTTGTGTGTGCAGGTTGGGACGGGTATTGTAAGAAGGAATTTATGAATGGATGAATAAGAAAGGTTGTTTGAGAACTGAATCTATGTGTATTGTTTATGTGAATCATTGGTCATTGTTGTATTATGCATATTCTGTATTCAGCTGCGAAAGTTCTGTGTAAGTGCTTTTACTGCTTCTAGATCTGTTTTATTCTGTTTTATGCGATACTGAGCTACTGTATTAGAAGTATATATAATCATCGAGCACCATAGTATAGTTGACCTTGTGCACGTGGATGCGAAAAGAGACCTATAGATCTTGCTCAGGAAGGGGCGATTTGGACATCTCTAGGCAGGAGGTAGCTCTGCTTGCCTTACCTACCCTTTCTCAGGGTGCGGAAACCTAGTTCCAGCACCCACCCATACTACTTCAGGTGATACTTTGACCTGCACAAGCGGGTCACTGCCGAAAGGGCCAGTAGTATAGGGGTTTGTTGGCAAACCTTGAACTCCGAGCCTGGGTCAGGACCCCTCAAGCCAACAAATGGTTCTGTTGCTGGGACCTAAAGCATTTAGGAAGGGATCGGGTAATGAAAAGAGAGTATTGGATGCTTGAAAGGAAGGAAATTGAGGAGTGGTTCGAAAATCAGATTCATGAATTTGTAATAAAAGAGAATTGCAGCACGAAGTTAACGGCGGAAAAGTGGAAAAATAGGTACATTCTTACAGAAAGCTACGAAATTTTCTTTGTGACATTTGCAATCGAGCTTTAGGAGTGCCTGGCTAGGCTTGTAGAATTCCAGAAGTGTTGTAAGGGCGAACGAGTCACTCAGTGGAATCCAGAGCTGATCCTGCAGCTGGAGAGGAATGATAATACCATCACTCGCATGGTGGATCTCTGGGTGTACAGTGTGTTAGGAGGATTTGTGACATAATTTGCCATTGATCAGTTTGTTTCCTACTCTGAGGCCGAGGGGAGTTTCTTTAAAGGGTTCTGGGGCAAGTTTCTGAAGAAATTACCTTTGCTGATTAAGATATTACTGTGCGAGAAGAGTATTCTGTGTAGTCATACCAACTAAATGACCTCGGATCCAGACGAGAGCGCGACGCGGAAATATCTGCCTATAACCCTCTGAAAGAGATGGCTGCGTAAAGCCCTCCAGCTACACCGCCATCCAGGCCACACAAAGGTAAGAACTCGCCCATACCACCACCTCCGCCGGACAGTGATATGGTTGCGCACCTGAAACTACCTACCTTCGAGGGGGTAGGGGATGAGGATATGAATCGATTTTGGTTTGTTGTGGATTTTGTATGGACTGCGCAAAATATGACAAACGATATGGTGAAGAGGGCACAACTGTCCCTGGTGTTCGAAGAAAGAGCGTTGGACTGGTATATGCGATACATCTCTCTAAACGGGAGTGCATCCATTCAAGATATTAAGGACGCTCTGAAGCAACAATTCCAAAAGCCAAAATCTTACTCTCAGTTGGTAGCAGAAGTGAAGGACTTCAAGCAAGGTGTGTCTGAGTCTGTATGGGAGGTTGATCAGCGATTGAAGAAAGCAATCAGGGAAGGAGGATTTGAGTATGAAGATAAACAACATACGGAATGGTTCATCGCTATGTTGTTGCCCCACCTGCGTATGCCAATGAGTCACAAAACCTTTGAGTCGCAGGAAAAAGCTGTGGAAGTTGTTATGAAACTAGAAGCTGCACGCAGAGAAGATACTTCGTTAGGAGTACCACAAATTTAGGAGTAGCTCGGAGCTATGCATATGGAAATTCAGAACCTGCGAAAGGAACGAGGAAAACGAGCCAACACAAATCTATGGTGCATACGATGTCAGGTATCTGGCCATACGAAGGATTAGTGCCCTCTATTAGCAGATTACATGCAGGCAGGGGGACCTAGTCCGGTCCACCCAGGAGCGAATGGGGAACCCATCCTATCACGACCAGGCTCGAGCAGACCTGCGCTATGGTGCGATGACTGACGTGTAGTGGGGCTGCATGATACAAACCATTGCCCTCGGCTAGGTGCGTATGTCCCAAAACTGAAGCAACAGTGGTGCAGGTTCTACCGGTCGGTAGGACACAATGAGCAGAACTGTCACACTTATGACCTTATGATAGATTGCGGGAACTTGTATAGGGTACAGTCAGACCCTATGTCGCCTAGATCTGTCGCAAGCTTTGGTGACTCTCCAGCAAGGGGCAGGGGAGGTCAGGGAGGAAGCGCAGGACGAGGACGTGGGCAGCTAATTTGTTATAACTGCTGGGAAGTAGGACACTTTGCAAGGGGCTGCCCAAATCCTGTAAGGCAATCTTGCAAATATTGTAGATAGCTGGACCATGTGGTTGAAGATTGCCTAAGTTTAATAGCCAAAATGTAGGAAAAGCAGCCCATCCCCATGCAAAATGTGAAAAGAGTTAAAGCCAAGCTAAGGAACATAGACCCAAGTATGAAAGTCATAACACACAGTGGGATGGTCACCCAGGGATCAAAGGAAGAGACTTCTAGGAATCCTCACACCTATCAAGAAGGATCGAACATAAAGAAGGGACAGGAGACAATGGTCGTAACTGACCAAGACCTCGCTCAAAAAGTAGCAGCTACTGCGCAGGTACCGACACACCCCAAGATAGATGGGGGGGTTGAGCCCTTTCTGCAGGCATGTCTGAAGCTACTACGTAACCCAAAGGCTGTAGATAACCTTCAAGCATTAATGAATATCTGCACAGCGTGGCCCAATCCAACCCCCGAGACCAAGGATGTACGCAAACTATACAGGTATAAAAGACGCATCAGAAGAGAAATGCGGCTGACTGCGTAGATTACTGACTATGAGATGGATCAAGTTATTTTGGACATCGGATTAGATGCGAAATTGTTACCAAAGAAAACATGGCAACGAATGGGAGAACCTAAATTGGAATGGTCCACCATCCAGTTGCGCATGGCATATCAACAAAAGATCATCCCTCTGGGAAGGCTGCCAAAAATCATTGTAGATATCACAGGAGTAAAGGTCCAAGCTGACTTTGAGGTAATAGAAATCGTGGAAGATGCAGATCCTAGGACTCCTAGGACTGGACTAGGCTATAGATATGGGGGGTGTTATCAATCTCAAAAAACGCAGCATGGTGTTTGAAAATAACGGCACACGGGTAATAGTACCGCTGGATCCTGCAGAAGGCACACAGTATACAGAGCCAGTGTAGGATGCGGAGGAAGTGGATCACATCTACAAGCTCACTACGCAGGACGAAGAATGGATTAACCCCATAGCGGAAGGAGTACTCTACTGGGAAAAGGATAGTGAATGATTTTCCGACTTCGATGGGGAACTAGAGAATTGGCAGGGCTGGTTGCATGAGGTTTCGGTGCTACGATGTCTTCAGGTCACAAGGAACTTCCACTGCATCTCCGCCGAGGTAAGAGACCTGCCCTTTTGGGACTCGGGTAACATTAAGGAATTTTTACACGCATTCAAAGTAGAAGTTCCCAAGGGACGTAGGCTAGGGGCCCTTAAACTAGGGGCTGTAATATTCCCAATTAGCCCAAGCTACTGGGAATATTCAATTTTGCTTTGTCTTACTTTGATTTTCATGTTGATGAATAAAATGTGAAGGAGGACATGTAAAACTCCTAAAAACATCAAAATAAATCAATTCCTATGTAAACAGAGACATATCTGGGCCATGTAAATAAACTCTTGCAGGTGTGAATGGGTTTGAACCATGAGATTGGGTCAACTTTGACCAAGTCAACAGCGCACTCTAGATGCAATGAACCTCATGGATAGACAATGCAGTTTTAGATGGAGGCTCCACATGTGAAAGGAGCTAACCCATTGAGGTGGTTTAGGGTTTGGCAAGGCTTTCATCTTATAAAAGAAGGAGGAGGACAACAGGAAATGGTTGTTGATGTATTTTCTAAAGGTATTGTCTACTTAGACATCCCTTGCTGGGATTTCCTGTTTAGGAATCCCACCTCCTTCCTTGATCAGCTCTTGGAGGAGTCTTGTTTGCCTAGTCCACTATCTGGCATTTGGCCAAGCCACATCTTGCATCTACAATGCAGCCCTATTTAGGCTTGAGCTGTCCATGTAAGTTGCAGCAAGTGGAACTCTAGATCTGTACAGATCTAGCTTGTATTGGAGCCTCTTCTTAGTGAGTGTGTCTTTTAACCTCCTGGAAGAGTGCATCCCCTGTTTGAGCTTCAGATCCACATATTGGCAGCAGGCCAAATCATTCTCAGGGCCTATAGCGCGGTCACTCTTCCATGACTGCATTATTTGCAAGAGCAGAGTTGATGGGGTACTTAGCTGCATTCTAGAGGAGAGATCTCCGGTGATTAGATCTTTCCCTTCACTGTGGTGATCCGTGGATTGGTCAACCAATCCATGTTGTTTCAGATCTAATCTGCTACATATGTTATGCTTCAGAATTTTTTGAATACTTCTACAGATCTATGACTTAGATCTCAGATCTACTCACCGTTGTTCATGTTTTGCTGAGATCCCCAAGGGGAGTGTATAAAGGAGCCTATCTTGTACACAGATCTGAAAGAAATCTATCATTTTATGTACATATATGCTCTATATCTGAGTTGTAATATGCTACATGATTTAGTAATGAAAATAATGTTGTCAAGCTTGTTCTGCCATTTCATGTTGTTGTAGCAGCTCATTTTGAGGCTTTTGTCTTGTATATTCATTCTCTTCCTGTTATACATTGTATAATCTGCATTGTAGATCTAATTTGCTGTTGTATAGCTGAAAGATAGACCTCCATGTTGGTCTCATGCTTATGAATTGATAAACTGTGTTATTTCTGAAGTAGTCCTTTGCATATAGCTGCAGCCCCTCTCTTTGGGTGATTTTTAGCTAGACTAGTTTGTGGGAGATCTGTTTAACCCACCTAGTTTGATTTGTTTTTGCTCTCCTTTTGGATTTAGATCTTAGATGAGCTGATCTAAGGGATCCAGGAGCTGCAAACTCATTTCTGTGCATATATTTCTCAAGAGTGCATTATTTCAGCAGGCTTGCTGTGCAATCCCAATTTTGGGATATTACAGTGGTATCAAAGCATCTTTATTGGCACAACCTGTGCATTCTTGGAGCCAATATGTATTTAGAAGGAGGAGAGCCTCTCTCTGACAGAAATCAGAGGTATCATAGAAGAAGACAGAAGAAAAATGATTACACCGAAGACAAAGCAAGAAATGATGAAACCCCTTTGTATGGAAGAATAAAAGAAGTAGAGTTCTCTAACATTCTTTCTCAAGCTTTGCATGAGATGAAAGGAGGAATCAAGGGAGTGAGGAATGAAAGACAAGCAGACCTTCTAAAAGGGTTTGCACATGAAGAAAGCCCCACTACTTCATATGATGTGTGTGAGCATTCAACCACTCAATCTGTTCCACAACGTGGTAGCATGCCTACTTTCTTATCAAAGGAAGGAGGAAGAGGAGAAACAGCAAAGGAGGGATCTCTTGGTGAATATCTCCAAGAATATGAATCTCAATTAGAGAGATTAAAAGAGCATCTCAGTTTCCTAGAGTTCTGTCAACTCATAGAAGGAAGATCCTGTAGCTACAGTAGGAGGAAAGGGTGCATGCAACACACTTTGGGTAGATTCTCTATTCCTACATTCGATGGATCACCTAAAGACTCAGATAAGTCTTGGGTAAAGGAGCTTGACACATACTTTCAGCTGCATCAAGTATCAGAAGAAGAAGCCTTGAGAGTAGTAGCACTGCATCTTCAATGGAAGACTTATGCTTGGTGGATGTTTGAGTCTTCTTCCTTGAAAGGGAGGAACATCTCTTCTTATGCAAGATTCACTAGGAGACTAGTGGAAAGATTTGAAGAGAGACATTTTGAGACTTCTTGGGGGGAGCAGATCAAGCCCAAGAAATATGAATCCTTGCATGAGTTGGAAGATTCCATGGAGCCAACTCCAATCCTAAACATTGTTGAACGAGTTGAGAATTTTTTTCACTTTGTACTAGAGGCAAAGGCCCCAATTCAACAAGATCTCTTTTTCCAAAGAGAAGACTTGAGGATTCCTTCCTCACTATGAAGTCAAGGCAAAGGATTTCTTGATGATGAAGCATTCTCCACTAATGGGGAAAAAGGAGAGAAAGAGCCAAGAAGATCCTCTAGTGTTGTGCAAGCAGAAGGAGATCTATTTCCATTTGGAGATGGAGATGAAGCAATGGCTTCCCTTAGAGGGATTCTTGCACCTTTGCAAGGAATTCCAGAGATTCTTCCATATGGAGGACATGAGCAGCATGAGTATTTGCTAAAGGACAATGAGGAAGAACAAAGGAGGGGTCACACAACTGATCCACTATTTGAAAATGGGGCAAGCGCTCCAATCAGAGGCACTCTTACACCATTAAGAGGGGTCTCCAAGTTTCATGGTACTTCCACACAGCAATCAAAGATGTATTTGCGCTGTGGAAGCAGTCATGATATGTTCCCATATGTTGTTTACATGGGGATGAACCATGAGACATCATTATCCTGTGGTGTACCATCTAGGAGACCACCTGAATCATATTTGATGGAAGATGTCTCATACATTGATGCTCCTTTCATAGATCCAAGGGAGGAGGGAGCACTAGTAGACCATGCGACAATGCTGAGAGTGTGGGGGAAATAAAGAGGAAGGGGAAGAATTTTCCCTTTGACATCATTATCCATTCTCACCTCTCAAATTGCATTGAAAAGGTATTCTGCAAGAAGAAAGAATGACACCATCATGAAGCATGAGAGACAAGACTTTGATCAGAAGACATACTTGCTTGAAGGACGCTCTTCTATACATGAAGAGAGATGGTGGTCTCACATGCATGCATTGGCAAAGACAAAGAGGTCTTGGACAAATTATAGCCTCCCATGGGAGACTAACTTCCAAGAGCTTCCCTCTTCTCTTGAGCATGTGCATAAGCAAGGAGGGCAACAAGGAAGGACTGGCAACCTTCCACCTTATACCTTTGGCATGGGAAATGTCAAGGAGGAGAAAAACAACATGACAAATACTTTAGAAGACACACTATCAGTGTTGTCATTGTTGGGCACACTAGATCCCTTTTGGAAATCCCAACTGCTGGTGGAATATTCCAAGGATCTTCATACTTGCATGATTTTGGATGACTGGTTGCATGAAGGGAGCTATCCAATCCTTGATGGAGTAATCTATAATCATGATAGAATATTCTTGTCTGGAGCCTCCAAGCTCAAGGGGAAGCTTCTACAGAGGGCTTATGAAGAGTTCCATCTTAGCCACACTTATTCTATGAAGCTCAATAATTTCATATTGAGGAGCTATTACTAAGACGGTTTTGAAAGGGAACTATATCGGCATTATCAGAGATGCATGGATTTTGTGGAGTTGGAGTAGCAATATGGCTCTAAGGGAGAATTAAATCAGCCCTCTCTTCCTTCCATTGAAGGACAAACTAGATCTAGGCACCACTCCATTGATAGGAGGAAAATTGTTGGTGGAGAGCATGCTCTTAACACATGTATTTTATATTCTAACTTCATGCATTCTTACACCATGTTTTTGCAGGCCATGACTCCACGGAGGAGTGTTATATTTGGTAAATCTCATGGCAAATATGGGGCCACAACAATTGTTGTACTTGGCCACTCCCTTGGTGGACAAAGGGAGATCTTGTTGCATGATGGGTGCTTTCCTAAGGCACCAAACATATCTCACACATTCAGCTACAGTGAGATGTCATGGGCTGCAAGTAAGTCGTGGGAGAACCACTTACCACATCTTGATCTGATGCAGGTAGGATATGCCCTGTGCTGGTACCATATATGGGATTATGACCCACCTCCTCATGTTCCAATCTAAGTTTATGTATTTGTAGTTTTGCTTCCATACATGGATGATGTACTTGTCCTATTTTTGGAATTGTATTGAGGGAGGATAGGAGGAATATGTGTACCACATGGGATGGAGACTCTCTTTGTATTCCTTGCTACATATTTCAAGGAGAGTAGGGGTTCAACCATGTTTGTTCAGTGGCATTCTTGACACTTTGTGGGATGGATTATGAACATCTCATAATGATCTTGGAGAGACAACTCATGGGAGGATGGATTGGTGAACACTCAGCTTATGCAGAAAGTTGGATCCTTGATGGTGTCATTAATGGGGAAGGAGAAGTGTTGCAACACTCACCCTATCAGTTGCTTAAGGAAAAACAAAATTTTGGAGGGGAGGACTATAATATTCCTAATTAGCCCAAGCTACTGGGAATATTCAAATTTTCTTTGTCTTACTTTGATTTTCATGTTGATGAATAAAATATGAAGGAGGACATGTAAAACTCCTAGAAACATCAAAATAAATCAATGCCTATGTAAAGAGAGACATATCTGGGCCATGTAAATAAATTCTTGCAGGTGTGAATGGGTTTGAACCATGAGATTGGGTCAACTTTGACCAAGTCAACAACGTAGTCTAGATGCAATGAACCTCATGGATAGACATCGCAGTTTTAGATGGACGCTCCACATGTGAAAGGAGATAACTCATTGAGGTGGTTTAGGGTTTGGCAAGGCTTTCATATTATAAAAGAAGGAGGAGGACAACAGGAAAAGGTTGTTGATGTTATTATTTTATGAAGGTATTGCCTGCTTAGACATCCCTTGCTGGGCTTTCCTGTTTAGGAATCCTAGCTCCTTCCTTAAGCAGCTCTTGGAGGAGTCTTGTTTTTTTAGTCCACTATCCGGCATTTGGCCAAGCCACATCTTGCATCTACAGCGCAGTCATATTTAGGCTTGAGCTGTCCATGTAAGCTATAGCAAGTGAAACTCTAGATCTGTACAAATCTAGCTTGTATTGGAGCCTCTTCTAAGTGAGTGTGTCTTTTAACCTCCTGGAAGAGTGCATCCCCTATTTGAGCTTCAGATCCACATATTGGCAATAGGACAAAGCATTCTCAGGGCATATAACACAGTCCCTCTTCCATGACTACGCTATTTGCAAGAGAAGAGTTGCTGGGGTACTTGGCTTCATTCTAGAGGAGAGATCTCCGGTGATTGGATCTTTCCCTTCACTGTGGTGATCCATGGATTGGCCAACCAATCCATGTTTTTTCAGATCTGATCTACTACATATGTTATGCTTTAGAATTTTCTAAATACTTCTGCAGATCTGTGACTTAGATCTTAGATCTACTCACCGTTGTTCATGTTTTGCTCAGATCCCCAAGGGGAGTGTATAGAGGAGCCTATCTTGTACACAGATCTCAAAGAGATCTATAATTTTATGTACAGATCCACTCTAGATCTGAGTTGTAATCTACTGCATGCTTCAGCAATGAAAATAATGCTGTCAAGCTTATTCTGCCATTTCATGTTGTTGTGGCAGCTCATTTTGAGGCTTTTGTCTTGTATATTCATTCTCTTCTTGTTATACATTGTATAAGCTGCATTGTAGATCTAATTTGCTGTTGTATAGCTGAAATATAGACCTCCATGTTGGTCTCATGCTTATGAATTGATAAACTACGTTATTTCTGAAGCAGTACTTTGCATATAGCTGCAGCCCCTCTCTTTGGGTGATTTTTCAGCTAGACTAGTTTGTGGGAGATCTGTTTAACACACCTAGTTTGATTTTTTTTTGCTCTACTTTTGGATTTAGCTCTTAGATGAGCTAATATAAGGGATCCAAGAGCTGCAAACTCATTTCTGTGCATAGATTTATCAAGAGTGCGTTATTTCAGCAGGCTTGTTGTGCGTTATTCACTATCCTTTTGCTACTATGGGATTGTGATCCACTATGATTACAGTGGATCACATCTACAAGATCACTATGCAGGATGAAGATTGGATTAAACCCATGGCAGAAGGAGTACTCTACTGAGAAAAGGATAGTGAATTCTTTTCCGACTCCGATGGAGAACTAGAGAATTGGCAGGGCCGATTGCATGATGTTCCGGTGTTACGATGTCTTCGGGTCACAAGGAACTTCTGCTACATCTCCGCCGATGTAAGAGACCTACCCTACTTTGGGGACTCGGATAACATGAAGGATTTTTTATGCGCATTCGAAGCAGAAGTTCCCAAGGGACGCAGGCTAGGGACCCTTAAGCTAGCCCTGCATGGAACGGCTGCGCGCTGGTGGGATATGCATGGGAAGGTCTTCCACGATTGGGAGGAATGTCAGGATAAGATGATCCTGCAATTTGAAGCTCCAGCTGGGAGACAGATCCAAATGTTCCTTGGGTCAGAAGACCCACGCCGATATTTGCTTACATGAAAAATGTAATGGTGCGACAGAACCCCAAAAGAACTAGTTCACCTATTTATCCATGCCCTAGGATTGCGTCCAACTGCATTGTATTTAGATGCGGAGCTGCATCAGCGCACGCGCCACTGGGAGAATTTGCGGGATGAGTTTCTACAAACATTTAGGGTGGAAAATGGCATAGGGGCACTCAACGCAGCTCTGTAGAACACAGACACCTTGTTTGAGGGGAGATCATGCCTGTACATCACACCCGGATCAAGGGGAACGTCGATACCACACACGGTTGAATACTAGAGCCTTAGCCCAATGGAAGGAAAGAATGATCCCCGAACCATCCCAACCATGGCGCTGGACGGAATGCGTACGGTTGCCAAGTTGCTTGAGTTGTACCTGAATCGCATTACAACACACTCGACGTTGGCTTTAATTCGGGATGCGTGAGAAACACGGATGCTTCATCCAAGGTCAACAGATCCATGGGAAAGCCATAAGGTGCGAGCGATGACCATCAAAACACTGCATTCTGGTGAAAATGGAATCTTAACGTTACGGAAAACAGGCGACTGGTAATCAATGTAGAAATTTATGGTGAGTTTTTACCGATTTCTTGATGGTAAGTTTCAAGTTAGATTTACTCTACCGTTGGATAGCCCTGGACGTTATAAGAAAGAAAGGATATCTCCGATCAAGGCTCCATATTGTCTCTGTAATCTGCATATGATTTATACTACTTGATTGTCTAGACCTTTATCGTTTGGGTCATACCCCATCAACCTACCTCTGTTGTCTGCGAGTTTCCAAATTTGGAAGTCTATCCTTTTGCTACTATGGCAGCCCCTAACCTTCCGAACGCTTCGGCACCTACCAGTCCAGCGCCTACAGACATTGTGTTGAGAGGGTCTGGGGATGCAAAGATTGATAAGTTGATTTCCCTCTAGCTCCTTGTAGGGAAAATTGACTTTGAACCCTGTGCAGCATGGCGCCAAATCTACGCGACGGAAGTTCATGACCTTTCCAAACCTGGGATGATTGCAGGCCCCAGCCGGATGGCCTCGGAAGATGCCATGAATGATGATATGCAACTGCAACAACGTGCTATGAGAACTGACACAGTCGAGTCACAACTATTCCTATGCACGAAAGGGCTGACTAACAAGGATACTCTATCCCCCCAGGGTACAAAGCGGTATAGGGATATGCTGCAACTTCTCCGCGGTTCCAGGCTACCTGCCAATGAAATCCATACTTATTCACTGCCTAGCACTGTCTTGGTCCGTGACCACCTCCCAACAGCTACAGAACTACAAGTGGACTTGGCGCAACTGCCCCACGAGGCATTATAGGGTTTACACACCACTGTGCTACGAGAGATCCATCATCACGACCGTACTGTGCAACAATAGCTCGATGTGGCCACACCGCTCCTCACACGCCAGATGGAAGATATCTCCCTTATGGCGCAGCTCGAAACAGTGGTTCACCAGCTCGAAACAAAGATCCCTGATGATCCCCCGGTGTCAACTCCGCTTTGGGCTACCATAGAAGGTTTGGTTGCAGCACTCCGGGCATCCCAAACCGAAGTACAGACCCTCAAAACCCAAATGGCCTGCTAATTCACCACGTGCCAGGTCCATGCACAGCCTACCATACCCCCGGAGGTACGAGCACAACGTGCTGCGTTGATAATAGAAGCTACGGACATTATTACAGGATAGCTTACTCTGGGTACTCAGTTGCTCGAGGTAGCCATGCAGCTCTGGACAACGACCCATTTCAACCCGTCTCTTCAGAATATCAAGCAGGACTTACGCTAGAAAGAAGTTGTTTTCGATCATATTGAAGCTACCTTGCCCTCCCTCATCCCTACGCATCATTTGGCACTCTTGAAAACTAGCAATGCCCTCCAAGACACGATTGCGGATCTTCGACGCGCTAAGCATGCCATCAAAAAGCGCTTGAAGCCATGGGGTGATGTCGCCTTCTAGATATCTCAGAGTGCTCACGACGCCATCGCTTGAATCAACCAGATGTTGGAGCGGGTTACCACGGATCCCGAAGGACCGACCTCCCTAAAGCTTGTCGATATTGCATAGAGTGCTGCTGCCCAGAGTCAAGAAGTACTACCTCCACTGATCGCAACCCTCAATACCTTACGCGTGCAGATAGAGACTGCACCACCACAGTGACTCGGGACGAGTCACAAGATTGTGTTGGGGGACTATTGGAACAGGGTCTCCTACGAGCTACGAAACTGGTCCGATTTGGTATATTTTTTATTATATTTAGTCTAGCGCAGGGGTTTTTGGGTGGGTCAAAGCCCCGAAAGCATTGTAATGGGTCAAAGGGTAGACCTAGAATCCACAAACCATGGTTTGCGGACCATAGGAAAGATTAGGCTAGATTGTTATAAATAGAGGAACATTTTGAATTGTAAAGTAGAGAAATAAGGAAGAACTATTGATGCGAATTGTGGTTTAGTAGATCTGTTTGGGTTTTTGGGGAAGGACTCCTGTTGGCTGTGTGTGCAGAGATCCAGAGTCCTGCTGTGTGCGGACCCTGCTACTGTGTGCACAGGTCGGGACGGGTATTGTAAGAAGGAATTGATGAATGGATAAATAAGAAAGGCTATTTGAGAACTGAACCTATGTGTATTGTTTATGTGAATAATTGGTAATTGTTGTATTATGCGTATTCTGTATTCAGCTACGAAAGTTCTGTGTAAGTTCTTTTACTTCTTCTAGATTTGTTTTATTCTGTTTTATGCGATACCGAGCTGCTGTCTTAGAAGTATATAATCATCGAGCACCATAGTATTGTTGACCTTGCGCACATGGATGCGAAAAGAGACCTATAGATCCTACTTGGGAAGGGGTGATCTGGACATCTCCGGGCAGGACGCAGCTCTGCTTGCCTTACCTACCCTTTCTCAGGGTGTGGAAACCTGGTTCCAACACCCACCCATACTACTTTGGGTGAGACTTTGACCTGAGCAAGTGGGTTACTGCCGAAAGGGCCAGTAGTATAGGGGTTTGTTGGCAAACCTTGGACTTCGAACCTGGGTTAGGACCCCTCGAGCCAACACATAACTACATTAGATATGTCATATATATTGTATTATGTTTGATTTGGAGGTCTCCAAACGGTGATTCTCTAAGTCCTTGCCTTTTCTTTTAAAGCATTTCAACCATCACTTCTTGTTCTGACTTCATGCTTTAGGGGGAATTTGTTATACAATATTTTGTCACACAAACAGTCTCGTATCCTAAAGTGTCCCACATTTTTTAGTTTATGCGACAAGTGTGGCAAAGTCATGAAAGTTGTCACGGACAATGTGTTCACCATTAAAAATGTTTAGAATATCCCTGAAGAAAATGAAGAAAAATTTCCTTGAAAAGATTCCGACGAGCTTGTAAAAAACCTTGTTTTGTAAGCCTAGTATGTTTCTCATAATTGATGTATCGTGCTAGTAACCTTTGGCATTGCACATGACTATCGCTTCCAGTGCAACTTTTATCAGCCAAATTCGCACTAGTCCTCTTCAGGCAGTTTTTCCCAAAATGGAGGAGAAGCTTCTATTTCTAGAAGG
Source organism: Pinus albicaulis (assembly GCA_034641835.2). NCBI lineage: Eukaryota > Viridiplantae > Streptophyta > Pinopsida > Pinales > Pinaceae > Pinus > Pinus albicaulis. The sequence continues at coordinate 1,313,461,274 of CM076579.1, forward strand.
CTCAAGAACAGAGACATGGTTTTAGGTAGTTGATGCTTGAAATGATACCTCCCATTCTTGGTCATATATCCTCCTTCCATGGATCTTTCCATTGAGATGTGGAACTCCTCCCTCCTTTCATGTATCCTCAACTCCCTCTCCTTCCCTATAAATCAATTTCCCACTATCCACTAATGGTTAATGAGGTTAGCATGTAGCTTGGTTGTTGGTTGCCATCCTAGTATTGAATTGTGCCCAAATGCTACCCATTGGGAAAGGAGAAAAGATGTTTGAAAGTTAAGGCTTGGACTTGGAATCTCACCTGAAGGAGGCTTCCAACATCAAGGCTTCATTGGTTGTAACACTCCCTTTTCATTCTATTAATAATACAATATATGTTTTCTTTCCATAAATTTGTTTATTATTGTCCATTTATTGTAATACTCGTTGAATTGTTACATGATTTGAATTAGAATGTAACATGCTTTGTATGTGTTTGTTGTCTCCACTTGATATTTCTTGCAGACACTCGTCTACAACAACGAAGAGGAGATTGTGAGCTTGGAAGTGAAAGAGTCAAGGACAACATCAAGGGTATTAGCATTAGAGAGAGGTGTGAGATTTATCATCCTTTGTATTTTCTAATATGAATTAGGAAAGATTGCATGTAATTGTCCTTGTATTTGATAGATCCTCCCATAGGACTAGAGGGATCATTTCTATCCGTAGAAAAGATATCCTACACAACATCTCCACCAATGGAAAATTCGAAATAATATCTCCAATAAATTAGAAAATTATTTTTGAATTTATGCGAAAATAGAAATATTCAATATTTTATTGGAACTTTAGTTAAAATTGCAAAAACATAGCAACATTATGTAGAGCCAATGCACTTTGACCATGAGGTGAATGCTATAGTCCCTGGTGAGGCGAGGCAGGGACTAATAATAACAATAATTAATTTTTTTTCTATTATCATAACAACAATATTATAAAGAAATCCATCAACTCCCTACCGTTGTGGTCTATGACACTGGAAACCAGACCAACAATAATAGAGGAGAGATTTAGTCCAAAATATGTTGTTCAATACCAAATGAGAGCCATCATGGTCACTAAGATTGGCTCTGCTAGTATAAATATATGTGGGATACCTAAAAAATGGGCAATGCGTATAAATTTTATATATATATACTTCAAACACAATATTTTGTAATGCTAAAACAATAGAAAACATAGAAACATCGCATCATGGCAACAGAAAACAATGTAAAAAAAATTAAGATGAGGTGGAGACCTTGATCAAATCATGAGTAGCTAGACCAACCAGAGGAGCAAGGGCGTTAAGAAAAATGAGAATAATTTCTGTGTGTGTAAGCCTATCTTCCATCTCCCTATGTTCTAGTTGTATCTCGTCAAGGTGAAACATGATCTATTTCTTTGCTTCACTTCTCTCTAGTGACATTTTTCTAAGAGAAAAATTTAAGCGCCGATAAAGGTATATTGTAAGAAAATATTGATTTTTCCAACCCCTGGTGTGCCTAAGATCTGGCACCAAGTCTGCCAATGAATCTAAAATCCTGGCTTAAATTTTTTCTTCTTGCTTAGTCATCACCTCATCTTCAACAAATTGAATGTTCTCTTGAATTATGGGAGAATTCTATGGATGGTAGAGCTAATTACAAGGATAGGCCCAAGAATGAGCACAAGAGCCACCAAGGGTATCTTTGGAGCTAGCTCTGTAGTGCCAACAAAAGATATCTTCCTCTACATGGGGAGAAAATGATAGTGCTATCTAAGGCAAGGGGATCGAGGTGTGGGACATAGCTTCACTAAGACACGAGAAGGTTTGTTGAAGGGATTAGGCCAAGAATGTAGGGGTTATAACTCAAGAGGCTAGGATCGGGTGAGGCTACAAAGAACCAACAAGAGAGAAAACAAGGCCTACACATGAGGGTGAGCGAAGGGGAGAGGGTGAAAATGAAGAGGGGGAAGACCAATACCTATGAGGGAGACCAAGAAAAAAGGCCAAGCATTAAACTTATCTAACACATAATTTGATAATACAAGATTGACACCTTCAGACATGCATGGTAAGTCAATATTATAAATTGAAACCAGAAATAATGGAGTGGGTACCTACCTATGCAACTGGAAATGAGTTGACAAGCTACCCTGAATTGAGTGAACTTATAGTAATAATCCTCCACTCCAATCGAACTGGAATGAAATGCTTGAAACTGAAGGATGGTAGGAGAGGCTAGGCCTAAGGGGTTTGGCCCTTCCTCCAAAGAAAAGAAGAATTGACACTTCAAATTCGGACGACAAACCCACTCAGTTGAGAAAAAATCCTAGCGCCTTGTAGTGAAACTCGACTCTAAGCAAAAATAACCCATAATAGCTATGCAAATCATGACAAAGGGACCATCATAAGATGACATACTCCCCATCTCACTAGTATCCAGAACCTTCTCGGTGAAATGGATGTGCAATAGAGGGCTTGACATCAAATGATGCTCTCAGGGGGGTAAATGACATGTCCCATGAAAATATTAATTGGGGGGGGGGGGTGGTCATGCCTCCCTCACCGATGGCTTGAGGTGACGATAGAATGACTACCCCTCCACCCTCCTCTTTAACACATTCAGTGACCCAATCTAAGAATTTTAAAATAAAATTATAATTTTCTTACTTTTTATGTTTTTTTTTAATCTTAACAATATGAGATGTATCATGAGGTAAGTATCTTGATATCTATTATGGATTGCTACTAGCCATTTAATTTATAATACTATCTCATACTTAAAATCTTTTTATACTTATCATTATTAACTATATGCTTTTTACCCAACCTTTTAATGTAACTCCACAACATTTATTCTCTCTTCAAAATAATATTCCCCACAACATTTATTTTCTCTCCATAATTTAAGATGTAATAAATTTGAATGATTAATATTGACACATTGTGATGACGTCATAAAAGTAAATATTACTTAAAAGAAGAGTTTCAGATATTTACGCCGTAGTCGTCTTTATTTGAAAACAACCCTCCTGGGTGTCCTCGTGTCATAATGTGAGCCCTTTGATCTTTTGTTAGACGATTGAATCGTCATCAGCCATATATTTGAGTTGTAGCATTTGCTAGGCAGTTTCCAGTCTGCGTTGATTAACCGCTCTTTCTGTCTTCAAGTTTTCGAAGTCGTTTACAGTCCTCTAGTGTTTACGCTTTCCCTGTTTCGGAGGGCCTAAAGATTCGAAATATGAGGAAGCTGTGCGTCGTGAGCATGCATCCTGCCATTCCGTTGGTCAAGACGGCCATTATTGACCAACGGAAAGCGATATTGGCTTGCAGGATCGTTTTTATTTTCTTTTCAAGACTTCAAAAGGGCCACCAGTTTCAGTGTTAGTCTTTGTATCTACACCTGTTATTCAGCCGTTTGTTCCGTGAGTTGGAAGAGATCTTTGTATTGTAAAAGCAACAGTTTCTTCTGTCAGGTTGGAGGTTCGATTCCTCGAAGCATTTTTTTACTGGAAGAATTGAAGAATGAAGCAGCCCGTTGCACTCCTTTGTGCTGCTGCAACGTCCACTGCTCTCAATGACCACGAGATCCAAGTCACGGCATCATCTCCTGCGTTCAGTCAATACTTCATTCCAACGCTAGATTTTTTATTTATGTTTTGCTTCTTTATGACGCTGTCTGAAACAGGGCCAGTTTAAATATTAGAGGGAAGCTTTTGGATTTTGTCTAAATTTAGAGGTTTTCTGGTGTTATTTTTTATTTGTCTTTGCTTCTTTATGACTCTGTCTGAAACAGGGCCAATTTAAATATTAGAGAGAAGCTTTTGGATTTTGTCTGAATTTAGAGGTTTTCTGGTGTTATTTACAGGCCAAATCAATGAACGATGACATGGCCTTTTCTCAGAATTCGAATTCTAAGAAGGCTGAAGAGGCATTTGTGCCGAAGTTCGATGGACTGCGATTCATTGAAACTTTGGTGACTGCTCACAGATAAAGATAGGGATCAAATACTGATCTATTGAAACCACAAAAGGTTTCTTCCCATTCTTATGAAGAACTTATGGCGATTGTTATTTTACTTGCTAAATTTAGAAATTCCTCTTCAAAGCCGCGGGACTTTGGTGGATTTTCAATTATAGATGTTTCTAAATTTAGATAGCTACGATATGTCGCTGACTAGAATAGTGGATGCGGCTAAATATAGTAGCGAAATTGAGAGTCATGTGTGATCTTTGTACCGTCTTTACTCTTGAAAGCTATCGATTATACATCGTAATTCTGAGCAATATCACCAATTGTGCATTGTTTTTTTCTCTAGGAAGGCCTTAAGGAGTCCTATAAAATTTTGCCGGAATCTGAAATTTAATCTGCAACGTAACTCGAAGTTCCATATGCTTCGTTCCATTATTAATTTCTGTGTCAAACTGTTATCGCTATTGCAGTTTTTTGGGTGCTTTAAGTGGTGCCCTGGCATCTGTGCTAATCCAAAACTAAACTTTTAAATAAAAGTTTTGTTTAATTTGATTCAAAAAATTAATAATAATTATTTTTAAAAAATCAATAATAATTAATTTTTAAAAAATCTTATTTTTAAATACATCAATAATTCATTTCAATAATCCTAACCCATTAAAATTCCAAGTTAATAATTATTTAACTTACAAAAATCTTTTTCGAAAATGCTAAATTGCTACAGAGTTTAAATACTGGTTCATCAATCGAGACTATTTTAATAAAGAATGTTGATTAGTAATTTTAATTTTAATTTTATTTGAATATATATAGCGTTTCCTTTGCAACATTCGGTAATAATGCAATTACTAATTATAACTCTTATCATATCACAAATTCTTATAACTCTTATCATATCACAAATTCAAATGACTTGTTGGCTATCTATCAATACTAGTTACATACAACTATTTTTATTTTAAAAAAATACTAAATTAAAAAAAAAAAGGTTTAAACATACATATCATTTATAGATTAAAATTCCAAACAATATCATGACTCCTTTATTTCTCACATCCTTTTATGTAACAGTGATAATATTTAATGTTCAATAATTAATAGTTATAATACTTAATTAATACTCGATATGAAGTCTTCTTAAAAAAAAATTATTAGGTAGAGAAGTTTCTACTGGAAACAACTTTACATTATAAAAAATGTGTCTGGATGGACACTCCAGAACCACGTATACTTCATAATTAATAATGAGTAGAATCTCTATGCTAAAAATCTCTGATTTATATTTGGTTGGACATTTTGATGTGAATGTGAAGCCTGAACGCCGCTAAATGTAGCAGCGCCTTAAACTGGACGGCTAAATTAGACTGCGCCTTAAATTTCACGCATTGGTTATGAATATGACGGGTATATATAAAATAAAAATTCAATGGAGTGGTAGATTTGTAATGAGTATGGATGTTAATGGGTATTGATTTCTTTTGAGCATTTCATAAATATATGATGATTATTAATATCCATTAAGGTTGGAATATTGCGTGATTTAGAAAGTAAGAGATTATTTGAATTAAAAGTTAAAAGGTTTCTAATATAATGATGTGACAAATATTTTGAAGATTAAATTTACTTTTAGTATAAGTCAAATAATCTAAGGGAAAGTGTTTTTCATTTTTAATTATCTTAATGTCATAAAGTGACAAATTCTTTCAAACCATGGTGTTTTCAGAATTGACAATGCAGTGTCACTATGGCACTCATGTTAATTTGTTTTATTTTAACAATGTTATTTTTCTTCTTTACACTAGACAAGACCAAAAGACATTTTTGATGCAAATGAATCATCTATGGATGATTTTAGGTTGTGTCAATTTCCTTGAATAACATTGATGAGTTAACCCACATTGGCATATAGCAATGAATGATAATTGCTTTCATTGTGGGTGGACCATTAAGTTATGATAGATTTTTGTCACCTTCCAAATAAATAAATAAATTATGGACATTAAATAAATAGAATGTAGAAGACAATAACTCATAACCAACTTTTTCATGGGATACTATGGAAAGTCACTTAGTGGTAGTGAGTGAAGTCTACAAGACTTTTGTATACAAGCAATCATTTAGGCATAAGAACTACAACCCTAAAAGTAGTTTGGATTTGAAAACAAGAAATCATAATAACCTCCATAAGCAAATGACTCTCAAGAGCCACTTCATGGCAACAAGCTAGATCTATTAATACTATATATATACACGCATTAGCTAACATAAAAATGTCAGCTCCTAAATAGTCCAAATTTGAAATAAAAACGAAATGTTGAAAAAATAAATCCATAACCAACTCCACTAGCAAATAGGACAATGAAAAATCACTAAATAATGACAAGTTAATTCTACAAACACTATGTTGCATATGCACATATACTAGTGTAAAAACTGTAGAGACCATAGTAAATAATATTTGGCATTGAATATGTTAATACTATCAAATAACCACTATAAGCATGGCACATGAATTAGAGTTATGTTGATACTTTAACACAAAAATTTTATTACATCAATTTTAAAATTGCATTGAAAAACTAGTTTTAAAATGAACATTTCAAAAGTTTTTAGAAAATAAAAAATAACTTAATTATTAGAAAATTGTTTGATTTTAAAATAACAAAAAAATATTATTTTTTATTTCAAAGTTATTATTATTATCAACATCATTTATGAGCAAAGTTATGCCATAAACAACAAAAATTAATAGTTTATAAATAATTAGTATAGACTTGTGAAAAAAAAAAATTAATGAGGTTTTAAGGATAAAAACATGTATAATTTTTTTTAATATAAAAGTTCTTTTCTCTTGGAAAAAATTATATAAACTTACCAATCATATAAATTGCATTTAAAATTTAAAATTTATAAATAAAAATAAAAATATATAAATTTTAAAATTTTTATCTTAATTAAAATAAAATCATATTTTTTTATTTAACTTTAAAAATTTTAGTAATTTTTTTTTAAAAATGGTTAAAGGTTTTTGTATTAATAAACATTGGGTTAAGGACCAAAAACTCTGCATATATTTTATTAAACAATTTTTTTTTGCTAACATTACTCTGCTCAAAAAGCTTGCTAGCTCTAAGGCTGCAATTCCATCTTAAATTAAAAATATGTCCATTGTAGACTCTACAAAAAGACCAATGAATACAACAAACTTTACATAGTAACATAGGATAACATATTTTCTAAAGGAATCGCCCATAAACTCGAACCTCAAGTCTCAACAATAATTTTGGCCAGCAACATTAGACCCTCTTAAGAAATGAGTTCTTTTCCTTTTAGCACAAGCACTAAAACCAACACCTCTCAAAATAAATAGCGTATTTCTAGTCCCAGATACTTCCAAAGCAGACACTCGAACACAGAGCGAATGCACATCCTCACACAAACTTTCCATTAATTGTTCCATATCTGCATGGTGCCTGAGCAATTTTTCTTTCGAGAAGAGTTGAAAGGAGCTATGTTTCCTTTCAACCATGTCCTCAAGTTTTTGGATATACACTAAGAGAGCATAAGAAGCATCCAAAAGTATTTCAAGCACAAGGTTGGCGTTGACATTCTCAGAGGGAGCCAGAGAATTGGCCATCACATACCAAAGAGCCAACACAAAAAAAAATATCCTATTGATAATAAATCTACCATATTTTGACCTTGGATGGATTGAAAACACAAGAATAATCTAGAGAGCTAAGGGATTTAATATATGGATAGAATTAGAATGATGCCACGAGTCAAACTGCAACAAAAATTCTAAATACATCTCCCAAGTCTCAACCAGACAAAGAATCAACGTTTGAGGAATGGAATAGGACAGATGAATTAATTCCATTCTACTAAATAGGACTATGGACTCTGAAAGTGATAGATCTACCACAAATCCCACAAGGAGGAAAATAAATAGACAAGACACCATGCATTTAAAGCTAATGAAATGACATGCCACTTGTAAATCAAATTAAAACATCGGGAAGGGGCCAAAAGAATTTGTGGCCAGAAAAGGAAAGGTCGTCAGATCCCGAGGCCCTTCCAATTCTAGAGACGAAGCACATAACGAGAATTGATGAAGAGAACCAGCCACAATTCTGATCCAAAATTTTTCCCTTCGATGATCAAATAAATTAACAAATGATTGTTTTTTGGGGTACTCAATATAAAAATGTGGTGGAGAAGAATTACACCCACTCTATCTTGAATATATCTTAGATAACCAATCATCATTAAGGAATTTGAGAAGTGATAAGTATTTTATCCATTTATAGGCTACTCGGTCCCAAGGTGGAGCATTTTTTAGCTAATGCATCGGTTGTCAAGTTCAAATTCTTGTAAACATGAAAGTATTCCAATTTTTCAAACTAAGAGGTGGATACAATTTTATGAAACCATATCAAAAATAGATAGATCAACGACTTAAAATTTATCCTCTTTGATGGGGAAACCTCCTTTACATTACATAAATGAAAAATTATTGGATCATTCAAATGAAAAAAACTCCTTTCTAGTCGGATGGTTGCGCCCATGTCGTGAATCCGTGTATTCATGATTGGAAACATGATCCTTTATAGTCAGATGGATATTTCCATGTTGTGGATCCATGTATTATTATATGTACATCTGAGATGTTAGATATTGTATTGCGTTTGATTTGAAGGTCTCCTGACAATGATTCTCTAAGTCCTTGCATTTTCTTGTAAAAAATTTCAGTCATCACTTCTCATTCTGACTTCATGCTTTAGGGGGCATCTATTATATAATATTTTGTCACACTCCCAATCTCGTATCTTGAAGTGTCGCACTTTGTGTTGTTGATGCCACAAGTGTGGCAAAGCGATGAAAGTTGTCGCAGACAATGTGTTCGACTTCAGCTTCATTGTTCACACTTGTGGATTGTGTTGTTGTACCTTGAGAGCCATTGTCATCATTGGTGGTTTCTATCATATCTGTTAACAATTTACATCATCGACTGGTAATTAGATGGTTTCTACCATGTTCGACTTCAACCCATTTATTTGCATGGTGTGATTCGTACGTTGGTAGGACCGAGACAAAGGTGAAGACCCTGGGTTTCATTAGATAAATCCACGCTGAGTGGAGTTATTAAGTATTCATGATTGTAAACAAGATCCTTTCTAGTCCAACGATTGCGTTGATACTGTGGATCCATGTATTGTTAGATGCTTACACTTTAAGCATAATGTTGGAATAGGGTCTCCTACGAGCTACGAAACTGGTCCGATTTGGTATAATTTTTTATTATATTTAGTCTAGTGCAGGGGTTTTTGGGTGGGTCAAAGCCCCGAAAGCATTGTAATGGGTCAAAGGGTAGACCTAGAATTCGCAAACCATGGTTTGCGGACCATAGGAAAGATTAGGCTAGATTGTTATAAATAGAGGAACATTTTGAATTGTAAAGTAGAGAAATAAGGAAGAACTATTGATGCAAATTATGGTTTAGTAGATCTGTTGGGGTTTTTGGGTAAGGAATTCTGCTAGCTATGTGCGTGGAGATCCAGAGTCCTGCTGTGTGCAGACCTTGCTGCTGTGTGCGCAGGTCGGGACAGATATTGTAAGAAGGAATTGATGAATGGATGAATAAGAAAGGTTGTTTGAGAACTGAATCTATGTGTATTGTTTATGTGAATAATTGGTAATTGTTGTATTATGTATATTCTATATTCAGCTGCGAAAGTTCTGTGTAAGTGCTTTTACTGCTTCTAGATCTGTTTTATTCTGTTTTATGCGATACTGAGCTACTGTCTTAGAAGTATATAATCATCGAGCACCATAGTATATTTTACCTTGTGCACGTGGATGCGAAAAGAGACCTATAGATCCTACTCGGGAAGGGGTGATCTGGACATCTCTGGGCAGGACGCAGCTCTGCTTGCCTTACCTACCCTTTCTCAGGGTGCGGAAACCTGGTTCCAGCACCAACCCATACTACTTCGGGTGAGACTTTGACCTGCGCAAGCGGGTCACTGCCGAAAGGGCCAGTAGTATAGGGGTTTGTTGGAAAACCTTGAACTCCGAACCTGGGTCAGGACCCCTCAAGCCAATAAATGGTCCAGTTTTCGGGACCCGAAGCATTTTGAGGAAGGGATCGGGTAATGACAAGAGAGTATTGGAAGCTTGAAATGAAGGAAATTGAGGAGTGGTTCAAAAATAAGATTTAGGAATTTGCAATAAAAGATAATCATAGCACGAAGTTAATGACAAAAAAGTGGAAAAATAGGTACATTCTTACAGAAAGCTACGAAATTTTATTTTTGACATTTGCAATCGAGCTTTAAGAGTAGCTAGCTTGTAGAATTCCAGAAGTGTTGGAAGGATGAATGAGTCACTCAGTGGACTCCAGAGCTGATCCTGCAGCTAGAGAGGAATGATACTACCATCACTTGCACAGTGGATCACTGGGTGGATAGTGTGTTAGGAATATTTGTGACATAATTTGCCATTGATCAGTTTGTCTCCTACTCTGAGGCTGAGCAGCGTTTCTTTAAAGGGTTCCAAGGCAAGTTTCTGAAGAATTTACCTTTGCTGATTAAGATATTACTGTGCGAGAAGAGTATTCTGTGTAGTCATACCAACTGAATAACCTCAGATCCAGACGAGAGCACGACATGCAGTGGTAAATACTATTGGACCAAACTTGATGGGGAAATTTCTGCTTATAACCCTCTGTGAGAGACGGATGCTCAAATCCCTCCGACTACATCGTCGTCCAGGCCACACAAAGGTAAGAACTCGCCCATACCACCACCTCCGCCGGACAACGATATGGCTGCGCACCTGAAACTACCTACCTTCGAGGGGGTAGGGGATGAGGATATGGACTGATTTTGGTTTGTTGCAGATTCTGTATGGACTACACAAAATGTGACAAATGATACGGTGAAGAGGGCATAGTTATCCCTGGCGTTTGAAGAAAGAGCGTTGGACTGGTATATGTGATACATCTCTCAGAACGGGAGTGCATCTATTCAAGTTATTAAGGACGCTCTGAAGCAACAATTCCAAAAGCCAAAATCTTACTCTCAGTTGGTAGCAGAAGTGAAGGACTTCAGCAAGGTGTGTCTGAGTCTGTATGGGAGGTTGATCAACTACTGAAGAAAGCAATCAGGGAAGTAGGATTTGAGTATGATGATAGACAACATACGGAATGGTTCATCGCTATGTTGTTGCCCCACCTACGTACGCCAATCAGTCACCAAACCTTTGAGTCACAGAAAATGTTGTGGAAGTCGCTATGAAACTAGAAGTTGTGCCCAGAGAAGATACTTCGTTAGGAGTACAAAAAATTCAGGAGCAGCTCGGAGCTATGCATATGGAAATTCAAAACCTACAAAAGGAACGAGGAAAAGGAGCCAGCACAGATCTATGGTGCATACGATGTCAGGTATCTGGCCATAAGAAGGATTAGTGCCCTCTATTGGCAGATTACATGTAGGCAGGGGGACCTAGTCCAGTCTGCCCAGGAGTGAATGGGGAACCCATCCTATCACAACCAGGCTCAAGAAAACCTGCGATGTGGTGCGATGACTGCTGTGTAGTGGGTCTGCATGATACGAACCATTGCCCTCGGCTAGGTGCGTATGTCCCAGAATTGAAGCAACAGTGGTATAGGTTCTGCCGGTCAGTAGGACACGATGAGTAGAACTGTCGCACTTACAACCTGATGATAGATTGCGGGAACTTGTATAAGGTACAGTCAGACCCTGCGTCGCCTAGATCTCCCATGAGCTTTGGTAGCTCTCCAGCAAGGGGTAGGGGAGGTCAGGGAGGAAGCGCAGGATGAGGACGTGAGCAACTAATCTGTTATAACTGCAGGGAAGTAGGACATTTTGCAAGGGATTTCCCAAATCCTACAAGGAAATCTTGCAAATATTGTAGATAGTTGGACCATGTGGTTGAATATTGCCCAATTTTAATAGCCAAAATGTAGGAAAAGCAGCCCATCCCCACACAGAGTGTGCAAAGATTTAAAGCCGAGCTAAGGAACATAGACCCAAGTGTGAAAGTCATAACACGCAGTGGGATGGTCACCCAGGGATCAAAGGAAGAGACTGCCAGGAATCCTCTGACCTATCAAGAAGGATCAAACATAAAGAAGGGACAAGAGACAATGGTAGTAACTGACCAGGACCTCGCTCAGAAAGTAGCAGCTACTGCGTAGGTACTGACACACCCCAAGAAAGATGGGGGGGTTGAGCCCTTTCAGCAGGCATGTCTGAAGCTACTTCATAACCCAAAGGCTATAGATAACCTTTAGGCATTAATGAATAGTTGCGCAGCGCGGCCCGATCTGACCCCCGGGACCAAGGATGTACAAAAACTATACAAGTATAAAAGATGCACCGGAAGAGAAATGTGGCTGACTACGCAGATTGGTGACTATGAGATGGATCAAGTTATTTTGGACCTCGGATCAGATGTGAACGTGTTACCAAAGAAAACATGGCAACGAATGGGAGAACCTAAATTGGAATGGTCCACCATCTAGCTGCGCATGGAAAATCAACAGAAGATCATCCCTCTGGGAAGGTTGCCAAAAATCATTGTAGATATTGCAGGAGTAAAGGTCCAAGCTGACTTTGAGGTAATAGAAATCGTGGAATATGCGGATCCCTTCCCTGCACTCCTAGGACTAGACTGGGCTATAGATATGGGGGGTGTTATCAATCTCAAAAAATGCAGCATGGTGTTTGAAAATAATGGCACACAGGTAATAGTACTGCTGGATCCCGCAAAAGGCACATGGTATACAGAGACAACGCAGGATGCGGAGGAAGTGGATCACATCTACAAGCTCAATACGCAGGATGAAGATTGGATTAACCCCACAGCGGAAGGAGTACTCTGATGGGAAAAGGATAGTGAATGCTTTTCCGACTCCGATGGGGAACTAGAGAATTGGCAAGGCTGGTTGCATGAGGTTTTAGCGCTACGATGTCTTCGGGTCACAAGGAACTTCCACTGCATCTCCGTCGAGGTAATAGACCTGTCCTACTTTGGGGACTCAGGTAACATTAAGGAATTTTTATGCGCATTCGAAGCAGAAGTTCCCAAGGGACGCAGGCTAGGGGCCCTTATGCTAGGGGCTATAATATTCCCAATTAGCCCAAGCTACTGGGAATATTCAATTTTTCTTTGTCTTACTTTGATTTTCATGTTGATGAATAAAATGTGAAGGAGGACATGTAAAACTCCTAAAAACATCAAAATAAATAAATGCCTATGTAAACAGAGACATATCTGGGTCATGTAAATAAAATCTTGCAGGTGTGAATGGGTTTGAACCATGAGATTGGGTCAAATTTGACCAAGTCAACAGAGCAGTCTAGATGTAATGAACCTCATGGATAAACATCGCAGTTTTAGATGGAGGCTCCACATGTGAAAGGAGCTAACTCATTGAGGTGGTTTAAGGTTTGGCAAGGCTTTCATCTTATAAAAGAAGGAGGAGGAAAACAGGAAAAGGTTGTTGATGTTATTATTTTCTAAAGGTATTGTCTTCTTAGACATCCCTTGCTCGGCTTTCCTGTTTAGGAATCCCACCTCCTTCCTTGAGTAGCTCTTGGAGGAGTCTTTTTTGCCTAGTCCACTATCCGGCATTTGGCCAAGCCACATCTTGCATCTACAGTGCAGTCCTATTTAGGCTTGAGATGTCCATGTAAGTTGCAGCAAGTGGAACTCTAGATCTGTATAGATCTAGCTTGTATTAGAGCCTCTTCTCAGTGAGTGTGTCTTTTAACCTCCTGGAAGAGTGCATCCCCTGTTTGAGCTTCAGATCCACATATTGGCAGTAGGCCAAATCATTCTCAGGGCCTAAAGCGTAGTCCCTCTTCCATGAATACGTTATTTTCAAGAGCAGAGTTGTTGGGGTACTTGGCTTCATTCTAGAGGAGAGATCTTCGGTGATTAGATATTTCACTTCACTGTGGTGATCCATGGATTGGCCAACCAATCCATGTTGTTTCAGATCTGATCTACTACATATGTTATGCTTCATAATTTTCAGAATAATTCTGCAGATCTGTGATTTAGATCTCAGATCTACTCACCGTTGTTCATGTTTTGCTGAGATCCCCAAGGGGAGTGTATAAAGGAGCCTATATTGTACATGGATCTGAAAGAGATATATCATTTTATGTACATATCTGCTCTAGATCTGAGTTGTAATCTACTGCATGCTTCAGCAATGAAAATAACGCTGTCAAGCTTATTCTGCCATTTCATGTTGTTGTAGTAGCTCATTTTGAGGCTTTTGTCTTGTATATTCATTCTCTTCCTATTATACATTGTATAAGCTGCATTGTATATCTAATTTGATGTTTTATAGATGAAATATATGCCTCCATGTTTGTCTCATGCTTATGAATTGATAAACTGCGTTATTTCTGAAGCAGTCCTTTGCATATAGCTGCAACCCCTCTCTTTGGGTGATTTTCAACTAGACTAGTTTGTGGGAGATCTGGTTAACCCACCTAGGTTGATTTGTTTTTTCTCTCCTTTTGGATTTAGATCTTAGATGAGCTGATATAAGGGATCTATGAGCTGCAAACTCATTTCTGTGCATATATTTCTCAGGAGTGCGTTATTTCAGCAGGCTTGCTGTGCAATCCCTATTTTGGGATATTACAATGGTATTAGAGAATCTTTCTTGGAAAAACTTGTGAATTCTTGGAGCCAATATGTCTTTAGAAGGAGGAGAGCCTCTCTCTAATAGAAAGTAGAGGTATCATAGAAGAATACAGAAGAAAAATTATTACACCGAAGACAAAGCAAGCAATGATGAAACCCCTTTGTATGGAAGAATAAAAGAAGTAGAGTTCTCTAACATTCTTTCTAAAGCTTTGCATGAGCTGAAAGGAGGAATCAGGGAAGTGAGGAATGGAATACAAGTAGACCTTATGAAAGGGTTTTCACATGAAGAAAGCCCCACTACTTCATATGATGTGTGTGAGCATTCAACCACACAATTTGTTCCACAACGTGGTAGCATGCCTACTTTCTTATCAAAGGAAGGAGGAAGAGGAGAAACACCAAAGGAGGGATCTCTTGGTGAATATCTCCAAGAATATGAATCTCAATCAGAGAGATTCAAAGAGTATCTCAGTTTTCTAGAGTTCTATCAACTTAGAGAAGGAAGATCTTGTAGCTACAGTAGGAGGAAAGGGTGCATGCAACACACTTTGGGTAGATTCTCTCTACCTACATTCAATGGACCACATAAAGACTCAGCTAAGTCATGGGTAAAGGAGCTTGAAACATACGTTTAGCTGCATCAAGTATCAGAAGAATAAGCCTTGAGAGTAGCAGCGCTGCATCTTCAATGGAAGGCTTATGCTTGGTGGATGTTTGAGTCTTCTTCCTTGAAAGGGAGGAACATCTCTTCTATGCAAGATTCACTAGGAGACTAGTGGAAAGATTTGATGAGAGAAATTTTGAGACTTCTTGGGGGGAGTAGATCAAGCCCAAGAAATCTGAATCCTTGCATGAGTTGGAAGATTCCATGGAGCCAAATCCAATCCTAAACATTGTTGAAGGGGTTGAGAATTTGCTACACTTTGTACCAGAGGCAAAGGCCCCAATTCAGCAAGATCTCTTTTTCCAAAGAGAAGACTTGAGGATTCCTTCCTCACTAATAATTCAAGGCAAAGGATTTCTTGATGATGAAGCATTCTCCACTAATGGGGAAAAGGGAGAGAAAGAGAAAATAAGATCCTCTAGTGCTGTGCAAGCAGAAGGAGATCTATTTCCATTTGGAGATGGAGATGAAGCAATGGCTTCCCTTAGAGGGATTCTTGCACCTTTGCAAGGAATTCCAGAGATTCTTCCATATGGAGGACATGAGCAACATGAGTCTTTGCTAAAGGACAATGAGGCAAAACAAAGGAGGGGTCACATAGCTGATCCACTATTTGAAAATGGGGCAAGGGCTCCAATCAGAGGCACTCTTACACCATTAAGAGGGGTCTCCAAGTTTCATGGTACTTCCACACAGAAATCAGAGATGGATTTGTGCAGTGGAAGTAGTCATGATATGTTCCCATCTGTTGTTTACATGGGGATGAACCATGAGACATCATTATCCTGTGGTGTACCATCTGGGAGACCACCTAAATCATATTTGATGGAAGATGTCTCATACATTGATGCTCCTTTCATAGATCCAAGGGAGGAGGGAGCACTAGTAAACCATGCTACACACTGAGAGTGTGGGGGAAATATAGAGGAAGGGGAAGCATTTTTCCTTTGACATCATTATCCATTCTCACCTCTCAAATTGCATTGAGAAGGTATGCTGCAAGAAGAAAGAATGACACCATCATGAAGCATGAGAGACAAGACTTTGATCAGAAGACAGACTTTCTTGAAGGACACTCTTCTATACATGAAGAGAGATGGTGGTCTCACATGCATGCATTGGCAAAGACAAAGAGGTCTTGGACAAATGATAGCCTCCCATGGGAGAATAACTTCCAAGAGCTTCCCTCTTTTCTTGAGCATGTGCATAAGCAAGGAGGGCAACAAGGAAGGATTGGCAACCTTACACCTTGTACCTTTGGCATGGGAAATGTCAAGGAGGAGAAAAAAAAATGACAGATACTTCAGAAGACACACTATCAGCACTGTCATTGTTGGGCACACTAGATCCCTATTGGAAATCCCAACTGCTAGTGGAATATTCCAAGGATCTTCATACTTGCATGATTTTGGATGATTGGTTGCAAGAAGGGAGCTATCCAATCCTTGATGGAGTCATCTATAATCATGATAGAATCTTCTTGTCTAGCCTCCAAGCTCAAGGGGAAGATTCTATAGAGGGCTTATGAAGAGTTCCATATTAGCCACACTTATTCTATGAAGCTCAACAATTTCATATTGAGGAGCTATTACTGGGAGGGTTTTGAAAGGGAACTATATCGGCATTATCAGAGATGCATGGATTCTATGGAGTTGGAGCAGCAATATGGCTCTAAGGGAGAATTAAATTAGCCCTCTCTTCCTTCCCTTGAAGGACAGAGTAGATCTAGGCACCACTCCATTGATAGGAGGAGAATTGTTGGTGGAGAGCATGCTCTTAACACATGTATTTTATATTCTGACTTCATGCATTATTACATCATGTTTTTGCAGGCCATGACTCCAAGGAGGAGTGTTATATTTGGTCAATCTCATGGCAAATATGGGGCCACAACAATTGCTATACTTGGCCACTACTTTGGTGGAAAAAGGGAGATCTTGTTGCACGATGGGTGCTTTCCTAAGGCACCAAACATATCTCACACATTCAGCTACAGTGAGATGGCATGGGCTGCAAGTAAGTGGTGGGAGAACCACTTGCCACATCTTGATCTGATGCAGGCAGGAGATGCCCTGCATTGGTACCATATATGGGATTATGACCCACCTCCTCATGTTCCAATCTATGTTTATGTCTTTGTAGTTTTGCTTCCATACATGGATGATGTACTTGTCCTATTTTTGGAATTGTATGGAGGGAGGATAGGAGGCATGTGTGTACCACATGGGATGGAGAATCTCTTTGTATGCCTTGCTACATATTTCAAGGAGAGTAGGGGTTA
Organism: Pinus albicaulis; assembly: GCA_034641835.2. Classification (NCBI taxonomy): domain Eukaryota; kingdom Viridiplantae; phylum Streptophyta; class Pinopsida; order Pinales; family Pinaceae; genus Pinus; species Pinus albicaulis. Next base: position 1,313,478,887 of record CM076579.1, read on the forward strand.
AACCATGTTTTTTTCAGTGGCATTCTTGACACTTTGTGGGATGGATTATGAAAATCTCATAATGATCTTGGAGAGACAACTCATGGTAGGATGGATTGGGGAACTCTCAGCTTATGTTGAAAGCTGGATCCTTGATGGTGTCATCAATGGGGAAGGAGAAGTGTTGCAACACTCACCCTTTCAGTTGCTTGAGGACAAGCAACATTTTGGAGGGGAGGACTGTAATATTCCCAATTAGCCCAAGCTACTAGGAATATTCAATTTTGCTTTGTCTTACTTTGATTTTCATGTTGATGAATAAAATGTGAAGGAGGACATGTAAACTCCTAAAAACATCAAAATAAATCAATGCCTATGTAAACAGAGACACACCTGGGCCATGTAAATAAACTCTTGCAGGCGTGAATGGGTTGAACCATGAGATTGGGTCAACTTTGACCAAGTCAACAACGCAGTCTAGATGCAATGAACCTCATGGATAGACAACGCAGCTTTAGATGGAGGCTCCACATGTGAAAGGAGCTAACTTATTGAGGTGGTTTAGGGTTTGGCAAGTATTTCATCTTATAAAATAAGGAGGAGGAAAACAGGAAAAGGTTGTTGATGTTATTATTTTTTGAAGGTATTGTTTGCTTAGACATTCCTTGCTGGGCTATCCTGTTTAGGAATCCCACCTCCTTCCTTGAGCAACTCTTGGATGAGTCTTGTTTTCCTAGTCCACTATCCAGCATTTGGCCAAGCCACATATTTCATCTACAACGTAGTCCTATTTAGGCTTGAGCTGTCAATGTAAGCTGCAGCAAGTGGAACTCTAGATCTGTACAAATCTAGCTTGTATTGGAGCCTCTTCTCAGTGAGTGTGTCTTGTAACCTCCTGGAAGAGTGCATCCCCTGTTTGAGCTTTAGATCCACATATTGGCAGCAGACCAAAGCATTCTCAAGGCCTACAACGCAGTCCCTCTTCCATGAATACGTTATTTTCAAGAGTAGATTTGCTGGGGTACTTGGCTTCATTCTAGAGGAGAGATCTCCCGTGATTGGATCTTTCCCTTCACTGTGGTGATCTGTGGATTGGCCAACCAATCCATGTTGTTTTAGATCTGATCTGCTACATATGTTATGCTTCAGAATTTTCAGAATACTTCTGTAGATCTGTGACTTAGATCTCAGATTTTCTCACCGTTTTTCATGTTTTGCTGAGATCCCCAAGGGGAGTGTATAGAGGAGCCTATCTTGTACATAGATCTGAAAGAGATCTATCATTTTATGTACAGATATTCTCTAGATCTGAGTTGTAATCTAATGCATTCTTTAGCAATGAAAATAACACTATCAAGCTTATTCTGCCATTCCATGTTGTTGTAGCAGCTCATTTTGAGGCTTTTGTCTTCTATATTCATTCTCTTCCTGTTATACACTGTATAAGCTGCACTGTAGATCTAATTTGCTGTTGTATAGCTAAAAGATAGACCTCCATGTTGGTCTCATGCTTATGAATTGATAAACTACGTTATTTCTGAAGCAGACCTTTGCATATAGCTGCAGCCCCTCTCTTTGGGTGATTTTCAGCTAGACTAGTTTGTGGGAGATCTATTTAACCCACCTAGTTTGATTTGTTTTTGATCTCCTTTTGGATTTAGATATTAGATGAGCTGATCTAAGGGATACATGAGCTGCAAACTCATTTCTGTGTATATATTTCTCAAGAGTGCATTATTTCAGTAGGCTTGCTGTGCAATCCCAATTTTGGGATATTACAGTGGATCACATCTACAAGCTCACTATGCAGGATGAAGATTGGATTAAACCCACAACGGAAGGAGTAATCTGTTGGGAAAAGGATAGTGAATGATTTTCTGACTCCGATGGGGAACTAGAGAATTGGCAGGGCCAGTTGCATGAGGTTTCAGCACTACGATGTCTTCGGCTCACAAGGAACTTCCACTGCATCTCCACCGAGGTAAGAGACCTGCCCTACTTTGGGGACTCAGGTAACATTAAGGAATTTTTATGCACATTCGAAGCAGAGGTTCCTAAGGGACGCAAGCTAGGGGCCCTTAAGATAGCCCTGCGCGGAACGCCTGTGCGTTAGTGGGATACGCATGGGAAGGTCTTCCATGATTGGGAGGAATGTTGGGATAAGATGATCCTGCGATTTGAAGCTCTAGCTGGGAGACAGATCAAAATGTTCCTTGGGTCAGAAGACCCATGCCGATATTTTCTTACATGGAAAACGCAATGGTGCGATAGAACCCCAAACGAACTGGTTCACCTATTTATCCATGCCCTAGGACTGCGTCCAAATGCATTTTATTTAGATGCAAAGCTGCATCAGCGCACGCGCCACTGGGAGAATTTACAGGATGAGTTTCTGCAAATATTTAGGGTGGAAGATGACATAGGGGTGCTCAACGTAGCTCTGTAGAACACAGACACCTTGGCTGAGGGGAGATCACGCCTGTACATCGCATCCGGTTCAAGGGGAACGTCGCTACCACACATGGTTGAATACTGGAGCCTTAGCACGATGGAAGGAAATAATGATCCCCGAACTATCCCAACCACGACACTGGATGGAATGCGTACGATTTCCAAGTTTCTTGATTTGTATCCGAATCAAATTACAACACACCCAACGTCAGCTTTAATTTGAGATGTGCGAGCAGCATGGATGCTTCATCCAAGGTCAGTAGATCCATGGGAAAGCCATCAGGTGCGAGAAATGACCATCAGAACACTTCATTGTGGTGAAAAGTGAATCTTACCATTACGAAAAACAGGCGGCTGAAAATCAATGTGGAAATTTATGGTGAGTTTTTACCGATTGCTTGATGGTAAGTTTCAAGTTAGATTTACTCTACCGTTGGATAGCCCTGGATGTTATAAGGAAGAAATGATAACTCCGATCAAGGCTCCATATTGTCTCTGTAATCTGCATATGATTTTCTACTGCTTGATTGTCTGGACCTTTAGCGTTTGGGTCATACCCCATCAACCTACCTCCGTTGTCTATGAGTTTCAAAATTTGGAAGCTTATCCTTTTGCTGCTATGGCAACCCCTAACCTTCTGAACGCTTCGACACCTACCAGTCAAGCGCCTATAGACATTGTGTTGAGAGGGTCTGGGGATGCCGAGATTGATAAGCTAATTGCCCTCTAGCTCCTTGCAGGGAAAATTAACTTTGAACCCTGTGCAGAATGGCGCCAAAGCTACACGACGGAAGTTCACGACCTTTCCAAACCTGGGATGATCACAGGCCCCAACTAGATGGCCTCGGAAGATGCCATGAAGGATGATACACAACTACAACAACGCGCTATGAGAACTGATGCAGTCGAGTCACAGCTAGTCCTGCGCATGAAAGGGCTGACTAACAAGGATACTCCATCCCCCCGGGGTATGAAGCAGTATAGGGATATGCTGCAAATTCTCCGCAGTTTTAGGCTACCTGCCAACGAAAGGCATACTTATTCACTGCCTAGCACTGTCTTGGTTCGTGACCACCTCCGAACAACTATGGAACTACAAGTGGACTTGGCGCAGCTGCCCCGCGAGGCGTTACAGGGTTTACACATCGCAGTGCTGCGAGGGATCCATCATCGCGACCGGCTCGCGCAGCAATAGCTCGATGTGGCCACACCGCTCCTCACACGCCAGACCGAAGATATCTCCCTTATGGCGCAGCTCGAAACAGTGGTTCACCACCTCGACACAAAGATCCCTGATGATCCCCCAGTGTCAGCTCCACTTTGGGCTACCATAGAAGGCTTGGTTGCAGCACTCCGGGCATCCTGAACTGAAGTACAGACCCTCAAGACCCAAATGGCCTACCAATTCATCACGTTCCAGGCCCATGCACAGCCTACCATACCCCCGAAGGAACGGGCATAATGTGCTGCGTTGATAACAGAAGCTACAAACATTATTACAGGACAACTTACTCTGGGTACTCAGTTGCTCAAGGTGGCCATGCAGCTCTGGACAACGATCCAGTTCAACCCGTCTCTTCAGAATATCAACCAAGACTTACGTTAGAAAGAAGTTGCTTTCGATCATATTGAAGCTACCTTGCCCTCCCTCATCCCTGCGCAACGTCTCGTACTCTTGAAAACTAGCAATGCCCTCCAAGACACGATTGCAGATCTCTGACGCACTAAGCATGCCATCAAAAAGCGCTTGAAGCCATGGGGCGATGCCACCTTCTGGATATCTCAGGGTGGTCACGACGCCATCACGTGACTCAACTAGATGTTGGAGCGGGTTACCATGGCTCCTGAAGGACCGACCTCCCTAAAGCTTGTCGATATCACACAGAGTGTTGCTGCGCAGAGTCAAGAAGTACTACATCCGCTGATCACAACCCTCAATACCTTATGTGCATAGATAGAGACTACACCACCATAGTGACTTGGGATGAGTCACAAGATTGTGTTAGGGGATTGTTGGAACAGGGTCTCCTACGAGCTACGAAACTGGTTCGATTTGGTATATTTTTTATTATATTTAGTCTAGTGCAGGGGTTTTGGTGTGGGTCAAAGCCTCGAAAACATTATAATGGTTCAAAGGGTAGACCTAGAATCTGCAAACCATGGTTTACGGACCATAGGAAAGATTAGGCTAGATTGTTATAAATAGAGGAACATTTTGAATTGTAAAGTAGAGAAATAAGGAAGAACTTTTGATGTGAATTGTGGTTTAGTAGATTTGTTGGGTTTTTGGGGAAGGACTCCTGCTAGCTGTGTGCGTGGAGATCCAGAGTCCTACTATGTGTGGACCCTGTTACTGTGTGCGCAGGTTGGGACGGGTATTGTAAGAAGGATTTGATGAATGGATGAATAAGAAAGGTTGTTTGAGAACTGAATCTATGTGTACTGTTTATGTGAATAAGTGGTAATTGTTGTATTATGCGTATTCTGTATTCAGCTGTGAAAGTTCTGTGTAAGTGATTTTATTGCTTCTAGATCTGTTTTATTCTGTTTTATGCGATACTGAGCTGTTGTCTTAGAAGTATATAATCATCGAGCACCATAGTATAGTTGACCTTGCACACATGGATGTGAAAAGAGACCTATAGATCCTTCTCGGGAAGGGGCGATCTGGACATCTCCGGGCAGGACGCAGCTCTACTTGCCTTACCTACCCTTTCTCAGGGTGTGAAAACGTAGTTCCAGCACTCGCCCATACTACTTCGGGTGAGACTTTGACCTGCACAAGCAGGTCACTGCCGAAAGGGCCAGTAGTATAAGGGTTTGTTGGCAAACCTTGAACTCCGAACCTGGGTCAGGACCCCTCGAGCCAACACATAACTACATCAGATATGTCAGATACATTGTATTATGTTTGATTTGGAGGTCTCCAAATGGTGATTCTCTAAGTCCTTGCCTTTTCTTTTAAAGAATTTCAGCCATCACTTCCTGTTCTGACTTCATGCTTTAGGAGGAATCTGTTATACAATATTTTGTCACACTCACAGTCTCGTATCCTAAAGTGTCCCACATTTTTTAGTTGATGCGACAAGTTTGGAAAAGTCATGAAAGTTGTCACGGACAATGTATTCACCATGAAAAATGTTTAGAATATCCTTGAAGAAAATGAAGAAAACTTTCCTTGAAAAGATTCCGACGAGCTTGTCGAAAACCTTTTTTGTAAGCCTAGTATGTTTCTCATAATTGATGTATCATGCTAGTAACCTTTGGCATTTCACATGACTATCGCTTCCAGTGTGACTTTTATCAGCCAAATTTGCACTAGTCCTCTTCAGGCAGTTTTTCCCAAAATGGAGGAGAAGCTTCTCTTGCTAGAAGGCTCGAGAATGGAGACATGGTTTTAGGTAGTTGATGCTTGAAATGATACCCCCCATTCTTGGTCATATATCCTCCTTCCATGGATCTCTCCATTGAGATGTGGAACTCCTCCCTCCTTTCATGGATCCTCAACTCCCTCTCCTTCCCTATAAATCAATTTCCCACTATCCACTAATGGTTAATGAGGTTAGCATGTAGCTTGGTTGTTGGTTGCCATCCTAGTACTGAATTGTGCCCAAATGCTACCTTTTTGGAAAGGAGAAAAGACGTTTGAAAGTTAAGGCTTGGAGGAGGCTTCCAACATCAAGGCTTCATTGGTTGTAACACTCCCTTTTCATTCTATTAATAATACAATATATGTTTTCTTTCCGTAAATGTGTTTATTATTGTCCATTTATTGTAACACTTGTTGATCGGTTACATGATTTGTATTAGAATGTAACATGCTTTGTATGCGTTTGTTGTCTCCACTTGATCTTTCTTACAGACACTCGTCTACAACAACGAAGAGGAGATTGTGAGCTTGGAAGCGAAAGAGTCAAGGACAACATCAAGGGTATTAGCATTAGAGAGAGGTATGAGATTTATCATCCTTTGTATTTTCTAATATGAATTAGGAAAGATTGCATGTAATTGTACTTGTAGTTTCTAGATCCTCCCATAGGATTAGAGGGATCGTTTCTATCCACAGAAAGGATATCCTACACAACATCTCCACCAATGGAAAATTTGAAATAATATCTCCAATAAATTAGAAAATTATTTTTGAATTTATGCGAAAAGTTAAAATTGCAAAAACATAGCAACATTATGTAGAGCCAATGCACTTTGACCATGAGGTGAATGCTATAGTTCTTGGTGAGGCGAGGCAGGGACTAATAATAATAATAATTAATTGTTTTTCTATTATCATAACAACAATATTATAAAGAAATCCGTCAACTCCCTACCGTTGTGGTCTACGACACTGGAAACCAGACCAACAATACTAGAGGAGAGATTTAGTCCAAAATATGTTGTTCAATACCAAATGAGAGCCATCATGGTCACTAAGATTGGCTTTGCTAGTAGAAATATATGTGGGATACCTAAAAAATGGGCAATGCGTATAAATTTAATATATATATATATATATATATATATATATATATATATATATATATACTTCAAAAAAAATATTTTGTAATGCTAAAACAATAGACAACATTGAAACATCGCATCATGGCAATAGAAAACAATGTAAACAAAATTAAGAAGAGGTGGAGACCTCGATCAAATCATGAGTAGCTAGACCAACCAGAGGAGCAAGGGCATTAAGAAAAATGAGAATAATTTCTGTGTGTGTAAGCCTATCTTCCATCTCCCTATGTTCTAGTTGTATCTCATTAAGGTGAAGCATGATCTCTTTCTTTGCTTCATTTCTCTCTCGCAACATTTTTCTAAGAGAAAAATTTAAGCGCCGATAAAGGTATATTGTAAGAAAATATTGATTTTTCCAACCCCTGGTGTGCCTAAGATCCGGCACCAAGTCTGCCAATGAATCTAAAACCCCAGCTTAAAATTTTTCTTCTTGCTTAGTCATCACCTCATCTTCAACAAATTGAATGTTCTCTTGAATTATGGGAGCATTTTGTTGATGGTAGAGCTAATTACAAGGATAGGCCCAAGAATGAGCACAAGAGCCACCAAGGGTATCTTTGGAGCTAGCTCTGTAGTGCCAACAAGATATCTTCCTCAACATGGGGGGGAAATGATAGTGCTATCTAAGACAAGGGGATTGAGGTGTGGGACATAGCTTCACTAAAAAACGAGAAGGTTTGTTGAAGTGATTAGGCCAAGAATGTAGGGGTTATAACTCAAGAGGCTAGGATCAGGTGAGGCTACAAAGAACCAACAAGAGAGAAAACGAGGCCTACACATGAGGGTGAGCGAAGGGGAGAGGGTGAAAATTGTTAGTATGAATCTTGATTGGAGGTGTACGAAAAAAAACCACTTTAGCTGCACATAACAAACATCCCTAACAACAGAAATGACTGCTAATATCTCCAGATCTGCAGTTAGATGATCAAGACAAATGCTGCAAAAATCTAGATCTATGCATTGGAAGACATTAAATAGTAGAAAAATAATATTTACTCCATAGATCCAATAGACAAGAAAAGAATATATCCAATGAAATTTTTATTAATGGCACCTAGGAGGAAAACACAAGAGGGTGTTCCATGTTCTCCTCAATGGGATGGGTTCTTGTAAGTCCTCAGCACTTCAGATTTAGAATTCCTCTCTCTTGATGGTGTAGAAAACCCAGACAAAAATGGGCAAATATGGCTATGATAATGGATCAATAGCCAGACCAAGAGTTGAGATCCAAAGTGATCTTTAGGGAAAAAAAGGTGACAAATGAATGGGAAAATTTGACTATTACATGCAAACAAATTTGACTGATACATGCAAACAAAAAGGGGCTGCAAGCGGCTGAGGCCGACATCATCAAATGTATGGAGCTGAATCGAAGGTTGTAATGAAGAGGTCATCCGAGTGTGTGGGGGGCTACCTATAGGGCCACCCCTTGATGAGGGCTGAGACATCTCACACACACTCGGGAATCACTGATGTCATCTTCTGCATCACTGGACCATCAAGTATATGGATCTTGATCATGCTGAAAAGGAGCTGGAGCAGAGAAACAATCAAGTGAAAGGGCCATGAGGAGTCCCTTTGCTTGATCCGAGGCACTGAACAAGAGTGGAAGCTGGAACCAAGGTACACCGCCCTCTAGACCTGTCTTTTGGAATGAATGAGCTGATGTCGACAGAAGGAGGTCTGCCATAGGTGAGGCAATAAGGGGTCCTCAACTAAGGCATGAGAGAAAATAGTAGAGTGACTGATAGACTGACACCAATGCTGATGAGTAGAAAATGGAAGACTTCCCTTTTTAGAGCATAAATAGCATGGATGACCTGGCAGTGACTGACACAATATCATGAGGGATAGTGGACAGTGGGACTAAAGGCCATAATGATCGACACGAGAGAGGGACCAAGCAATGAAGGATGGAGGACTATAACGAGGTGCGAAGGGACTCGAGATAGACTCCATGAAAGCAATGATGACTCAACTTGGATTCTCTAAACAAGGGTGACTCGATGGTGCTGCCACATAGGAAAAGGATCCAATGGGGACCATAAAAGCATGAGTACAAGATGGTAACTCACGACGAAATTCAACATGAGCGTGGACAAGTATGGAGGCAACATGGTGCCCCCAATATGAGTGTTGCAAGTGAAGAAATTCGATTTTTAGGAAGGGTGAAGTGGCGCTTCATGGGAAAATGTGTCCCAGTGAAGTATCAAATTGCTAAAAACTAACATATACCCATTTAAGGGATCAGTGAGATCTTTCCAACGGTGCAGACGGTTTGGTAAATGGAGCTACGGTTGGATCGCAACAGGCGAAAGAAAAAACAAGGGTTTCTATTTTAATAAGGCATTTTCCCTCCAAATTCATTCATTTGCATGTGGAGTTGTGGTGAATGTAGAGAGGAGAGAAGGCCCTAAATCTTGCGACGATCATAGTGGACAAACTGACCATTGGAATTGAGATCCGTCAGTTGCAGGGAAGAGGCCTAACCCTACTTTTTATTTTCATTGGACTAAAAGTTTAGATTAGGTCTCTAGGGCTCAGGAAAATCCCCTCAATCCTCCTCACGGTCGGGTCACACTTTTTGGTGTGACCTGGGTAGTAGGTTTTGGGCAGAAAAGTGTGACCGGTCCCAGGTTTGGGCCTGAAAAGTGCGACCTGGTAGGGAGGGGTGTTTCTGTGCTGTTTTTTGGCTAAGCACTAGGATTTTGTGATGAGAAGCAGTATTTCCTATCTGTATACTGACAAATATGATGTTTTCATGTAGATATGGTAGAGTTATAGATTAACTGGAGAGAGAGGGACCTGGGTGCTGTTAGTCATCAGTATTTTTCACTTGTTAGTGATGGCTAGTTGTAACAGCCAATTTTTCTAGCAGCTGATCAAAAAATTGTCAAATTTTCCAGCTGGAAAACATCCATAAAATTTTTTGCCCTCTTACCTTTCAGTCCACCCATGTCAAGATGAAACCTCATTATCAAGCCCTATCCAGCCTCAGCCATACTAGTTTGCCCATCAACTCTAAAGAAACAATCCAGATTTGTCCAAAGAATCTCCCCTAAGTTAGGAAGTGGCACTTTAGGCATTTCTCCCTTGGAAAACTATCTTAAAGCCAAATAACCTCCATCTGCTATAGACCAGTCATAACAGACCTTCCCATTCTCCAAACAAAGTTGGTTACAGCCATAGGTCACGCCACTAATACACCCTCAAGTCCCAGCAATACATAGACCATAAGTCAAGCTGATTTTAGGTGTTTTTACAGTGTTTTGATGAATATTTCAAGGAAAGAGACTTACCAGCATCTCAGAAGACAATATTTGGCTCCACATGAGAAGACAATTGCTTCTCAATGTGATCTTGAGCCTGGGATGCAGCCACATAGCATAGAGTTTTTTTTCATTAAGCTCTTGTAATCACATTCAAAGCCTGAAAGGACAGTGAAGGGAAAAATAACACTGTAAAAGGGCTGATGATATGACATGACTAAAAACCTCCTTCAATTTCATAAGCAGAGGGTTTGAAGACTGAAGAACCTCCTTCACTTCATAAGTATAGGGTTAAGAGTGCCTCCTTCATCTATAAGTAGAGGGAAAATGGATAAAATTTGATTTTAAGAATTTGCACTGACTAGAGTACATTTTTTAGGTACAGTGAGACAACAACTAAGGGCTTTTGCATGAAAATGATGATTAAAGGGCAGAGGTAAAACAATGGGTTTTAAAAATGGTCTGCAGGAGTTTCATTATCTTTTGAATTACAAGGCAAAATTTTTAAGCTGATCATAAGTGAAGAAATATTATGAAGCAGGAGGTCAAAAGAGACAAACAGTCTTGGACTCAAAATGACCCCTGCCATCAAGTATAAAGAGAAGCTCAAACTCACCTGCCATCTCATTCAGTTTCCACAGTGAGCATGTCCATATCCATAGCATCAGGAGCAGACATGGTCAATGTAGGTTTCAAAAGGGTGAAACTATTCCCCTCATAATGTCAATAAGAATCTCACATAACACAGTTTGTTTTCCTACAGGTGTCCTTTTTCAATGAGGAAACACTAACTAATGTTGTTATTCCAAAGGTGTTGCTCTGTGTATTCATAAATACCTTTTTTAGGAAACTTGTCAAAATGAAAGCAAATAAGCAACACAAAGGCAGGAGGAGGAAAAGGAATATAGAAATCACAGTTAAGTTTTTCCCAGAAAAAGGTGGTCGCCCTCAAAGGAAAATCTACAAATCCTTCACAATAGCTCAAAGCAGATTTTCCCTCCCTAGCACAGATATCAGAAAAGGAGGACCTTTTCATACCTTAAATGAGGAGCAGTCAAAGTTTCAAATTCTCAGAAGGGTTGTTTTCATTTCAAGAAGGGGTCAGGTTTATAAAACAAATGGTCTTTACCACTGTGACACATATCCAAAAAAAAGGTATCAGGTTGTGTTTTTAAGGATAAGGTTTCAAACTTTGATTTAAAAACAAAGGCCTTTTAAAACATTTTTGAAGAAACCCTCACCAATCAAACGTGAAAGGGTCGTTGGCTTGTTCGCTTTCAAAAGGGTTAAGGACCGTTGCCAATTCATTTTGCAAACTCCAAAGCGCAAACAAACTCTCCTTTGCTGGTCAACCGGGTCGAAGAAGGAAGTTTTGGGCAAATTCATCAATTTTTCAGGCTTAAAGAGCGCACGGCGCGCCTGTACACCTGCGTGGCGCATTCAGGCACAATTTTCCCACACGAATACAAGGCTGCGCGGCGCGCTTGCAGCCTCCGGTCACAAGGGCCCGATAGTGACCTGACACCTCTCCATTCGCGCGACGCCTTTCCTGTCAAACGTGTCACGCAGGTTCAAGTGATCAAAATGCCTCCAAACAAATCCTGAAGCGGATCAAACTCCCCAAGAAACACCATCATCGATTTTAAAGGTATTCTATGTGCCTTATTGCTCTTTTCAAGACTGATAAGAGAGAGTGAAAGGGATGAAAATCATGGTGTGAATCATAGTTTTGATGTTTTGTGTTTTTATTTAAAAAACGAGATTTTTTGTGGTTATGTTGGCTAGAGGTGAAGCAGTAAAGATTGTGAGTTTTTATTGATATGAAAAAGCCCATTAAACTGCCCTCAAAGAAATGATGAGAGATGAAGGCACTATTTTAAAAGCAGAAACTTAGCATTTGAAAAATGAAACAATGATCCTAATTTCAACCACAGTAATCATACATGTATTACTTGGCCATTATTCAAAGTCTTCCTCGGTGTGATGAAGAACAAGGTCATGGCTTCCTTTTGACCATAAATAGACCTTAGTGAGTAAAGCAGTTTAATCAGTTGGAAGGTGTTGTCAGAATCTGTGTGAGGAATAGCAAATGCTAGAGCAGTGTTTTGAATTGGGAAGATTTTTTTTTTGCCTTGTCTAAAATACAAGGCTGTCCTGTTTTCCTCAAAACTCCAAAAGCTGGGTGACCTTACCACAAACACAGAAAAATCACTCTGACTGTGTGTATCTTTTGTTGACTGTGGGCTTATCATTAAGATTATTTGTTGAATGGCATACAAAGGGAAAAACAATGTTTTGGAAAGAGCAGAGGATTTTGTGTTTAAAAAGTCATATCACACAACATTTGAAACAAATTTTACCTTAATCAAACAATGATTGACAGTGAAGGTGAGACAGAGCAGCAGGAGCAGCATAACAGTGATGAACAAAGACAGGAAAAGGGGCAGCCATATGAGATAGAAAAATAGCGTAAAGATCATGAAGGGCATTCTCCAAATCATGTGCTAGCTGCCTCTCCTAGGCAAGGGGCCACGACTTCTTCACCAAAGCTAGAATGCCAAGCAACAAAGAAGAAAACCAGGAAAGACTGAAAACTGCCCAAAGAGGGCGCCCGGTGAGAAAAAAGTAGAAAGATACCTCTAGGCTTGGAATTTTGGCCCGAGCTTCTAGACATGTTTCTAAAAAGCCTTGAGGGACTTGCTTACCAAAATTGAGCGAATTTTGACACAATCTTGTTTTTTGACATTTTTGGGCCTAATTGCATAAAATCGTGGGCGCCGCCATTTTGGTTTGGAGCATCCTTAACTCTTGAGAATGGTACCATTGGATGCATTAAATTCATAGGCATCTACTCAGAAATTTTTAGAGCATTTGAAGTTCTTTTGGTCCCCCAAAGATACAAAAAACACTCACTTTTTCAACATTCTACCCCGTCTATCAACAAGGTTTATTTTCTAGGTTTTTACACACATGCCTATTTTTGGAGGACTTCTAGGCATCAAATTGAGAAAATTATAGTTTCTCCAGAAATTAGACACTCGGATCTTTCCAACGAGCTATCATGAGCCTCTTTTCGACATCGGGAAGGCTGCCAAAAGTTGTCGGCAAGTCAGGGGACCTTTTGCTGATGTAATTTTTGAGTATTTTTGTAAAAATTGAACCTTTCAAAACTGATCTTTCCTCATGTGCGTTTAGCTATTTTTGCACATAAGAAGTTATGAAAAGTCAATTTAATTCCCTCTTTATTTTATGAGATATTTTGTGCCTGGGGCTTTGCAAAGCCTCAAGGACAAGTTTAGATATTTATTTTAAACCAATGGCTAGCTAGTTGCCTTGGTTGGTTTTACTCCTCTTTGGCCTATATATTCCAAGAGGATTCATTGTAATAGGAGGATGAACTTGATGATAGAAGCAATATATGGTCATATAAGCTTTGGAAGAAATACTTGTCTCATGCTCTTGGATAGTCTCTTGGATGTTCTTGGATGATGAAAGAGGATTGTTGTTGGATTCCATGACTTGGTAGAATGGTATAGTGTCTCTTTGTTTTTTTTGTTTTCTAGTTTTCATTCATGAATCCATGTTTCTTTATTGCTATAGATCAGTAGATAACAAATTTGAGACATGCCCTTGGAGGCACCTCAAATTTCCTCTTTCTTCATAGCTTCCATGTTTTCTTCTTCCATAGTCACATTAAAGAATTCTTGATTGCTCTTTAATAACTTAAGGATATTGTTTCTTATTTCATTCATGGTTTTATGCATGCTAAGTTTGATTTATGGTACGCCCTGATTACCAATGGCTAGCCATAGCTCCATCCATGAAATTTCTCTTTGACTGATTAGATTGTCATTTGTTGAACCAAGGAGGTCTTGTTCCGATCTTGCCCTTTGCCTAAGACTATGCAATCTTGTTTTCAAAGTTCCCAATAACTTGAAGTACCGTGTTTAGGCGTTCCGGCATAGTAATTTGAGTTTTTTGTCTCTCTTAAGTGTATTTCCCCAAAGTCTGGTAGTCATTTACCAAAGTTAGAGAGTTATATATCTCTATGCATGGCTTGAATGTTTATTTCTATGTATTGATTAGCTTATAGTTACATTTCTCATGATTAATGGTTTGCCCTACCATGTTTATGTCAGCTATTAAACTAGTTATTCTTGAAATCCTTTGTTGTTCCCAAACTTGATGTTCATTTTATTCCATTTTTCCCAAAGATCCTTTCTACCTCGAATCAAATCGGCCCTTCAACAGCCTTGTATCACCGTCTGATAGCTTTCTTGACCTTTTTCGACCCCATAGCCCAGTTTATCTGACATCTTTTTACCTATCTTATATCTTTGATCAGTTTCATCCCTCACAACCTAAAAAACCAAAACCAAAAAACCTACTTCATAACTAGCCTAAAATTAGAACACAATAAGCAAAACACATAGATATCCCTTACACATATAGAGAGAGCCCTCTCTGAGTCCAGGAAGGCTAGGTCCTTGGGCTCCAAATATTGGTTTGATGTTACACTGTCATTTGGCTTGCCAATCAGCCAAATCACGGGACACTAACATAATGGCGATCACGGTGGGACTTTGAGTACATGACAGGGTAGTGAACTCTTATAAACTTTTTAGTCCTTCAACATTAAATTCAGACCATCAGCCTATAGAATCATTTAGAGTAAAATCTTTGTTTCACCATCTTAGCAAAGTGATGAATCAGGTTTAGAACACTCTTACAAATAGGCTGCACATAAAAACTCAGAAAAACCCCAAAAACTCCCTTAGATTGGTTTTTCCCTAGTTACTGGTGGTGGACCATAGCTACGTCTTTACAAAAACAACCAAGTTCCACCTGGTGACTCCAATAGCCTCCGGTAGGCCTTACTACTTTACTAAACTCTAGGCTACTATCTGATTGAGCCACCTCATCGCCACCCTAACATAATGGCGATCACGGTGGGACTCTGAGTGATAAATAAACTTAGCTTCCCTAATCTTTAGAGACTTTTGAGAATACTATCTGGCTGAATTATCCCACCGGTCACTAAAATAATGGTGATCACGGTGGGACTAATTGAGTACATAACAGTCTAGCAAACTATTGTAGATTCATTAGTCTTTCAAAAATTTAAACATGCAAGTAGTCCATAGAATCATTTAGAGTAAACTCTTTTTGTTTTCACCACCCTAGCAAAGTGATGAGTCAGGTTTATAATACTTTAATAAACCATAGGCTGCACATAAAGAACTCAGAAAAACCCCAAAAAAAATCCCTTAGATTGGTTTTTGTCAGTACTGGTGGTGGACCATACACATATACCTCAAAACAAACTAAAAATCCACCTGGCGACTCCACTAGCCTCCAGTAGGCCTTACTACTTTACTAAACTCTAGGCTACTATCCGATTGAGCCACCTCATCGCCACCCTAACATAATGGCGATCATAGTGGGACCCTGAGTAATATACAAACTTAGTTTCCCTAAACTTTCCAGCAGCCTTAAGAATACTATCTGATTGACTTATCCCACCGCTCACTAACATAGTAACGATCACGGTGGGACCTTCCGAGTCAGTGACAATCTAAGTACACCTTAGAATTCTTGAAGTCTCAATCAAACTTAGAAAACTTGAGTGTTTTTTGAAGAGTAGAAGCTAGCTCTTTCACCATCTTAGAAAAATGATGATTCAGTTATAGGAAACTCTTCCAGACCTCATAGGCACATAAAAACTTAGAAAACCTCAAAAACATCCTCAGATTGGTTTTTCCTAGTTATTGGTGGTGGACCATAGCTACATATCTGTAAAAACAACCAAGTTCCACCTGGCGACTCCACAACTCTCAATAGACCTAAAGACTCCACTGGAGGAAGAACCTAAAACATGACCGGTCATCCTAGAAAGAAAAAACACTCAGGCTTTAGTTGGATTCAAGAAATTATTGTCTTTATCTATAACTATGTTCTATCCTACTTTGAGCCTGATCAAGAATACACTGATGAGATCTACATTGATCATTGGAAGGATCTCAAACCACGAAAAGCGAAGCCTCAAATTTCAGACCATAAGCAGGCTTATACACCTGTGCTTACCCCATATTCACCTATGGAAAACCTAGAAAAACATAGCCTCATGCTACCTTTCCCACTCTGGCTGAAACCTCAAACAGTCATAAGTCTCTTTTTACACTACCTATATCCACAAAGGTCCCAGAAAGATACAAGCCTCTGGTTTTACCTCCCATCTTCCAAGCCCTTCCTGCAAATCTTCAAAATAAATTACCCAGATTTGATGGAGAAAGCTCCGAAGTCACCACTGAAGAGCACGCCCAAAATCTTGAGGATTTACTTGACCTTTATCAAATAGAAGAAGATGATGTGCATATTAGAATGTTTTCCTTATCATTACAAGGAAAAATTAAGAGTTGGTTTAAAGACCTTCCAGCTGCAAGCATTACCAATTTTCATCAGTTCACTCAAATCTTCCTAGATAGGTGGGTGGTCATGGGTAATAAAGTTCTCATCATAAAGGAATACAATCAGTTAAAAATACAACCAGGGGAGACAATACAAAAATTTTCAACCAGGTTCAATAAAGTATACCATGCAATGCCTGCTAACATAAAGCCACCCCTCGGATGTGCTCTCTTGCACTACCCAGATTCTTTTGACCCAGAGATGGTTTTCCGGATAAGAAATAAAGATCCTTTGACCCTAGAAGAAATGAAAAGGATAGCAGTTGCTGTAGAATTCAACATACTAAATAGGGAGGCACAACTAAGAATAATAGAGAAAGACAAAGCAAATCAAGAGAGAATAATATATTCAGAGGAAAAGTTGAAAAAATTGGTATGTATGTTCAGCAAACTAGAGCATCTGCTTGACAGGAAAAGAGAAAAACAAAAAGTTAAGGTTAACACTTCTTATTCAAACCAACCTACACTTCTTCCTCAGGATGAACACCCTCGACTATTACAAGACAATAGTTATAAACAAAATATGCCTAATGGGAAAGTTGCAAATAAAAACATAGAGGAATGCTCTAAAGAGACTATCAGCCATTTTGAAATCACAGATTCTGAAATGGAAGAAGAATCAAAACCTTTAGGTTCTCCACCCTTATGCTTTAAATCATTCCAGACTTTGAAAGAAAATTTGCATCCTAAAGATCTCTCAGCAGTTATTCAGGAAAACCCTGCTCAAGTTAACTCTCACCTAAATCAAGAAGAGTTGTTTGAAGAGAAATTCAAATTTGAGATAGAAGATAAATCAAAACCTGTAGGATCTCTAACTTTATGCTGGGAGTCATTTGAGTTCATAAAAGAAAACTGGCCTCCTCAGAATCCATCAGAGGAAATTCATGAATCCCATGTTTATTATCCCAAGCATCAAGAAGAGTTGAGTAAGGATGAATTCAGATCCGAAATAGAAGATCAATCAAAACCTGTAGGATCTCTACCTTTATGTTGGGATTCATTCGAGTTCATAAAAACAAACTGGCCTCCTAAAAATCCATTAGAGGAAACTCATGAATCCCATGCTAACTATCCTCAACATCACAAAGAATTGGTTGAAGATGAAAAAAAGCAAGAAACGAAAGAGAACCCACAGGATCTCTCTAGAGGTATAAGTGATGATTCATCATCTCTCATAAGTGAAGCCCAAAAAGACATCCATCCTTCAAATCAGATTTCCCAAGAGAAAGAGGATTGTTGTAGAGAAATGAAAATGCCTCCCTTTTTTACTGAAGAGGAAATAGATCAACTTATAAACATGCAGACAACCTCTGAAACTTCATATAACCAAAAATCTTCTGATCTTTCTCCTGTTAATATTGCATATCATAAGTCAAAAAATAGATTTGTAAATCAATTTGAAGAAAAGCAATCTAATAGTCCAATATGCATGGCTGGTGACATTACTTATGTTAATGATTCCCCAAGGTTTGATCAATATGTTGATGATTATGATTTCCAAACAGAAGCTAACTTTGCAAAATACTCAGTTTTTGATTTTTGGGAGGAAGCTCAGCTTCATAAAATTGAGAAAAGTGAGCAGCCATTACAGGTCATCTATGACACTGATGAGGAGAGCCTTGAGAGTTTAGAAGTAAGTGAAGAGTCTCGGACTCTTTGCTCTACTCCACTTCAGTCCATTAGAGATAACATTCACATAATTGGAGATCAACAGTTTTTCAGCTTTGATGATGAGGTTGAGGAAGATGATGAAATTCTCGAGCATGTTGTAAATGATAAGCCTTTTCCTGAAATGGTTGAGGAAATCATTTTGGACATGGAATCTTCCTTAACTCCAGATTTGCTATCACCAAGTTCCATTGAGTTACAAATTGCAGATGAAGAAATAGAGGTTGATAAACACATGAGAGTGGTCACACTATCCTTTCAAGATAATTTACTGTCAAAGTGTATCCCTGCTCATCAACCTGATGACCTTCACACAGTTTTAAGTCCACTTAATCATAACACATCAGCTTGGAAAGAAAACTGCACTGCAATATATGATGAGCCTGACAGTTCAAGTGATCATGAGCAAGGGGAAGAGTTGCTTTACCAGGGGAGTCCCAAATATAGCCAAGTGGAAGAAAGAGTAGCCCTGAATGAAGCCTATGTATCAAACCATATAGATCAGGTATTATTCCAAGATCCATTTGTTGTTTTCCTTGAGAAATATGAAGGAGTAGTGGGTTCTATCATGAACAAGTTGCTACCAAGAATGAGAAAAAACTTAAGCACTACTGTCCGAAAATAAGCCAAATGGGAGTGGCCTTTTCATTACTTCAGCATCATGAAAGAACTAAACCAAGATCAACCATGCAATCATCTACTTGACTGGCTATATTGGAAAGAAGAGTTCACCAAATGAATGTATGTTGTGTATAGTTTAGACTAGGATAGATAGATAGCTGTGAAAAATAAGCTCAGCCATGTGAGCATCTTTTCAGTTTTAGTTTGTTTGAAGAAAAAGTGAAAAAGAAGAAAATACAAAAACAGTAAAAAGTAGAAAAAGAGGGCAGTTTCTAAAAAGCAATGGTACAGCCCCATACCCAAAAATAGTCATGCTGAAAAACGAGCAAGTCTAAATGCCGCTATTAGTGCTCAAATGTCTTGTTCAGTTATCTAGCCTAATCATAGCTGAACATGTTTTAAATTTAATTGCTGATAAGTTAGTGAGTGAAAAAGATGGTCAACATTGTGTAAGATTGACTTATCAAAGAGAGTAGATTAGGAAAAGATACTGGTTCCACACGCCCAAAACAGAACCAAAGAGGGAAGCGGGGATGAAAAACAAATTGTGCATCTTAGCCCTATTTTTCCTAGTTTCCATTTTATGAAAAATAATATTTGTGTGCAGCTTGTCTTTCATGCCGCAAATACATGAAAAATCAGATTGTCTAACCCTGATTTGATCATTTTAAATTTCGTGTTTTAGATTAGAGAATAAAATCCTGTCAAACAGCTTAACCTTGGAAGTTGATCTAGCATAGGTAGAGTAATGAAGGAGTTCATTATTTTAATCTGAACTCTTGGCAGATATAAGTGTAGAATTAGATAGGTTTATTTTTAAAAAATAAAAAAAAAATATGTATTGTCAAAATGCTGCTAGTCCAAATGCGCCAAAAGGAAGAAAAAATGTTAGGAAAGATAGTGGGGTAGGTAGAAATATTATTGATGCTAATCATGCTGTCAATTTTCAGAAATATCATCAAGGAAGAGTGAAATTTGCGCCAATGGATAAGGCACTGGTCTTCATGAGCCAAATATCTGAGATTCTGGACACCTCCTGAAAAGGAGCTCCCTCCCCAAATGGAGCCACTATTAGTCATCAGTATTTTTCACTTGTTGGTGATGACTAGTTGTAACAGCCAAGTTTTCTAGCAGCTGATAAAAAAATTGTCAAATTTGCTAGCTGGAAAAAATCCATAAACTTTTTTCCCCTCTTACCTTTCAGTCCACCCATGTCAAGATGATACCTCATTATCAAGCCCTATCCAGCCTCAGCCATACTAGTTTGCCCATCAACTCTAAAGAAACAATCCAGATCTGTCAAAAGAATCTCCCCTAAGTTAGGAAGTGGCGCTTTAGGCATTTCTCCCTTGGAAAACTATCTTAAAGCCAAAGAACCTCCATCTGCTATAGACCAGTCATAACATACCTTCCCATTCTGCAAACAAAGTTGGTTACAGCCATGGGTCGCGCCAATAATACACCCTCAAGTCCCAGCAATACATAGACCATAAGTCAAGCTGATTTTAGGTGTTTTTACAGTGTTTTGATGAATCTTTCAAGGACAGAGACTTACCAGCATCTCAGAAGACAATATTTGGCTCCACATGAGAAGACAGCTGCTTCTCAATGTGATCTTGAGCCTGGGATGCAGCCACAGAGCATAGAGTTTTTTTTCATTAAGCTCTTGTAATCACATTCAAAGCCTGAAAGGACAATGAAGGGAAAAGTAACACTGTCAAAGGGCTGATGGTATGACATGACTAAAAACCTCCTTCAATTTCATAAGTAGAGGGTTTGAAGACTGAAGAACCTCCTTCACTTCATAAGTAGAGGGTTAAGAGTTCCTCCTTCATCTATAAGCAGAGGGAAAATGGATAAAATTTGATTTTAAGAATCTGCACTGACTAGAGTACATTTTTTAGGTATAGTGAGACAGAAACAAAGGGTTTTTTCATGAAAATGATGATTAAAGCGCAGAGGTAAAGCAATGGGTTTTAAAAATGGTCTACAAGAGTTTCATTATCTTTTGAATTACAAGGAAAAACTTATAAGCTGATCATAAGTGAAGAAATATTATGAAGCAGGAGGTCAAAAGAGACAAACAGTCTTGGACTCAAAATGACCCCTACCATCAAGTATAAAGAGAAGCTCAAACTCACCTGCCACCTCATTAGGTTTCCATAGTGAGCATGTCCATATCCATAGCATCAGGAGCAGACATGGTCAATGTAGGTTTCAAAAGGGTGAAACTATTCCCCTCATAGTGTCAATAAGAATCTCACATAACACAGTTTGTTTTCCTACTAGTGTCCTTTTTCAATGAGGAAACACTAACTAATGTTGTTATTCCAAAGGTGTTGCTCTATGTATTCATAAATACCTTTTTTAGGAAACTTGTCAAAATGACAACAAATAAGCAACACAAAGGCAGGAGGAGGAAAAGGAATATAGAAATCACAGTTAAGTTTTTCCCAGAAAAAGGTGGTCGCCCTCAAAAGGAAAATCTACAAATCCTTCAAAATAGCTCAAAGCAGATTTTCCCTCCCTAGCACAAATATCAGAAAAGGAGGACCTTTTTATTTCTTAAATGAGGAGCAGTCAAAGTTTCAAATTCTCAAAAGGGTTGTTTTCATTTCAAGAAGGGGTCAGGTTTATAAAACAAATGGTCTTTACCATTGTGACACATATCCAAAAAAAAAGGTATCAGGTTGTGTTTTTAAGGATAAGGTTTCAAAATTTGATTTAAAAACAAAGGCCTTTTCAAACAGTTTTGAAGAAACCCTCACCAATCAAACGTGAAAGGGTCATTGGCTTGTTCACTTTCAAAAGGGTTAAGGACCATTGCCAATTCATTTTGAAAACTCCAAAGCGCAAACAAACTCTCCTTTGCTGGTCAACCGGGTCGAAGAAGGAAGTTTTGGGCAAATTCATCAATTTTTCGGGCTTAAAGACCGCGCGGCGCTCCTGTACACCTGCGCGGCACATTCAAGCACACTTTTTCCACACGAATACAAGGCTGCGCGACGTGCCTGTAGCCTCCGGTCACAAGGGCCCGACAGTGACCCGACACCTCTCCATTCGCGCGGCGCCTTTCCTGTCAAACGTGCCACGCAGGTTCAAGTGATCAAAATGCCTCCAAACAAATCCTGAAGCGGATCAAACTCCCCAAGAAACACCATCATAGATTTTAAAGGTATTCTATGTGCCTTATTTCTCTTTTCAAGGCTGATAAGAGAGAGTGAAAGGGATGAAAATCACGGTGTGAATCACAGTTTTGATGTTTTGTGTTTTTATTTAAAAAACGAGATTTGTTGTGGTTATGTTGGCTAGAGGTGAAGCAGTAAAGATTGTGAGTTTTTATTGATATGAAAAAGCCCATTAAACTGCCCTCAAATAAATGATGAGAGATGAAGGCACTGTTTTAAAAGCAGAAACTTAGCTTTTGAAAAATGAAACAGTGATCCTAATTTCAACCACAGTAATAATACATGTATTACTTGGTCATTATTCAAATTCTTCCTCGGTGTGATGAAGAGCAAGGTCATGGCTGCCTTTTGACCATAAACAGACCTTAGTGAGTAAAGCAATTTAATCAATTGGAAGGTGTTGTCAGAATTTGTGTGACGAATAGCAAATGCTAGAGCAGTGTTTTGAATTGGGAAGATTTTTGTTTTGCGTTGTCTAAAATACAAGGCTGTCCTGTTGTCCTCAAAACTCCAAAAGCTAGGTGACCTTACCACAAACACAGAAAAATCACTCTGACTGTGTGTATCTTTTGTTGACTGTGGGCTTACCATTAATATTATTTGTTGAATGGAATACAAAGGGAAAAACATTGTTTTGGAAAGAGCAGAGGATTTTGTGTTTAAAAAGTCATCTCACACAACATTTGAAACAAATTTTACCTTGATCAAACAATGATTGACAGTGAAGGTGAGATAGAGCAGTAGGAGTAGCATAACAGTGATGAACAAAGACAGGAAAAGGGGCAGCCTTATGAGACAAAACAACAGCGTAAATATCATGAAGGGCGTTCTCCAAAGCATGTGCTAGCTGCCTCTCCTAGGCAAGGGGCCATGACTTCTTCACCAAAGCTAGAATGCCAAGCAACAAAGAAGAAAACCAAGAAAGGCTGAAAACTACCCAAAGAGGGCGCCCGGTGAGAAAAAAGTAGAAAGACACCTCTAGGCTTGGAATTTTGGCCTGAGCTTCTAGACATGTTTCTAAAAAGCCTTGAGGGAATTGCTCACCAAAATTGAGCGAATTTTGACACAATCTTGTTTTTTGACATTTTTGGGCCTAATTGCATAAAATCGTGGGCGCTGCCATTTTGGTTTGGAGAATCCTTAACTCTTGATAATGGTACCATTGGATGCATTAAATTCAGGGGCATCTACTCAGAAATTTTCAGAGCATTTGAAGTTGTTTGGGTCCCCCAAAGATACAAAAAACACTCACTTTTTCAACATTCTGCCTCGTCTATCAGCAAGGTTTATTTTCTAGGTTTTTACACACAGGCCTATTTTTGGAGGACTTCTAGGCATCAGATTGAGAAAATTCTAGTTGATCTAGAAATTAGACACTCAGATATTTCTAACGAGCTATCATGAGCCTCGTTTCGACATCGGGAAGGCTGCCAAAAGTTGCCGGCAAGTCAGGGGACCTTTTGCTGATGTAATTTTTGAGTATTTTTGTAAAAATTGAACCTTTCAAAACTGATCTTTCCTCATGTGCGTTTAGCTATTTTTGCACATGAGAAGTTATGAAAAGTCAATTTAATTCCCTCTTTTAGCATTTTTTAGATATTTTATGAGATATTTTGTGCCTTGGGCTTTGCAAAGCCTCAAGGACAAGTTTAGATATTTATTTTGAACCAATGGCTAGCTAGTTGCCTTGTTTGGTTTTCCTCCTCTTTGGCCTATATATTCCAAGAGGATCCATTGTAATAGGAGGCTGAACTTGATGATAGAAGAAATATATGGTCATATAAGCTTTGGAAGAAATACTTGTCTCATGCTCTTGGATGATGAAAGAGGATTGTTGTTGGATTCCATGACTTGGTAGAATGGTATAGTGTCTCTTTCTTTGTTTTGTTTTCTAGTTTTCATTCATGAATCCATGTTTCTTTCTTGCTATAGATCAGTAGAGAACAAATTTGAGACATGCCCTTGGAGGCACCTCAAATTTCCTCTTTCTTCATAGCTTCCATGTTTTCTTCTTCCATAGTCACATTAAAGAATTCTTGATTGCTCTTTAATAACTTAAGGATATTGTTGCTTATTTCATTCATGGTTTTATGCATGCTAAGTTTGATTTACGGTACGCCCTACTTACCAATGGCTAGCCATAGCTCCATCCATGAAATTTCTCTTTGACTGATTAGATTGTCATTTGTTGAACCAAGGAGGTCTTGTTCTGATCTTGCCCTTTGCCTAAGACTATGCAATCTTTTTTCAAAGTGCCCAATAACTTGAAGTACTGTGTTTAGGCATTCCGGCATAGTGATTTGAGTTTTTTGTCTCTCTTAAGTGTATTTCCCCAAAGTCTGGTAGTCATTTCCCAAAGTTAGAGAGTTATATATCTCTATGCATGGCTTGAATGTTTATTTCTATGTATTGATTAGCTTATAGTTACATTTATCATGATCAATGGTTTGCCCTACCATGTTTATGTCAGCTATTAAACTAGTTATGCTTGAAATCCTTTGTTGTTCCCAAACTTGATGTTCATTTTATTCCATTTTTCCCAAAGATCCTTTCTACCTCGAATCAAATCGGCCCTTCAACAACCTTGTATCACTGTCTGATAGCTTTCTTGACCTTTTTCGACCCCATAGCCCAATTGATCTGAAATATTTTTACCTATATTATATCTTTGATCAGTTTCATCCCTCACAACCTAAAAAACCAAAACAAAAAAACCTACTTCATAACTAGCCTAAAATCAGAACACAATAAGCAAAACACACAGATATCCCTTACGCATATAGAGAGAGCCCTCTCTGAGTCCAGGAAGGCTAGGTCCTTGGGATCCAAAGATTGGTTTGATGTTACACTGTCATTTGGCTTGCCAATCAGCCAAATCACGGGACACTAACAGGTGCATTACGGTCAAAGATCCGGGAGGATCAGGGTGTCCTCAGTGCTTTGGCCAGGTTTGGGGTTCTGAAGTTTGTGGAGAACCCTTTGATGAGAGCTGGGGAGCCCTTATTGGTCCGGATTGTTAGCTATTGGGACCCGGACCATGAGGTATTTATAATGCAAGGGCACCGGATCGAGTTGACAGTGCAGGATATATATTTCCTGATTGGTCTCCCACCACTTGGGATGGTAGGGAATACTCAGCCAGTATTATCGCGTGGGTGGAATATCATAGAGTTTGTAGAGCGCCATTGTCGGCCAGGTCTCCAAGTCAAGGGGACTCAGATACCCATCAGGGATTTTGAGAGGTTAGATACTCGTATTGTTTCCGTAGTGGTGCTTCGGATCTTGGGCAACAAGGCACTCCATCACATCACGCGGGGGAAAATGATGCTTGTGGAGAGTGTTTTGAGTGGGCCCAGATGATGTTGTCGTTATTAAAACAACAATTTTCGCTATGTAAGTGGCAAGTGAACCGTGACTGTGCATATGGTACAATTTTGTGCTCTTTCTTCTTTGAGAAGATCTCGACACTTCGATATTGCATATAGCTCCTAGATGGAGGCCTGAGAGAACCTAGGATGCGCTAGTGGGGGTGTCTACTGTGCAGAGGAGGAGGTGGAGCAGTTGGACGGGTGTTTCGCCCTGATTTCTTTGTTCATTGGGATCAGATGCCACTGTATATAGATGACTATCCCTATAGTGGGATGAGTTATTGTGGGGACCCAGATCTACCACTGTCGCCTGGTCGTATATGGGGACCCGATGGTGAGTGACAAATTGCTAATCTTTTATGTGCATGTAAAGTTTCTAGAATATTATATGTTGTACTAATTCTTTTACTTTTAGTATGCAGATACAGCACCAGTAAAACTGGTCGGGTACATGGGATGACCTGCAGTATCAGGGACTGCAGGATCTAGTGGATCACGGGCACATCACAATGAGGATGCAGCAACCCTTCTAGAGGATATCTGTCATAGATGTGAGAGGCTTCTAACCGGTGTTTCGGAACGCGCTTGGCAGGACTTAGATGACCAGTACATAAAGCCATGTATTGGCTTACCCTCAGAATGGTGAGGGGTCATGCGACGCATGGCGATGGCTGGACAGGGCATGCGTGATATACGAGTGGCAGGGGAAAATCCATTGGCTCAGGATCTTCCAGATAGTGATTAGTGTGTAGGGGCAAGTGGTGCCCCCAATTTTGAGTTTTTGTAACATGCTATGGGCATCTCATGTATCAGAGTTAATGAACTCTAAAACATTTTATACGACACATACTATGAATATGCATCGTTTTGATATTTTTATGTTATTGTCTTGTGTTAAATGTGTGTGTTAAATTCCAATCCAGAATATGGTTTTCAATGCTATCTACATAATGATTTTGTGCTCTAGGTACATGAATTAAAGTAATGATTTAAAATTCACGCATCAAAAGCTTCACTCGCAAATATCTTCTGAAAAGGATAGGATTATGCACACGATATACACCATTCAATTGCATGACAAGAAGCAGGGAATCTAAATGAACATGAAGGTGGAGGTTGCGATGTGAAAGGGCATCGGCTAATAAACCTCGTAGAACATCATATTCGGCCTGATTATTGGTAGCAGTACCAATGCATACCTCGTTTGAGAGAACAAGCGCATGCAAAGGGGTAAAAATGGCCCAACCTGCCGAGGCTAAATTCTGGGAGTAACGGCTTGCACCATCAGCAAAACTGATATAAGGTGTTGTCGGGGGGTCCCTCTGAAAGGTGCCACAAGACAATAAATGGGAGGATAAATAACAACGCTGGAAACCTGAGCGCATAGTAGAAATTGAATGCACTCTGTGGAAGGGAGTGATCTGGGTAGGATGTCTACTTCCCACATGCCGCCAGTGAGGGGAAGTGTGGGAGCTACTGGAGGCGTAGCTTGAGCTCAGGCTGCATAAGTCACCAAGGGTATGGATGATGGCATCTCGTTTATGGGCAAGAAAGATGAAGTCAGGGGTGGATGTGGCTTCCATGATGTCGTCGTCACAACAGGAGGTGGAAGGTCAGGAGGAAGGGAGACCACATGACGCGACGAGGCTACTTGACTCATCATCATGAGAAGAAAGACTCACATGCGCATCATCGTGGGGGATGACGTAAGAAAAAGCAGATAAAGGATCCACTGATGTTGAGCCCGGGGTGTTTGCTGAAAGGATGTCAAGCGAAACAATAGGAGAAGATTCAGAGGGAGCTTCTGTCGAGGGTCTCAAGGATGATGAAAGGTAGAGGATGGTGGCTGCATGCTCCATCATTTCAAAATCAAGGGGGGGAATGTCAATAGGATTAGGTAAATCCTCAGTCTGGCCTATATCATACTGTGCAAGCACGGGAGAATCGGATTGATTCTGTTCAATATAGTACTCCCGAACTACCTCCAAAGAGGCACAGTAATGTGTAAGGTGGGGACAATGATGGGAGTAATGGCCACGGAGACCAAAAAAAGCACAAGGGTGTTTGGTGTGGATAGTCTTGGTGTTCTTGGTTGTGGTCGATGAAGAAGCAGAGGTTTCAGGGACTGTAGACTCAGGGAATGCAACATTAACCATGGGCTTGATGTGGGGCAACTCAAGACAAGTATGAGTGGCATGACCGACGACATCACACAAAGCGTAGGGATTTGGAGGTGGAGGAGGTGCAGGGTTAGTCGGGGCAGCTTTGTCCTTTGAGGCCTTTTTGCGAGCTCTGCCCTTCTTACCCAAAGTGGTCGCAATAGGAGGCGGATCCTATTGAGGTGGCTGAGGCACTGTGACAACGGGAGAAGTCAGGGGGACTGGTTGAACCGAGGTCAAATCAAGATAAGGTTTAGGTTGACCTGGCGGGGTGGCGGTTGGAGGATCAAGGTACCAAACCGGAAGTATAATGGTCAAGTTAGGAAGAGAGAGGGTGGCCATGATAGGTGTCGTATAGATGCCTGGTGGAGGGACTAGGAATGGTATCTGACCAGAGGGGTAATGGCCAGGTGGGATGGCTCCTAAATGGTTAAGGCCTGGAGGAACCGACTCAGGAGGATAAAAAGGCTCATGAGTACCAGTAGAAGGGCCAGGAAAAGGAGGTCCAAGAGGTTGCATCGAAGGGCTAGAAGACGACTTCGAAGGGCGAGAGGGCTGCTGACTAGCCAAGGCAGGCCTCTTGAGAGAAGCCCAAGATGATTGCATCATGCAAATATTCGATGATATGGGATTAGAGATGGGAGGAGGAAGAGCAGGGAATATACCAAGCAAGGAGGAGTCTTTGTAGACGCCAGGTGAGACACTGGTCAAAGGGTCGACGGTTTGCTTATTGGCCACCAAAAAAATAGTGGACTTAGGGGAGGTCTGAGACTTCGGTTTGTAATACGTCAACTGGTTAATGGTGACTATATTTTCGTTATGTGGGAAGGACATCTTACAGTGGACCACGGAAGGGACAACAGACATCGCATAAGTGTAGCTACGACCCAATAGAATGTTGTAATCTAAGGGGGCGTCTATGACTTCTACGTCAACGTAAACCGTCTTTCCCGCAAGAGTGATATGAAAATTGCAGAATAAGCTAATGGGCTTGGAGGCGTGGCGATCACACGCTTAGAGAGTGATCGTGGAAGGAGCCAACTCAGGAGATCCGAGTTGTTTCAAAACCGAAGTAGACATCACGCAGGTGGATGCCCCCTCATCAATAATGCACCGAGACATGTTGGCGTTCCCGATCTTGACTAGGATTTGGAAAGCGACGGAAGCAGGGAGGGGAGGATGTTCTGACCGATCAGAATCGAAGATAATCAATCGATTGTCGGAAGGATCTACAATGCCCACGGCAGATAGAAGAGCTTTTCATTGTGAAGGGCACGACTGGAGGAGTTCCAGCGTTGAAATGGCAGTAGGGGATTTTGCCAAATCATTGACTATGCTATACGAATGGGCGAATTTGCCAACGTAGTGGTCCCTTAGGGATCTTGGTATGAACCTCCGCCCTAGGCTGAGGGATATGTAAGGGACCTTTGGGTGTCGAAAGAGGCTTTGTAGAGACCGAAGAAGGCAGCTTGGAGACAGACGTAGCAGGAGGCTTGTTGTACTAACGGGACCGAGTCTGGAGATTGTGGTTGAAGGTTGATCGGATTTCATCATGAGAATCTGGTCACCGGGGGTACTAGACATAAGAGGTTGGGTAATAGTGTGGTAAACAGGAGGTTGGGAAAAGAGAGGAGACATGTTGTACCTTGAATACGTGCTACCAAGAAGGGAATATATGCAGGAGGTGTTGGCCTCCCCCTGAGGAAAATCAAAGCCCATGGGAAGTTGAGCAATGACGACACACACACGGCACCAAGGAAAAAGAGACCGACAAGGGCAGGGAGGTGCAAGATCAACCGATTACAATGTCAAAACAAGGGCAGAGAGGTGCAGGATCAATTGATTTCAATGTTTTAGAGTCTTTGTTTGGCGGTGTTAACCAAGACATTTTTCGCTTAGGGTGTGTGTGTAAATTTTAATTTTTAAACCTATAAATTTGTAGAGAAAAGAAAAAGTGATGTTGTATAGCTGTAAATAAACCTGCAAATGACAGTATATAGGCCTGCAAAAACAGAAAATAAACAACTAATAATGCAATAATTTAAACCCAAGGAGGTGGGCCTCTCAACAACTAGTCTGTAAGTGAGTGAAAAAACTAATCGAAACACACTAAAATAGCCAATAGATCTAAGGTCAGAAGGGACAGGGATATAAAGGACAAAATTTGCTAGAAAGTGGTACAGAAACAACAACAAATCAGAGGAAGAATTGTTGTAAAAAGAGGTGGCGAAAGGCTATCTCCAGGAGGGAAGCGGAGTGCACCCTAAGGGAAAACCCAAACAAAGCTAAATGAGGAGATTTGGATGGATAAAAAGCCAATTTGAAGTGGATTTGAAGGTGAGGTATCAGATCTGAAAAAGTGGTTGAAGACTCTGAAATTTCAGACAACCTGCAACAGCAAAAACTATTCCACAAAAAGTGGAGGGTACTGTAGCCCTAGGGGGCTAGGTTCCCACTTAGTTGAGTAAAACAGAGCAAGTACAGGTCCAAAATTGGTGGAGACGACGGCCAAACAACCCTGAACAAAGGCTCAGACAAACCCATAAAACTTTCAGAAAAATCCCTGCAAAAAGTCTAGGTCGCAGTTTCTGACCTGTTTTCAGCAGAGGTCACACTTTTTGGGCAGTAAAGTGTGCCTTGGAGGTCCAGGTCGCAGGTTTTGGGCTGAAAAGTGCAACCTACACTTTCGGCACTCTCGGCCGAAGATTTCAGAAAAGGTTGTCGTCTCAGCTGCGACTGATGTCTGTCACCTGCGCAATAAGTCCGAAAACACACGGAAGTCAAAATTTTTATCGTTTTAGGGTTTTATTAGTTAAAAAAACATCAAGAAATGCAAAAACAAGGGGCTGAAGAGAAATCATAGGGTTTGAAGTAGCTGGATATGCAAGGATCAGAAAAATGACAGCGGTTGTAATGGTAAACCCGTGTGGAGTCGCCAGTTGTTAGTATGAATTTTGATTCGAGGTGTACGAAAAAAGACCACTTTAGTTGCGCATAAAAAACATCCCTAACAACAAAAATGACTGCTAATATCTTCAGATCTACAGTTAGATGATCAAGACAAATGTTGCAAAAATCTAGATCTATGCATTAAAAGACATTAAACAGTAGAAAAATAAGATTTACTCCATAGGTCCAATAGACAAGACAAGAATATATCCAATGAAATTTTTATTAATGACACCTCGAAGGAAAACACAAGAGGGTGTTCCATGTTCTCCTCAATGGGATGGGTTCTTGTAAGTCCTCAGCACTTCAGATTTAGAAATCCTCTCTCTTGATGGTGTAGAAAACCCAGACAAAAATGGAAAAATATGGCTATGGTAATGGATCAATAGTCAGACCAAGAGTTGAGATCCAGAGTGATCTTTAGGCAACAAAAGGTGACAAATGAATGGAAAAACCCTTCTATTTATAACAAAATATTGAGTTAGTCTAGAGATTGGTGCATAATTAAAATATTATTAACCAAATCTAGATCCAACTTTTGTGGAATATTTTATTATATTTGTTGGAGGGAAAAGGAATTTGACTTGAGTCAAATCCCCTTATTTGTAAATAATAAATAAATAAATGATTTATTTATTATTTTAAGGATGTGATTAAGTAATAATAAATAAATACATGATTTATTTATAATTTTAAGGATATGGTTGAGTAATAATCAAACAAATAATGATTTATTTATTATTTAAGGGTGAATTAGTCATATTTAACAAAGAATATTATTTAAATAAGATTTAAACAATTATTCTTTAGAAAATAATAAGATAAATAATGATTTATCTAATTAATTTCCTTGTTTTGGGTTAAATATAACCAGAAATATTAATTAAACTACTGTTTAACTAATTATTCCTTGAGGAAAATCAAACAAATGTATATTTATTTAATATTTCCTTATGGGGTTTCCTGTTTAGATCATAAACAACTTAATAAAGGTGATTTACTAAGTTATTTTCATAGTGAAAGAAATTTTAGTTGGAGTAAAATTGGTCTTACATGATGTACTTGGGGCCATCTAATGATAATAGGTTAGATGACCAAAAAATGGTGTAACAACAATGAAGAGGGAGAAGACCAATACCTATGAGAGAGACCAAGAAAAAAGGCCAAACATTAACTTATCTAACACATAATTTGATAATACAAGATCGACACCTTCAGACATGCATGGTAAATCAATATTATAAATTGAAACTGGAAATAATGGAGTGGGTACCTACCTATGCAATTGGAAATGAGTTTACGAGTTACCCTGAATTGAGTGAAATTATAGTAATAATCCTCTACACCAATCGAACCGGAATGAAATGCTTGAAACTGAAGGGTGGTAGGAGAGGCTAGGCCTAAGGGGTTTGGTTGACACTTCAAATTCGGATGACAAACCCACTCAGTCGAGAAAAAATCCTAATGCCTTGTAGTGAAACTCGACTGTAAGCAAAAATAACCCATAATAGCTATGGAAATCATGACAAAGGGACCATCATAAGATGACATACTCCCCATCTCACTAGTATCCAGAACCTTCTCGGTGAAATGGATGCGCAATAGAGGGCTTGACATTAAATGATGTTCTCAGGGGAGTAAATGACATGTCCCATGAAAATATTAATTGGGGGGAGGGGGGGGGTGGTCATGCCTCCCTCACTGATGGCTTGAGGTGACGATAGAGTGACTACCCCTCCACCCTCCTCTTTAACACATTCAGTGACCCAATCTAAGAATTTTAAAATAAAATTATAATTTTTTTAGTTTTTATGTTTTTTTTTTAATCTTAGCAATATGAGATGTATTATGAGGTAAATATCTTGATATTTATTATGGATTGTCGCTAGCCATTTAATTTATAATACTATCTCATACTTCAAATCTTTTTATACTTATCATTATTAACTATATACTTTTTACCCAACCTTTTAATGTAACTCCACAACATTTATTCTCTCTTCAAAATAATATTCCCCACAACATTTATTTTCTCTCCATGATATAAGATGTAATAAATTTGAATAATTAATATTGACACATTGTAATGACATCACAAAAATAAACATTACTTAAAGCAACACACATTTATTAGTATTTGAGAGATTTATATTTTATAACTCTTTGTTATATGACAAATTCCATATTGACTTGTTAGCTATCTATCAACACTAGTTACATACAATTATTTTTATTTTTAAAAAATAAAAAATTGAAAAAAGAGTTAAAACCTAACATTAAAATTCCAAACAATATCATAACTCCTTTATTTCTCAAATCCTTTTATAACATTGATAATAGTTAATGTTCAATAATTAATAGTTATAATACTTAATTAATACTTGATATGAAGTCCTCTTTAAAAAAATATATTGGGTAGAGAAGTTTCTAATAGTTATAATACTTAATTAATACTTGATATGAAGTCTTCTTTAAAAAAAATTATTGGGTGGAGAAGTTTCTTCTAGAAACAACTTTACGTTATAAAAAATGTGTTTGGATGGACACTCCACAAACACGTATACATCATAATTAATAATGAGTATAATCTCTATGCTAAATGCCATTTTGGCCTGCAATCAAAGCCGTTTCGGTAGGGCACCGAGATTGCAGAGTTTTCATATTAAAAACGAGAGTCAAAATTTACAACGGGGATGTTTCATTGTTTGATGTGAATGTGAAGCCTGAACGCCGCTAAATTTAGCAGCGCCTTAAACTTGACGGCTAAATTTGACTGCGCCTTAAATTTCACGCATTGGTTATGAATATGACGGGTATATATGAAATAAAAATTCAATGGAGTGGTAGATTTGTAATGAGTATGGATGTTAATGGGTATTGATTCCTTTTGGGGATTTTATTTAGGGTTTGAATTATTTTGTTGGTATTAGAATACTATTTAGTTGTTTTTTTTTTTAAATACTAATGACTCAGCATTTACCAAAATATATGATGATTATTAATATTAATTAAGCTTGGAATATTCTTTTAATATTATTTGAATTAAAAGTTAAAAGATTTCTAATACAATGGTGTGACAAATATGACAAATATTTTGAAAATTAAATTTATTTTTAGTATAAGTCAAATAATCTAACAGAAAGTGTTTTTCATTTTTAATTATCTTAATGTTATAAAGTGACAAATTCTTTCAAACCATGGTGTTTTCAGAATTGACAAATGCACAGTATGACTATGGCATTCATGCTAATTTATTTTATTTTAATAATGCTATTTTTCTTCTTTACACTAGACAAGATCAAGAGACATTTTTGATACAAATGAACCATCCATGGATTATTTTAGGTTGCGATAGTTTCTTTGAATAACATTGACGAGTTACCCACATTGGCATATAGCAATGAATGATTATTGCCTTCATTGTGGGTGGACCATTAAGTTATGATAGATTTTCACCTTTCAAATAAATAAATTATGGACATTAAATAAATAGAATGTAAGAGACAATAACTCATAACCAACTTTGTCATGGGACACTATGGAAAGTCACTTAATGGTAGTGACTGAAGTCTACAAGCCTTTTGTATATAAGCAATCATTTAGGCATAAGAACTACAACCCCAAAAGTAGTTTGGATTTGAAAACTAGAGATCATAATCACCTCCATGAGCAAATGACTCTCAAAAGCAACTTCATGGAAACAAGCTAGGTCTATTAATACTATATATATGCGTATTAGCTAACATAAGAATGGCAACTCCTAAATAGTCTAAATTTGAAATAAAGATGAAATGTTGAAGAAATAAATCCATAACCAACTCCACTAGCGAATAAGGCAATAAAAAATCACTAAATAATGACAAGTTAGTTCTACAAATACTATGTTGCATATGCACATATGCTAGTGTAAGAACCCTAGTGATCATAGTAAATAATATTTGACATTTAATATGTTAGAATTAAGGAATGCATACCCAATACTATCAAATAACTACTGTAAGCTTGACACATAAACTAAGGTTATGTTGATACTTATCAGGGAAATGTTATTACATTAATTTTAAAATTGTATTGAAAAACTAGTTTTAAAATTATCATTTCAGAAGTGTTTAAAAAATAAAAAAGAGCTTAATTATTAGAAAATTATTTGATTTTAAAATAACAAAAATTTATTAATTTTTATATAAAATTATTATTATATCATCATCATTTATGAGCAAAGTTATACCATAAATAGAAAAATTAAAAGTTTATAAATAATTAGTATAGACTTGGTGCAAAATAAAATAGTGTAATGAGTTCTTAAGGATAACAACATGTATATTTTTTTTAATATAATTTTTTTTTTTATATAAACTTACCCAATTATATAAATTACATTTAAAATTTAAAATTTAAACTTTATAAATAAAAATACAAATATGTAGACTTTAAATTTTTTATATTAATTAAAATAAAATCATATTTTTTTATTAAAATTTAAAAATGTTAGTAATGGGTAAGGGTTATTGTATTAATAAACATTTGGTGTGGTATCCCAAAATTGGGAGAGCAGTAATATAGCACATAAAACTGGAAATATGCAGAAATATCAATAGATCAACACATGAGACAACCATAGAGCCATTCCATTATGATTATAACAACAAAATAGGTGCAAAGTCTTGAGGAAAAGATCACTCAAGTTGGGTAAACAAGCCTCCCACGAAAGAATACACCTAAATATGAAATGTTGCTAATACAAGAAATGCCATAATGCTAAAATTGCGTTGTCTATGAGGGCGTAACAACTGAAAGATAATATATATATATATATATATATATATATATATATATATATATATATATATATATATATATATATATATATATATATATATATATATATATATATATATATTTCTACTGATACAATGCTCCAAAAGTGCTAAGAATAGAGATTCATGCTCCAATATAGATTTCCAAGTTAACCCAGAAAAGGTTTCCGGAAATACACATTATACAAAAATAAAAGATATGGCCATAGGGCTTAATAATCACTGCAACTCAAATACTTATAAGAGGTGGTTGATATGAAATATGCAATGGCTGATGCTCCTCCAATGGTTCTCCTAAATGAAGGGTTGATCCCTACATAGGAAACAAAACTGCTCGAACTAGGGCAATAAACCCACTGCTGTAGCTGCTCTCTAAAATAATGCAGTCCTTGAGAGAAACTGCATTGTAGCTGATGGTAGCTACTTAGCCTGATGCTAAATACTGAAATGAAGCTCAAATAACTTCCTCACAAGCTCTCGGATGAAAGAATGATCCCTCTAATGGGAAAATAGCTCAAAAATTGGAGATCTCTCTCCTCCACTACTGCAACCCTGCAACACAACACAGATCTAGAATAGACTGCGTTGTATATGAGACTGAAGCTTGGCCAAATGCCACATAGTGGTAATGCAACTAAAGATAACCTCTCCAGAGTAGGCACTCTAAGTCCCCCCAGGATGAGGGTGGGATTTCCGCTCAGAAACACCCTTGTGCTAAACAACACTAGAGACCCTGCTAAATAACAAAAGCGTGCATAGATATGTCACATGAAAAATCCAAATCTAAAAAGATCAAAATTAATAATACAAATCCATGTCTTCTAATGCTTTCATCCTCTTCCTTTTATGCTTGGTGAGCTTCCTCACTGTGGGCCCCACTCATTAAATGAGCTACTCTCATGCATACACTCCTCCTAAATGACTTCATTTTCCTCCATTAATCCTCCATTATCTCCTCAAAAGCATTGTTGATCTGGTTAACTTTGACCCTGTCCACATGATATAGCCCCTTTTCACACCTAAGGGTGCTTTATTTAGCTGAAATGATGATCCACTTTCACATGAGAAGTGGTTTTATTATTTATAAAGAGATTTAAGGGTCTCTCTACCCACTTATTCACCTATCTAAGTGAAAAAACAAAACTTTAATATTCCAATTAATTTTGGAATATTACAGTCCTCCCCTTCAAAATGTTGCTTGTCCTCAAGAAACTACAAGGATAGTGCAAAACCATCTCAAGGAGAAACTCCAATCTCCATGCTATCATCCAAACAAAGTGAGCCATCCTTGGTAGCTCATCGAAACAATCACCAATATCCTGCTTCTGCAATGTATAGGGGCTGCATGGCTGAAAATGAGAGATTAAATTGTGAAACTCACGTTGTCTCTTTGTCCACTTATGATAAATATAGATTTGTTGATCTTGGGCTGCAATAATGTAGTCCTCGTGAAGACAAAAGGTACTTGGAATCTCATGATCCCACTCCTTGGTTCTACGAACCTCTCTTGCTCAATCCATCCTACATATAGTGAATAGAATGTCATCACCATATGGGCTCCAAAAGAAACAAGGACTAAGTGTCACATGACATATTGGATGGTGACAATAGTCTCTCAAGTGAGACCAGCGTTGTCCTACTTCTAGCTGTCTCAAAACATGATATGGTAAGTGGCCATCCAACCACTTGCTTGTTGTCATAAGCTTCTCAAAAGAATGAAAATAGTAAAGGACATTAGGTTTTAACTGAATATGAGTCAAGAAAAACAAGCACTGCCTAAATTCCTCTAGAAAGTGGCCAATCCCATCACTAAATGTAGTCCCAAAAGGACAATGAAATCCAAACTTGAGAGGTTTGCTCTCTTGTGGAGAAATGTGCTACAAATGTATGTCAAAGGAATGATCATACATGGTTAGTTTATCAATAAGCATCAAGACAAAATCCTTACCATATATTGTAGGCAAGTTGATGAAGAGGTCCGTAGATGAGCCTTCCCATCTCTCCATCAAAAGGGAAAGTGGTTGTAACAACCTTGCAAGGTGGTTGCTTTCCTCCTCATACATCAAACAAGCTACATATCTCCTGATATGTTGGTGCACATCTTCTTTGAGATCCTCCCATTAGAATCCATCCATGATGGTGTGATAAGTCTCAATGAAATCTACATGCCTTGAAAATAGTGCCTCATATGTTGCACATAGAATCTCCTCCTTGAGCTTGGAGTTTCTAGTCAAGTAGATTTGATCATGGAAATAAATGACTCCATCAACCACTCTATATCTTTCATCTATAATTTTCCCATCAAGAACCTTACATGTGAAGAGGTTCTAATTGGAATACTCCACCAATAATTGGGACTCCCAATATGGATCTAAACTCCTCAATAATGACAGTGCTGTTGAAATTTGAAATGAAACACCTGTCACATCATAACTCTCCTCTTTGACATGCTCAATGCCAAAGCCACATGTTGGAGTATTGCTTCCCCACTTTTGTTGCCTCCCTTGCAGTTGATCTTGCCCAAGACAATATTGAAGTACATGGAGGTCAACCTCCTCTTGGAAGGTATTTCCCATCCAAAACTTCCATAGTTTGGCCAATGCATGAAAGAGTGTCAATAACCTCTTGTCATATTCATAAATATTCCTCATGTGTGGAAGTATCATTTTTTGCTCCAAGGCTATGGAGTATCCCTTTAACACCATACTTATGCCATCACAGATTCCTGAATCATCATTTTTCAGTGCAAATAGATGAGTGGGAGATGGAAATGTCCATATCAGAAAATTGCTCATCCCTCCTTTGAAGCCATCAAAGGTTCTATGCATTATGCTAGCTCCTCCCAAGGCTCCTTCCTTAGCCAAATCTATCAATGATGCACCATGTTGAGAGAACTCTTTGATCATCTTCCAATCAGGGGGTCTCCCTAGTGGAATGCCTCCATGTAATAAAACATCAGGGCCTAGAGTAGGTTGTATATTTGATTGGAATGATTTGTCCCTACCCTCACTGCGCAAATCATCCTCCTATTTATGTTCATAAACCTCCTGAAATGGATGGGTGTGTATGTTCCCCATCACTTGATGTTGGCCATCCTTCTCATCTTCTCCTACTTTCTACAAGATCTCACAGTATAAGGTGTTCTCCTCCACTGTAATCAACCCATTCACACCCAATGTTATATTGGTGTCAAGAGTCTTAATCAAAAAAAGGTGATTTATCATGGTGTATTTCCTCAAAACTATGGTAAATGTTGGAACACACTTCCTCCATTGTTTAGTCTCACTTCCTATCAACATAGACACATGTTGCTCCTAATCTTCATATGTGATATCCTTTGGAACTTATTGCAAAGATACAAGAGCTCCTCTAGTTGAAGAAATTGCTTCATCTCCATCTCCAAATGGTGGTGGATCTCCTCCTGCTTTTACAACACTGGAGACTCTTTCTAGCCCTTCCTCTTCCTTCTCCTCATCATTGGATAATACCTCAACATTAAGAGACCCTTTTTCTTTATCCCCTCTTGAAGGAGGAATCCTCATGTATTCTTCTTGAGAAGAAAGTTCTTGCTGAAGTGGGGCTTTTTCCCTTGTCAAATAATTTTGAAAATATTTAACCCCCTCAACAATGTTCTGAAATGGAATTGGTTTCATGGATCCTTCCAAATCATGCAAAGGTTTTGATTTATTGGGTTTGGCTAGCTCACCCAAGGAAGTTTTTGAATGTTTTTGATCACATCTTTTTACTAACCTCCTAGTGAAATTTGCATAAGTAGATATATTTGCATGATTCAATGAAGAAGTTTCATAAAACCACCAGGCATAATCCTTACCTTCAAGGTGCAACGCTGCTACTCTAATGGCCTCCTCTTCTGAAACTTGATGCAACTGTAAATATGTGTCTAACTTCCTTACCCAAGCCTTAACTGTGCACTTGGGTGACCCATCAAAAGTAGGTAGAAAGAATCTACCCAAAGTGTGTTGCATGCACCCTCTTCTTCTAGGGTCTTCTATTTTCTTTGATTTGACAAAACCCTTGGAAGTTTATATGCTTCTTGAATCTTCTAGACTAAGATTCATATTCTTGGAGATAGTCACCAAGAATCTCCTCCTTTGGTGTGTCTCCTTCCTCTTCTTCTCTTACTAGGAATGTGGGCATGGTACCACGTTGTAGACCTGATGGTGTAGCTAAATTCTCACACCAATAATGTGAAAAATGGAGCTTTCATTATGCACAAGCCCTCTTGGAGAATCTCTATATATTTCGATCCTCATCTCTTTGATGTCTTTGTTATTGCCCTGCATAGTTTGAAGAAGTCTTGAAAACTCCTTCCCTTTCATTTCTCCTGATAGTGGAGTATTGCCTCCTTCTCTTCTACATATCTTCTCCTTTCTATGAGAAGTCTCTTTAGATGACATAATGGCTGAAGTACACATGTTGAGCCAAGATTATGCTCTGATACCACTGTAGTATCCCAAAATTCGGAGAGCAGCAATATAGCACATAAAAATGGAAATATGTAGAAATATAAATAGATCAACACATAAGACAACCATAGAGCCAT
Source organism: Pinus albicaulis (assembly GCA_034641835.2). NCBI lineage: Eukaryota > Viridiplantae > Streptophyta > Pinopsida > Pinales > Pinaceae > Pinus > Pinus albicaulis. The sequence continues at coordinate 1,313,518,902 of CM076579.1, forward strand.
TCCAATATGATTATAACAGAAAAATAGGTACAAAGCCTTGAGGAAAATATCACTCAAGTTGGGCAAACAAGCCTCCCATGAAAGAATACACCTAAATATGAAATGTTTCTAATACAATAAATGTCAGAATGCTAAAACCGTGTTGTCTATGAGAGAGTAACAACTGAAAGATAAAAATATATATTTATGTTGATAAAATGCTCCAAAAGTGCTAAGACTAGAGATCCATGCTCCAAAATAGATTTCCAAGATAACCCAGAAAAGGTTTCCGGAAATACACATTATACAAAAATAACAGATATGGCCCTAGGGCTTAATAATCACTGCAACTCAAATAATTATAGGAGGTGGTTGATATGAAATATGCAATGGCTTATGCTCCTCCAATGGTTCTCCTAAATGAAGAGTTGATCCCTACATAGGAAACAAAACTGCTCGAATTAGGGCAATAAACCCACTGCTGCAGCTGCTCTCTAAAATAACGCAGTCCTTGAGAGAAATTGTGTTGTAGCTAATGGTAGCTACTTAGCCTAATGATAAATACTGAAATGAAGCTCAAAGAACTTCCTCACAAGCTCTCGGATGAAATAATGATCCCTCCATTGGGAAACTAGCTCAAAAATTGGAGATCTCTCTCCTCCACTACTGCAACCCTGCAACACAACACAGATCTGGAATAGTTTGCACTGTATATGAGACTGAAGCTTGGAAAAATGCCAGATAGTGGTAATGCAACTCAAGATAACCTCTCCTGAGTAGGCACTGTAAGTCCCCCAAGGATGAGGGTGGGATTTCCGCTCGGAAACACCCTTGTGTCAAAGAGAACTGTAGACCCTGCTAAACAGAAAAAGTGTGCATAGATATGTCATATGACAAATCCAGATCTAAAAAGATCAAAATCAATAATACAAATCCATGTCTTCTAATGCTGCCATCCTCTTCCTTTTATGCTTGGTGAGCTTCCTCACACTGGACCCCACTCATTAAAGGAGCTACTCTCATGCATACACTCCTCCTAAATGACTGTGTTGTCCTCCATTAATCCTCCATTATCTCCTCAATAATGTTGTTGATCTAGTCAACTTTGACCCTGTCCACATGCTTTATCCTCTTTTCACACCTAAGGGTGCTTTATTTAGCTGAAATGATGATTCACTTTCACATGAGAAGTGGTTTTATTCTTTATAAATAGATTTAAGGGTCTCTCTACCCACTTATTCACCTATCTAACTGAAAAAACAAAACTTTAATATTGTAATTAATTTTGGAATAATACATTGGGATAGGGACTAGAATCCTTGCATATATTTTATTAAATAAATTTTTTGCTAACGTTAGTCTACTCAAAAAGTTGGCTAGCTCTAAGGTTGCAAATTAATCTTAAACTAAAAATATGTCCATTGTATACTCTACAAAAAGACCAAGGAATGCAACATAATTTACATAGTAACATAGGATAACTTATTTTCTAAAGGAATCACCCATAAAATCGAACCTCAAGTCTCAACAAAAATCTTGGCCAACAACATTAGACCCTCTTAAGCAATGAGTTCTTTTCCTTTTAGCACAAGAACTGAAACCAACACCTCTCAAATTCAATTACACATTTCTAGCCCTAGAGACTTCCAAAGCAAACACTTGAACAAAGAGCGAATGCACCTCCTCACACAAAAAATCCATTAATTACATTGCGCATGAACAATTTTTCTTCTAGGAAGAGTTGAAAGGAGATATGTTGCCTTTCAACCATGTCCTCAAGTTTCTAGATAGAAACTAAGAGAGCCTAAGAAGCATCTAGAAGTATTTCAAGCATAAGGTTGGCATTGACATTCTCAGAGGGAGCCAAAGAGTTACCCATCACATACCAGAGACCCGACACACAACAAGATAACCTATTGATAATAAATCTACCAGATTTTGAAATAGGATGGATTGAAAACACATGAATAATATAGAGATCCAAGGGATTAAATATATGGACAGAATTAGAAAGATGCCACGAGTCAAACTGCAACAAAAAATTATAAATACATCTCCCAAGTCTCAACCAGAAAAATAATCAACGTATGAGGAATGGCACATGACATATGAATTATCTGCATTCTACTAAATAGGACTCTTGATTCTGAAACTGGTAGATATACCACAAATCCCGCCAGGAGGAAAATAAATAGACAAGACACCATGCATTTAGAGCTAATGAATTGACATGCCACTTTTAAATCAAATTAAAACATCGGGAAGGGGCCAAAAGAATCCATGGCCAGAAAAGGAAAGGTCGTCAGATCCCGAAGCCCTTCCACTTCTGGAGATGAAGCACATAATGAGAATTGATGAAGGGAACCGACCACGAATTTGATCCAAGAATTTTCCCTTCGATGATCGAATAGATTAACAAATTATTTCTTTTTGGGGTACTCGATATAAAAATGCAGTGGAGAAGAATTACACCCACTCTATCCTGACTATATCTTAGATAATCATTCATCATTAAGGAATTGGAGAAGTGTTAAGTCTGTTATCCATTTCTGGGCTACCTTCTCCCAAGGTGGAGCCTTTTTTAGCTAATGCATCAGTTGTCGAGTTAAAATGCCTATAAACATGAAAGTATTCCAATTTTTCAAACTAAGAGGTGGAGACAATGTTATGCAACCAACTCACAAATAGATAGATCAACGACTTAAAAATTATCCTCTTTGGGGGGGAAACCTCCTTTAAATTACATAAATGAAAAATTCTTGGATGATTCAAATGAAAAAAACTCCTTTCTGTATATAGGAGTTTAAGGGGTCACAATATAATTAGAGACTGCATAACAATAATAATGTAAGGGCACACCAATAACAATAGTGGGCTTCTATGGGGCACAATAATAACAATATGGGGACTACATGGCCACACCAATAACAATAAGGGGGCTACACTAGTATTATAGGGACCTAATGTTGGGGTTCCTATGTTTTGGCCAGATTGGAAAAACCAAAAGATAAGACAACATCAAACCACTTTGGAATTCAAGGATCTAGCCCTCCTGAATCCAGAGAGGGATCTCTCTATGAATGAGCTTAAATATGTGATCTTTAAAACCTGAAATGTGATATTAGGCTAGTTATGAAGAGCTTGGGTTTTGTTTTGTTTGTTTTGGTTGGGAAAAGACATGATGAAGGTGAAGGAAGTTTCAAAATGAAGGGTGAAGGTGTCTGCAGGTGAAGGAATGATTCAGATGATAGAAAGGCAAAGACAATTTTAACCCATTGGGCTATGGAGTCATAGGAGGATTTTAATTGGATAGCAAGGTTCAAGCAGGATCCATGGGGCAAGTTGCTTATGTCAAAGGATCTCTTAAAGTGATTTTATGGAATGAAATAGAGAGGAAGTGTAGAACCAAACAAATGAAGAAAACAGTGAAACAACCTTAGATCAAGTAAGTGCTTTCAAACTATCTTGCTTCGACATGTACTTAAGGGGAAACATAAAAGTATTCTGAGATCAGGGAAGTGCTTTTAAACTAGCCTGCTTTGAAGTACTTTCAGTCAGAAAACATTTTTAAAAAACAGTTCGAATAGCTTAAGATCAGGTAAGTGCTTCTAAACTACCCTGCTTTTAGCATATTCTAAAGGAAAGCATAGATAACAGTCACAAAGAGAGATTTAGATCAGGCAAGTGCTTTTAAACCGACCTGCTTTAATACACTCTTTAAGGAAAACATAGAAAATACTCGTTTTAAAGAGAAATCTAGATGAGGCAAGTACTTTTAAACCGACCTGCATTAATATAATCTTCAAAGAAGACGTTCGAATGAAGAAAACATAGAAAAATAAAGCTTTTAGTGAGAGTAAGGTACTGTTGAGAGTAAATCCTAGCTCTATGTTTGCTGCTCTTTATCAGAGAAAGTGGACAGAGTGAAAACATTAAACAAAATAACAATTGACAGTGAGGAACACATCACCATTGACATAAATCAGGATCCCATAAATCAACATCTTGTATTGATGTTCAAACCAGTTACAATCAGCAAGCCCGGTGGGTCTCTACAACTTCGAACTTCCCATATCAGCTTATATATCTTTAAGTTGCAAACAGGGCATCAGTAGCTTCAGAATAACTATTACATACATTCAGATGTCCAGAGACCAACCTTTGCTTATCTTCTACAAAAGTATTTATAGAAGAAAAAGGAGGTGGAATTTGATGAAAATATCTGCTGGGTCAATTAATACAGATTGATGACTTCTCGGCCTTTGAGGGCCTCTGTGTCATGTTGAAGTAACTCTGTTTTCTGCTTCCCAAGGCCTAATGATAAAAAAGATTTACTTCTGGACTGTTCTTAATCTTTAAAATAGTTTTGCTGACAATTAGAGATAAGATCTTTGATTTTTATTAATTGTTCAGCTGTCCTCGGGTAAACACCTCTTGTTTCAGAAAATGACTAAGCCTTCTATGATTATTGCAAGGCTGCAGGTGCCTTTAGGAGTTGGAGAGGGTTCGATTAGCCTCTGCTTCAAGCGGTGGAGGCTTTCTCGGATCGACAGATGTCTTTGTTTCTTCCCAAAACACTTTTAAGTTACTTGATATCTGTGTTTTAGGTCTGATCCGGCTTATCTTGTGTCTTCCGGTCTTTATGATGCTTTTATCTGTGGATTTCGGCTTTGATTTACTGAATACGTGCCTTAATCCTTCAAACTATGCTGGGAAGTCTTCAAACGCTGATACTCTTTGTTTCTTCAATGTATTGTTGTGTCTTGTTAATGTGCAGGCTGTGCGGGGCTCATATGGCATCAATGCCTCATGAAACAATGATGAAACATCGAATCCGAACCTTGCGAATGGTCTCCATTGATGAATCAATGGCATGGGAAACGTCTTTCTCGGCCTTTGGCCTTTCTTTCAATACTATGGAAAACCAGTAATCCTTGCAAAATACACAAAATATTAGGAAATCCTGCGTTGTTGGGTTCATTGCTTCAGAGGCGTGGGATGAGAGCAGATCCATTGGATGACATTATCCAACGATGGAGATTAGCCGAGAGGACGTTTAAAATCAGCGGAAGGAAGAATTGAATAGAATCGTTGATCGCGCGATGATCGACAGTGGAGATCAGTTTTGAAAACCCTTTGACGAAAGGTGGAGGGCGATGGTATGAAACGAAATTAGATCTGGGCCGTCCGATCTAGACACGTGGACAATCGAGATTCAATCGGAGGATCGCAATCGGCGGGACAAACAAATGTATGCGATTAAAACTTTGCGATGCGATTGAGCGATGACCGTTGATCTGAGGATCAAATAAACGACGGGGAATGAATCGGAGGGATGGGCGATCGGGGGGACAAAAAAAAGTATGTGATTGAAACTCTGCGATTGAAACTTTGCGATTTTACGTGGGCCGTTGATCAGCTTTAGATCAACGATAAATATCTTTTCAACTTTGTACCCACGGAAACCTTTACACTTTATGAAAAACCCACAAATTTAAATAAAACCAAGGTTTTAGTGGATCGGGGCGGAATATATATATATAAAGTGGCTGGCTTCCGATTGCGGGGCCACTGGATGTATGGAATAAAATGGGCCCGGGGCTTTATATAACAAGGGCCAATCGCAATCGGAGCTTCGGGCTTGGTCTTTCAATCAACCCATTCGAAACTTGCGATGCGATTAAGCGCTTCGGGACTTCAACACTTGGTCCCGGGGTGTAGGTTGCATGGGATGAAAGCAAAGGGGGCGGGGTTTATATATCAAGGGCCAATCGGAATCGGAGCTTTCGGGATCGGTCTTTCAATAAACCCATTTGGATTTCTCTTATGCGATTGCGCATCGGTCTTTTTGATCTAACCATTTTTATATTATAAAAAGCATTGTATGGGTGCGTTAGACCAAACTTTGGGTAAAAGGGTTTTTGGATTTATGAAAGAAATAACGGACCAGAGATGGATTTTCAAAAAGGTTTAGCGCCCAATTGCGGGCCCAAAGGGTTATATAAGGTAACAACATGATCGGGGGCTGCGACACACAGGGCCAATCGCATTGGAACTTTTGTCAACACAATGAAAACAAACTTGCGCGCTTTGGATTTTCTCCGATGCGATAAGTGCCGAAAGGCTTAACACTTGGTCCTAGCACCATGGGCATACGGTGGGGAAGTGGTTGAGACTTGGCCCAAAGGGGCTTAAACCCTTAATACAAAATGGGTTTTTTCATGATTTTCTCTGGTTTTCAAAGGAATTCGAGGGTTTCGCTATAGTTTAAAAAGGAGTTTTAAACTATTCCAGGTGGATTATATGAAGGGAAAAATGAGGAAAAATGGAAATCAAAGGAAAATGATGGGGAAAAAGAGTAAAAATGAAGGTTAGCTTGTGAGTAAAGGAAGGGGAGGAAAGGGGATTTTGCAGCAGTTCTCTCATGGAATTTTTAGCAGAATTTCTGAGTTCTGAAGGGAAACAACAGTGAAGAATTTTTAGACATGGGCATGAGATCTTCCAGAGGCTTCAAGAGACAACATTTGGCAATGAAACTGTTTTTTGAAGGCTCCAACAAATTTTTTGGCCACCTGTTTGGTCTCAACCTAGTTTCCTAAATTGAGTTCATTTAATTGTCAACCAGGGTTGGTAAACTGCTGAAGTAAAGTGCACCGTATGTGCCTAGGTGTTTGTCTCTTAATGCGTTGTGTTTAGTGTTTTATGATGTTTTTGGTATTTTGTGATGATTTATGATGTTTTTGGTCTTTTGGTAGTTTTATGTTCACAAGGAAAATGACTAGAAAGCTAGTGGAAAGAAGCTAATGATTGAAAACAGAGTGAAGCCTAATTGGTCGATGACAAGTGACAAATGCAAAGGCAAATACTGAAACAAAATCAAACCTAAACTATGACTAAGCAGAATACCAAGCTTGATAATGACTTTAAGGAAATGAATCAAAACATAAACTTAACTTGTCCAATTCTTTCATCAAAAGGTATTTTGGGAGAGTTTTGAGAAATGGTCAGCTAAGTATACAAATTATTCTAACTAAACAATCAAACATCCAGCTCATAATGATGCAACATTTTATCCATGTTTAAAGATTTGTTGAAACATATTTGGAGGAAAATATTGGTATCATCATAAGATCTCTATTCTAAGACTAGTTCCTAACCCTATTCTGCAACTTAGTTTGATACCACTACACTTCACTCAAAGGTTATAGATTTTTAGAATAGTCTTTTGAGGAAAAGTTTGTTTGTGAGATGACAAAGAAAGTTGCAAAAGTACTTCAGGCCTTGAAATGATATTGTCTTCTGTTCATATGGTTATGAATCAATTATAGATTTGGAACAAGAAGAGGTTTTGTAAATAATGAAGGCGGTTTTGTTAAGTTTAACAACTGATATAATCTAATATGCAATGGATGACAACTGAATGTGGAGTGAAAATGCAATGTGTTAAGCTAAAACTGAACTTAAGATGTCACTAGTCTAAAACAGTGTTGAACTAACAAGTCATTATCAAACTCAAAACAAAATAACAGAGCATGAGTTAAATGCAATTAGACTCCGGAGTATCCTAACTAAGTTATCATGCATTAATCTATGGAATTATACAGCCTGTTTTGTCCATCATGATTGGTATTTTGGAAGAGTTTCTTAGCACAATCCTGACTGTACAATTCAGTGCAAATGCAAACATAAAGACTGAAAGCAATTTAAAAACTAAGATATCACAGCTGTCTCTTACCCATCATTATGATATTTTGGAAGAGCATTTTAAGAGCAAGGTCAGCTATGTTACTTAGTGAAAACAAACAACTGAAACATTCATTATCACAGTCATGCCTTAGACATCATAAGGATTTTTTTGGAAGAGTTTGCTTAGTATAAGTTCAACTGTGATAGTGAATCAAAAGAAATTACAATTAAATCGTACAACACTATAGCCATTTCCCATTCATTATCATGATCTTTTGGAAGAGTTTCTTCTTTTGGAAGAGTTTTTAGAACAAGTATAACTATAGTGGCTAATGAAATTAACTATGAACTCAAACTTCAAAAACTTAAAGACAACTAAGATACTTATCTAAATTACGCAAGTAAAACCGTGCAGGAGGCAGGGGCCCTCTACCACCAGACGGAATCTAACTCCAAATCAAATCAACGCTTTCAAAGCAATACTATCTTCTTCATTAAAGGAAAAATAACTTAAACAGAGTAGTCTGCGTCTTCATAAATATAGCATGAAATCTAAGCAAAATCTAGCCTATCTCTCGGTTTCCCAAGTGTTTTTATAACAAATTTACACAACAAGACTTGCAACAATTCGAGGATCATTGTCTTTCCTTATCGAAATCATACTAGGACTCTTAAAGTGGCAGCGTAAAAAGGAAAAGGACATCTGGACTAAGACAGTCCTATTAGAAATCTGCTTCCTTAAATGAGTTCCCACGTACCAAAACCATATCCATAATTTGGTTCTTCCTTCATGATGAGAAACGAACAATGTAGACATGACGTGGAATATACCCATATGTGGTTTTTCTTGAGAGGACACCTGGAACATGCCTGAACGTGAAGACAGCTACAGAATTTCCGGTTAGCTACGGAATGTCTGCATTCTGCAGCTAGTTTCGGTCAAAATGCATTACAATGACAAAAATCACAAAACTTAGCAAGTTAGCCATGTTAATCATTCTAAAAGTAATTTTAACTAATTTCATTGATCAATTGGGTCTGGGATAACAATAGACAAAGGAAAATGAGGTAAAGTAAGATGAAAGAAAGCACAATCTTGAGGCTCAACATACCCCCACTGCTGACTTCTTGCATGTCCTCATGCAACTTATTCCATAAACTCAGAGGCTTCTGCAAGAACATCTAATCCTCTCCTTCTTCTTTCACTGGAAGCTAAAGATCTTCTGGGTTTTTTGATGACAAATTTGAACCTTAAGTTGATAAGTGCCCTGATTAGCTTCTTGTTCCTCTTTTTCAATTTTTCATTAGCCGTTTCCACTTTGTCCATATGTAGAGATAAGGTTGAGTTCATATTGGTTTTGAGTTTGACTTGTTCCTTTAGAATATCATTCTCATTTTTGATGTGTCTATTAAGTATTTCCAGCTCATACCTATCCCTTCTTAACACATCTATTTCGAACAGTGGAGGACTAGGGGTTCTATCTCTACTCTCTGAAGCTTTCATTTCCAAAGTTTCAACATAGTCATAAAATTCTTGCTGAGCAGGGTCAATTTCAGGGGTTCCTTCATTAAAATCTTCTTCAACATCTTCTTCAATAGATGTTTCCTCATCTTCTATATTTATCACTCATGTTTGTTTGATCTGAGTTTTCCTTAGTTTCCCCTTGAGTCTATGGCTTCTTCTTGGCTGGGAAGATCCCTCTCCTTTTTCTGTGGCAGATTTTCTGATTACCTTCTCTTTCTTAAGTTGTCTCTTAATTTGAGTCAAATTCTCTGAGATTATTTCCTCACTACTTTCCTGGACTGTTTTTTCAATTTCAATTTTAGAAGCTCTCCATTTTCTGCTTCTCCTTGTAGGTTGTTGTTCAGGTGAGGGCTATTTTGGCTCTTCAAAATGATTTCTTATCAAGAAATTATCCCAAGTATCATTTGTTTTGGCTAAATGGTGTTCAATTAAAATCTTAACCAAGCCATGATGGTATAGAGTTGTCTCTAAGAATTGGAATCTTCTTTGAACACAAGAAGCCATCTTTTTCAAACTTTGAAGCAAGAAATAGGGTAGGTTTAACTCTTCCTCCAGAAAATGCATTATCAGTCTAATATGGTAAACATAAAATGTGCCATATCTACCTTCACATGTAATAAATTTTTGCAGAATAAGCAATATATTTCTCCATTTATTTTTCAATGCAGAACTTGGAATTCCCTTCTTAAACACAGTGACATCCATACCTGGTGATTTTAGAATTTTCTTCCATGATTCATTATGGAATTCTCTGTTTTTGAACCATCTCTCTCCATTTCTAAGCAATCCCGTTGCTTCTGCAATGAAAACCTCAGTGACAGTGAACTTAACATCTCCCACTTCAACCTCAGCTCCTCTAAATGACCTTGCAAATGTTTTAGTGACTTCTTTGTGGAAGCCATTAAATTTCTCAAGAAATTGTAGCCATCCTACCTGTTGCAACATTTCTTTACATTGAGGGTATCCTTCCAGGTATTTTGTACCCATTGGTTCGGTTCTTACAATAAGGCCCATAATTGCTTCTTCAATTTTCAGATTAATACTCTTTCTACCCACGGAAACAATAAATTCCACCTTCGAATTGATATACCTCTGGTTCTCGGTGACAATGGCTTCAAACTTCAGACTGATATGCCTCTGATTGACAGTGACAATGGCTTCAAATTCCACACTGATATATCTCTGTCTCTCGGTGATAATGGCTTCAAATTCCACACTGCTATACCTCTGTCTCTCGGTGACAAATGGCTTCAAATTCCACACTGCTATACCTCTGCGTTTACAGTGATAATGCTCAATCTCTTCTCACGGTGATAGTGCTTTAATCTCTGCTCACAGTGATAGTGGTTTGATATTCAAACTGATATACCCTTTGCTCTGCTCACGGTGATAGGGATATCTCTGTTTTGTGGAATGAAATGATGAAGGGCTAGCTATAGAATGGAGTGATGGAAGTAGTTACAGAATGAGTTAATGGAGTGAGGTGGAGAAAACGAATTAATGAGTGCAAAGACTGCGGAGATTTTTTTACAACGGAAAAGAAAATCATCATTGAATGATTTGGTTGGGCGACGTGAGGAAATCAAACACTTCAGCCTTTTTAACCGCTTAAATGATGGTCGGGTATATAATTTGAAATGAGAGATTTTTATCCAAAGTTTGTGGAGGGTATATTGGACATGATCAATAAAAATAATCAAAACAACTTTTTCGAATGATTCATAACTAAAACTATGCTAAAGTTTATGATATGCCATTATAATGAAAACTTGTTACCTTTGCTTTTCATTTGCTTTTTGTGGTCTTTGTCTTCTTTGTTCTCCTTTGGAAGAGTCTTCATAAACCTTCTTGATTCTTCTTATTCATGGATATACGGGATCATCTTGTTGCAATTCAAATGTCTGCTGATTACTGTCTTCAGGATCTATAGCTGCGGAATGACTGTCTGGCTGCGAAAAGTCTGATCAGCTGCAGAATGTCTGTTAAGCTGCAGAATGTACCTGTAGAGCATTTTAATCATGGAATGGAGTGGTTTTGGATATAAGTGAAATGTTATATGGCATGAATGAAGATGGATGATGAGTTATGATATGTATGAAGTGGATGATGAAATGGAATGGATTCAATTTATGAAATGGAGTGGAAGAACATAAGAACTGCCTTGCAATCCATGACATGTGTTATTCATTGCAGCAAGACATCAAACTTTAAATTTTGACATGGAAATGAGGTGGATGGAGTATGGAATGAGATGAATGAAATATGGAATGAAGTAAAGTATGAATGAATGAATGAAATGGAGTATGGATGGATAAGTGAATGGAATGAAATGAAATGAGATGGATCATAAGTACAATAGATCTAAACTTATGATTTTGTAACAGCTGCTTGTAAAAACAAAATGGAAAAGTTAGAGTGTCAGAAAGACTCTGATTTTCACCCTATATTTTATGTATAAATATGCCAATCAATGATTGGTTTTCATGTTTATACTTTTATTTTATTTTATTTATTTTATTTTGTTTTTTTCAAAATAAATGCTTCAGAAAATTCAATCAAGTTGATGAAGAAGAAAGATTATTCTTCATTAACTTCACATCACTGCTTTCTTGGAACTTCTTGACAAATTCTTCTCTTGAGAGTGGTTTGTGATACAACTTCAATCTATGACCATTCACAAGAAAAGTGACCTCTTCTTCATCTATTGTCCTGATTTTTACTGCTCCATTGTCAAAAATTTCAACAATTTCATATGGCCCAAGCCAATGTGTTTGAAATTTACCTTGAAAATCCTTGAATTTTGATTCAAACAAGAGAGCCCAGTCACCTTCTTTGAATTTCTTCTCTTTGATGTACTTTTCATGCCATCTAGTCCTTTGTTGTTGGACTAGACTTGTTTTATGAACTGCATCTTGTCTGATCTCATCCAATTCATTAATCTGCTCTAGTCTATGCTTTTGTGCCTCCGTTAAATCAAGTCCTAGCTGAACTGCCATTTTGAAATTTTGAATCTGGAACTCTATGGGAAACAAAACTTGCTTTCCATAAACAAGTTCATAAGGAGTATGGCTTGTTGTGTTTCTCCATGTAGTTCTATAGGCCCACAAGGCTTCAGGAAGCCTATCTACCCAATCTCTTCTATGTAGATGAACAGTCTTTGTTAGGATCCCTTCAATGACTTTATTAGTGGATTCCACTCGACCATTTTCTTGTGGATGATAAGGAGTAGATGTTCTATGTCTGATTTTGTACTTCTCCATCATTTGCTCCACTAGCCTTGATGTAAATTGAGCTCCTTGATCTGTAAAAATTTCCCTTGGGACACCAAAACGAGTAAAAATATCCTCAAAAGAAAAGTAACTACAGATGATTCATTAGCAACAAGTAATGGTTTAGCTTCTACCCACTTAGTAACATAATCAGTGCAAACTAATATATATTTCTTTTGTCTTGATGGAGGACTAATAGGTCCTACAAAATCCAAAGCCAATTTTTCAAAAGGTTCAATATGTACCTGAGGTTGTAATGGCATCTCACCTGAAGGAGAAGGTTTCCCTACCCTTTGGCAACTGTCACACCTTTTGACATACTCTTTAGCATCTTTAAACAAGGATGGCCAATAATATCCTAAATTAAAGATCTTATAGGCTGTCCTCTTATCAGCAAAGTGTCCGCCACAAGGTTCATCATGACATGCTTTGAGAATATCAGGCATCTCATCTTCACGAACACACCTTCTAATGATCAAATCTGGACCTGTCTTGTACAACTCATTAGCAACCCATGAATATTTTTCACTGTCATAAATGATTTTTCTCTTATCTCTTGCATTCATTATTGAAGGAAATTTCCCTGAAACTAAATAATTATCAATATCAACAAACCATGGAGTTTGAGTAGAAATTGCAAAAAGATATTCATCAGAAAATTGATCTTCAACTGGAGTGTCATCTTTGATATTTTGGAGTCTAGATAGGAAATCAGCTACTGTGTTTTGTTTTCTAGGCCTATCTAGAATGGTAATGTTGAATTCTTGTAAGAGCAATAACCATCTTATGACTCTGCCATTAGTAATTGGTTTGTTCATTAAGTATCTAATTGCAGAATGATCAGTGTGAACAAAAGTTTCATAGCCTGTTATATAGTGTCTGAATTTGTTTATGGCATGAAAAACAGCTAAAAACTCTTTTTCATTTACAGTATAGTTTAACTCTACAGGAGTCAAATTTTTACTGGTATAATAGATGGCATATGGAATCAAATCTTTTTGTCCCAATACTGCTCCTAGAGCTGTATCGGAAGCATCTGTTGAGATATGAAAAGGTAACTTCCAGTTAGGTCCTCTTAATATAGGTGCTTCAGAAATTTTGGTTTTCAGGGTCTCAAAGGCTAACTGGCAATCAGAAGTCCATTTGAATTCACAATCTTTGGTAAGTAATTTGAAGAGTGGAGATGCTATCTTGGTGAAGTTTTCTATAAATCTCCGATAATATCTTGTAAATCCTAGAAAACTTCTAACATCTCTTTGACAACTTGGAATAGATAAGTTAGAGATGACTTCAACTTTTGACTCATCAACTCTAATCCCATCCCCTGAAATGTGATGCCCTAAAACAATACCTTCAGTAAACATCATAAAAAAAATTTCATGACTAAGTGAAAGGTTTGCTTCTTGACATCTCTTTAAGACTTTTTCCAATTTTTCTAAAGCTTCTTCAAAAGTGTTTCCATAAACTGTGAAATCATCCATGTATACCTCTACACAATCATGTATTAGATCTAAAAAAATTCCTAATATTTCCCTTTGGAATGTTGCAGGTGCATTGCATAATCCAAATGGCAATACTTGGTAAGCATAGGTACCCCAAGGACAGGTAAATGTGGTTTTGTCTTGATCTTCAAGTGCTACTTGGATTTGGTTGTAACCACTAAACCCATCTAAGAATGAGAAGTACTTTTTGCCAGCTAATGTATCTAACAGTTGATCTATGAAAGGTAAGGGAAAATGGTCTTTAAGAGTAGCTTTGTTTAGTTCTCGGTAGTCAACACATACCCTCCATTTACCATTTTTATTTGGCACAATTACCAAAGGAGAAACCCACTGACTATCTGAAATGGGATAGATGAAATTGACATTTAACAATTTTTGCAATTCTTCTTTAACAATTTCCCTAAGATTTGGATTCATCTGTCTTTGAGGTTGTCTGATTGGTTTGCAATTTTCCTCTATATAGATGTGATGAGTGCAATTCTTGGGGCTTATCCCTTTCATGTCAGTGTATTCCCATGCATATGCAGAAGAATGTCTCTGTAATACTTTGACTAACTCTTCTTGTTGAGATTTTTCTAGGTTCTTTTTTATGTTCAAAGTTTTGCCTGGAAAAATTTCACTTGTAGAGCTGCCAAATTTGTCCATAGAATGAAGAGACATCTGCCTAGATGACAAAAACTCAATATTGGATCCCTCTTGAAATGATTCATGTTTGTGTTCTGGAGAGGATTCAAATTTTTCTAGAGTATTCAAAATTTGATTATCTTCACTAATTTCTGAAATTGTGAAGAGTGGTTGTAAATATTCTTCATCCTCTATCCATTGAGTGTCATCTAGATCTGTAATTGTCCTAGCTGGAGGATATAAAGTGAATTTCTTAGTTGAACTACCATCAGAGATGTACATATCACCGGATCTACAACTAATAAAAGCATCAGCTGTAGCCAACGAAGGTCTTCCTAATATAACAGGATGGCCTCCTAGATTATTCTTAGGAGCTAGGATCATGAAATCCACAGGGTACTCTCAAGAATCTAGGGACACTGTAATGTCTTCTATTACCCCATCTGGTTTGATCACAGATCTGTCTGCTAATTGTAATAGTGTGGGTGTAAAGAGAAGATTAGGAAGTTTCAGTTTATCCATGATTTGTCTACTCATGATATTGATTGCTGCTCCTAAATCAATGAGTGTGTTTTGGATTTCAATTCCATTGATGTGAATTTTGACAACTGGATTTCCTGAGTCAAGATACTTTGGAATAGCAATCTTGCCCATCATAATGTCTGCTATTTTTCCTGCCAGTTGAATTTTCTTTGTTTCTCTTATTCTTTTTCTTGTTTTCTTCATACTCAACTCCTTTATTGTTTTGGCTAAAATTGGAATTTCCTTGATGGTTTGTAATGATGGAATTTTAATGCAAACATTTCTCAGCTCATCTAGGAAATCATAATTCGGCACCATAATTTGTTTTTCTACACCTCTATCAATTTGTAATCTTTCTGGAAAGGGAGGTATAGAAGTAGATGTGGATGGTTGCTCTAATACAGGAGTTGAAATTATTGGATCTTTTTGCTTTAATTTTTTCAGTGTTTGGGTCCTGAAAAGATGTGTCTCCTTCAAGACTTTTATTCACCCGTAGAGAGTCTTCCTCAGAGTTATCTTGTTCTTGTATAATCATAGAAGGTTTCCTCTTTTCAAGTATTCTTCCAGACCTAAGTTGCACATCACTAAGGTCTAGAGGAGTAATTAAATAAGTTGGAAACTATTGGCCTTCTATCATGTATGTGTTTTGAGGATTTTTATTATTGGGGTTTGGTATGGGCTGAGCAGGCAATTGATTTGATTTTTGAGGGAATGGTGATGAAAGTGGTTGATTTTGATGTGGTTGGTTCTGATGATGTTGTTGAGGATTTTGTTGAAGATTTTGAGGAAAATTTTGTTGAGGATTTTGAGGATAAAAATGTGGGTATGGTGGATAGGATGGTGGATACTGATAGTATGGGGAGTATCTTCCATAGGGAATTTGTGATCCTTGTGCCCAAGCTGGAGATTGATTTTGAAATTGAGGCCAAGGTTGCTGCCAAGAATTCCAAGGTGGAGGTTGATTATACATTTGATCATGGAATCCTTGTGTTTGAGGTCCCTGCCAAGGCCTTATAGATACAAAATTGAGAGACTCTGTGGAATCTGTAGGAGTTTCCTCCTGAAAGACAGCTTTGAGACCAGGAAGAGAAGGACAATTCTTGGTTTCATGTTTTTCAGAACAAATAACACAGGTTTCTACAACTTTTACATCCAAAGGACACTCTCTCAAGGCATGTTTCTTTCTAAATTTGGGACAAAAGATTGCCAAGGCATCAGATTCAGCCTTTTTCTTGTTTTGTATCTTGAGGGTGTCTATTTGTTCACTAAGACTCCCTAAGATGTCAGATTTAAAATCATCAAGCATATGTCCTATTTCTGATCTACTTACTCTCCCAGAAGCAGACTTACTTGCCCTTGCAAGAGCAGGATCTCTTGGACCTTTTACAGTTTTAGATTTCCCTCTTGAAAGGTTGATACATAACTCAGATATTTCAGGTAATGTGAGCTGTGATATATCCCCTTTTCCCATCATGTTAAGGATATCCAACCATTCATCCCTAATTGTTTTCAACAAAAGAGATTTTAAGGTGTCTTGATCTAGGTTTTCCATTTTTGATCTTTTGATGTTGTAATGAAATCTCTCCAACAAATCTTCCAAGTTTTCATCTTCTTTTTGTAACATCTTAAACGCTTCTTCCTTATGATTGACCGGCATACAGTAATCCAGATACCTCTCTAGAAATGCTTGTTTCAAGTCTTCCCATGTCCTAATAGAACTGTTGATCAGACTCATAAACCACTTCAATGCTGCTCCTTTCAAGGTTGAAGGGAATAATTTCAGTTTTTGAGCATCTTGTAAGTAGTCATAAGTTCTACACAGAACTTCAAATTCAAATAAGAAGGTTTCAAGATCTTCAGTTTTAAGTCCATAGAAGTTTGGAAGGACAGAGGGTGAAATTTTTTTCATGGTTGTATTGGTTTCTTCATCAATTATAGGGAACCCAAAAGAGCTTCCTATTTCTCTTCTACCTCTTCCTCCATCTGCACCTCTACCTCCTTCTCCTCTACCTCTACCTCCAAATAGTGTGTGTTCTCCATTAAAGACTCCTCCTCCTCCTCCTTCTGCCATGGTTGACTCTCCTGTGGAAGTGGAAAGGTTTGTGTCCCTAACAGGAGTATTTAAATCTTCTTCTATGGTAAGTTCAGTGGATGAAGTGGAAGGGTTCTCTAATGGAATAGCTGACCTTAGATCTTCTAGAAGTCCAGGATCAGTAAAGGATGGAATGTGGGTCTGAGTTGAAGGTGTACTAGCTCTAGATCTAGGTGAAACAAGTGGTGTTCTAGGAATCAAACTTCTGCTTCTGCTGCTTATGAATCTTCCCCTTGAATCTCTTTCTCTACGCATATAATTGTTTTTGGATGCTAAGAAACAAAGGTTACCTAGTTTTCACTTCCCCAACAACGGCACCAAAATGTTTGGTCTCAACCTAGTTTCCTAAATTGAGTTCATTTAATTGTCAACCAGGGTTGGTAAATTGCTGAAGTGAAGTGCACCGTATGTGCCTAGGTGTTTGTCTCTTAATGCGTTGTGTTTAGTGTTTTATGATGTTTTTGGTCTTTTGGTAGTTTTATGTTCACAAGGAAAATGACTAGAAAGCTAGTGGAAGGAAGCTAATGATTAAAAACAGAGTGAAGCCTAGTTGGTTGATGACAAATGACAAATGCAATTGCAAATATTGAAACAGAATCAAATCTAAACTATGACTAAGCAGAAACAAAGCTTGATAATGACTTTTAAGCAAATGATTCAAAACATAAACTCAACTTGTCCAATTCTTTCATCAAAGGTATTTTGGGAGAGTTTGAGAAATGGTCAGCTAAGTATACAAATTCTCCTAATCTAAACAATTAAACCATGAGCTTATAATGAGACAATATTTTATCCATGATTAAAGATTTGTAAAAACATATTTGGAGAAAAATATTGTTGACATAATAGGATCTTCTACTCTAAGACTAGTTCCTAACTCTATTATGCAACTCATTTTATACCACTACACTCCACTCAAAGGTTATAGATTTTTAGAATAGTCTTTTGAGGAAATGTTTGTTTGTGAGATGATAAGGAAGTTGCAAAAGTACTTCAGGCCTTGAAATGATACTGTCTTCTGTTCATATGGTTATGAATCAATTATAGATTTGGAACAAGAAGATGTTTGTAAATAATGAAGGCTGTTTTGTTAATTTTAACAACTGAAGTAATCTAATATGCAGTGGATGACAACTAAATGTGGAGTGCAAATGCAATGAGTTAAGCTAAAACTGAACTTAAGATGTCACTAGTCTAAAACAGTGCTGAACTAACAAGTCATTATCAAACTTAAAACAAAATAACAGAGCATGAATTGAATGCAATTTGACTCCGGAGTACCCTAACTAAGTTATCATGCATTAATCTATGGGATTCTACAGCCTATTTTGTCCATCATGATTGGTATTTTGGAAGAGCTTCTTAGAACAATCCTGGCTGTACAATTCAGTGCAAATGCAAACATAAAGACTGAAAGCAATTTAAAAACTAAGATATCACAGCTGTCTCCTACCCATCATTATGATATTTTGGAAGAGCGTTTTAAGAGCAAGGTCAGCTATGTTACTTAGTGAAAACAAACATCTGAAACATTCATTATCACAGTCATGCCTTAGACATCATAAGGTTTTTTTTGGAAGAGTTTGCTTAGTATAATTTCAACTGTGATAGTGAATCAAAAGAAATTACAATTAAATCCTACAACACTATAGCCATTTCCCATTCATTATCATGATCTTTTGGAAGAGTTTCTTCTTTTGGAAGAGTTTTTAGAAAAAGTATAACTATAGTGGCTAATGAAATTAACTATGAACTCAAACTTCAAAAACGTAAAGACAACTAAGATACTTATCTAAATTACGCAAGTAAAACCGTGCAGGAGGCAGGGGCCCTCTACCACCAGACGGAATCTAACTCCAAATCAAATCAACTCTTTCAAAGCAATACTATATTCTTCATTAACGGAAAAATAACTTGAACAGAGTAGTCTGCGTCTTCAGAAATATAGCATGAAATCTAAGCAAATCCAGAGCAAAATCTAGCCTATCTCTCGATTTCCCAAGTGTTTTTATAAAAAATTTACATAACAAGACTTGCAACAATTCGAGGATCATTGTCTTTCCTTATCGAAATCATACTATGACTCTTAAAGTGGCAGCGTAAAAAGGAAAAGGACATCTGGACTAAGACAGTCCTATTAGAAATCTGCTTCCTTAAATGAGTTCCCATGTACCAAAACCATATCCAGAATTCGGTTCTTCCTTCATGATGAGCAACGAACATTGTAGACATGACGTGGAATATACCCATATGTGGTTTTTCTTGAGATGACACCTGGAACATGCCTGAACGTGAAGACAGCTGCAGAATTTCCGGTTGGCTACGGAATGTCTACATTCTGCAGCTAGTTCCGGTCAAAATGCATTACAATGACAAAAATCACAAAACTTAGCAAGTTAGCCATGTTAATCATTCTAAAAGTAATTTTAAATAATTTCATTGATCAATTGGGTCTGGGATAACAATGGACAAAGGAAAATGAGGTAAAGTAAGATGAAAGAAAGCACAATCTTGAGGCTCAACACCACCTTTTGATAGAACAAACTTTTATAGGTGGCCAACAGTGGCTCCACTTGGGGATGGTGCCTTCTTGAAGGAATCAAGAACTTCAGACCTGTATTTCTCTGGGAGGCTGACCTGTACCTCATCCATTGGGCTGCTTTCTTTGCTAGGACAATCTTCCTTTTTCTGAAAACATATTAGCAGCCAGGAAAAACAATGGATCTTCATCAACTAGCTTTCTACCTACCCAATCGTACTGATCTAACTTTTTTCTTCATTTAGAGTGCATTTGGATTGACAAACTCTTTTACAACATTTTATTCTTTTGAAAACAGGAAATCTAATCTAATTCTACTCATTATTTCTCCATGGACTCAGATTAAACAGTTGAGCCCATATAATTCTCTACCTAATCTACTATCTGTTGGGATTAAACTGTCCAACAGATTTTATTCTCTAAATTCTACAACAGAAATTTAAAAACAGTCAAGTCAAGATTAAGCTGTTTGACTTGCTGTGATCTATGGCATAAAAACAAGCTGCACATAGATATTTATTTTGCAGAAAATTTAAATAAAAAACGGAAGGCTTAAGATCTAAAAGTTTCAAGCACTTCCTTCACCTTTTTACAACTTTGTTTTTTTCCTCTTTTTTGAGATGTTCTTCCTTTGTCAACTGGTTCAGATTTTGAGCTGATTAGAACCATATTTACCTCTGTTTTGACTCAGAATTAAACATATATTGGAGTCAATTCTTGCTTGGGAACTTAGGTTTAGGTTTTGAGCATGTTTGAACCTTTAATTTCTATCCTAATCTATCTACTGATAAGCCAAGATTAAACAGTTTGGAAAATCGAATTCACTATCCTATCAGCAGTAAATTTAAAACTAATTAGTCAAGATTAGGCTGTTTGACTAAATAGGAGTGTGTTTTTTAGAAGTGGAATTTAAGCTTGCATACTTTCATATTTGTTTTTCTTTTTTGGTATGGGGCTGTACCTTTATTGTTTTTTACAATATGCCCTCTTTTCTTTTTCTTTTTTATTGTTTTTGTATTTTTTCTTTTGTGAGACTGAACAAAGCAAATGGTATTTACAATGGGAATGAAAGCTTTAAAATCAAACTCAGCAGTAGTAATGCTTAAGGAACCTGCCATTGACAGGACCCCCAAACAGATCTGTGCCATCTAACTCCTGCAGAAAAAAGGCATTTGGACCAATGGTGGACTGAATGATGTAAGGACCTTGCCACAAACTGTCAAATTTTCCATGTTTACCCTTATCCTCTCTTCTGGAGTCCCATTTGAGTACCTTATCTCCAATGTTGAAATCACAAGCCTTTGTTCTCTTGTCAAACAACTTCTTTATGTTCTCTTGCGCCTTTTGAGCTCCATTGTAAACCTCTTCCCTTGTCTGCTGGAGATGTATTTTCTGACTGATCCTCCTTATCATGTTGTCCTCTTCTGACTGTATTTCTTGGACTAATTTTGTCACTGGTACACCTAGGCTGGTAGGAAATACTGCATCTGTTCCATAAACAAGTTGGTAAGGGGACATTCCAATGGATTTTTTTGTGGTCGATCTCTCTGCCCACAGAGCATGCACCAACTTGTTATGCCATGATTTTTTATTTTCCTCAAGCAGCTTCTTGATGATGGTCACCAAACTTTTATTTGATGATTCTTCTAACCCATTACCTTGAGGGTAATAAGTAGTAGAATGACCGAGTGTAATCTGATACCTGTGAAAAAAGTCAATCATATTTTTAGAACCAAAAGAAGCAGCATTATCAGTAATAATCTTTCTAGGGCAGCCGAATTTAGACAGGACATGGTCTTCAAGAAATTTTATAATGATAGAATCTGTGGCATTCCTAGAAGGGATGGCCTCTATCCACTTTGTGAAGTAGTCAGTGGCTGTGAGAATCCATTTGTGTTGGGTAGATGAAGTAGGATGGATTTCTCCTATGAAATCTAGGCCCCACTGTTGAAAATGAGCTTCAACAGTGATAGGTTGTAATGGTAAAGGAAGGAGTTTTCTTTTGCCCTCAAAGATTTGGCATTTGTGACAGGCCACTATCATTTTACGGACATCTTGGAAGAGGGTGGGCCAGTAATAGCCAGTTGTAAGGATTTTATTGGCTATGGTTTTCCAGTAGAGATTACCTCCACACTCTCCCTCATGGAATTCATGCTTGATCCTCTCTGCATCAACTTTAGGCAAACATTTAAGTAATAAACCATTAGCATTTTTCCAATACAAACATTCATTTAAAATGCAATAGTTCCTAGCTTTCAACTTTAAAAACCTTGCCTTTTTTTTTGATAAATCAGAAGGAGCATTAAGATTTGTAAGTACATACAAGATGTCAGCATACCAAGGTGAGTTTTGGAACTGCTCTTCCACAGTGGGAGCAGGTAATTCTTCCTGTTCATCCAAGGCATCTATCATGTTAATGTCAAGGGCTTGTAGATTAGATTCAGCCATTAATTGAGCTAAGCCCTGACCTTTAATGAGTTTTGTGGGTTTGATTTCCAAATCATACTCTAATATTACCACAATCCATTTGCCCCTCTTTCCATCTGGGTATTGTGACAAAATGTCCTTTACCACTATGTTAGGCACATAAGCAATGATGTGGGAATGCAGAATATACACCCTGAAGTCTTTTAAGGCCTTTACCAAAGCATAGGCTTGTTTTTCCATTATGTTATATTTCAAGGGTGCATCCCTTAAAGCCTTGCTGAAAAAAGCAATAGGTTGTTCCTGTCCCTCTGGGTTTTTCTGCAATAGGACAACAGCTACAGTATGCTCTGAGGCAAAGGAAAAAATAAGAAAATCCTTTGAAAAGTCAGGGCTGATCAGGACAGGTGCCCGGGTGAGTGCATGTTTTACCAATTCGAAGGATCTTTTGGCTTCTACAGTCCATTTCACTCCTACTTCTTTCTTGAGCATATTAGTCATGTTTCTAAGGAGCTCTGCCAAGTTGGGAATGAACCTCCTCAAAAAGTTAATCTTTCCAATAAAGGACTGCAATTCCTTTATGTTCCTTGGTTGGTTAATATTTAGTATTCCCTCAACTCTCTTTGGATCTATTTTAATCCCTTCTTCTGATATGATATGGCCAAGGAGTTTACCTTCTTGTAGGCCAAACACTGTCTTTTTGGGATTTAAAGATAATCCAAACCTTCTGCACTTTTCAAGGACCTTTCTTAGATGTTTCAGGTGCTCTTCATCAGATTTGGAATAAATTGTTATGTCATCAAGGTAAATTACAATGAAGTGCCCTATCTCCTCTGAAAATGCAATGTCCATGGCCCTTTGGAAAGTGGCCCCAACATTCATTAATCCAAAAGGCATTTTCACATACATGAAAGTGCCCCAAGGGGTGGTGAAAGCTGTCTTGAGTTGGTCTTCTAGGAGTACTAAAACTTGGTTATACCCTGAAAAACCATCTAACAGAGAGATCCTCTTTGAACCAACTACCCTTTGTAGAATGTGTTCCATTTTGGGTAAAGGGTAATTGTCTTTTAGGGAGGCTCTGTTAAGGTTTCTGAAATCAATGCACAATCTGATTTCTCCTGTCTTTTTCCTCATGGCTACAAGGTTAGAAACCCAGTCTAAAAACCTCACAGGCACAATGATTCCTGCCTCATAAATTTTCTTGATTTCCTTTTCTACTAGAGGCATTTGTATTGGATTAATTCTACGCAGTTTTTGCTTAAAGGGTTTTTGGTTTTCTTTCAAAGGGATCTTGTGCTAGATGATTTCTGTATCGTAGGCTTTTAAGTCTTCATAGATCCAGGTAAAAACATCAACAAACTCTTTAAACAGGTCAACGTATTTCTTTTTCATGTCTGGTGGCAAGGACCTAGCTAATTTAATCATTTTAGGCTGATCCTCAGTGCCTATGTTGCATTCCTCGACCTCAGACTCTATGTATTCTACGGTGGGCTTCTTTGCTACGTCGTTAAAATCAAAGAGGTCTTCTAACGATGCTAGCCCCCTAGGTATGTTATTGTATTTTGACGACAATACCTCAATGTCTTCGTTTTCTGCGTCCTTGTATTCTTTAGTATGAGTTTCAAGTTTTTTAGTTAACATGTTGATTTCTACGGGACTAGATGGTTTTTATTTTTTAGGGGAATTTTTGTTTAGGAAATTTTCATCAGATTTAGAATCCGAATCAGATAACTCAAATTTTTTCCTGCCTAGCAGAAAATCCTCTATCTATTTGTCACCCTCAAAGACCTGCCAATATTCTTCATTATCTGGTACAGCTGGTCTAAACTTAATTTGAGTTGTACAGTATTTGGTTTCAAATGGCGTTAAGCATGTTCTAGCCGCAAAAGCTAAATTGTGGGCGGCAATATTTCTTTTTCTTGGAACAAAAATCAATTTGGACTCCTCAAAATTTTTTAAAAGGTCCATGACATCATTCGGTAAGCTCTAAGTCTGGGATGATTTGCATTATATTCCCCATCAACTTGCTTAATGACTAGTTCTGAATCCCCATACACATTAATTCTTGTGGCTCCTAACTTTTTTAATAGATGTAAGCCTAAGAGAAGGGATTCATATTCTGCTATGTTATTGGAACACTAAAAGTTTAATTTGCAAGAAATTATTTCTGTGTGGTTGTTTTCAGTGTTGGTAATCTAGACACCTGCACCAGCATTGTTCTTAGTGCAAGACCCATCAAAATACATACTCCACAGAGGACTATTTTTGGTTTCGTCTTGGTTATTATCTTCTTCAACCAACGTGCTCAAGGGTTGTTGTGAAATCTCGGCACTTAGTTGTATTTGTTTCATCTCCTCAGTTTTTTCGCTGTGTTGAAGGTTGTTCTCTTGATTTTCATGTTTTAAGAGCAATGGACACATGACTCGTAGCTCAAGACCTTTGTTTGGTTTGCTAATGTCTTCAAATGCAGCGAACTGTTTTGATACTTCTAAGTTGTGTTTCTCTTCCTCCCTATTGGCCATTAATCCTGTTAAAGTGACTTGTTCACTAAGTGTTTCATCATTATGTTCTATAATGAGATCCATAACATGTTGCGCTGGGTCTCGTTCCTCAGGATTTTCATGGAGTTGAGCGTGAGGGGCAGTCTGTTGTTTTCCATCTTGGCTTTGTTCACTCTGGTCTGTTGTTTCAACACGTTGTTCCAAAATTTCTCTCTTTTTTTCTTCCATATCTAGAATTGCATTTATTTCTAGATTTGGGGTCTCTAATTGTTTGTCTGAGTTGTTGTCTTCTAGCTCTAGCTTATTTGAGGATTCATCATTGTAAAGTATAAACGAATCCAGGTCAGTATGGACATAGTAAATGGGGGAATTTTCAGGCTTTTCTGGGCTACTGACCATGAATTTCAAGTGTGCCTCTCTGTATAGTCTTCTAAGCTGGCTAAAGATAGGGATACTGGCATATGTCCCATCCATCTGCA
This sequence comes from Pinus albicaulis, assembly GCA_034641835.2. Classification (NCBI taxonomy): domain Eukaryota; kingdom Viridiplantae; phylum Streptophyta; class Pinopsida; order Pinales; family Pinaceae; genus Pinus; species Pinus albicaulis. Next base: position 1,313,544,044 of record CM076579.1, read on the forward strand.
TTGTACTTTGCAGCTTGGCACCCCATGACCTTGATAACAACATGCCATACTTAGGAGGCACCTCAGCCACCACAACATCCATAACCATGTACTTGGCTGGGATTTGAGTCAAACTTACACAAAGGTCTTTGATTAGGCCAAGGCATTTCACTCTGCTAGAGTCAAAAGAATATAAAGTCTTGTAGGGTCTAGTTATTTCTAGCCCTAGCCTTTCCATTATCACCTTTGGCATAAGGTTGTGTGAGGCTCCAGAGTCATGCATAGCATTATGTAGGATTTTGTCATGGATATTAAGGCTGACGTAGAATGGAGGTACCATCCCTTCTTGAAATTTCCCTTCAATTTTAGGACCAAAAATGAGCTCTGGCTCGTCATCATTAAAATTGAATGTGTCATTATTATCCTAAATATTTAAAGCCTTCAAAATTTGGGCTCTATATACATGCTGGGCAGCTAACTCAGTCAAGGGAACAGATATTTTGATCTTTGAAATTTCCTGCTCTAGGCTTAAAGGAATTTGGTTTTTTGAAGAACTTGCCTCAGCCTTACTAGCTGCTAGATTATCAACAACATCAGCTCGCTGATTTGTTCTATTTACGTTTGATAGAATGGTTTTAACAGGAGTACTAGCTGAAGTGTTAGTACTACTAAGGTCTGCATTCTGCTTTTCACTCTTTTGAGTGCATTTCTCTCTACCATTATCAGAACTCACAGCTACTGTTTTGTCCTTATGTTCAACAACTTTAGGTTTGGTTGCAGTGCTGTTTTGTGAAGATTTGTCAAAGGTTTTGGTGTTGGGAGTTTTTTGACTGGTTTTGCTTCTAAGGTCATATTCTCTTTGAGACTCTATGATGACATTTTCCATGTCTTGATAATAATTTTCATCATCATCTCATTTGTCATCAGGAGGTGTATAAAGACCTTGTTTTCTATCATAATGGATTTCAAGGTCATCATTATCTACTCCCAACATATTTATGTCCTTGTCCTCTGCTTGCTCATCTATTTATTCATCCTCAGTCACATAGTTTTGATGAAAGGGAGGAGTGATCTGTTGATCATCTTCCCTCGGCCTGTTTGGAGGTTGGTTCCTTCTAAAATTATGACTCTGTTTCTGGTTTCTATTCTGAGGAGCAATTTGGTTTTGACTGGCTTGTTTTCTCTCAAGGATGCTCATTTTCTTCATCATCTCCTCCATCATTCTCTCCATCTTTGAGTTGGAAGTGAAAGGTGTGTTTTCCTCTCTAAAAGACACTCTCCTTTCATTTTTCATTCTTGCTCTCTTCTCCATTAAGTTGACTTCCACAGCAAGAGCACCCTTTTGCATCTCTTCAAGAGTTGCAGGATCTCTCTCTCTCAACTGATAAGCCATCTCAGGGTCAAACCCTTCCGGAAACTTGTTTAGTGCTGAGCCTTGGGAGGCTTTAGTTCTGGAGGGAGTGCATTATACACGCTATTAAATCTAGTACAATAATCTTGTACACTTTCCCCAGTGTTTCTATGGAGGCTTTTGTAATCAGAGAGGATTTGGAGAGGATTCTTCTTCACTTCCCATTTGTTTAGAAAATTCTGATGGAAGGCTTGGAGATCATTTATACTATGGGTGGTTAAAGCTTTAAACCATTTTCTTACTTCTCCCCCTAAGCTCTGAGCAAATAATTTCACTTTGACATAATCATCATCAATCTCATTTCTATCAAAGTAATCATTCATCTTATCCACATGTTGTGATGCAGTAGTAGCATTACTATCATCATATAATGGAATTTTGGACTGATAGTCCTGTGGAAGATTGACTAATGGTGCAGGAAGAACTAAGGGAGCATACCATGCAGCCATGATATGTGGTGGGGGTGGATTTACAAGGGGTGTATTAGCAAAAGGGAAAGTGGGCTAAAGTGGAGTGGTTTGAACAGTGGATGTAGGGTGAGCAGAAGTGGATGGACCAAGAGTAGATTGCTGAGCTGATCTTGGGTGACAGACACCTAAGTTGTGAAGGAAATGTAAATCAGGAGGTGTTGTTTCTCTGCTACCAGGACGTTCACTTGTTTCAGGAGATGAAAGTGAAGACTCAGAATCTAACTAATATAAATCACCAAATGATCTAGTTCTAAATGGATTTACCAAGTCAGCTTGTGATTGTTGTAGAGCTGAAAGATTTTCAGGGACTGAATTAGCTCTCAAGGGTGATATGAAAATAGTTGATAATTTAATCCTAGGAGACTTCCTAAGAATAGTTTTTGGGTTATCAACTGTCTCAGGTGGATCAGGGTCAGGATAGGCTATAGTGTGAATATTTCTAGGAGCCACTGTGCTGTGTTTTTGCAGACCCAAATAAACAGAAAAATTTCAACCAGGTACGACAGTCTTTAAAAGGTTAACTAGTCTGTTTACCCAAAATTTAACCCTACAATTCTCTAATTGAGTTTGAATAATACTACAATGATAAGAGTTCTTCCCAGTGGAGTATTAAGGTCTGTTCAGGATTGTGGAGTCGCCAAGTGGAATTTTTTAGCTCTTTTAGAGGTAAGAGGTTTTATGGTCCACTACCATGTTTATTAAATACCAATCTGGGATATTTTTTGGGTTTTCTGAGTTATTGTTCAGTTGTGTGGTTTCTAAGAATATCCTAAATCTGTTTCACAACTTAGCTACGGTTATGAGACAAAGACAGTCTACTCTTATGGCAAAGTCAGCTGATCTTTCAAGGTTAGATAAAGACTTAGGAGAATCCTAGGGTTTGCCTAGTTTGTCACTAATTCAACACAAGTTTTACCATGATTACCATTACTTGGTAGTGCTTGGAAAGACTGCTTTTACTCTCAAGTTTCTATGAAGTTTTAAGGGAACCTAAGGTGAAAATTCAATTGAGTTCCCCAGTGGAGTCGCCATTATGTTGGGGTTCCTATGTTTTGGCTAGATTGGAAAAACCAAAAGATAAGACAACAACAAACCGCTTTGGGATTCAAGGATCTAGCCCTCCTGAATCCAGAGAGGGATCTCTCTATGAATGAGCTTAAAGATGTGATCGTTAAAACCTGAAATGTGATATTAGGCTAGTTATGAAGAGCATGGGTTTTGTTTTGTTTGTTTTGGTTGGGCAAAGACATGATGAAGGTGAAGGCAATTTCAAAATGAAGGGTGAAGGTGTTTGCAAGTGAAGGAATGATTCGGCTGATAGAAAGGAAAATACAGTTTTAACCCATTGGGCTATGGAGTCATAGGAGGATTTTAATTGGATAGCAAGGTTCAAGCAGGATCCATGGGGAAAGTTGCTTATGTCAAAGGATCTCTTAAAGTGATTTTATGGAATGAAATAGAGAGGAAGTGTAGAACCAAACAAATGAAGAAAACAGTGAAACAACCTTAGATCAAGTAAGTTCTTTCAAACTATCTTGCTTCGGCATGTACTTAATGGGAAACATAAAAGTATTCTGAGATCAGGGAAGTGCTTTTAAACTAGCCTGCTTTGAAGTACTTTCAGTCAGAAAACATTTTTTAAAAATAGTTCGAACAACTTAAGATCAGGTAAGTGCTTCTAAACTACCCTGCTTTTAGCATATTCTAAAGGAAAGCACAGATAACAGTCACAAAGAGCGATTTAGATCAGGCAAGTGCTTTTAAACCAACCTGCTTTAATACACTCTTCAAGGAAAACACAGAAAATACTCGTTTTAAAGAGAAATCTAGATCAGGCAAGTACTTTTAAACCGACCTGCATTAATATACTCTTCAAAGAGGACGTTCGAATGAAGAAAAAATAGAAAAATAAATCTTTCAGTGAGAGTAAGGTACTGTTGAGAGTAAATCCTAGCTCTATGTTTGCTGCTCTTTATCAGAGAAAGTGGACAGAGTGAAAAAATTAAACAAAATAACAATTGACAGTGAGGAACACATCACCATTGACATAAATCAGGATCCCATAAATCAGCAGGTTGTATTGATGTTCAAACCAGTTACAATCAGCAAGCCCGGTGGGTCTCTACAACTTCGAACTTCCCATATCAGCTTATATATCTTTAAGTTGCAAACAGGGCATCAGTAGCTTCAGAATAACTATTACATACATTCAGATGTCCAGAGACCAACCTTTTCTTATCTTCTACAGAAGTATTTATAGAAGAAAAAGGAGGTGGAATTTGATGAAAAGATCTACTGGGTCAATTAATACAAATTGATGACTTCTCGGCCTTTGAGGGCCTCTGTGTCATGTTGAAGTAACTCTGTTTTCTGCCTCTCCAGGCCTAATGATCAAAAATATTTACTTCTGGGCTATTCTTAATATTTAAAATAGTTTTGCCGAAAATTAGAGATAAGATCTTTGATTTGTATTAATTGTTCAGCCGTCCTCGGGTAAACACCTCTTGTTTCAAAAAATGACTAAGCCTTCTATGATTACTGCAAGGCTGCAGGTGCCTTTAGGAGCTGGAGAGGGTTCGATTAGCCTCTGATTCAAGCGGTGGAGGCTTTCTCGGATCGAAAGATGTCTTCGTTTCTTCCCAAAACATTTTTAAGTTACTTGAGATCTGTGTTTTAGGTCTGATCCAGCTTATCTTGTGTCTTCCGGTCTTTATGATGCTTTTATCCGTGGATTTCGACTTTGATTTACTGAATACGTGCCTTAATCCTTCAAACTGTGCTGGGAAGTCTTCAAACACTGATACTCTTAATTTATTCAATGTATTGTTCTGTTTTGTTAATGTGCAGGCCGTGTGGGGCTCATATGGCATCAATGCCTCATGAAACAATGATGAAATGTCGAATCCAAACCTTTCGAATGGTCCTCATTGATGAATCAATGGCACGAGAAATGTCTTTCCTGGCCTTTGGCCTTTCTTTCGATACTATGGAAAACCAATAATCCTTGCAAAATACACAAAATATTAAGAAATCCTGCGTTGTTGGGTTCACTGCTTCAGAGGTGTGGGATGAGAGCAGAGCCATTGGATGGCATCATCCAATGGTGGAGATTAGCCGAGAGGAGGTTTAAAAGCAGTGGAAGGAAGAATTGAACAAAACCGTTGATCGCGCGATGATCGACGGTGGAGATCGGTTTTGAAAACCCTTTGGCGAAAGGTGGAGGGCGATGGTATGAAGCAAAATTAGATCTGGGCCGTCCGATCTGGACACGTGGACAGTCCAGATTCAATTGGAGGATCGCAATCGGCGGGACAAACAAATGTATGTGATTGAAACTTTGTGATGCGATTGAGCGATGACTGTTGATCTAAGGATCAGATCAACGACGGGGAATGAATCAGAGGGATGGGAAATCGGGGGGACAAACAAAAGTATGCGATTGAAACTTTGCGATTTTGCGTGGGCCGTTGATTAGCTTTAGATAAACGGTAAATATATTTTCAAATTTGTACCGGCGGAAACCTTTACACTTTATGAAAAACCCACAAATTTAAATAAAACCAAGGTTTTAGTGGATCAGGGTGGAATATATATATATATATAAAGTGGCTGGCGCCCGATTGCGGGGCTGCTGGATGTGTGGAATACAATGGGCCCGGGGCTTTATATAACAAGGGCCAATCGCAATCGGAGCTTCGGGCCCGGTCTTTCAATCAACCCATTCGAAACTTGTGATGCGATTAAGCGCTTCGGGACTTCAACACTTGGTCCCGGGGTGTAGGTGGCATGGGATGAAAGCGAAGGGGGCGAGGTTTATATATCAAGGGCCAATCGCAATCGGAGCTTTCAGGCCCGGTCTTTCAATCAACCCATTCGGATTTCTCCAATGCGAAGGCGCATCGGTCTTTTTGATCTAACCATTTTTATATTATAAAAAGCATTGTATGGGCGCGTTAGACCAAACTTTGGGTAAAAGGGTTTTTGAATTTATGAAAGAAATAACGGACCAGAGATGGATTTTCAAAAATGTTTAGCGCCCGATTGCAGGCCCAAAGGGTTATATAAGGTAACGACATGATTGGGGGCTGCGACACACAGGGCCAATCGCATCGAAACTTTTGTCAACACAATGAAAACAGACTTGCGCGCTTTGGATTTTCTCCAATGCGATAAGCGCCGAAAGGCTTAACGCTTAGTCTTAGCACCATGGGCATACGGTGGGGAAGTGGTTGAGACTTGGCCCAAAGAGGCTTAAACCCTTAATACAAAATGGGTTTTTCCATGATTTTCTCTAGTTTTCAAAGGAATTCGAGGGTTTCGCTATAGTTTAAAAGGGAGTTTTAAACTATGCCAGGTGGATTAAATGAAGGGAAAAATGAGGAAAAATGGAAATCAGAGGAAAATGATGGGGAAAAAGAGTAAAAATGAAGTTTAGCTTGTGAGTGAAGGAAGGGGAGGAAAGGGGATTTTGCAGCAGTTCTCTCATGGAATTTTTAGCAGAATTTCTGAGTTCTAAAGAGAAACAACAGTGAAGAATTTTTAGACATGGGCATGAGATCTTCAAGAGGCTTCAAGAGACAACATTTGGCAATGAAACTATTTTTTGAAGGCTCCAACAAATGTTTTGGCCACCTTTTGATAGAACAATTTTTTATAGGTGGCCAACACCTAACATGCTCTTATCGTTTAAAAAAGTCTTGTCCTCAATGCTTGAGTAGTTTTGGATGTTTTTTTATACAATTCTCATCCTCCCATGTGGAATCTTCAGTGGGTAAGTTCTTCCACTTAATGAGATACTCTGAAATTTATCGATTTTGTAGTTGTCGAGTTCTTGTTTTTGTGACTGCTTCAGGTTCCAATATGATTTTTCCTTCCTCACCAACTTCTAGAAATATTTTTTGAACTGGGAGCTTGTCACCTATAACCTTTTTTAAGCATGAAACATGGAAAAATGGGTACAATCCAGAAGATACAGGAAGCTCCAATTTGTATTCCATAGTACCAATCTTTTGCAACACCTTGTAAGGACCATAGTACATTAGTGATGATTTATTATCCTTCTTAGCTTTCTTGAAGGAAATTTGTTTGAATGGTAAAAATATCCAATCGCCTACATCAAATATTTTCTCGCTCTGATGCTACTATGCCTGTTGTTTCATTCGATTATGTGCCAAAAAAGAGGTTATCCTTTAAGAGTTGGAGAAATTTTTGTTGATGCTTGATGTGATCTTCCACTTCTTGAACCTTATAATTTTCTCTTAAAGATAATGTGATGGACGGTGGATGATATCCATAAAGTTCCATAAATGGGGTCATTTTTTTCTTAAACCTATTCAAAAATTTTTATGGCTTAAACATATTAGGTTCCGAGCCAATCTGAGAACTTTGATTTTTGAGCATAAAATTGAGCCCATGATCACTCTATGCCCTAGAAAAGAAGTTTTTTGTAACCTATGTGATATCTGTTGTATAAGCTTCTAGATGGAGACACATCACCATGTTTGTAATTATTGTTCCTTCATATAATAGAATTTTCTTTTTTACAAAAAAAAAAACTCATAACCAACTTTTCCATTAGACACTATGGAGAGTCACTTGTTGGTAATGCGTTAAGTCTACAAACATTTGTATACAAGAAATCATGTAGACATAGGAACTCCAAACCAAAAATTAGTCATGATTTGAAAATAAGAGATCATAATCAGCTCCATGAACAAATGACTCCCAAAAGTCACTTTATCACAACAAGTTGGGTCAACCAACACCCCCTCAATGGGGTTATTTTTCCGGTATCACCTTTCCAGCGAGAAGCTTAAACAGTTCCAGTGATGCATCACACATTTTGGCGTTGTGAACACCAAAAAATGACAGTACACATGTGATATGAGAATGAGAAGAGTTTTGGTAGTCCTTGAGGTTGGAAATCGATCTTACCTCGCCTCTCGCATATCTTGTGCATTCCACAACCAAGGGCTCACACGCAAGATAATCTGTCATGGGCATGGGTGATTAAATTCCCTCAAACTTGAGTTTGGGAATTCTTATGTCCTGAGATATCTAGTGAGATCATTACATCTGTTGGCCTAGATATGGAGAACCCCTACAGTGGCGGATTGGTTACCTCGTTCGATCATTCTAACAGAGGCATTATGCTCATTTGTGAGCTCATCATTCGGTACTATCTTGGGTTTGTTAAGCTCAGGATCTATCGAGAAACTTCGACAGGGTTGTGTAGGTTTCATGGATTACTCTCTTTCTATTGTACTAGGTTCCCCATACGCGCAATGGCTCATATAAGGCCTCGAACGTTAACAAGGTGGCATAATTTTGTTTGTTTGTTTGATATTGGAGAGCTACCCTATTTGGCCACATGATTCGTCCTCCTAGCATATGCAGGGACATCTCATGATTTTTATAGTGTCTCATGGTCAATTTGTTTCTATCCAATGTTCTCATCCTTCATTGTCTCCCAGGTGTAGCTTCTCTAGTCGTCAAGTTTCTCTTAGTATATTTTCTTGGAATTTGGTTTTTCCTCAATTTTTTTGTGTCGTTACTGCACAACACGAGTGTTGTGTTTTCCTTGGAACTTGTGGTGGTATTATCACTGGCCTCTTTCCAAGTGCCTGAACCATCTGGAGTTTTGTTTAACTATCCAATTCTTATATGTAAGGTGTGGTATTCCGACTCTTTTTCTATCTAGTTCTGAATCTAGATTGAGTCTTCTCCCTCATTCGTATCTCAATAATTTCACAAGTCTTATATATCTACATCATCGAGTTTCTAGGGAATTCAAATCATACCTTCCTTACTACGATGTTTTACCTTCCAATTGAACACACAGTTTCTTCCTTCGCATTCAAGTTAGCATACTCTCTTGTTGGTACCACAATTAGGAAATTTTTTGTCTTGTTTTTTTGTTGGTAAGTGTTTATATTGCAGGTGCGTTAATGGCTCCTAGAAAAATACTACTAGTGCGATGGGGTGGTGCACCAGTTCTGTCCTCCTCAAGGCATAGATGACTTTTTGGGTGGGAATATGTGGATAATTTTTTCGATGTTTCCCCCCTTGAAGTCAGGAAAGAAATTCTCAACTTGGAAGCAAAGGAATTCGGGGATCGTAAATACTTATTTGATTCAGATATAGATGGAAGTACTGTGAAATGGGTACCAAGCCTTGATAAATTCAGTAGAATAAGAATTCATTTTTTATGCTCCATCACTCACCATTTTTAGGTAGAGACACTACTAAATATGGTGATACGGGACAAGCAGGTGGAAAAATACAAGCTTTTTGCAGACCAAGAGGATATAAAACACAAAATAAGGGATATCATATATAACCTTGATGATATTGTCATTAGGTTAACCTGCGTGGAACATTTTATAGTTTCTGATTCATACACTAACTCTAATGCTCAAAATGATGATGAAGAAGTCATCAATGTGGTGTCTCTCAATGTTATTCTAGCCAACCTAGAAATGCCTCGGAACAACTCTCAAGCTTCATCCTCTCCTAGTTCACCAATAATCATTCTCAACTAGATTGGTCTTCTCACAATTCGGGAGTGATCCAGTGAAAAAATTGTGTAGTCTACATTGTTTAAATTTCAATGTACACCAGTATATAGTCTTTATTTTCTCTATAATTCTTGTTTAATACTCGTTGTTATGTATTTTTTGTAGGTGCTATTTTTGTAAACAATTTTCCTATGGATAAGTTGTATGTCTAGTATTTGCAACAATTATTCAAAGGTGACCTTTACCGGAATTCCGTTTTCAAAATGGTCACCTTAAGTCAACTATTTTCAGTCTTTGACAACTGGTGTTTGACTTATATGGTCTCAGAATGATGTAATCCTTAAAATCCAAAAATGCTGAATTTTTGGATACGCTCCTGCGCTAACAACATATGTATTTCTTCCATCTATCAATAGAAATTTTGTTCATATTTACAAAAAAAAAATAAAAAAATCTACCAGCACCATCTACACACATGGGCCAACATAGGAATGCCAACTCCTCAAGTAGCCTAGATTTGAAATGAAGATGAAATCTTGAATAAGTGAATTCGTAACCAACTCTACTAGTGAATAATACAATAAAAAATCACTAAATGATAATAAGTTAATTTTACAAACACTATTTCTCCACCCATGCTAGTGTAGGAACCCTATTGTCTATAGCAAACAAGATTTAAAATTCAAACAATATGTTGAATTAAGGGGTTCATAACCAGTCCCATTAAATAATGACCATAAGCATGACAAATAAAAATCAAATTTGACTATTAGAAGTTTATTTGATTTTGAAATAAAATATATAAAAAAACATAAGTTTTTACATCAATTAAAATAAAATTATTGTTATTGTTAGTATCATCATAACTGAATAAATAATAAAAATAAAAATAATTGGTATAAACCTAGTAAAAAAAATTTATGGCTTAAACATATTTGGGTCAGTTTTCTTTAGAACGATAATATGTATGTTTTATGGCTTAAACATAGTTTTCTCCAAGACCAAAATATATATAACTTATTTTGAATATAAATAAAATAAGACCATCATAGATCCATCTTAGGTCCGGCTCTATCAAGCACTGAGAGGGATCAAATATATCGAGGTGAAAACCTATTTTTTGAGGGAAAAACTTGAGGAAAGGTTTGCACCTCGAGATATTTGATCCCTCTCAACACTTGATAGACCCAGAGTTAAGATGGATCTATGTTGCTTTCAGTCGTGTGCGACCAAGGAAAATCTATTGAAGATATGATTAATTTTATCAATAATATGTAAATAAATCTAATATTAATATAATCATTTTAAATATGCTAAATATGTCTGAGATTAATCTAGTCATTTTAATTTTAAATTTTGTTAGTTACCTTAGTTTGTTGAGATGATAAATATTGTTAATAACTTTAATGATGAAAAATGATGAAATAAAATTTTTGAATGCAAAGTGACAATGTAATAGTGTTGAATAGGAAAATCTATAGAAGATATGACTAATTTTATCAATAATATGTAAATAAATCTAATATTAATATAGTCATTTTAAATATGCTAAATATGTTTGAGATTAATCTCGTCCTTTTAGTTTTAATTTTTCGTAGTTACCTCAATTTGTTGAGATGATAAATATTGTTAATAACTTTAATGATAAAAATGACGAAATAAAATTTTTGAATGCAAAGTGACAATGTAATAGTATTGAATGATAAAAAATGTGAATAATAATAATGTATTCAATTACAAATAGTCCTCATTGTGATCAATCTCAAACTATTTTCTTCTACTATTCTTATTTTCACCCTTGTTATTTTTGTCATCTTCTCATATCGATTATATGAAAAGGATAGTTGAAATCATAATCCGTTTAAATATTTAGCTTGAGTTGTTGTAGTAAACATCATACCTTGTCTCTCTTTCTCTCCAATATTAATAGGTTGAATTACTATAACACAAAAATCAATGTACAATGCCAATAATTTTTTGTTCTTTCATTGAAATCAATGTGCATTTTTAATCCAATCACTTCAAAATTAATGTACCATCATACATCCCATTACAACAAATCTGAAATCAACATCTACATTGAAATCAATGCATCTAATGAAAGTAATTAAATAATATTAGAAAAAAATTTATACACTGAAATCAATGCATCTAATGCAAGCAATCAATAGGAATATAAATCAACATCTACACTCAAATCAATGCATCCAGTGCAAGAAATATTCTTCCCTCTATCCCCCCTCCATCTATATTTATATCTCCCTCCATATCTTCTTCTTTATATCTCTATCTCACCCCCCCAAACACGTACACTCTCTCACTCCATATCTATCAATCTCTATGTCCCTCCCTCCCTCTCTCCATCTCTCTCTTCTTCCCTCTCTTTACATTCCATCAATATCTCTATCTCCCTCTATCTCTCTATATCACCACCAAAACATACACTCTTTCTTCAATCTATCTATATATCCTTCCCTCCTCCTCTCCCTCTCCCTCTCTCTTCCCCTTCTCTCCCTCTCCCCTTATTCTCTCTCTTTCCAATTTTTTTCCTCTCTCCCTCTCTCTCCATCTTCCTTATCACTCCCCCCCCACCCTCTCTCTCTCTCTCTCTCTCTCTCTCCCCCTGTGTGTGTGTGTGTGTGTGTGTGTGTGTGTGTATATATATATATATATATTCACACTACTACTCTGTTACTATATCCCTCCCTCTCTCCTTCTCTCTCTTTCTCTCCCCATTCTCTCGATATCTCCTTCTTTGTATCTTTATATCACCCCCAAACAGACACACTCTATCTCCATCTCTCCCTTGTCACTCCCTTTCTCTCTCCACTTATCACTCTCTATGTATTTCTTCTTCCCTCCCTCTCTCCCCCTCCAACTCCATCTCTCTATCCCTCCCTCTCTCCTCCTCTCTCTCATCCTTCCTATGTATCCCTTTCTCTCCTACCTCCCTCTCTCTTCCCCCATCTCTCTCTCTCTATGTCATTTACCTCCAATCCTCTCTCTTCCTCCATCACTCTCCTAATCTCTCTCTCTCTCTCTCTCTCTCTCTCTCTCTCTACACAATCATATATCTCTCTCTCTCCCTTTCTTTTCCCTCCAATCCTCTCTCTCTCTCTCTCTGTCAAACTATGTTACTATATCCCTCCGTAGCTCCTTCTCTCCTTCTCTCCCCACTTCCCTTCATCTCTCATTTTTTTCTATTTATCTCACCCCTAAACATACACACACTCTCTCTATCTCTCCCTTGTCACTCCCTCTCTCTCTCTACTTCTCACTCTCTATGTCTGTATTCTTCCCTCCCTCTTTCTCCCTCCAATCCCATCTCTCTATCCCTCCCTCTCTCTCAAGTCCTCTCTCTCGTCCTTCCTTTCTCTCCCTTTCTCTCCTACCTCCCTCTCTCTTTCGCCAACTCTCTCTCTCTACCTTCCAATCCTCTCACTATCTCCATCCCACTCTCCTTCTCTCTCTCCCCCTCCCATATTTGTGTTTCCCTCTCCCTCTCTTACCCTTATCTACCTCTCTCACTCATCTCCCCCTCTCTCTCTCCATTCTTTGTCTCCCCCCTCCTTGAGTGTATCTCCATCTCACCCTTGCGACTCCCCCTATCTGTTGTGAAACCAACTCCAAAAAGAGAAGAAAAGAGATAGCAAAGCCTTAGAAAGAAGCCACTTCGAGGGGGCAACCTCCAATACATTACATGAATGAAAAATTCTTGGATGATTCAAACTACAAAACCTCATTTCTATATACAGGAGTCCATGGGGCCAGAATGTAATCCTAGTGGGGCCACAATGTAATCCTAGCCGACCTAACAATAATAAAAATAATGGGGTTACAAGGGTACAATAATAACAATAAGGGGGTTACACTGACAATAATAAGGGACTATACTAGTAATATAGGGACCTAACATGCCCCTCTCCTTCAAAAAAATGTTGTCCTCAATGCTTGAGTAGCTCTGGGTGTTTTTGTATAAAATTCTCATCCTCTCATGTAGAATATTCGGTGGGTAAGTTCTTCCACTTGATGAGATACTCTGAAATTGATCGATTCCGTAGCTGTCGAGTTCTTGTTTCCGTGACCGCTTCAAGTTCCAATATGATTTTTCCTTCCTCATCAAGTTCTGGCAATATTGTTTGAACTAGAATATTTTCACCTATAACCTTCTTTAATCATGAAACATGGAAAATTGGATGCACTCGTGAAGAAGCAGGAAGCTCTAATTTGTATGTTGTAGTACCAATATTTTGCAACACCTTGTAAGGACCATAGTACTTTGGCGATAATTTATTATCCTTCTTAGCTTTCTTGAGGGACATTTGTTTGTATGGTTGTAGCCGTAAAAATACCCAGTCTCCTACATCAAAACTTCTCTCACTGCGATGTCGATCTGCCTGTTGTTTCATTCGATTTTGTGCCAAATTCAGGTTGTCCTTTAAGAGTTGGAGAACTTCTTGTTGATGCTCGATGGGATCTTCCACTGCTTGAACCTTCGAATTTTCTCTTAAAGATGATGTGATGAATGATGTATGATATCCATAAAGTTCCATAAATGGGGTCATTTTTGCTGCAGTATGGAAGGAAGTGTTATACCATCGTTCAGCTAGAGGTAACCACTTGACCCATTGTATTTTTTTATCAGATACAAAACAACGAAGATATACTTCCAAACACTTATTTACTATCTTAGTTTTACCATCGGATTGAGGATGATAAGATGAGCTATGAGATAATTGAGTACCCAAACAAGAAAATAACTCTATCCAAAAATTTCCAGTAAAAATGGGATCTCTGTCGCTCACAATAACCCTTGGGTTTCCATGTAGCTTTTGAACTATGTCCATAAATGTAGTAGCAATTGTACTTGCTTTAAATGGATGAGATAATGCACAAAAGTGTGCATACTTGGTAAGTCTCTCAACTACCACCATGATGACACTCTTTCCTTCGGACTTAGGTAAACCTGTGATAAAATCCATTGAAATCTCCTCCCAACGTTGACTTGGAATGGATAAAGGTTGTAGAAGTCCTGGGGTCTTAATTGTTTCAACTTTATTCTGCTGGCAAACCAAACATTCCGCCACAAACTTTCGAATATCAGATTTAAAGCCATCCCAAAAAAATTCTTTCTTCACCCTGTGGTAAGTTTTTAAAAATCCTGAGTGTCCTCCTAAAGGAGAAGTGTGCAATTCCAGAAGAATATTTTGTTTTAGTTGGGAATTCTTACAAAGATATAAGCGATCTTTGTACCACAAGGAATCATTTTTCCAACTAAATGTATCAGATGTACTAGGATCTTGCTGCAACTTTTGAATGAGTGTCCATACATCTTTGTCCTTCTTCAATTCATCTCTTGCTTCGGTTATCCAATCTGGTTGGATAATAGAAATGGCACAAAGTAATGCTTCCACCTCTTCATTCTTTCTTGAGAGTGCATCTGCAACAACATTAAGCTTTCCTTTTTTGTAGATTATTTCAAAGTCATAACCCAACATCTTTGTGACCCATTTTTGCTACTCTTTTGAAGATAGTCTTTGTTCCAAAAAATGTTTAAGACTATCATGATCAGTTTTTACCTTGAAGTGTCTTCCCATTAGGTAAGTTCTCCATTTCTTTAGTGCATGCAGTATTGCTAGCATTTCCTTCTCATAAATAGGTTTCTGTAAATACTTTCCTTTGATTGGGCGACTTTCAAAAGTAATGGGTCTTCCTTCTTGCATGAAAACAACACCAATTCCATTTCTTGAGGCATCACATTCCACAATAAAGGTTTTTGTGAAGTCTAGCGTAGCTAAGACTGGTGCTAGGCACATTGCCTCTTTAAGATGTTCAAAGGCCTTAGTTGCTTCCGGAGTCCATGAAAATGCATCTTTCTTCAATAATGTTGTTAGAGGTGCTGCTATTCTCCAATAATTCTTAACAAACTTTTGATAATACCCTGTTAACCTGAGAAATCCTCGCAACTAATTTATGGTTGTGGGGACTTTCCATTCCTTAATGGCTTTAATTTTGTTAGGGTCTACCTTAACACCCTCGTGAGATACAATATGACCCAGATATTCCACCTCTTGTACTCCAAAGAAACATTTGGATGTTTTTGCATATAATTGTTTCTCCTGCAATAGTTTGAGCACCCTATCAACATGTTAAACATGATCCTTCCAAGACCTACCGTAGATTAGTATATCATCAAAAAATACTAGCAAAAATTTTCTAAGGAAGGGTTTGAAAATGGAATTCATCAACCCTTGAAATGTAGAAGGTGCATTGGTAAGGCCAAAAGGCATGACCAAAAATTCATAATGACCCTCATGAGTTCGAAATGATGTTTTCAGAATATCTTCAGTCTTCATTCTAATTTGATGATACCCTGAACGAAGATCAAATTTGGTAAAATAAATTGCTCCATGTAATTCATCCAATAATTCATCAATCACAGGAATGGGAAATTTATCTTTAATGGTGAGCTTATTGAGCTCCCCATAATCCGGACACATTCGCCATGATCCATCCTTCTTGTGTACCAATACTACAGGAGCAGAGAAAGAACTTTGACTAGGTTGAATTATACCCGCCTCTAACATTTCTGCAATCATACGTTCAATTTCGCTCTTTTGGAAGTAAGGATATCTATAAGGCTCGATGTTTGGAGGAACACTTCCTGGAATCAAATGAATAGCATGATCATGATCACGAATAGGTGGGAGTCCTTTGGGAGTTTCAAACACCTTGGAATGATTGTCCAAGATTTGTTGGAGATCTGCAGAAATAGATGATTTTGATGTTGGAACTTCTAGTGAGCATAATTGTGCAATTACGCCTCGTTGTTATTTCTTTAGAAGCTTTGTCATGACATTAGAGCTTATTATCTTTCCTGACTTCCCTGCAATACCCCGTAATTCGACTTCCTTTCCTTCTGAAAAAAATTTCAAGAAAAGTTCTTGAAAATTAAAATCTACCGTCCCCAAAGATTGTAACCATTGTACTCCTAGTACAACATCAGCACCTCCCATAGGAATGGAAAGCATTGGACTAGTAAATACATATTCCCCCATGGTTAGCTTGATATTATGGCATTTTCCAGAGAAATTTATAGTTCCTCCATTTGCAACCATCACTTGACATTCTAGTGTTGGGTATAGGAAATAATTTAATTCCTTGGCTACCTTACAATGAATAAAATTATGGGTGCTACCTGAATCAATCAACACTATTACCTTTTTCTTCTTGATATTTCCTTCTATCTTGAGAGTTTGAGGAGTGGTAATTCCTTCCATTTCATTACACAATATGGTCAGATTCATTTCTTCCTCTTCTAGGGCTGGTTCCTGGTGTATATCCTCTTCTTGTTCATTTTATTCTTCCTCTTCACAATCTATGTAAAATAATTTATTCTCAGCACACTTATGACCTTTAGTGTATTTGTTATCACAATTGTAGCCAAGGCATTTTTCTCTTTTTTCTTCCAATTTTTGTGGTGTCAACCTTATAGGTTGTGGAAATCTAGGTGTAGAAACACTTCCTTCTTTATAGAAGTGAGTGGTAGGCTTCCTTGTTGCCATAATTTTACATTCAATTTTTCTTGCCAACCTGAATGCCTTCTCTAATGAATCAGGTTCCAAAATGCGAACTTTATGTTGGATGTTATCCTTTAAAGTGCCTATGAAGAGATGAATATTGTGTTCCTCTGGAATATCAGTTACCCTTATATTCAATTTTTGGAAGTCCTCAATGTGCTCCCCCACTAAACCCTTTTGTTTGAGATTTACCAATTGGCTAAAGAAGGTGTTGCTCTTTGTATCCTCATAATGTGCTATCATTTCCTACGTAAAAATTGACCAAGTGACAATTTTTTTATGGGAGCAAAGCCATCGATACCATACAAATGTATTTTGTTCTAAATGTAAAGTTGCAATGCGTACCTTTTGTGTGTTTTTCACGTTATTGAGATCAAAATATTGCTCCATCTGTAGTATCCATGTTACAGGATCCTTTCCATCAAACTTCCTCATCTCCATTTTTGGAATATGGTGGTTCTTCCCGCCAACATTAGATTTTATGAAATCACAATTAACATTTATTTTGTTGTCATCATGAGTTTCTTCTACTATCTTTTCACCATTATGAAACATTTCTTGTATCAACTTTGTCAAACCTTCCATGTCTGCTTTTAGATCCTTCTTAATGTTTTCCATGTTGTCTTTCATGTTATCCATCTTAGCTTCCATGCCTGCTTCCATGCCATCCATATTAGCTTCCACACCTTTCTTCAAAACTTCCATTTCATTTTTTTTTGCTCTTTGCGAGAGCGAAATTTGGTGCACTTGCTCTTGTAATTTTGATAGATCATGTTGCAATTCTTCATCTTCATGAGTCATAGTAGAGCCTTCTGAAGGCTTAATGGGTGTTGAATTATTTTTAAGAGGCATATTTTATAATCCAATACTGATATCTATTCAACAATATTCCCTTGGAATCAATTCAAATTGATTCTTCAAACAAGACTTATGCAATTCGGAAAAAAATAAAAAATAAAAATACACACATTTTTCTTGCTTTTGAGGAGGTCGATATTGAAATTGTATTATCTCTGTGATTGTAGCACTTCAATATTTGAATTTTAGTACTGACGTAGCCATCTGAGTTCTCTTTCGAATGCCATAGATATGACCTGATTTGGATTCTCCAAGACAAAGTTGTGTCCAATCTCCCACAATGACCTAATTATGGACTGGTTCAGTAGAGAGAACTTGTACAAATTGCCACGTGTCACTGTTTCATCCTTTGGCTCTGAAATTGATAGCCATGAAACTACAGTCTGTTTTATTGCGACCAATTTTTACGGCACTCCAATCCGATGCTCAGAGAGAGAGTTATGGATATTTTCCCATGATCACCTCTTTGAGATGAAATTCGGGAGCCTGAAAAAGCAATACCTTCCACAGATCATATCTCCAAAAATATTGTGAACCAAGCTCTGAAATTGTTTTAAGAGTTTCCTCAGGATTTCAGCTTCGCACCCTAAAAATTTCAGATTCTGAACCTTCGTAGAAAAAACGTTATAGTGAAAATGCCACGATGACCTGTTTAGGAGCCTGAAAAAATACCTAACTTCCACAGATCATATCTCCAAAAATGTTTCGAACCAAGCTCTTAAATTTTTAGAAGATCTTTCTCAGGATTTCAGCTTCGTACCCTAAAAATTTTAGCTTCTGAAACTTTGTAGAAAAAACTTTATAGCGAAAATTCCATGATGACCTGTTTGGAGCAGCAAAACGCTAGAATCCAAAGCTCTGCTACCAAATGTTGTGTAACCAGCTCCAAAAATAGAAGAAAAGAGATATCAATGCCTTAGAAATAGGCCACTTTGAGAGGGAAACCTCCAATACATTACATAAATGAACAATTCTTGGATGATACAATTTGCAATTTACAAAACCTCCATTCTATATATAGGAGTCCATGTGGCCATAATGTAATCCTAATGGGCCACAATGTAATCCTAGCCGACCTAACAATAATAATTTAAGGGCACAATAATAACAAAATGGGGGTTACAAGGGTACAATAATAACAATAAGGGGTTTACACTAATAAAAATAAGGGACTATACTAGTAATATACGGACCTAACATACCTCCAGCTTGTAGAGATTCTTAACTCGAATCCCTATCCTCTTGGTTTGACCCGTTGTTTTATGTCGCAGGAAAGCTTTTCCCTTGCTGAAAACAACGTCATAACCTCTGTCCTCCAACATGGCGACTGAGACCAAGTTCTTCTTCAGACGTGGAAAGTGCATAACATCTTTCAACAGAAATGGTTTACCTGACTCCCTCTCAAAGGTAATGGTTCCAATGCCGGTCGCACTGTATCTACCATCGTCGTCCATATCTATATGCATTTGGAGATCCTTCTCCTCCAAGTCACTAGACAACTCCTTGTCTCCCGTCATATGGAAGGAAGCACTAATATCAAGGTACTGCACCGATCCCATTGCGCTTGAAACCAAGAATTTGATAAAAGAGAAATCAAGTTCAAATTGCAAGGCTAAGGCCTCACCCGTTGCAGCTCCAGCAGCCTTCTTGTTCTTCTTTTTCTGTGGGAAGTTAGTGGTGAGATGCCCATGTTCATGATAGTGAAAACACTTCACCTTGGAAAAATCCAGATTCTTACCTTTAGCCTCCGATTTTGTATGGGATTTCTTCCCCTTCCCTTTCCTTTCTTTGGCAGCCAAAGCGCAAGTCTCTTCATCATCATTCTTTGATGAAGAGCCATCACTGGTATTCTGCCTTATCTCCTCCTACAGAAGATCTAACCAAAGTCGCTCCCAATCTGGCAGTTTCTCCCATCCATTGACAGAGTATTTGTAGCTATGCCAACTCTTCGGAAGTCCAAGGAGAGCCAAGCTCACTAAGTCATCATCTGCAACTGTAATTCCCAAACTCCCCAGCTCATTCATACATTGGAAAAACTTTGTGAGATATTTTGGAATACTGTCACCCTTCTCCATTTTGATTTTTTCTGAGCTTATCTTTCAGCAGAAACTTCCTATGGTCTCTACTACTTCAGAAAATATTTGTCAAAGCCTTCCACATTGCAAATGGAGTGGCTTTCTCGTGAAGGTTTGACACAATATGGTCTCTCACACCTTCCAACATAATTCTTCTTTTCTTCGCCACCTTCTTTTGCCATGCGTCATGTAATGCAGCATCGCTAGAAGTAGGCTTAGGAACACTTCTATCGGTGAACTCCTTCAATACATTATATTCAAGCACCGCCTCCATCCTGTCCTTCCAGGCTATGTAATTCGACCTACCCTCAAGGGAATACTCCAACCGCAACCCATTGAAAGACATTTCAATGAATACTCAACTATCGCACCAAGAAATTTCTGCAGCAAATTCGAGTTATCCACCAGCACAAAACTCAATACCTCTTCACTATTGCAATCTCCAATGATTACACTGCTCTGATACCAGGTAGAAATTTATTAATACTGATATTATTACTGGATCCTCATGATCTAACAAATTAGTCTTATGTTAAATACAAAATCCTTCCCTTTAATTCTTTGCAGAAATTAAATCGCCAATTGCAAAATTCATGAAGAAAATCAATCGCACATAAACATAGTTGTTTAACGAGAAGCTTAAAGCTAAAAACCCCAACTATAATATATTATGTATATCAATGGAATCATGTAATAATATCATACAAAGCTTAGTACATCAAGCTCTCAGTACAATGTAGATTCATTACACATTGTCATGCAGAAATTTGCATCTCCATGCACCAATTTCTTGCCTCCTGACAGCCTGCCTCTACTACGCAATCCATGCTGAAGAATACCCCTGAATGAATTTGAATTTGCCTTGCCTTGATTGCGCAATCCTCATTGGAAACTCCAATGTGTGTTATATGCATTGAATTCATCATTATAGTCACAACGAATAGTCCATCTCACCTTTTCACCTATCTCTCCACTGGGTCTCCACTGGAACTGACATGCACTGTAGTTAACTGTTGTTTCTATTCAGTTTTTAGTGAGTTTTTAGTTGTGAATTAATTAACTAATTAATTCACTTAAATCTCACTAGTGTATCTTTCAGTTAGACTAGATACAACTAGCTCAACTGAGTTTAACTCGCTTAACTGAGTTAAACTAAATAAAAACTCCATAAACTACTCTTCCAACTCTGTCATAACTTTTCCACTTTAGTTCTAACTGAGTCCTCCATGCATGAGCCACCAATAAACCCTAAGAATTGTGTAATTCCTTCATCCCACTAATTTTCCAAATCTGTTCACTGAAATAAAGTGTTTCAAGAGAATAAGTTGATGTTTATTTTCGGATTATTATTAAGAGCTAATAATAATCGACATGCACCTATTTTTAGATCGACGATCTATAAATAGATTCTTTCCAATATTCTAAAAATAGAATTTCATCTATTTTTCACATTTGATCAACCATCTACAAATAGAATCCCGTAACTTTAGAATATGCTCACCATGTCTAAAAATAGACATACACCTAGGCCTCGCGGGCCCCACTTAGTGGAAGGTGCTTACTTTTCGTTAGCCTATCATCTTGTTGAATTCCACAAAATAACTTGTAATAGTTAACTGAGTGTGATAAACTCAGTTAGCTCATGTATTTTGAGTTGAGGGTGGTTGGTGAGGCATGCAGAGTAATTCTATTAGTTATGGAGTTCGAATTGCAGTTGGTGCATTAGTTTAATGCATGAGTAATCAATTAACTCAATTAGGTGAGTTAAATTAATTTGGACTAGTTGTAACTATTTGTTGCACTAATGAGAAATCAAGTGAATTAAATCAAATTTAATTCACATGCAGTGATCTGCCATGCAATTGATGATTTACTATTAATAGTTGCATGCATTTCGGCCCAAGAGAGAGCCACGGAGACAGTATTGAAGGGTTAACTATCATTTGTGATATTAATAAATGCTTCTGCATGTAGTTAAAAAACCACATTATGTCCATGATAATAAACGTAGTTGAGAAAGGGCGGTGTAAATTCTCAAGTGAATAGGGATTGCATTCATCAGGAATTGCGTGAGCAAGGCAGACTGAAGACATTATGAGAATTGGCTAAGTGTTGGCCCGATTTTGTCTGGATTAGTGTGAGCTAATAGGAAGATTGTAGGAGACTCTTGTGAGAATATTTCATTTTAATTGTTTCATGATTCCATGGTGAATATACAATAGAAGATAAAGGGGTTTTGAGCAACAAGCTTTCCCCGGGAAATTATCTTTGTTGTGGTTTAATTGATTCTTCTTTGCTTCATGTGATTGGCGATTGTGTTTAATTTCTGCAATTGATTCATAGAAGTGATTCAATATCTAGCTTTAGTACATTTTTAGATCGGATTGAATCCATGATATACATATTATTTTTATAATTTCTACATTGAGGAGCAAGCTTTCCCCAGGAAATGTTATGGTTTGATTGATTCTTCTTTGCTTCATGTGATTAGCGATTGTGTTTTAATTCTGCAATTGATTTGTAGAAGTGATTCAGTATCTAGCTTTAGCACATTGTTAGATAATATTGAATCCATGATATAAATTCTTGTTGTATAATTTCTACATGGTATTAGAGCATATGTAATCACAATAGTGGAGGAGGAGCTGAGTTTGTGATTGAATAAAATTTGAATTTGCAGAAGAATTTCTTGGTGCTACAGCTGATTCATGATCGAAATGGATTTCAATGGCATGAGATTGGAGTATGCAATCGAGGGCAGATCTAACTATATTGCTTGGAAAGACAGGATGGAGGTAGTACTCAAATACAATGGCTTGAAGAATTCATTGACAATGATGTTCCTAAACCCACTGTGACAGATGCTGCAAATCTTGATGCATGGAAAAGTAAAGTGGCAAAGGAGAGGAGGATCTTACTGGAGGGAGTACGAGACCACATTGTCTCAAGTCTCCATGGTAAATCCACACCATATGGAATGTGGAAGGCTTTGACAGATATATTTTAGAGTAGCAGTGAGCATAATAAATTCGCATTGAAAGATAAACTTAGGAAGATCAAGATGGAGAAAGGTGACTCCATGCCAAAATATTTAACAAAGTTTGTCCAATGTCGGGATGAGTTGGGGAGCATTAGCATTACTGTTGTTGATGATGATTTGGTGAGGCTAGCTCTTCTAGGACTTCCCAAGAGTTGACATAGTTATCAAGACTCTGTCAATGGAAGGGAAAAGCTTCCAGATTGGGAATGACTGTGGTCAGATTTGGTGCAATAGGAGTACAAACGAAATACTAGAGATGGATCTTCATCTAAGAATGAAGATGAAGAATATTGTGCTTAGGTTGCCAAGGTGAAGAAGGGGAAAGGAAAGAAGTTCCATTCCAAATCCGAGTCCAAATATGGCAAGAAGTGTGACATGTACAGAGTGAAGTGTTTTCACTGTCACAAGCATGGGCATTATGCTACTAACTGTCCACAAAAGAAGAAGAACAAGAAGGTTTACGTACCCATACCTGGTGAGTCTTTGGCATCGAAAATTGAGCTTGACTTATCATTGATCACATGCATGGTGTCAAGTGCATTGGGATCGGGGTGGTACTTGGATAGTGGTCCTTCCTTTCACATGACGAGAGACAAGGAACTTTTCAGTAACTTGGAGGAGAAGGATCTCTAGATGCATATTGAAATGGAAAGATGATGGAAGGTGATGTTGCTAAACCCTCTTCAATTAAAGTAAAATATATTTCATGTACTAGGCTCACAGTAATTATGTCTCGCTGTAATGTTGGAGGATAAAGGCCGTGATGTTAGCCATGAAGGAAAGCTTCGCGATAAAAACAGATGCGTTTTCGAAGAAGATTGGGATTCGAGTTAAGAATATCTACAAGCTGGATGTAGATGGTTACGCAACATTGATGGGCAAGGTGGAAAAAGTAGTGAGTCGGGATGAGGGCAAGTTATTGCACAGGAGATTGAGCCATCTTCACCGCATCTTCTTTAGCTAGCAGACATGCTTTAGTTGCTTCATCCAAAACATATATGTCGTTTGGAGCTCAAATTTCTGTAGCCACAATTTTACCATACTTGCCTTTCCTAATTTCACGTTTTGTGTAGTTGAATAGAATTGTGTGTCCTTGATCACACATTTTTCCAACAGTGAGCAGATTATGATTCATGTTTTCGACCAATAGAACATTCTTGGCTATAACATCTTTGCTTCCGAGAGTGACGGTACCTGATCCTATAACATTTGAAGATCCATCATTTCCAAAGGATATGGTTCCATCCTTCTTCTCTTTCAGAGATACAAATTTCCTTCTATCTCCAGTCATATGCGTTGAGCAACCG
Source organism: Pinus albicaulis (assembly GCA_034641835.2). Classification (NCBI taxonomy): domain Eukaryota; kingdom Viridiplantae; phylum Streptophyta; class Pinopsida; order Pinales; family Pinaceae; genus Pinus; species Pinus albicaulis. The sequence goes on from CM076579.1 coordinate 1,313,568,281, forward strand.
CTGTCAACATACCACACATATTTCTTGTTTTGAGCCTTGAGAACGAGAGCACAATTATCAGTCTTATTCTTGTTCCATGTTAATTCGTTTTGTGGCTTCGAAAATTCTTCTGGAGGTTTTTCAAGTCTGCAGTCTCCAGTTATGTGTCCAAAGTTTCGACATTTTTAAAATTCCAAATTATTTATTAAATGTTAAAATCTATTGATGTTTCATTGAGCCCTAGGACTTTCATATTTTACAGATCTCCTAGAATTGTATTGGTTCCTAGGGTACGTGCGACATTCTACATATTTATGACCAAATTTTCCACATGAATAAATATAGCCATGAAAAATATGTTGGTACCTGGATAGAAATGTTCGTCGAGGAATTTTCTTCCAAGGTTGTTCTTGCAAATCTTGTCTAATGAAGTCTACATGCATGTCAGATCTCATAGGTTCATTGTATTTTGTTGTAGAAGGCCTTGCTTCTTCTTCTTTCTAACTGAGGCCAGTTCTGTCGTTGTAAGATCGTTGATTGTTGATGATTTCTTCCAATACCCTTGAGATGTTGGCATATTTTTGGACAATTTTTCCCTTCTTCACTTCCTTACGTAGCGAGACTACTTCAGCTTCTAATGCTTCCCTTTCTTGTTTGCTTTATTCCAAATTCTTTTGAAGTGACTCTTCAATACATTTTTGTTCTTCAACTTCAATTTTGAGACCTTGAACTTGTTCTTCAAGAGTATTGGAATGAATCTTCTCATCCTTGTGCTCTTTTATAATCCTATTGCCTCCTTATAAAATAACTCTATGGTCAACCCTTCTTATTCATTGTTTGATACCTCTTGTTTATTGTTCTTGGCCATAAACAATACTCTTTCATTGGCTTCTTCTTCATTGTCACTATCTTCATCGGATGATGAGCTATATTCTTTAGAGAGACAATTCCTTTTGAATCCTTTCCTTTTGCCTTTCTTGTTGAATTTCTTAAAGCCTTTCTTTCATTTTGAGTTTCCATCACTTATGTTCGGATGTTTTGTTGTGAAATTACCAACCTCACCACATCCGAGACATATTAATGGAAGTTTACCTTTGAATTTTCCCTTACCAATTTTTATTTTTCTCGTAAATTAAGTCTCCAACTGAAATACCTTCTTCATCATCTTCCTTTTCTTCACACTTGCAGGTGCAGGTCTTTGCCTTTGAATATTGTTTGTCCTTATTATTTTTCTTATATGCAACGAACACAGTTTCTAGATGCAAAGTACCCTCTTCTTCATCAAGTTTCATTTCATATCCTATGAGAACTCCATGTAATTCCTCTTTGTTGTGTTTGACCAAATTTTCACTATATTCTAAGACCGATAACTTTGGGTTGAATCTCCCTGGTAACGGTCTAAGAATATTGTTATGAGACTAGCTCCAAAAATAGAAGAAAAGAGAGATCGATGCCTTATAAATAGCCACTTATAGGGGGAAACCTCCAAATACATTACATAAATGAACAATTCTTGGATGATACAAATGAAAAAACCTCCTTCTATATATAGGAGTCCATGGGGTCACAATATAATTCTAGCTGACCTAACAATAATAATGTAAGGGCACAATAATAACAATATTGGGGTTACAGGGGTAAAAAAATAACAATAAGGAGGTTACACTAACAACAATAAGGGACTATACTAGTAATATAGGGACCTAACATGCCCCTCTCCTTCAAAAAAGTGTCGTCCTCAATGCTTGAGTAGCTCCGGATGCTTCTATATGAAATTCTCATCATCCCATGTAGAATCTTCAATGGCTAAGTTCTTCCATTTGATGAGATACTCTAAAATTGATCGATTTCGTAGCTGTCGAGTTCTTATTTCCGTGACTGCTTCAGGTTCCAATATGATTTTTCCTTCCTCATTTAGTTCTGGAAATATTGTTTGAACTGGAATTTTGTCCCCTATAACCTTATTTAAGCATGAAACATGGAAAACTGGATGCACTCGTGAAGAAGTAGGAAGCTCCAATTTTTATGCCATAGTACCAATCTTTTGCAACACCTTGTAAGGACCGTAGTACTTCAGAAATAATTTATTATCCTTCTTATCTCGCTTGATGGAAATTTTTTGTATGGTTGTAGTCGTAAAAATACCCAGTCTCCTACATCAAAACTTCTCTCACTGCAATGTTGATCTGCCTGTTATTTCATTCAATTTTGTGCCAAATTTAGGTTATCCTTTAAGAGTTGGAGAACTTCTTGTTGATGCTCGATGTGATCTTGCATTTCTTCAACCTCTGAATTTTCTCTTAAAGAAGATGTGATGGATGGTGGATGATATCTGTAAAGTTCCATAAATGGGGTCATTTTTTCTCCAGTATGGAAGGAAGTGTTATACCACCATTCAGCGAGAGGTAACCACTTGACCCATTGTGTTTTCTTATCAGATACAAAACAACGAAGATATCCTTCCAAACATTTATTCACTATCTCAGTTTGACCATCAGATTAAGGATGATAAGATGAGCTATGAGCTAGTTGAGTACCCAAACAAGAAAATAATTTCATCCAAAAATTTCCAGTAAAAATGGGATCTCTATCATTTACAATAATCTTTGGGTTTCCATGTAGCTTTTGAATTGTTTCCATAAATGCAGTAGAAACTACACTTGCTTTAAATGGATGAGATAATGCACAAAAATGTGCATACTTGGTAAGTCTATCAACTACCACCATGATGACACTATGTCCTTTGTACTTAGATAAACCTGTGATAAAATTCATTGAAATATCCTCCCAACATTGACATGGAATCGATAAATTTTGTAGAAGACTCGGGGTCTTAATTGTCCCAACTTTATTTTGCTAGAAAACCAAACATTTTGCCACGAACTTTTGAACATAATATTTAAGGCCATCCTAAAAAAAATATTTCTTCACCATGTGGTAAGTTTTTAAAAATCCCGAGTGTCCTCCTAAAGGAGAAGTGTGCAACTAAAAAATAATATTTTGTTTTAGTTGGGAATTCTTGCAAATATATAAGCGATCTTTATATCATAGGGAAAAAAATTTCCAACTAAATGTATCAGATGTACTAGGATCTTGCTGCAAATTTTGAATGAGTTTCCGCACTTCTTCACCCTTCTTCCATTCATCCCTTGCTTCAGTTATCCAATCTGGTTGGATAATAGAAATGGCACAAAGAAATGCTTCCACTTCTTCATCCTTTCTTGAGAGTGCATCTGCAACAACATTTAGCTTCCCTTTTTTGTAGATGATTTCAAAGTCATAACCCAACATCTTTGTGACCCATTTTTTCTGCTCTTCTGAAGATATTCTTTGTTCCAAAAAGTGTTTAAGAATATCATGATCAGTTTTTACCTTGAAATGTCTTCCCATTAGGTAAGGTCTCCATTTCTTTAGTGCATGTAGTATTGCCAACATTTCCTTCTCATAAATATCTTTCTGTAAATACTTTCCTTTGATTGGGTGACTTTCAAAAGCAGTGGGCCTTCCTTCTTGCATTAAAACAACACCAATTCCATTTCCTAAGGCATCATATTCCACCATAAAGGTTTTTGTGAAGTTTGGCGTAGCGAAGACTAGTGCTAGGCACATTGCCTCTTTAAGATGTTCAAAGGCCTTAGTTGGTTCAGGATTCCATGAAAATGCATCTTTCTTCAATAATGTTGTTAGAGGTGTTGTTATTCTCCCATAATTCTTAACAAACTTGCGATAATACCTTGTTAACCTGAGAAATCCTCACAATTTCTTTATGGTTGTGTATCTATATTCCTAATGGCTTAATTTGTTAGGACCCTCCTGAGATACAATATGACCCAGATTTTCCACCTCTTGTACTCCAAAGAAACATTTGGAGGTTTTTGCATATAATTGTTTCTCCTCCAATAGTTTGAGCACCCTTCCAACATGTTGAGCATGATCCTTCCAAGACCTGTTGTAGATTAGTATATCATCAAAAAATACTAACACAATTTTTCTAAGGAAGGTTTTGAAAATGGAATTCATCAACCCTTGAAATGTAGAAGGTGCACTGGTAAGGCAAAAAGGCATGACCAAAAATTCATAATGACCCTCATGAGTTCGAAATGTTGTTTTTAGAATATCTTCAATATTCATTCTAATTTGATGATGAACTTTAACGAAGATCCAACTTGGTAAAATAAATTGCTCCATGTGATTCATCCAATAATTCATCAATCATGGGAATGGGAAATTTATATTTAATGGTGAGCTTATTGAGCTCCCTATAATTAGGAAACATGCACCATGATCCATCCTTATTGTGTACCAATACTATAGGAGCAAAGAAAGAACTTTGACTAGGTTGAATTATACCAGCCTCTAACATTTCTGCAATCATATGTTCAATTTCACTCTTTTGGACATAAGGATATCTGTAAGGTCGGATGTTTGGAGGAACACTTTCTGGAATCAAATGAATAGCATGATCATGATCACGAATAGGTGGGAGTCCTTTGGGAGTATCAAACACATTGGAATGGTTGTCCAAGACTCTTTGGAGATCTGGAGAAATAGATGATTTTGATGTTGGAACTTCTAGTGAGCATAATTGTACAATTACGCCTCTTTTTTCTTTCTTCATAAGCTTTGTCATGACATTAGAGCTTATTATCTTTCCTGGATTCCCTGCAATACCCCGTATTCGATTTCCTTTCCTTCCGAAAAAAATTTCAAGAAAAGTTTTGAAAATTAAAAGCTACCGTCCCCAAAGATTGTAACCATTGTACTCCTAGTACAACATCAGCACATCCCATAGGGATTGAAATAATTGGACTATTCAATACTTATTCCCCCATGTTTAGCTTGATATTATGGAATTTTCCAGAGTGATTTATAGTTCCTCCATTTGCAACCATCACTTGAAATTTTGGTGTTGGGTATAGGAAACAATTGAATTCCTTTGCTACCTTACAATGAATAAAATTATGGGTACTACCCAAATCAATCAACACTATTACCTTTTTCTTCTTGATATGTCCTTCTATCTTGAGAGTTTGAGGAGTGGTAATTCCTGCCAATGCATTACATGGAGATATGGCCTTCCGACTCATTTCTTCTTCTTCTAGGTTGGTTCCTAGTGTATGTCCTCTTTCTTTGAAGTTTCTTGTTCATTTTATTCCTCCTATTCAACTATGTACAATTTCTTCAGCACTCTCAAGTATCTCCTAGTGTATTTGTTATCACAACTGTAGCAAAGCCCTTTTGCTCTTTTTTCTTCCAATTGTTGTGGTGTCAACCTTGTAGGTTGTGGAAGTCTAGGAGTAGCAACACTTTCATCTTTATAGATGTGAGTGGTAGGCTTCCTTGTCACCTTAATTTTACATTCAAATTTTCTTTCCAACCTAAATTCCTTCTCCAATGAATCAGGTTCCCACACACGAACTTCATGTTGGATGTTATCCTTTAAAGTCCCTATGAAGACATCAAACTTGTGTTCCTCTGGAATATCAGTTACCCTTATATTCAATTTTTGGAAGTCCTCAATTTGCTACGCCACTGAACCCTTTTGTTTGAGATTTATCAATTGGCTAAAGAATGTGTTGCTCTTTGTATCCTCATAATGTGCTATCATTTCCTCCATAAAAATTGACCAAGTGACAATTTTTTTACGGGAGCAAAGCCATCGATACCATACAAATGTATTTTGTTCTAAATGTAAAGTTGAAATGTGTACCTTCTGTGTGTGTTGCACATTATTGAGATCAAAATATTGCTGCATTTGTAGTATCCATGTTACGAGATCCTTGCCGTCAAACTTCCTCATATCCATCTTTGGAATATGGTGGTTCTTCAATCCAACATTAGAGTTTATGAAATCATGATTAACATTTATTTTGTTCTCATCATGAGTTTCCTCTACTATCTTTCCACCATTAGGAATCATTTCTTGTATTAACCTTGTCATAAAACCTTCCATGTTTTCTTTTAGATCATTCTTCATGTCTTCCATGTTAACTTTCATTTTTCATCGATCTTAGCTTCCATGTCATCCATCTTAGCTTCCATGCCATCCATATTAGCTTCCATGCCATCCTTCAAACCATGCATGCCTTTCTTCAAACCATCCATCTCAGCTTCCATGCCTTTCTTAAAAACTTCCATTTCATTTTTTTTTCTCTTTGCAAGAGAAAAATTTGGTGCACTTGCTCTTGTAATTTTGATATGTCATGTTGTGCTTCTTCCTCTTCATGAGTCATAGTAGAGCCTTCTGAAGGCTTAATGGGTGTTGAATGATTTTTAGGTGTCATTTTAGAACCCAATACTGATATCTATGCTTCAATATGCCCTTCGAATCACTTCAAACTGATTTTTCACATAAGACTTATGAAATTTGAAGAAAAAAACACACACCTTTTTCTTGCATTTGAGGAACTCGATATTGAAACTGAATTATCTCTGTGATTTCGAATATTCAATATCTAAAATTTGGCCCTGTAGTAGCCCTTTGAATCTTCTTTCGATTGTCATAGGTCTGACCTGATTTGGATTCTTCAAGCCAAATTTTTGCCCAATCTCCCACAATGACCTAATTATGGATTGGTTTAGTAGAGCGAACTTGTACGATGTGCCACGTGTCATTGTTTCTTACTTCAGATATTAAATTGATACAAAGGAAACTAAAGTCTGTTTACTTGCCGCCAATTTTTACAGATTCCAATCTGACGCTCAGAGAGAGATTTATGACAATTTTCCCATGGTCACCTCTTTGATATGAAATTATGGAGCCTAAAAACACCCTACTTTCCAAAGATCATATCTCCAAAAATATTGTGAAACAAGATCTGAAATGTTTATAGGAAGTTCCTCATGATTTCAACTTCGCTCTGTAAAAATTTCAGCTTCTGAACCTTTTTAGAAAATAATTTATAGCACAAATTCCATAATGACCTGTTTTAGGTGAAATTTGAGAGCCTGAAAAAACCCTAAATTACACAGATCATATCTCCGACAATAATTCGAATCAAGATCTGAAATTTTTTCAAGACATTCCTCAGGATTTTGGCTTCGCTATGTAACAATTTCAACTTCTGAACATTTTTAGAAAACAATTTATAGCTAAAATTCCATGATGACTTGTTTGGAGCAGCAAAATCCTAGAATCCAAAGCTCTAATACCAAATGTTATGAAACCGGCTCCAAAAATAGAAGAAAAGAGAGATCAAGACCTTAGAAATAGCCACTTAGAGGGGGAAACCTCCAAATACATTACATAAATTAAAAAATTTTGGATGATACAAATGACAAAACCTCCTTCTATATATAGGAGTCCATGGGGTCACAATATAATTCTAGCCAACCTAACAATAATAATGTAAGGGCACAATATTAAAAATATTGGGTTTACAGGGGTACAACAATAACAATAAGGAGGTTACACTAACAACAATAAGGGACTATACTAGTAATATAGGGACCTAACAAATATTTCATATAATAGTCTTCTAGTCAACAGGCTCTCCCAATCCTTCCACAGTGTTGGTTATCTCATCAATGTGTTGGAAGTATGCAAAAATGTTGCCATCTTATTTCATTCTAAGTTGCTCAAATTTTTCTTTGTAAATTTTAAGATTTGCTTCTTTGACATTTGAGTCACCTGTATATATATTCTCAAGCTTGTCCCATACATTTTTAGTGGTTTTACAACCCAACACCTTATGATAAGCTGTTTCAATAAGTCCACTAATAATAACATTCTTTGCTTTTGCATCATTTACCAAATTCTTCTTATGTTATTCATCCACAGTTGATGTAAAGCCATTTTTAACAATGTCCCATACTTTGTAACCTTGCGTTAAGAGATAGGCCTCCATTCTTCCTTTCCAGAGTGCATAATTATTTTCATTGAACATAGGTACACCATTCTTGGTATGCTCCATGACCTCCTTCTAGCTATTAAATAGCTATTGCAGGAACCAAGCTCTGATACCAATTGTTGGAAATACTGAGAGTGGGGGTGAATCAATATTCCTTTCAATTAGTATTATTATTAATATTTCAGAGAATTATTTAATCTTGAATTATTATCAGTTTTTGTACAATGATAGAAGTAAACAAAAGGAACACAAATGCACACAGTTTTTAAGGTGGAAACCCCCCTAGATAAAAACCACTCGAATTATTTTCTAATAATTCTTTAATATTAAAATCTAATTGAAAATAAATCTCCAACTTCCTATAATCTAGAAAAGCATTCTTCTCCAGCTCCCACTGGATGGACGCTCCAATGCCTGAGATTCTTTAGTAGTCAACTGAATGGATGCCCCAACACCCAATGAGCTACAACTCACCCTAGCACCACCCTACCACCCTGAAGTTTTCATAGGCTTGAACCTATTGGTGACTTCATGCACTAGCCTAGCACCACCCTACCACCTTATAGAAGAATAAAAGAAGAATGGACTCCCGTACCAGGGAAAATGGTCCACTTTACAATGATATAGAATGATGTAGAAGAAGAAGACGGAATAGACCATAACCCCAACTGTGACACAACCACCTAATGATGATCCTAGACCTCCTGACATTGCCTCTTCAATTGTTGGTAGATAGACACTTGTACAAATTTTACAATGATGATTTTACAATGACTCAGTACAATGATACATTTACAATGACTGTATGTTGTGCTACCCACTTGAAGACTTCATGTGGTGAACTTCTTGTTGTTGTTCTGCACCTTGATTACTTCTCTTGTTATGCTACCCTTTCTCATTCTTCAGAACATTAGATCATGCATTGAGTCTTATCTTGATGATTATATAATACCTGCAAAAAGTCTTCAAGGAAATACCTATGACATGATAATACAAAAACTTACCTCATCCTGTAGAGCATATGTCAGTGCTCAAAAAAACAAATTAGAATACAAAGAACTTAATGCAATTAAGAGATGAACATACATATACAAAATATTCTTACCTAGAGCTTACCTCTGTTGCATCATTTTTCTGCACCTTGCCTTTCTTTGCTTCCCAAGAAAGTCTGGTCCTTTGCAGCCCTTGACAACACATGATCTAGCTTTTTCTTGCCTTCTACAAGATCGATATTGAATCTGATGTATCTTTGTTATTTTAGATCCCCAATATGTTATTTTCGGTCCTGTATTAGCCCTCTGAGTCTTCTCTCCAATGCCATAGGTCTGACCCAATTTTGATTCTTCAAGTCAAATTTATGCCCAATCTCTCACAATGACCTAATTATGGACTAAATCAGTAGAGCGAACTTGTACGGAATGCCACGTGTCACTGTTTATTCCTTCAGCTCTGAAGTTGATACAAAGAAAACTATAGTCCGTGCAATATCCGCCACTTTTTACAAAATTCCAATATGATGCTCAGAGAGAGAGGTATGACTATTTTCCCAAGGTCACCTCTTTGAGATGAAGTGTAGGAGCCTACAAAACCCCTAACTTCTACAGATCATATCTCCGAAAATATTGCGAACCATGATCTAAAATTTTTACAAGATCTTCCTCAAGATTTCGAATTTGCATGATAAAACTTTCAGCTTCTTAACCTTCATATAAAAAACTTTATAGTGAAAATTCCACAATGACCTGTTTCAAGTAGCTAAATCCCTACATGAGGAGGATATGAGGATCACAATTTATATAAATGCTTAGGTTGAGAGGGTCTTCAAAAAGTGAACATGGGAGGGATTTTAGGAGCTTAAAAATTATTAATTATTGACTGTTCAATGACCAAAACCAATGATTAGTGTCATGCCACAACCCCATGGGGTTTTAGCCCACTAACTGGGGTTACAACTTCAAATATGAATATTTTTCAAACCGTGAATAATTATGTGGTGTGCAATATATTAATGGAAACATCTCAACAAGTAGAAACCATCGAAAATATCCTTGACTCGTAATATAGTAATTTGGTAGGTCAAAAATCCCATGCAAGATTTGTTGGGAAAAATACTAAGAAGGGGGGGGGGGGGTGAATCAGTATTTAGGACTTACTCAAATATTTTACTTTTTCTTACTTCAAAACCCATACGCTACTTTGTTGAACCAGACTCGTGTATACACGCAGATATCCTTCATAAAACTCGCGTATACACAAAGATCTTATTATGCCATTAATTCTTTACTTAGTTCTATGCAACATTCTTTCTTCTGATGATTAGATAATAGTAAGCATGTGCAGTAATAACAGAACAAACCATCACACATAAGCATCACAAATGAACACCAGGATTTTAGGTGGAAACCCAAGTCGGGAGAAAACCACCGTTGCCGTTGTCTCAGCCTTCAATATTTTATTATAGAGAAAACATCTTACAACTATGTGCTGGCGCAGACTCATACCAGCACGCAGGCACCCACCTGTGCTCGTTTACCAGCCTCTCCTGGAAGGGAGCTACGATCCCCTGCTCTCATTTACCAGCCTCTCCTGGAAGGGAGCTACGACCCCCTGCTCTCGTTTACCAGCCTCACTTGGAAGGGAGCTACAACCCCCTGACTGAAGGCTACAACCCTCAGCACCACCATGGACCACGTTTCATCAATTTTCATACTGGATCCAATAGCTTCAATAGAGCACAACTTGCAGGCCACTTTTCTTCATATTTTCAGACTGGACCCACTCCACACATTTAAGCTCAATCATACATCAAACTGAAACTTATCATTTCATATAACCCAGAACTGTAGAATACATCATTAACAGATAGCGGTAACATAGCAGAACAGATCAGACATTTCATACTTCATACTTCAGAAAACCTTAGTTTTCATACGTGCTTTCCTTTCACAGATACCGCGTATATACGCGCCTTCATTCATATAAACCCGCGTATACCTCTGCACATACTTCAGAACTGATTTCACAACCCATACGCGCTTTCGCTTTATCCAACCCACGTATATACGCGCTTCCACTGTTATAAACTTGCGTATATATATTCAGACATTAAAGGGCAGCATACTTCTTCAGATCAGATATTCAGTTCAGATTTAACTCTTCACTTCAGACATATGTTCGCCTCATCTCAGATTTAAAAATTCCACAAACAGATCTTGAAGATACAAATACATTTCAGATCTAGATAACCTTCTTCATCATTTTCTTCATAGGTGTATCACAGATTCAGATCTATCATCAAACTGTTACCCTTTTCATTCAAACATACTTCAGAGCGAAGTATACATTCAAACCCAGACTCATGCACACCCCTTGCACAATGATTTTCTTCTCCTTATATAGGTTTACCCTTTTTCAATACCATGAGCCAAAACCACATTACTTCCAATGGCATTCCTGGACGGGATCACTTAGACATACTAGCGCTCAATACAATGGGTCAATACTATGGCAGTAACCCTTGGTTTTGCACATTTAGATCACAATTGAGCATACGCGACTTGGAACATTATTTCCCGCGTGCATACGCTACTTCTATGAAGCAAACCCGCATATGCCTTGTGACATACACTTTTCATCATTGTTCTTGCCATCAAGTACAACTTCATCAAGTAGGTTGCCATCATCTTCATCAAGTGTTGCCATCATCTTCATCAAGTGGGTTGCCATCAAGGACAACACATTGCATCATATTGCCAACAAGATTAGGGTAGCCCATGGTGCTTCTTGGGTTGACAACAAGGACAACCACTGATCAACAGTTCATTCATGTCAATTCTGGTGCTACATCTATGCCTTGGAAAAGAGATTTTTTGTAACATGTGTAATATCTGGTGTATAAGATTCTAGATGGAGACACCTCACCATGCTTGTAATTATTGTTCTCTGATTAATAGAAGTTTCTTATTTACATTAAAAAAATATCATAACCAATTTTTCCATTAGACACTATGGAGAACCACTTGTTGGTAGTGTGTTAAGTCTACAAACATTTGTATACAATAAATCATGTAGACATAGGAACTCCAATCCCAAAAGTAGTTGGGATTTTAAAACAAGAGATCATAATCATTTCCATGAAAAAATTACTACGAAAAGTCACTTTATTGCAACAAGTTAGGTCAACCAACACCCCCTTGATGGGGTTTTTTTCCCAATATCCCCTATCTAGAGAGAAGCTCAAACATTTCCATTGATGCATCACACATTTTGGTGTTGCAAACACCAAAAAAAGGTGGTACACGCATGATATGGGAATGAGAAGAGTTTTGGTAGTCCTCGAGATTGGAAATCAGTCCCACGTTGCCTCTTGCATGTCTTGCACGTGGCACAACCACTGGCTCATATGCAAGATCATATGTCATGGGCATGGGTAATTAAATACCCTCAAACTCAAGTCAAGGAATTCTTATGTCTTGTGATCTCAAGGGAGATCATTCCATCTATCAGCCTAGATATGGAGAAATCTTGCAATGGTAGATTTGTTACCTGGTTCGATCATTCTGAAAAATTCTTTATGCTCATTTATGAGCTCATCATGCATTATTTTCTTAGGTTTTTTAATCTCAGGATCTACCGATACACTTGGAAATGGTTGTGCAAGTTTCATGGATTACTCTATTTCTACTATACCAGGTTCCCCATATGCGCAATGGATTATATAAGGCCTCGAAAGTTAGCAAGGTGGAAGATTTTTTTTTTTCTGGTTGATAGTGGAAAGCTACCCTATTTGGCCATAAGAGTCTTCATCCTAGATTATCCAGGGCGATCTCACGATTTTTATAGTGTCTAATGGTCAGGTTTTAGTTATCCAAATTCCTTCATTTCCTCTCAATTGTGGATGCTCTTGCCATTGAGTTTCTCTCAGTATATTTTCCTCAAATTTGGTTTTTCCTTAATGTTTTTGTGTTGTTCCTATACAACATGGGGATGGGGTCGTACTTTGAAATTTTGGTGGTCTTATCACCAACCTCTTTGCAAGCACTTAAACCATCTAGAGTTTCATTTATTGTCCATTTCTTCTATGTGGGGTGTGGTATTATAGCTCTTTTCTATTTGGTTTTGAACCTAGATTGAGTCTTCTCCATCGTTCGTATCTCAATAAATTCACAAGTGTTATATATATACATCATCGAGGTTTTGGGTAATTCAAATTATACCTTCCTTGCTATGATTTGTTACCTTCCAGTCGAACACAGTTTCTTCCTTCACATTCAAGTTAATATACTCTCTTGTTGGTACCAAGATTGGGAAGTGTTGTGTCTTGTTGTTTTTGTTGGTAAGTGTTCAGATTACAGGTGTGTCATGGATCCTAGACAAATACTACTAGTGCGATGGGGTGGTGCACTAGTTGCGTCCTCCTCAAGGAATAGACGAATTTTAGGGTGGGAATCCGTGGCTAATTTTTTCGATGCTTCCCCCCTTGAAATCAGGAAAGAAATTCTCAATATGGAAGAAAAGGAATTCGAGGACTATAAATTTGGAAGAAGAAGAATTCATTTTTTATGGTCCATCACTCACCATCGTCAGATAGAGACACTCCTCAACATGGTGATATAGAACAAGGAGGTGGAAAACTACAAGCTATTTGCAAGATAGGAGGCACATAAAATTTTAAGGATGGAAATTTATTTTAAAGTTTAGAAACCTTGGTGAATCTCACTAGTACATAATATGCAATTTGTAAAAGGTTTGGAAATGTTTTTGTAAAAGTATTCAAATTTCTAATAATTTTATATAGTCTCTATATAAAATTTTTGCAATTTGTAAGGTAAAAAAAAATTATACTATAAAATTTGGTTGAATAATTTTTTAGGAAAAAAGGAAATTAACGAATATTTTTTTTGTAAAAAGCATTGAACATTAGCCCACTTGCGAATATTAGCCCCTAAAATTTTCCTTGCTAGTAGGAAATAAAACACATACAGAGGGATATCATATATAACCTTAATGATATTATAGGCAGGTTAACCCACATGGAATGTTTTATAGTTTCTAATTCAGACACTAACTCTAATGCCAAAATGATGAGGAAGCATTCATCAATGTTGTGCCTCTCAATGTTATTTTGGCCAACCCAGAAACACCTCAGAACAACTCTCAAGCTTCAGCCTCTCCTAGTTCACCAATAATCATTCTCAACTATATTGGTCTTCTCACAAATTGGCAATGATCCAGTGAAAGAATTTTGTAGTCTACAATGTTCAAATTTCAATGTGCACTACTATATAGTCTTTATTTGTTCTATAGTTCCAGTTTCATACTCGTTGTTATCTCTTAGTTGTAGGTGCTAGTTTTGTAAACAAGTTTCCTATGGATAAGTTTTATGTCGAGTCTTTGCAACATGTTGTCACACAAAGGTTTTCAATTTTTTACTGATAGGCTCACTAATCTAGGTTTAATTTTCTCTCATAAGGTTGATTCATGATATTGATGAAAAATTCATGAAATGGTCTTTATCCTAAGTCTAGAATAGTCCATTGGGCATGCCATCATGGTCAAATCTATAAAAATCCACCTTAGGTTCACATGCATTGGTCTAAAATTTATTTTTAGCCACATGTATGATTTTTCACGATTCCACAATGAATTCTATGCAAAACAGGTGATTTTCGTTGCAGAATCAGCTGATCATTCTGTAGAAAATATGTCAAATTTATAACTGAGAACACTGCAGAATTATTTTTTTATACAAAAATGAATGGGATGATGAATTTTCAAGTATTTACTGGTTTAGGGTAAAGGTGAGGTCATACAATTGATTTTCATAATCACCCAAGCATGCAAAAGCATAAATATATACCCCCCATCATTGCTTTCCACTCCCTCATTTGTCATCGTTCTCTCCACATTCGAATTCCATTTTTAAAACTTATCCCCAAGCACCTCTCTGTCATATTTCATTATATATTTTCATGCATCAATCCATTATCACCTCTGAAAATTCTAATCTCATAGCAAGCAACTTGTTATTCAGTTTTTCTCATTGCAGGTGTCACAGTTCAAGAAGGCCAACACAGTGTTAAAAGAGATAGACATGCAAGAGAAGACTAATAAATGGAGGTTCAGTGGTCAAGTATGAACCTATAGACTTAAAATTGTTCATGGAAGAGCCTATTGTTGCATAGGACTTCATCAAAGCTTGTTGCATGAGCTTTTACAATAAGATACAAAGGGATTTATCTGTTTTTTTACTGTTTGAGTAGTCAACTTGAAGAGCCGTTTTTGGACAAATAGAGGAGAATTATAAGAAACTGAGAGAGGTTGTTGTCAATCACATATCAAGGAACATTAACCTCTTTCACTTTTCTCATAGGTGCTGCCAATTTTGATATTTTAAGAGGTATTTGGGCGTTATTTTTAGAGTGTGTTTTCTTCCTGTTTTAGACATGTTTTTATAATTTAGTTTACCGAAAAAGAGAGATGTTTTTCAAAAAAAAAAAAGATTTTTTTCTTCAAGAGTATTTTATTTACAAAAACCTTCTCCAATTTTGAAAAATCTATCAAGGAGCAAGAGATAGGAGCTCATATCTCAGCCCTATGTTTTCGGGGAAAATAGAGTCATTTTTATTGGTAGATGAACTTGTTGAAGGTGAAAAAGTTGTTTCTTGATGAGGATAAGAGGTATTTTGAATTAAAATTTCTTTATCATTATTCATCCTATCATCTCACACTTCCATGGACATTATTGGAGGTGGAAATTGAAATTTTCAAAATCTGTTGTCAAACTAGGTGATTTTGCAGTGCCTTCTAGGTATATAGCTCAAAATGCGCTATGGAATTTCTATAGGAGGTTTTTTGCTTCAAAAATATTTTTTATGGAGATCCAAGGTGAGAAAATATTTTTATTTAGCACATTAGCCCCAATGAAGATCCTCCAATAGTCAGAAAGGTCAAAGGTTATGTAAAAGGTGGATTTTGGAGTTTGCTACGAAATGAGCGCTATGAAATTTTTTGTACATGATTGTTTTAGCAGTAAACTTAAAGTTTTATTTATGACAAAATGGAAAATGATTTTCGAAATATGAAAGATTTTTTTCTTCATAATGGTCCCATATACAAAACCCTCTCTCCGTTTCTTCAAATACATCAGGGATTGGAAATTATACACTCATCTTTGAAGCCCATTTTTCAGAATTTTTACTAACTAGATTTATGAGAAAAATGTAAAATTCGACTTGGAGGAAGTCCAACTCAACATCCACATGACATAATCACACATCAACACTCCAGTACACTCAGAAAATTAGTTGGTTGTGTTAGCCACCTATAATAATTTTTCAAAGCAAACAGGTGGCTAAATTGGTGTTCAAGCTTTCAAGTGAAAATTTCCTTTGAAAATTTATCATCCTTGAAACCTTTTGATATCCTTATCTTTCAAAATTATCTTCACATTTGTTTCCATTGATGAGCCCTACTATTTTGTGAAAGAGACTGTTTTCAAAAAGCCTTCATTTTCTCCTTTTCACTCCCACAAAATCCCCATTTTCATCCTTGTTTCCTTCAAAAAATCCCTCAGAAAACATCCTCATTTAACATCTAAATCATCCAAAATCCCTTTTTAAACCTTATATGTCCCTCTATTTGGTTTTAAAATCCTTCCTTTTACCTATCGGAACCCCTCCTTTGGCCTAAAAATTCCTGTTTTTTTGGCCTAAAACACCCTTTTTGCACTATAAAGTTTTTTAGCCCCCAAGGGCTTATGGCTTTGAAACCCCCCGTCTCATATAACCTTAGCCCCGCAACCGGGCGCTAAAGAGCTAAAAAACCCTCGAAATCCCTTCAACAAGCCTAAAAAACAGTCTTCCGCTCCATTAAAAGTATTAAGCCCCTAAGGGCTTAATGTCACCCGCTAGCCTCAGTCCTTTTCCCTCCATGCAACCACACTCGAGCACTTATCCCCAAGCCCTCCTTTCCTCATATTTCTTTGTGAATGTGCCCCTTCCCTTTTTTTTTTCTTTTCCCCGATGATATAGTCTGGAGTGAATATAGACCGTTGATCTACACAGATCAACGACCATCGTGCCTTATCCCTCCGCTCATTTCATTTTCCCATCCTTTCTCCCCATTTCAAATCTTCGATTTTCTTGAAATCTCGACCGTCCATCTAAGAAATATTACGGTCGGGACTTAACCCGATGACCCAAACCTTTCCACCCTGCGACACATTTGCACACGACACGAAGGGCCCCACTGCTTCATCCTCCACACATCTTTGGCCTATCGCGTGCAACCCGCGCTGTTCGATCTGATGCTCCACATCCGACGGTCGATATCCGATGTCACGTAATTTTTGTGCGCAAAGCTTAACGTTTCAAAATTGCATGATATGGGCGGTTTTGGAAATACACGTGTCACTCACTGAGTGGAATCACGTTTTTTTTGGGCATTTCCGCTTTCCCCCTTTTCGCCGCGCGAAAACCATTCTTGTTTCTGCCTTACCGCCCTCCGCAATGCAAATTTAGCTTTTTAATCCTGGCCGTCGATCTATGAGATCGCACGGCCCATATTATATCGCGACAACATTTCACTTGCTTCCCATCGCCCTCCCAAACGACTCCATCAAAATATCTCCACCGTTGATTGTTCTAATCCAATGGCCTATGTTCATCCTCGCACCCAAACCTCCATTTGCACCTGTTAGCTGCTCTACTAGGATTTTCATCACATTTTCCACTGCATCCACCTTTTTCCATCACTACTCCTCCATCCCCACGAGCCTCTGAAGCAGTCCTCCCCCACGCCTACTGGTTTTTATAATGTGTTTTCATTTTTTGCAGGTTTCAAAGGTGGTGAATTCGTTCTGTCTCCATATTCACATTCATAGTGACCCCTGGCACAAAAAGACTATCACAGAGCCAAGATCGCAAGGAATAAATCTCTGAGAAGGTTTAAAGGCATGTTTTATTAAAGATCAAGGCTATCGACCCAACATAAACCCTTCGGCGCCTCTGTAACCTATATATTCACACAAACAATTCGGCAGAAGTTTAAAGTGTATCAGGAAGAGATTAAAGGGTTAAAGGCATAATATTGAAGATTAAGAAGCCTAATCCACAGTCAACACAGATTAAATACAAATCATTGATTGCAGCAGCGCAAAGGATATATCAGCAGGACATTCCTTTTACTGAATAAAGGACAAAATCACTACTACCCATTCTCTATTCTTCATCAAGCTCTGGAGTAGTTACTATTCTGAAAAGAAGTCCTAAAAACTGTCAGTGCATTATTTACAAAGCATGGAAGACCTGAAAGGAAAATATTCACCCTTTCTTGTCACAGAGGATTAAACAGAGTACTATAGCTAGAGAGTACTTCAAGAACATACCCTTGGAGTTATTATCAATCTGACGAAGACCCCTAATTCATCTAAAGGGTATTGAAAGTCAATGTAAAGATATTAAAACAGAATGGGCTTCGAAAGACATTTCTCCCTCTGTTTTAATGAATCATTTAAATCCTATCTACCACTACTATCACTCATTCACCTATAAGAGCTCACCGAAAAATGTTGGTTGGTTATTGAAAAAACACTGATTGTAAGTTGTTTTACTGAGTTAGAGTTCTGTGAGTGGTAGTTGTAAATAGGCTGAGAGATGATTTCTGGACGATATCAAGCTATTAGACAAGAATGTATGTGATTGGTTTTGCTCTACTAATATGACAAGCATGTTCATTCGATCATGATCTAAATCAGTGGTGATGTGTTCCTTATTTTTTATTGTTTTCCCTCTGTTATACATCATGTTTCATTTTCTCTGATAAGGAACAATAATTTTAGCTTAGGATATATTGCTGCAAGTACCCTAATGCTTCCTGCATTTCCTTATCTCTAATGTTTTCTGCTATTCATGTATCTAAGAACAAATTCAATATAATTTAACTAGTATAGAATTTGGTTTGTCCATGCTTACTGATGTATGAATTTAGAGTTTATTTCTTGGATTTTCTTGTTTGGTTTCAGCTGAAAGAATTAGGAAATAGGGAGATTTAGAGTTAGCCCTATCCCCTAGGTTCCTTTTCCAACAGTTAGCCTTTCTAAGATCCCTTTAGGTTGAATGTCAAAAGAAAATAAGGTTAAAAGTATTTCTCTGATCTTAGACTTCACTTTGTGCCAAACTTAAATGTTTTATATTGTCTGAAAGTATTCAGGAGGATTGTTGGATTGTTGTCTTCGGAGTTACCCTCATCAGGAGTTTGATCATAGAGGTATAAGGCATGCCCTGTCCCTAGACTTACTCCGAAGTGGTCACCTTGGAAGGTTTTCCTTGTAATTACCATTCATTTCCTTATTGTTCCATCCCATACTATCATATTAAGAGATCCTCTGATATAGATGACTAGCCCTTTGAAAGGCTTGGATATTTGAATTGCAAGTAAACCCTTTTGTGACCCCATTGCCCAATGGACTTGTGTTCTCTTTGAATTATCTCCCCATTGCCGAAAATCCTTCACTACTCATTCCTTTACCTTACATTGAACCCTTCTTTCATGTTTCCCAACCAAACAAACAAATCAAAAAACCCTTGTGCCCTATAGCTAGCCTAATACCTTAAATTGAACTTCAAAGACATATTATTCTTTGATTTCATAGAGAGATCCCTCTCTGGATCCAGGAGGGCTATATCCTAAGATACCAAAGTGGTTTGATGTTGTCTTGTCATTTAGTATTTCTAAATCTACCAAATCATGGGAACCACAACATAATGGTGGCTCCACTAGGGATGAAGACCAATTAGCCTTGATTTGGTATGGATTGTTGATGGTGGACAGCAGCCTGCTTCAAAACATTTTAAACCCTCCACCTGGCAACTCCACAGTTCCTAAATGACCAAAAGACTCCACTGGTGATCAATAGGCCTGCTGATTATCTCTGTTTTCAGAAGACTCCACTGGGAGACTAGTTTCATTTAAACATCATCCATGTTAAAGGAAAATATGAGTATCGGTTTTCTTTGACCAAAGTTGTTTGCCTCTAAAGATTGTCACGTTCGGCTAACTTTCCTTTATGTTGGTCTAAAATTAGCACAGTGGTTTCTCCACATCCCAGCACAGCAAAGACCAAGTCACTTCACTAATAGAAGACTCTGAACAATTTGAAAAAATGCAGTCAAGTTTCATAGCAGAGTGTCTTTATATAATATCAAGTGACCTGGAAGAACTTGAATGGGAGGACCTTCCAAAGGCTATCCTTCTCAGCTCAAATTTCAATGCTAGACCTGAGCTTAAGAAAATGTTCTTAGATTTGGTGGTTGAAAGGTATGAAAATGAGATTGAAATGTTGAATTCACAAGAACGATCATACCAATTCAGGGACCCCAGAGCATTTTTGGAGAGTCTCCCTCCCCCTAAGCAAGAATGAATTACATTACTTTTTGATGTGGAGGAAGAGGATGATTGGGCCTTCAAGAGCCACACTGAAGATGCAGTGATAAAATCTGTCAAGGATGCAAGTAGCCTACCAGTTATGGAAGGCCTAAAAGAAGAAAGTTTACATCAAGTGTTCATTGTTCCTATGGCAGAATATATGGAGGCCCTGATTGGCTCAAGTTCCTAAGCATTGACCCTTTGCAAGAGCCAGATACATCAGGAGTGGTCACCACTGGTGGTGGCCTTGGTTTTGAAGACCCACA
The DNA here is from genome assembly GCA_034641835.2 of Pinus albicaulis. Taxonomy (NCBI): domain Eukaryota; kingdom Viridiplantae; phylum Streptophyta; class Pinopsida; order Pinales; family Pinaceae; genus Pinus; species Pinus albicaulis. The sequence goes on from CM076579.1 coordinate 1,313,588,802, forward strand.
TTCAAAGTACCCCATGGTTATCTCTGACAAGCAGTCAGATTTCTTCCTCATTTTTGTTACTACTGAACTGGCTGCATTGGCACTATTGTATCATATGAAACAGCTGAGATTTCCAAGCTAGATTAGGGTAGGTAGGAATGTCAATAAAGCTTAGTTGTGAGAATTTAGTTAGTTTTTTAGTTTTTGCTTTGAAAGAAAAAGAAAAAATGCAAAAAAAAATATAAAGGAAAGGTTCAGACAAGCTCAAATCTTGAACCTATGAAGTTCCAAAAGAATGGTTCAAATCAGATCAAAACCTGAGCCAGAGAAAGTGAAAGGCTGGTTCTAACATGCTCAAAACCTGAACCAGCAAAGAAAATAACAAGAAACAGCTCTAACAAGATCAAAACCAGAGCTGAAATGAGGAAAGAAAGGTGACTCTAAAAAGCTCAAAATCTGAGTCACAAGAAGAAGGAAGGATGCTCTTAATTTTCAGAATTCCAAGCCTTCACAATTTTGTTTCAATTTTCTGCAAAGTTTCAGTTCATGTGCAGCTTGTCTTTATGCCATGGACCCACAGCAAATCAGACAGTCTAATCCTAGTTTGTCTGTATTTAAATTTCTGTTTTAGAATATAGAGAATGAAAATCTGTCAGACAGTTTAATCCTGGCAGATATTAGTTTAGGTAGAGAAGCTATGAGTCCAACAGTTTAATCTGGTCTCATGGAGGAATAAGGGTATAATTATATTATTTTTTGCTTTCAATAAAAAAAAATAATGTTGAAGAAGGTCTGCAAGTCTAAATTCACCTTGAAGAAAAAATGTTAGGACAATAGGATGGGTAGGTAGTTGTTTGGGGAAGTATTGCTGCTAATATAAGTAGCTGATCAAAGAAGAGAAAGATGGTCAAGGATCAGACTCTGGCCTACTTCCAAATTTTATTTCTGAGATTCTTGACACCTTCAAGAAGATGCCATCCCCATGTGGAGCCACTGTTAGCCACCTATAATAATTTGTCAAAGCAAACAGGTGGCTAAATTGGTGTTCAAGCTTTCAAGTGAAAATTTCCTTTGAAAATTTATCATCCTTGAAGCCTTGTGATATCCTTATCTTTCAAAATTATCTTCACTATTTTTTCCATTGATGAGCCCTATTGTTTTGTGAAAGAGTCTGTTTCCAAAAAGCCTCCATTTTCTCCTTTTCACTCCCACAAAATCCCCATTTTCATCCTTGTTTCCTTCAAAAAATCCCTCAGAAAACATCTGCATTTAACCTCTAAACCATCCCAAATCCCTTTTTAAACCTTATATTTCCCTTTATTTGGTTTGAAAATCCTCCCTTTTACCTATCGGAACCCCTCCTTTGGCCTAAAAATCCCTGTTTTTTGGCCTAAAACACCCTTTTTGCACTATACAGTTTTTAAGCCCCCAAGAGCTTATGGCTTTAAAACCCCCCTTCTCATATAACCTTAGACCCGCAACTGGGCGCTAAAGAGCCAAAAAACCTTAAAATCCCTTCAAAAAGCCTAAAAAACAGTCTTCCGATCCATTAAAAGTATTAAGCCCCTGAGGGCTTAAGGTCACCTGCTAGCCCTGGTCCTTTTCCCTCCATGGGACCACACTCGAGCGCTTATCCCAACCCCTCCTTTCCTCATATTTCTTCGCGAATGCACCCCTTCCCTTTGTTTTTTCTTTTCCCCAACGATATGGTCTGGAGTGAATATAGACCATTGATCTACACAAATCAACGGCCATCGTGCCTTATCCCTCCACTCGTTTTCATTTTCCCATCACTTCTCCCAATTTCAAATCTTCGCTTTTCTTGAAATCTTGACCGTCCATCTGAGAAATATTATGGTCAGGACTTAACCCGATGGCCCAAACATTTCCACCCCGCAACACATTTGCACACGTCACCAAGGGCCCCACTGCTTCATCCTCCACACATCTTTGGCCTATCGCGTGCAACCCGCGCCGTCCGATCTGACTGTCGATATCTGATGTCACGTAATTTTTGCACCCAAAGCTTAATGTTTCAAAATTGCGCGATATGGGCAGTTTTGGAAATACACGCATCACTCACTGAGTGGAATCGCATTTTTTTTGGGCATTTCCGCTTTCCCCCTTTTCGTCGCGTGAAAACCATTCCTGTTTATGCCTTACCGCCCTCCGCAATGCAACTTTAGATTTTTAATCCTGGTCGTCGATCTTTGAGATCGCACGGCCCATATTATATCGCGACAACATTTCACTTGCTTCCCATCGCCCTCCCAAATGACTCCATCGAAAGATCTCCACCGTTGATTGTTCTAATCCAACGGCCCACGCTCATCCTTGCATCCAAACCTTGCACCTATTAGCTGCTCTGCTAGGATTTTCATCACATTTTCCGCTGCATCCACCTTTTTCCATCACTGCTCCTCCAACCCCACGAGCCTCTAAAGCAGTCCTCCCCCACTCTCGCTGGTTTTTATAATGTGTTTTCGTTTTTTACAGGTTTCAAAGGTGGTGAATTCGTTCTGTCTCCACAGTCACAGTCATAGTGACCCTTGGCACAGAAAGACTATCACAGAGCCAAGATCGCAGAGGAAGAAATCTCTGAGAAGGTTTAAAGGCATGTTTTATTAAAGATTAAGGCTATCGACTCGACATAAACCCTCCGGTGCCTCTGTAACCTGTATATTCACACAAAAAATTCGGCGGAAGTTTAAAGTGTATTAGGAAGAGATTAAAGGGTTAAAGGCATAATATTGAATATTAAGAAGCCTAATCCACGGTCAACACAGATTAAATACAAATCATTGATCGTAGCAGCGCAGAGGATATATCAGCAGGACATTCCTTTTACTGAATAAAGGACCAAATCACTACTACCCATTCTCTATTCTTCATCAAGATCCAGAGTAGTTACTATTCTGACAAGAAGTCCTAAAAACTATCAGTGCATTAGTTACAAAGCATGGAAGACCTGAAAGGCATATCTTCACCCTTTCTTGTCACAGAGGATAAAACAGAGTACTACAGCCAGAGAGTACTTCAAGAACATACCCTTGGAGTTATTATCAATCTGACGAAGACCCCTAATTCATCTAAAGGGTACTGAAAGTCAATGTAAAGATATTAAAACAAAATGGGCTTCGAAAGACATTTCTCCCTCTGTTTTAATGAATCATTTAAATCCTATCTACCACTACTATCACTCATCCACCTATAAGAGCTCACCGAAAAATGTTGGTTGGTTATTGAAAAAACACTGATTGTAAGTTGTTTTACTGAGTTAGATTTCTGTGAGTGGTAGTTGTAAATAGGCTGGGAGATTATTTTTGGACGATATCAAGCTATTGGACAAGAATGTATGTGACTGGTTTTTCTCTATTAATATGACAAGCATGTTCATTGGATCCTGATCTAAATCAGTGGTGATGTATTCTTTCTTTGTCATTGTTTTCCCTCTGTTTACATCATGTTTCCTTTTCTCTGATAAGAAACAGTAATTTTAGCTTAGGATATACTGCTGTAAGTACCCTAATGCTTCCTGCACATTCTTATCTTTATTTTTTCTGCTAATTGTGTATCTAAGAACAAATTCAACATAATTTAACCAGTATAGAAGTTGGTTTGTCCATGCTTACTGATGTATGAATTTAGAGCTTGTTCCTTGGATGTTCTTGTTTGGTTTCAGCTGAAAGAATTAGGAAATAGGGATATTTAGAGTTAGCCATGTCCCCTAGGTTCCTTTTCCAACTGTTAGCCTTTCTAAGATCCCTTTGAGTTGAATGCCAAAAGCAGTGAAGGTTAAAAGTCTTTCTCCGATCTTAGCTTTCACTCTGTGTTAAACTTAAATGTTTTCTATTGTCTGAAAGTAGTCAGGAGGACTGCTGGATTGTTGTCTTCAGAGTTAGCCTCATCAGGAGTTTTGATCATAGAGGTATAAGGTATGCCCTGTCCCTAGACTTACTCCAAAGTGGTCACCTTGGAAGGTTTCCCTTGTCATTCCCATTCATTTCCTTATTGTTTCATCCCATACTATCATCTTAAGAGATCCTCTGATATAAATGACTAGCCCCTTGAAAGCCTTGGATATTTGAATTGCAAGTAAACCCTTTCATGACCCCATTTCCCAATGGACTTGTGTTCTCTTTGAATTATCTCCCCATTGCCAAAAAATCCTTCTCTACTCATCCCTTTACCTTACATTAAACCCTTCCTTCATGTTTCCCAACCAAACAAACAAAACAAAAAACCTTGTGCTCTATAACTAGCCTAACACCTTAAATTGAACATCAAAGATATAAATTTCTTTACCTTTACAGAGAAATCCCTCTCTGGATCCAGGAGGGATAGATCCTGAGATCCCAAAGTGGTTTGATGTTGTCTTGTCATTTTGTATTGCCAAATCTGCCAAATCACAGGAACCCCAACAGGTTGCAGTTGATAAGGGTTATTAAATGGATTTGTTGAACTATTTAATGAAAGAAGATTCCTTTTTGTATTCAAACTCTGCAAAACATAAATATCCCTAGGAAGTCTCCAAGTGATGTAATCATGTTTGAAATAGGTCTCTGAGGTGGAATTCGAAGCTAGCAAGGTGGCATATCATTTGTATGATTCCTCACTCTATAAAGGAGATAGTTTTAGAGTTAGAAGGGGTTGGAAAATGCTTTTGACACAACTACTATTGTAATTTTTCATATCAGTAATAGACAGACAATGACTTTTCTTGCTTTACCTGAGATTCTTGATGTGTTTCAATGGATTTATGTGTCTCTTTTATATCTTGCTTCCAGTAGTATTGATGCTAAATTACTCATAATTCATATCATATATGCTCTGACTTCCTTTTAGCATTAATTCACTGATTATTCCCATGTGTTAATCATTGTTCTGTCATTGAAACAGAGAAATCCTTTGCAACATGTTATCACACATAGGTTTTCAAGTTTTGGAAGGCTTAATCCGCTCTTGTGTTGAACATAAAGCTTATATTTCTCACCTCGTGCGAAAGGGCCTGAAGAATTCTGTCAAACACATAATTTTCTAAGGCTTCAAGCCTTTCAAACTTAATAAAAGTTCCCTTAAAAATTTAACTCAAATTTAATTATAACTTTGATCGATTTTGGGAGCTGGTCATAAAGGTTTTGAATTGATTCTCTCTTGGACATAAGCAGATTTTTGTCACTGACGCAAAAGTATTTTTTCAAGGTCTGATATTTTTTTTTGCAGAGGTAATCATCGTTAATGTATCAAGCATCTTATAAAACTAATATTCGTCATATTTGAGAGAAGAAGTTGTGTATCCTTTCCTTATAGGCCGAGAGGTTTCTCACTGTCATCAACTTGTTGGGAGATCCAAAGCATGGTAAAGCGGAATTAATTTTATCGCTCAAGTGGAATACCAAATTGGTCTACAACGTTATTTTTTACATGTATGTCTGTTGTCGTCAGTATTCTGACGTTTCATTACCGTCAGTATTCCGACTTTTCATCACCGTCGGTCTTCCGACATTTCACCCCGTCGATATTTTGATGTTTCACTACGCTTCACCACCATCGGTATTGTAATGTTTCACCACAGTCAGTATTCCTAAGTTTAACTATGTTTCACCATCATCGGTATTCTGACGTTTAACTACGTTTCACCACCATCAGTATGCTGATGTTTCACTACCGTCGGTATTCCGACGTTTTAGTACCGTTGGTCTTGTGACAATTTTTTCTCATTTTATAATGTCGAAAGAGAGATTCTAGTTTGTCAGAAGAGTGACACACGCTTGCTAACGTCGGAATAGTGACGTATAGTTGGTAATGTCGAAAGAGCGACGACCATTTGGAAACGTCGGAAAAAGTGTCGCTCTTCCAAAAATTAACTCAAGTGTTGGAATTGCGACGTTAGGAGAAACCACATTTTTCCCCGCCTGAAAGTGTCACTCTAGGGACACCTATGTGTCGCAAGAGCGACATTTTGGCCGTCGAAAATTGGGCCAAATGTGCTAGTGATACCCCCCATCATTACTTTCCACTCCTTCATTTGTCATCATTCTCTCCACATTCGAATTCCATTTTTAAAACTTATCCCCAAGTACCTCTCTGTCATCTTTCATTAGAGATTTTCATGCATCAATCCATTATCACCTCTGAAAAGTCTAGTCTCATAGCAAGCAGCTTGCTATTCATTTTTTCTCCTTGCAGGTGTCATAGTTCAAGAAGGCTAACACCGTGTTAAAAGAGATAGACATGCAGAAGAAAACTAATAAAGCGAGGCTTAGTGGTCAAGTATGAACCTATAGACTTAAATTTGGTCATGGAAGACCCTAGTGTTGCATAGGACTTCATCAAAGCTTTTACAAGAAGATACAAAGGGATTTCTTTGTTTTTCGACTGTTTGAGAAATCAGCTTGAAGAGTCGTTTCTGGGAAAATAGGGTTATTGTCAATAACATATCAAGGAACATTAACCTCTTTCACTTTTCTCACAGGTGCTACCAATTTGGAGATTTGAAGAGGTATTTGGGCGTTATTTTCAGAGTGTGTTTTCTGCATGTTTTAGACATGTTTTTATATTGCAGTTTACCGACAACTGGAGATGGTTTTCAAAAAAAAAAAGAGGTTTTTCTTCAAGAGGAGCTTATTTACAAAAAAATCCTCCCATTTTTCAAAATCTATCAAGGAGCAAGAGATAGGAGCTCATCTCTCAGCCTTATGTTTTCAGGAAAACAGAGTCATTTTTATTGGTAAATGAACTTGCTGAAGGTAAAAAAGTTGTTTCTTGAGGAGGGTAAGAGGTATTTTGAAAAAAAAAAATTCCTTATCATGCTTCATCCTATCATCTCACACATCCCCGAACATTATTGGAGGTGGAAATTGAAATTTTCAAAATCTACTATCAAACTAGGTGTTTTTGCAACGCCTTCTAGGTATAAAGCTCAAAATGTGCTGTGGAATTTCTGTAGGAGTTTTTTTTCTTCAAAAATAATTTTGATGGAGATCCAAGGTGGGAAAAGATTTTTATTTAGCTCATTAGCCCCAAGGAAGATTCTCCAACATCTAGAAAGGTCAAAGGTTATGCAAAAGGTGGATTTTGGAGTTTGTTATGAAATGAGCGCTACGAAATTTTCTGTACATGATTGTTTTAGCAGTAAACTTCAAGTTTTAATTCTGACCAAATGGAAAAAGATTTTAGAAATATGAAATCAATTTTTCTTCATAACAGGCCCATCTACAAAAACCTCTCTTCGTTTCTTCAAATACAGTAGGGTTAGGAAATTATACACTCATCTTTAAAGCCTATTTTTCATAATTTTCACTAACCAGATTTATGAAAAAATGTAAAATTCGACTTGGAGGAGGTCCATCTCAGCATCCATGTGACATAATAACATATCAACACTCCAGTACACTCATAAAATTAGTTGTTTCCAGTTGATAATGGTTATTAAATGGATTTGTTGAACTATTTAATGAAAGAAGAGTCCTTTTTGTATTCAAAGTCTGCAAAACAGAAATATCCCTAGGAAGTCTCCAAGTGATGTAATCATGTTTGAAATAGGTCTCTGAGGTGGGAATTTGAAGCTATCAAGGTGGCATATCATTTTTATGAGTCCTCACTCTATAAAGGAGATAGTTTTAGAGTTAGAAGGGGTTGGAGAATGCTTTTGACACAGCTACTATTGTAATTTTTCATATCAGTAATTGACAGACAATGACTTGTCTTGCTTTACCTAAGATTCTTGATGTGTTTCAATGGATTTATGTGTCTCTTTTATATCTTGCTTCTAGTAGTATTGATGCTAAATTACTCAGAATTCATATCATATATGCTCTGACTTCCTTTTAGCATTGAGTCACTAATTTTTCCCATTTGTTAATGTTGTTCTGACATTGAAACAGAAAAGCCTCAGCTTCCATAAGTAGGAATGCTTGTCATTGATTTCCTTTTATTGACTCCATAAGCCCAATGGTAGTTGAATCTTCCTCATTTATCACCTGAAATCAAATACACTAAAACACTCACAGAGTTAGCCATCTGTTTTAAGACCTAATTGAGTAAATCCTTTCATAATTTGAGAGAGCCCTCTCAGATTGAAGAGGCTAATCTTCAGTCAAAAGTTGGTTTGAAATAGTTACTCCAAGTTGACCATTAAAGCAGCCCAACAAGACTCAATTTGGTGATAACACAACAATTAGTCAAAGGTGACCTTTTCCAGAATGTTATTTTCAAAATGGTCACCTCAAGTCAATTGTTTTCATTCTTTGATATCTGGTGTTTGACTTATACAGACTCAGAATGATGTAGTCCTTAAAATCAATAAATTTTGAAGTTTTCGATACGCTCTTGCGTTAACAACATATGTATTTCTTCCAGCTATCAATAGAAATTTTGTTTATATTTACAAAAAAAATCTACCGAAACCATCTTCACATATGAGCCAACATAGGAATGGAAACTCCTCAAGTAGTCCAGATTTTAAATGAAGATGAAATCTTGAATAAATGAATTTGTAATCAACTCTACTAGTGAATAAGACAATAAAATATCACTAAATGATAATAATTTAATTTTACAAACATTATTTATCCACCTATGCTAGTGCATGAACCCTATTGTCTATAGTAAACAAGATTTAAAATTCAAACAATATGTTGAATTAAGGAGTTCATAACCAGTCCCATTAAATAATGACGATAAGCATGAAAAATTAAAATCGAATTTAACAATTATAAATTTATTTGATTTTGAACTTAGTTTTCTCCAAGACCAAAATATTTATAAATTATTTTGAATATAAATAAAATAAGACCAACCTAGATCCATCTTAACTTTGGATCTATCAAGTGGCGAGAGGGATCAAATCTTTGAAGGTGAAAACCTTTTTTTTTTTAGTGAAAAACTTGTGGAAGGGTTTGCACCTCGAGAGATTTGATCCCTCTAGACTCTTGATAAATCCAGATTTAATATGGATCTAGGTTGGTTTCAGTCATTTGCGGCCAAGGAAAATCTATCGAAAATATGATTAATTTTATCAATAATATCTAAATAAATATAATATTAATATAGTCATTTTGAATATACTAAATATGTATGAGATTAATCTGTTCATTTTAATTTTAATTTTAAATTTTCTTAGTAACCTCAGTTTGTTGAGATGATAAATATTGTTAATAAATTTAATGATGAAAAATGATGAAATAAAAATTTTGAATGCAAAGTGACAATGTAATAGTGTTGAATAGGAAAATCTATGGAAGATTTGATTCATTTTATCAATAATATGTAAATATATCTAATATGAATATAATTGTTTTAAATATGCTAAATATGTTTAAGTATTCAATTAAAAATAGTCTTCATTGTGATGAATCTAGAACTATTTTCTTCTACTATTCGCATTGTCACCCTTGTTAGTTTTGTCATCTTCTCATATCAATTATATGAAAAGGACAGTTGAAATTGTAAACCATTTAAATATTTAGCTCGAGTTGTTGTAGTAAACAACATGCCTCGTCTCTCTTGCTCTCCAATATTAATAGGTTGAATTACTATAACACAAAAATGAATGTACATTGCCAATAATTTTTTGTTCTTTCACTGAAATCAATGCGCATTGTTAATCCAACCACTTTAAAATTAATGTACCATCATACACCCAATCACATCAACTATGAAATCAACATCTACACTCAAATCAATGCATCTAATGCAAGAAGTTAAATAAGATTAGAAAACATCTTCTACATTGAAATCATTAATGCATCTAATGCAAGAAATCAATAGGATTATAAATCAATATCTACACTCAAATCAATGCATCTAGTGCAAGAAATATTCTTACCTCTATCCCCCCTCCATCTCTATCTATATCTCCCTCCATCTATCCTTCTTTATATCTCTATCTCGCCCCCCCAAATGCTCACGCTCTCTCACTCCATATCTATCAATCTCTCTATCCATCCCTCCCTCCCTCCATATCTCTCTCCATCTCTCTCTTCTTCCCTCTCTTCACCTTCCATCAATATCTCTATCTCCCTCTCTCTCTATATACCCCCAAAACATACACTATGTTTCTTCAATCTATCTATCTATACCTCCATCCTCCTCTCTCTCTCTCTCTCTTCCCCTTCTCTCCCTCTCCCCCGCTTCTCTCTCTTTCCTCGTGATGTCCTCTCTCCCTCTCTCTACATCTTCCTTATCACTTCCCCCTCTCTCTCCACATTTTTCTCTCTATATCTTTCTTCTTACCCCTCTCTCTCTATTTTCCCTCCAATCATCTTTCTCTCTCTATTTATTTTCCCTCCAATCCTCTCTCTCTCTCTCTATCTTTTCCCTCCAATCCTCTCTCTTCCCCTATCACTCTCTCTCTCTCTCTCTCTCTCTCTCCAACTATGTTACTATATCGCTCCCTAGCTCCTTCTCTCTCCTTCTCTCCCCCCTTCTTTGCATCTCTCCTTCTTTGTCTCTTTATCTCCCCCCTAAATAGACACTCTCTCTACATCTCTCCCTTGTCATTGCCTCTCTCTCTCTAGTTATCTATCTCTATGTATTTCTTCTCCCCTTCCAATTTCCACCTCCAACTCCATCTCCCTATCCCTCCCTCCCTCTCATCATTCTTCTCTCTCCCTTTCTTTCATACCTCCCTCTCTCTTCCCCCATCTCTCTCTCTCCCCTCCAATCCTCTCACTATCTCCCTCCCTCTCTCCTTCCCTCTCTCCTCCTTCCATCTTTGTGTCTCCCTCTCCCCTCCAATCCTCTCACTATCTCCCTCCCTCTCTCCTTCCCTCTCTCCCCCTTCCATCTTTGTGTCTCCCTCTCCCTCTCTTACCCTTCTCTACCTCTCTCACTCATCTCCCTATCTCTTTCTTCATTCCTTCTCGCACCCCCTCCCCCTCCTCCCCTCCTCCTTCAATGTATCTCCATCTTTCCCTTAACTCCCCTATCTCTTCACATCTACCACTCTATGTCTTAGTTCTTCCCTCCCATATATATCTAGGGTTAATATATATCATGATATATTAATAAATATTACAGTATATTATAATATAGCAAATTTAATATTGTATTAATCCAAATTTATTAAATTTAATAACATTAATATTATAAAATATTAATATGAATATTAGATTTAATAATAATAATAATATTAATCTTTTAATATTAGTATTAGGGTTAATAATGTTTTTTTTTTGCATGGTATTAATAATAATTTGTCCATGGTATTTGGTTGATAGGTTTCACCTAAATAAAACCTATTTTTTGAGTGTTTGTAAATATAAAGGGGATTATGGAATAAATATAAATATTTATTTACCATACCTATGGTTTATTTATATTTTATTTATTTACCATACCTCTTGAGTAAGTATATAATTAGATGTTGATTTCTAATCCTATTTGATATATTTTTATTTATTTATCATACCTCTTTATACCTCTTTTATATTCATTTATTTACCATACCTCTTTATATCGTATTTGGCCCATGGTATTAAAATGATATCTTGTTCCATAAGCTTCACCTAAATAAACCTTTTTTTGAGTTTTTGTAAATATAAAGAGGTTTATGGGGTAAATATAAAAAGAGGTTTTATTTATTTACCATGCATTTAGTTTATTTACATTTTATTTATTTACCATACCTCTCTAGTAAGTATAAAAAAAATGTTTCATTTATTTACTGTACTTCCGGTTTATTTATTTACCATATATCTTTATAGAGTGTTCATAAACCTCTTTATATTTTAAATTTATATTGATTTTATAGATAATAATAATTAGATTGATTTTTAAATAATGCCGACATTTGATTAAAAATGTTAAATGTTAAACATTATATTTATGTTTACGTTTACATGTTTACTATTTACTTTTACATGTTTACGGTTTTGTTTACATGTTTACGGGTTTAGGTGAGGTCTACCTCTATACTGGGTTGTTTACTCTTTACTTTTACATGTTTATTGTTTTCATTTACATGTTTACGGGATTAAGTGAGATCTACCCCCATACTGACTTGCAAAGCGCCTCTCAACTCAATAAATCTGCAAAATCCTATAAATTACATTTAAATTTTAAAATTAAAACATTAAGTATACAATTTTAACTCCAATATATTTAGTCAATTTTTATATTAATTCTGCTCATAAACTTGGTTTATATTGAAATTATACTTTAATTTATATTAAAATTATACTTGGTCTATATTGAAATTATGCTTGAGGAATTGGTGAATATTTTTCATCTTATACATTATTTAGTTGATAATATGAAAAATTTACAGATCTTGTTTTTTAGTTTCATAATTCCACTCCTCTTTAATTTATTAAAAAATAATTTGTGAAATGTGATTGTCATTTTGTGAAGTTGTTGTTTTCACTTTCAAATAAGACCAGCCCCACTCCCCTCTGCTTCCATTCGAACTGATCAACACTCAACTGACAACCTTCCTAAATAATTCTTGAATTGCTCAGTTTTTGTGTCATCCCCATTTCTCCCCTCCTGTTATCGATCAGCAAGATTTTATTTCCTTACAGTGATGTCATGCCCTTGCTTTTTTGGATTCAACCGACGATTTTTTTCAGAGAACGAAGTCACATTCTCTTATAAGGTATGAATTCGAAGCGGCTTGCCCTCTCACCGAAGTCACATTTTCAGAGAACGAAGTCACATTCTCTTATAAGGTATTATCGCTTTAAGTGCCAGAGACGCCTTCAACATGGTAATTGCAGCGATAGGATTGATTTTCTCATTAAACCTTAACATTGTATTTTTCATTAAACCTTAACATTTTCAGCAAATTTTAATCAATTTTATATTAATTAAGATAAAATTACATTCTTATTAAACTATATTTGCCACAGGCATTGCCTTATGCAACAAAAACAACTAAAGTACGTACAACATCCTTTGTGATGACTTTGGTGAAAAAGTTCAATAAAATCATAATGGAATACAACTGCAAAATTTAGGCTGCTGTACATAGGGTGATGATAGCTAATGCAAGAGCTATATGAGTTTTATTATTTTATTTTTCATATTCATAAATCCCAAAGACAAAAACTTTAAATGTAAAATGATTAGTTACTATTTTTTAACTTTATTTTTTAACTTTTTTTTGTGGAATGATAACAAGTAATTAAAATTATTATTATTATTATTATTATTTAATTTTAAAGATTATATCGTTTTCTTTTTAATCCAAAAGTAGTATTTCATTGTTTATCTTAATTAAAATGAAATAAATTAGTAAATATAAAAAATAGAGTTACTAGTATCACCCAATCCAATCCTTTATTTTTCTTAGCACTTTTTTAAGATTAAAAATATAATTTGTTTAAAATTATTATTTTGATAATTGATATTGTTGTAACCAAAGTCTTAAAATCAATTTCTAAATAGGAAAAAATATTACAAATTATATAATTATATATGTGTGTGTGTGGACATTTATAAAATTATAAACTAAAAAATAATTTTGTTACAAACAAAACCATTAAAAACTAATATAACAAAGAAAAAATGAAAACACATATTTTAGTGGTGTAATCTAACTAATAGAAGAAATGATTTTTCTCTTGAAATCTAGCTATACGATTTCACATGAGATTGTGAATTTTTACTGTTTAAAATGTGTTTATGAATATATAAAGCACCCTAAAAAGTTTTTAGAGCATTTGAATGTTGAAAATGAAATTACTTAAATTTATGGTTTTAAAAAATCTCTATCAAATTTTCACAAAAATGACTAGAAAAAAATATCACTTTTTTATTCATTAAACAATACTTAATTTAAAACTTAAAACTTGAAATAAACCATGATATATATATATATATATATATATATATATATATATATATATATATATATATATATATATATATATATTCTTCATTAACGTTACAATTTGTTTTAATATTATTATTATTATTTTAGCTTCTTCAAAAATTTAACATTATTTTAAATATTATTTTTCATTTTATTTTATTTTGTAAGTCGAGGTCTTCTATTAACTCAGAAAGTTAAGTTTTGCAAAGTACATCTCCAAAATTATGCCACCGATCGGATTTGTTGGCCAACAAATAAAGACCCATATACTTAGACAACATATAAAAAACATAAGATGACCAAAGATTTATAGGCCAAATATGTCAAAATACATGTAAAGTAATAAAAAATCCCACGATCATCACTAATCAATTAAGTTAACTAGAATAGGGTTATCCAGACATTCCCCTAGAGACAGGGGTGGTTTGAAATCACAGTGAATATGGCCCTCCATGTGAGTCAACTTTGCTTCCAGTCTCTCTAATTTTTCCAAAGTGAAACATTAAAATCACCCCAAATTCACCATATGATCATGCAACGACCATTGGTTATGCTGGATATGACCAAAGTCCTTCATGAATTCCACATGATCCTCCTAGCAAGTTTGATTCAACTGATCCAATTTTGGAAGCAATGATTAAACCAACATATCCAAAGTAATTTGAGAATGGGAATCACTCAGAATGCTTGATGCTAGTTGAGGTGAGGATGGGACAAAAGGTCCCCTTCGTCTCATGGAACCCTGATGAGAGGAGACCCTCCACCCTCTGCTTCCTCCTAAGTCGTGTCAGCCACCACACTAACAAGGAATGTTATTGTTGTGCGCGGAGCCTGATTATCTTCCTTATTTAGATGTATCCCCAAGTTGGACCCATGTTCTTAACGGGGCGGCAATGATGCCTGTCATTTGATCACCATTAGGGGGGTCTGGGGGCGATGGCGCCATTTTGGAGCCCCCCCCCCCTAAGCGAGGGGTTTTGGGGGTAGTGGTGAGCCCTTGTATTGCACCAAGAGTGCTGAAACTCCCAGGGGCTTCCCTAATTTACTTTATCAACCCAGGGTTGGTACAAACTTCGAGGTGACAGTGTTATATACACAACAGATGCATTATAATCATGTCATCCTCTTCCGCACTACGAAAGGGTGCTACTTCTAGGGGTTCTCAGTGAAGTCTGTCACACTTCAATGAAACTAAAATAAATTGCAAAAGGGAAATGACAGAAAGGAAGCTAAACTAAATTGTTGAAAGGAAATGACAGGAAAGAAACTAATTTAAATTGCAGAAAGGAAATGATAGAAAGGAAACTAAACTAAATTTCTAAAAAGAAATGACAAGAAAGAAACTAATTTAAATTGTAGAAAGGAAACTAATTTAATCTACACTTAATTTGGCCAATCGGTTAAACACCCTACTTATCTTATGCTCTATCTATGCAGTTATTCATGACCTAGTTCTAATTTGAAGAGGTGTTGCTTGCAGTGTGTGGAAAAAAGGGCTAAAGATGCTAATGGAGGGCTTGAACACATGGGACAAGGCTTGAAGGAGTGAAAAGAGGGGTTTAAACCTTATTAAAACCTTATAGCGCAAAAATCCTTTGGATCGAGAGGATTTTAGAAATACGTTGGTGGAACTGCGATGGAGGGACAGAAGTGTGATATGCGATATGCAATATCACAAAATTGGAGGAGTAGCGAAAGTGATGTTCGGGAGAAGGAGCGAAATGTGAAATGCGATGGGGTAAAGACTGCGAAATGTGATGGGTGATGTGGTGGTGGGATCGGTGGCAGAGTACGACATCGATATCGCAATCGGCGTTGGGAGCGTTAGGTGTTAATGGGAACCAAATAAAAACTGCAATTTGCGATGTGCGATGTGACGAAGTATGAAGAGTTATCACAAATCAGTGTTTGGAGTGGTAAGTCTTGGAAAAAAGAAGGAAAAAGGTTGCGAAGTGTGATTTTCAAAAATGCCAAAGCTTGCGATGAGTCGAATGACATGGCAGTGGGACCAGTGGTGGAGCGCGATACCAATATCGCAATCAGCAGACAGGAGCGGTAAGTCTTAAAAGGAATAAGGAAAAAGATGCGAAGTGCGACTTGCGAAAAGGCGAAGTACAGTAGCGGGAATTTCAAGGAGCAAGGGCAGAGGTCCAACTTTGATGGTTTTTGTGAATAAAAAGGGTGCGACAACTACAATAAGTGAAATACAAGGGAATAGAAGTGTAACAACAGAGATGGAAGGGAGATGGGAAATGAAGCGGGGAGGTGTTAATGAAATTATTTCGGGCGAATATTCTTGCACCTACAATCAACCCTTCCTACTTATGTAAAAAAAAACATACAAGTGTGTGATAAAATCAGTGAACAGAAAGCATTTTTTTTGGCCTGTGGGAAAGTCTACCCCCCTCGAGCTCTATTTACAGAGATGAGAAGGGAAGTCTAGATCCATAGCTTTTAGAGTTTTATCCTCTATTCTATTACTCATAAGAAAATGAAAAACTACAACAGCAAACTGAAAGCAAAAACTAAAACTAAACAACAACGAAACTATCAAAAGCATATCTAACTAAATGACAGAAAGGAAAGAATGAAAACTACAGAGAAGTTGAGGCACATGGGTTGGGCCCTAACCCACAACCCCAGCTCTCTAGAACTAGATTAATAAAAAGTCATATGAATACTCATTGCATTAAAAATACAATCTTATTACATCCTGAAGGTCTTAAACGGAAAAAGCTTAATAGAATGGAAAATGAATGGCATAGGATGGAATGAAATGAAAATGGAATGGATTAGACTGCATCGAATGGACCAGAATCCACCGGAATTGACCCTAATTAGCTCTTGATCAACTTTATTTATCCTAAATGGAAGCTACCAACATCTCCCTAAAAAATAGTGATTGAGTCCACTTTGACTCCAAGTAAACCATATATTGAGTGCACTCCTCTTTGAGTTGCTTGGTTGCCTATGGAATTCGAATTGCTGGAGAGAATCCTTAGGGATCCTGTGGCTGCCTTTGGAATTTTAATTTCTGGAGAGAATCTTTGGGACCCTTTGGTTTCCTTTGAGGGTTAAGGAGGGTGGACGATCCTCCTATAATTTCTCCAAGATTTCTTAATAATTTCCTGATATTGTGCTCATTTATTCTTCAATCTTGATCTTCCAGTGGTAGGGAGAAAGTCCCTAAATTATCTCCTTCTCAAAATCTGCATAATCTACACAATATTCTCACAATATTCTACAAAAATAACCAGTATTAGGCACAAATATGAAATTACCTTTAAACCCTCCTAAGAACATATTAAAGCATAAGAAAACATTATTAAGTGCAGAAGGAGAGATTTAATATATATTTTTGTGTGCATAAGAAAGGTAGATGGGCCTAAGAAAGGTTAGATGGGCCTTAATTTATGTCTAATTTAGAGGCCCATCATAACCCCCCTACTGAAACTGTTGATCATCCTCTGAGAAACCTACTCATCCTCTGTGCCTTATGGTTCTTCTTGCATGTTGGCTTATTTCATTTTCTGTTTCTTGGCCCATGTGTTATTCCCCCTACTAATCTTCTTGCTATTCTTCTTGCATTTCTTCTCGTAGGTGCTTCATGGAGGTCCTCATATGCCTTAAGAAAATCTGTTTCGCATACCAAGAGGTGGTGGATCCACCTTTTATTTTATTTTTATTCTTTCCTTCTTCTTCTTTTTAATTTCATGCAGAATAAGCTCACAGTTCTTTTTTCTGTGAACCAAGTTCACCCTTGGTTACCCCTTTGGCACTCCTTGTCTTCCATTACATGAACTACTTACTAACCCCTTTCTCAAGTCCTTTTTACTTTTTTCTTGTTCCTCTTCTTGGTGAAAAAGTGAGGCTAGTTGCTAGATAAGGCTAAGGTTGCTCTGTTACTGATTTTGGTTATATAAAAAAAATTTCCTTCTCACACTTTTTAATATTCTATTAAGCTAAAATAGATTCGAATAAAGGGTTAGATGATTGCATACCTGATCCTTACCATTGATTTGTTTTTGTAGGTGATATTGAAATTGTTGATATGGATGTTGAAGTTATCTTCGGTGGTTCTGAAGCTCATTTGAAGCTGTATGTGATAATCTACTTGAGGTCCTTTTGGAGCTTCTGAGCATAGGAGGAGGGAGTCCAAGTTTTACTACCTTTAACCAGGGTGTTGACCGAATTTTCTTTTTGTGCCAACTTGTTGTTTTTCTGCTTGCAAAGGTTGGAGAGCACCTACATTCATTAGAGAGAGATACATGGAGAAATGCATTTTTTTAAAGGCTTACTCGCTGCCTCAATGAGGTTTTCCACTAGTAGGTCTTCCTAGGCGATCTTTTGTTTTTTTTCAACCCAATGACTGCCTCATGGAGGTTTCCAATCAGTGGGTCAATCTCAGACGCCTCAAAAGTGGTTTTCACTTGATATTTTATTCTTCTTCCCTTTTTTTCTTTTTTTCTTTTTTTTTTTTCTTTTTTACTTTCCTACTCTACTTGAAAAGAAATATATATTTTTCAAGTATAGGAATACTTCCAATGGAGCCATGTACACATCAAGATGATAGATAAAATTAGTTGCACACTTGGAATACATGCTCTGACATGTACTTGAATATAAGAGATGGAATTCTTTGACTGGGATTGTATCAAGTACTATTGGAGAAGAGTGTGTTGCTGCAACTTAATGACTGTTTGGAACCATATGTCAATATAATTGTGATGCCCCCGATCCACTTGCTGAGTTGGATCACCTTTGAGGTCCTCTTCTATTATGACATTCAAATCTTCCTCTTTTTTCTGATTGTTCTCTTGAACACATGGAAGAAATGTTGGTAAACATGAGGAAACTTTCTCAACATCTGATTCTAATGCTAGCTCTACATCAAATGTAGCCCTTGATCTTTTGATCTCCTCATTTGGATCTTCTTCTTCTTGATGTTGTCCTTCAATGGCATTAAGAAAATCTCTTCTTTGCAATACCTTTCTTGAAATAATATGAATACCATCTAGATCAAGAGGGGATGTTTGGAAGTGTTGTACCTCATCAATGTAAGTGAGCTGAGATACTTCATTGTATGGGTTTGGAAATGGTGGTACAGGTAGTTGAGTGGGGGTGGATATATGAGATGGGTATGGTTGAGGTTGTGGTTGTGGTGGAGGTGGATGGTAGGGATAGCATGGAGTTGGGTACGAAGGATATTGAGGGAAACATTGAGGATATTGTTGATTTTCCCAATAAGGTCCTTGCCAACCATGTTTCCATGATTGGTTTTGGGATTGAGATGGCCGAGGTTACTAAGGAGGGAGTGTGTCCCAATTAGTTTGAGATGGATGTGAATAATATTGAAATTTTGAAGTAGGCCCTTGCATCATATCAAGTTGACTAGGCTGCCAGGGTATCCTTGGAGCTACATAACATAGCTTCTTTGGTGATTACCTTGCTCCATTGTCTTCCTGGTAAACTTCTTTAAACCTGGGGAATGATAGACAACATTTAGTAGCATATGATTTTGAATGGATAACAAAAATATCAACATCTTCTTTTTTCTCATTTTCCATTCTTAATATTTCTACTTGTTCACTTAGATTGCTAAGAATTTATGTTTTAAAGTTGTCAATCAAATTTCCAAGTTCATCTTAACTTACCAATGTTGAGGAATATTTATTTACTCTTTCCCTTCCTCTTGATATGCGCTTGCATGTTTCACAAATTTCTTCAAATGACAATCGGTATATGTCTCCTCTACTCATGATATTAAGGAGATAAATCCACTCATCCCTAATTATTCTAAGTAAGAGGGTTTTTAGTGTGTCAAATCCTAGATGATGAAATTTTTCCCTCTTAACATTATACATGAATCTCTCTATTGGATCCTCAAGGCTCTCATCTTCTTCTTGGTTCATTCTAAAAATTTATTCTCTAAGATAACGATCTTTATATTTTTCTAGAAATATCTTTTTCATATCATTCCATGATCTTATTGAATTGGTACCTAGACTCATGAAACATTTAAGAGATTTATGCTTCAATGTTGCAGGAAACAATCTCAATTTTTGAGTGTGTGATAAGTAGCCATAAGATCTACAAAGTCTCTCAAATTCAAAGAGAAATGTTTTCATATCCTTTGTCCTCATACCATGGAAGTTGGGAAGGAAAGATGGAGGGATGTTCTTCATATGTACACTGATGTCCATATCTTGAATGGGAAACCCAATAAGATCTTCTTCATTGTCATCATATCCATCCATCTCTTCTACCTTCAAAAGTGTATGATGATGTGGTTCTTACTACACCAGGTGGTCAAGTTGGGGGGGGGGGGGGGGGGGGTGTTGGTATTGGAGAAGTATTTTTAAAAACATTATGAGTATCCCTACTCCTATGAGGCATGAAAATCAGATTTTTTTGTATTTTTCAATATTTCAGAAACAAAAAGAAAAAGGAAAGCAGAAAAGAATGATAAAACAGAATCAAATCATCTACTAGACACCTCCTCGGCAACGACGCAAAAGAGTGGTGAGCCCTGGTATTGCACCAAGAGTGCTGAAACTCCCAGGGGTTGTCCTACTTTACTTTATCAACCCGAGGTTTGTACAAACTTGGAGGTGACAGTGTTATATACACAACATAAGAATTCTACTCATGTCATCCTCTTCCACTCTACGAAAGGGTGCTACTTCTAGGGGTTCTCAGTGAAGTCTGTCACACTTCAATGAAACTAAAATAAATTGCAAAAAGAAAATGACAGAAAGGAAGCTAAACTAAATTGCTGAAAGGAAATGACAGGAAATGACGCAGCTAAACTGCATATTTTCTCAATTTGTGGATCTGTGGGTTATGGGCCCACGATCTGATCACAATAATTCATTACACAGCAATAAAACTATTGAGATATTCTCAATTTCGCTTAACGAAACACTGAATAAGGAAGTCTCTTGGCCCAGGTTGCCTAAGAGAAATAGGGAAAGTGAGCTTCCCATAGAGTTGGGGTATCTGGACAATCTCCTTCGTAATTTCCTTCCAACTTCTACAAACCCCAGAACAGCAACCACGTATTTCAAAGCAGGCCAAGCACCCTCGCTCGCCTCAATTCTCGAAATAACATCTCTGAGCAGCTCAGGTGGCATATTTGCCCAACAGTTCTGCGGCATCGAAAGCTCATTCCTGTAATGGCTGTCATGCACAGCACTATGCGACCGAGATCTCAACTATACGAAAACTACACATCTCAAACATATTTCAATTATACGCGAAGCTAGTTTACAATCTAAGGCATCTCAACCTTAGTCACAGTTGCTTCTACGATTACATTGTATCTTCTCACTCACACATACTCCTTAAGCATTTACACGTAAAATTTAAATAGATCAATACAATACGAATCGGATCAAATCAAATACGATCAAATTCCTAACTTCACTCCCCATCGCTCAAAATAGCAATTATTCATTAATGAACAATTTAACAAACTCAACAAAATGTGAGTAATCCCGTCCTCGTGCCATGCTTCCTCTTTACCAGCATTGGATTCCATTTTTCATGAAGTTTGCTCGAATGCTCTTACATCAGACTCCCAAGGTACAAAAATTTTATGACCTCCTGGTCATATGTCTTCTACATATGTCAGCAATTCTACTCACATCCTCTATGGAATTTCCCTTTGTGATCTTCCGTAACAGCATTCTCCAGCAATTCTGTCCACATCCTCTGTAGAATTTCCCTTTGTGAGTTGCGACAAAACCTCTACAATAGAAAGTCATCCCTACTACCAGATACCTCACCAAGCTTCTCTCCTCTGACCTTAGTCTTTCGGCATCTCTGGTTCTCCCCTCTGGAACCATTTGAGCACTCCTGCTCTAGACTGCTACAATATTCTCACCTTCCTCTACTGCTACCTTCACAAAATAAAATAAAAACCACAAGATTTACAAATCTTCAACAAAACTGTACCTCTTCTTCTTCTCATGCAAAACTCCTTCTCACATGAAATCTTTTCCCTACTTTGATACCACTTTGACGCAGCTAAACTGCATATTTTCTCAATTTTTGGATCTGTGGGTTATGGGCCCACGATCTGATCACAATAATTCATTACACAGCAATAAAACTATTGAGATATTCTCAATTTTTCTTAACGAAACACTGAATAAGGAAGTCGCTTGGCCCAGGCTACCTAAGATAAATAGGGAAAGTGAGCTTCCCAGAGAGTTGGGGTATCTGGAAAATCTCCTTTGTAATTTCCCTCCAACTTCTACAAACCCCAGAACAAGCAACCATGTATTTCAACGCAGGCCAAGCGCCCTTGCTTGCCTCGATTCTCGAAATAACATCTCTGAGCAGCTCAAGTGGCATATTTTCCCAACAGTTCTGTGACATTGAAAGCTCATTCCTGTAATGACTGTCATGCATAGCACTATGCGACTGAGATCTCAACTATACAAAAACTTCACATCGAAACTCCTCCAAACCAGAATGAAAACAAATCTACTCACAGAGTTCTAAGCTCTGTATTGCATGTCAAAAAAAGGGTAAAGAAAATTGCGCTTTCAATGTCGCAAGTCATGGACCCTTGTAAGGTCTGCGAAGGACTTTGTTTCAGAACAACCTGACGCTATAAAGCCATCACACAAATCCCAAAATAAACCATACTGAAAGTCTCCAAATCTTGTGCAAATGCTCAGGCGTGTCTACAATGCATTGTGGAATTGACATGTTCTCGTTATTGGGCCTTTGAATTTCTTGCAGTTGCGTGGAATGGTATCTAAACTCCCCTCATTTTTCAAACCCTCACTATCAAAGCAATTACAAAAACAGGAAATGGAAACACATTCTACAATCCTCTATGCAATCACTCACACTTTGCCATTGTTTATCATTGGATTGCCATCGATCCTTACAGTGATCGATGGAGATCAACATGCTCGTAACACTGAATTTATCTCGCATACATACAAATGACAGGTAAAAAAATATATAGCTACACATCTCAAACATATTTCAATTATACGCGAAGCTAGTTTACAATCTAAGGCATCTCAGCCTTAGTCACAGTTGCTTCTGTGATTACATTGTATCTTCTCACTCACACATAATCCTTAAGCATTTACACATACAGTTTAAATAGATCAATACAATATGGATCGAATCAAATCAAATCCGATCAAATTCCTAACTTCACTCCCAATTGCTTAAAATAGCAATTATTCATCAATGAACAATTTAACAAACTCAAAAAAATGTGAGCAAGCATTGATTCCAATTTTAATGAAGTTTTCTCGGATGCTCCTGCATCAAGAAAGAAACTAATTTAAATTGCAGAAAGGAAATGAAAAAAAAGAAACTAAACTAAATTGTTGAAAAGAAATTACAGGAAAGAAACTAATTTAAATTGTAGAAAGGAAATGGGAAAAACAAACTAATTTAAATTTCAGAACTGAAACTAATTTAATCCACACTTAACTTGGTCAATCGGCTAAACACCCTACTTATCTTATGCTCTATCTATGCAGTTATTCATGAACTAGTTCTAATTTGAAGAGGTGTTCAGTTTGGGGAAAAAAGGCCTAAAGATGCTAATGGAGGGCTTGAACACACGGGAGAAGGCTTAGAGAAGTGAAAAGAAGGGTTTAAACCTTATTAAAACTTTATAGCAAAAAAATCCTTTGGAGCGAGAGGCTTTTAGAAGTGCGATATGCGATATGCGATATCACAATCGCAATATCACAAAGTTGGAGGAGTAGCGAAAGTGATGTTCGGGAGCGGGAGCGAAATGCGAAATGCGATGGGGTAAAGACCATGAAATGCGAAATGTGATGGGTGACGTGGTGGTGGGACCGATGGCAGAGTACAAAAACGATATCCTAATCGGCATTAGGAGCGGTAGGTGTTAACGCGAACCAAATTAAAACTGCGATTTGCAATGTTCGATACACTGGAGTAGGGAGAGTTATCGCAAATATACATTTGGAGCGATAAGTCTTTAAAAAAAAAGGAAAAAGGTTGCGAAGTGCGATTTTCAAAAAGGCCAAAGCTTGTGATGAGTCGGATGACGTGGCTGTGGGACCGGTGGCGGCGCGCGATACCAATATCGCAATCGAAAGACAGGAGCGGTAAGTCTTAAAAGGAAAAAGGAAAAAGATGCGAAGTGTGATTTGTGAAAAGGGGAAGTACGGTAGCAGGAAGTTTGAGGAGAAAGGGCAGAGATCCAACTTTGATGGTTTTTTGTGAATAAAAAGGATGTGACAGCTGCAATAAGTGAAATAGAAGGGAATATAAGCGTAACAGCAGAGATGGAAGGGAGATGGGAACTGAAGCGGGGAGGTGTCAATGAACTTCTTCCGGGCGAATATTCTTGTACCTACTATCAACCCTACCTACTTATGCAAAAAAAAACAGACAAGTGTGTGATAAAAAAAGTGAACAAAAAGAAGGTTTTTTGGCTTGTGGGAAATTCTACCCCCCTCAAGCTCTATTAACAGAGATGAGAAGGGAATTCTAGATCCACAACTTTTAGAGTTTTATCCTCTATTATATTACTCATAAGAAAATAAAAAACTACACCAGCAAACTGAAAGAAAAAACTAAAACTAAACAACAATGAAATTATCAGAAGCAGATCTAACTAAATGGTAGAAGCAAAACTAGCTAAATGACAAAAAGGAAAGAATGAAAACAGTAGAGGAGCCGAGGCACATGGATTGGGCCCTAACCCACGAGCCCAACTCTCTAAAACTAGATCAATAAAAGTCATCTGAATACTAATTGCATTAAAAATACAATCGTATTACATCTCGAAGGTCTTAAACAACAAAATCATAATAGAATGGAAAATGAATGGCATGGGATGGAATGGAATGGACTGCATCGAATGGATGAGAATCCACCATAATCGACCCTAATTAGCTCCTAATAAGCTTTATTTTTCCTAAAGGAAAGCTACGAACAACTCCCTAAAAATAGTGATTGGGTCCACTTTGACTCCAAGTAAACCATAGATTGAGTGCACTCCTATTTGAGTTGCTTAGCTGCCTCTAGAATTCTAATTGCTGGAGAGAATCCTTGGGGATCCTGTGGTTGCCTTTGGAATCTGAATTGCTGGAGAGAATATTTGGGATCCTTTGGTTGCCTTTGAGGGCTAAGGAGGGTGGAAAATCCTCCTATAGTTTCTCCAAGATTGATCAATAATTTCCTGATATTGTGCTCATTTATT
This sequence comes from Pinus albicaulis, assembly GCA_034641835.2. Classification (NCBI taxonomy): domain Eukaryota; kingdom Viridiplantae; phylum Streptophyta; class Pinopsida; order Pinales; family Pinaceae; genus Pinus; species Pinus albicaulis. The sequence goes on from CM076579.1 coordinate 1,313,613,812, forward strand.
CTTCAATATTGATCTTCCAGTGGCAGGGAGAAAGCTCCTAAATTATCTCCTTCTCCAAATTTGCATAATCTGCCCAATATTCTCACAATATTCTACAAAAATAACCAATATTAGGCACAAATATGCAATTACCTTTAAACCTTCCTACAAACATATTAAAGCATAAGAAAACATTATTAAGTGCAGAAGGAGAGATTTAATATATATTTTTATGTGCATAAGAAAGGTAGATGGGCCTAAGAAAGGTCAGATGGGCCTTAATTTATGTCTAATTTAGAGGCCCATCAGGCAGCACCCTCGAAGCTAAAAACAAATGTAAAATTTCCTTGTAAAATATTTTAATTTCGTAGTCAATATGGGTCGTTCATTAGGCAGATGATTTAACGGTAGAAGTTATGTTTAATTTAGGGTTTTTTTTTCCCTAGAAGGAAACCCATCTGTTGTATGAGGGTATTGTATTGCAGCTGTGTATTGTGTGCATATTTTGAGCGAGAAATAGAAAGGGGGACTGTGTGAGAGAGAAGAGGATATTACAACGGATCTATTGTAGGTTGTGTCTCTTCATTTTGTTGGCTAATATAAAGGAAGGACTTGTTGTTTAGTGGATGTAGCCCAAGTTGGGTGAAACACACATATGTGTGTCTCTCTTATTTTATATGTTTTATGTGTTTGTGTTTTTGCATATTTTATGTGTTCCATTGCTCTGCAATATACAATTTACTAACAGCTATCATAGGAGATCATAACTGAAACAAAATACACCCCTAGCACAACAAAATACCATGCTTCAAGCCATTACAACATGCCAACGATAAAAGAGAAGGGAAAAGAAGAAATTTCCCACAGAGCCACGAACTCCTAGCTCCTACATAGAACCCACCCATGAGAGGATCCTACATGAGTGAAAATAGAGGAGCAAGGCAAGAGAGCTAACCACCCAGAAACACAATAAATCCAATAAAAGAATCCCCGACAACACACAAACCAAACGACTAAAACAACAAACCACAAGAATCCAAAGCATGAAACAGGTAGCCTAAAGCCTCCCACACACCCATTAATCCACGACGAGCCACTACAATTAAGAGTGAAGACCCACTCACGACCTTGGAATTCCCAAAAAGAAAAATTATGCATACTGCATGAGAGACCCAAGCACCACCAGAGAGCCACCTGAGGTTAATTTTAACATGAATAACCCATAAAAGAAGCCAAATAATGCTCAGGGGAAAAGGACAACATAAATACCTTTTAGCATGCTTTTAAATGACTCAACATCTCGAACCAACGCAAAGGATGATCCAGAAGGTGTCACACCCACAGAGACCCCCAAGATCGACATTAGAGAGACCAATGTACCTACTACCAAGCACAACAATTATCCGAGAGTCACCCCTTCCATATATCTGCACACCAAGAATACCTTCATTGCTTGTTCAACAGAGTATGAAGCTCCAGATCCATAAATAAAGAGACAAACCTCGCCAACCTCCATATTATTAACCATAGAAACAACTTAAATGGAGTGTAGTAAATGCCACTCGTTGTAAACCATTCAACTCCCACACTCCTGCATGGGCGAGCATTGCCACACCATCAAGCTCAAGGATCATTCGTATGATCATAAGGGTGGTGTACCACCCCACTATAATTTGGCTCTCAAGGAATTAGAATCCCCATCAAGAAAACACTCTTTTTCATTTTAAGCACTCATTTTCATTTTATTTAAAAGGTGGATTTAATCATAATAATAATAATAATAATATAGGCATGTGGAGAGCATGTGGGTGTGTGCCTTTTCATTTTTAGCTTTATTTTTTCCTTTTAAATTATGTTTTTAGATATTTAAAAAAAAAAACATTTTATTTATTTTTTATGCTTATGTTTATAATAACATTAATTTTTAAGTTTTCCATCTTAGAAAAATTGCAATTTAGATTTTCCTAAAAAAGGAATATTATTAGTAATGATTTTAAATATAGAGATTGATTTCAATTTTTTATTACAATAGTATTTATTATAGAGGTCATGATGACAAACTAATTACCATTTCAACAACAAAAAATAGAAGGAATGTTATTAGTCTTACTGGTTTTTAATTCTATGACTGATTTTAATATTTTAGTTGCAATGATCATGGTTGTTAATTTTGTGCTTTCAAACAAGTTGTAATTTTAACCATAAATGAAAATGGCGGTGATGCCAATAACTTCACTTTTTTATTTAGATTTTAATTTAAGCTTTTGATTGCAACGATATCAAATGTTAAGTGATGCAAGTGACCATAAAATATTGTATACAACCACTACAAGAACTCAGTTGTGTCCATAGACCCATAGAGGGCACAACTACTAGTATGTTACCGTCAATAGAATTTAAGTACTAACATATACAATAAAAATTTGAGAAATTTTAAGAAACAAGATTTGAGACAAAAACATGATTTGAATTTCTTATTCACATATGCATCAATTCATTTAACAATCCATGTACATTCCTACTATAGGCTATGACTCTACATAAGTGCCATCTATTCAACCACCAAACACATGTTCATTTTCCTTTTGTTTCCACGTTTATTTCCAGTTTCACGAGCACTTCAACTTCCCTTTATCTATCTCTCCAAATTTATCTTCCTCTACATGTTGCTTACTCCTAAATGATAGTTTGGAAACTTAAGAATCACAGCGATTCAACTTCATCATATCTTCCCAATCCAGTCTTTATTTCCTCACACACACACTATATCTATATATATATGACTTGCTCTCAAATGAAAGTTTTGGAACTAAACAGTCATGGTATTTCAACTTCCTCGCATATTTCCCAAACCAATCATCATTTCCTTACATAGGGGGTCCACTAATTTTCCATGAAGTCCTATAAGGCACATGGAATAATATTAAGGAATGGCCCATCCTATTGTAGAAGATTTGTGACACTAACAATGGCGACATCACAACACTGCAACAACAAGGCAAGTCACAACATTGTAATAATAAGGTGGGTTATAGTTTTGTATAATAGGAAGGTAGAGTTGTAACACTGTAATAGCAATGGTGGAGTCACAATAAGGTGTAGTCGTAGCGTTATCACAAAAAGGTGGAGTTGTAGGACTGTCACAACAATTTCCTAGTAATGGTGTAGCTGCAACATTGTCGCAACAAGGTAGAGTTGAAGCAATGTAACAACGATAGCAGAGTCGGAGCTTTATCATAGTAATGGTGGAATTGCAACACTATCACAATAATGGGCAGTCACTAGCACTATCCTTGGTAGGAAGAAAATAATATTCTAGCTCATGTGGATACTATTATAGATGTTATAGAGGAGGAAGGCACGCGTGGGTGTGCCAATTTTTCTTAAAAACACCATGATGTATCCCCAAAAACTCTATTTCTCCACTTGACAAAATTTTCATAATACTCCTTATTTTGAGTCCTTATGTTGATTGCTTTGCCAAGAATTACTATGATTATTTAGTTGGTTTGATGGGAAATTTTAGCCCCAAAAATAAAATAAAAATTAAACAAACTTTAAAAGCGCTTAAAAATTAAATTTTGAAAAAAAAGGTAGACAAACTTTAGATGCTAATGTTTAAAGTTTTTCATAGTCATGATATTTGGTCTTTAATGTCATGGTTGAAAAATGGAATTTTAACCCTAAAAAAGGTGATGTTGCATCACTACTTTTACATATTGAAGTTTTTTTCATGTATTTTGTAGCCACGATATTTGGTTTTAATGTCATGGTTGAAAATGTTGGAATTTTAACCCCGAAATGGAAAAAGGGTGATGTTACATCACTACTTATCAAAATGAGCATAAAAAACAACACTAAATGTGACCTCTAAAAAAATGATAACTCGATCAAGTTCTCCTTAAGTTGGTAAATTTGTTTCATTATCATGTCTATGGAGATGCTCATTTGCTCAATGATTTTTTGAAAGAATTGTAGAATCTCCTAGATTGAAAGCTCCTATATTTTACCACATCCCACTCATAGACAAATTAGAAAAGGAAAGTAGTAAATCACACATTAGTGCGCCAACTCCTTTTCCTATCTTATTCTTGGAACAAACAATGGGATAATTATCTCCACATTTCCAATGTTTCTATGGTCAAGTAATGCACTCTTTAACCAAGTATTCAACATTTGAGGTATGTTATGGATACTAGACATTGTCTTTATTAATTTTATAAAATATTTCCTCATGTAGTTTAGGCCAACAATTTAATGCTCAATAGGAAGCCACTCTATATGTGTTGTGTTAAGGCCCTATATTACTAGTGTAGTCCCTTATTGTTGTTAGTGTGGCCCCCTTATTGTTATTTTTGTACCCCTGTAGTCCCCATATTTTTATTATTGTGCCCTTACATTATTATTGTGCCCTTACATTATTATTGTGACCCCATGGACTCCTATATATAGAAAGGAGGTTTTCTCATTTGTATCATCCAAGAATTGTTCATTTATGTAATGTAAAGGAGGTTTCCCCCTCGAAGAGGCTTATTTCTAAGTCGTTGATCTATCTTTTCTTCTATTTTGTGAGTTAGTTTCATAACATTTGGTATCAAAGCTTTGGATTCTAGGGTTTCGCTGCTTCAAACAAGTCATCGTGTCATTTTGACTATAAATTTTTTCCTATGAAGGTTCAGAAGCTAAAAAAATACCATTTGTGCCAAAATCAGGAGGAACTTCATGGAAAAAATTCAGATCTTGTTTTGTAAAAATTTCATAGATATGATCTGTGGAAGTTAGGGTTTTTGCAGGCTCCCAAATTTCATCTCAAAGATGTGACCTTCGGAAAATAATCATAACTCTCTCTCTAAGCATCGGATTGGAATTCTATAAATAGTGTCTGAAATTACACAGATTTAAGTTTCATGTGTACCAATTTCATAGCCGAAGGAGGAAACAATGACACGTGGCACACCGTACAAGTTCACTCTATTGAACCAGTCCATAATTAGGTCATTGTGGGAGATTGGGAATAACTTTGTCTTGAAGAACTGAAATCAGGTCTGACTTGTGGCATTGGAAAGAATATTCACAGGGCTAATAAAGGACAGAAGATAAAATCTTGGGGATCCTAAATTACAGAGATACATCAATTTCAATATCGAGCTCCTAAAAAGCAAGAAAAATGTGTGTATTTTTTTTTTTAATTGCATAAGTCTTGTTTGAAATATCAGTTTGAAGTGATTCCAAGGCCATATTGAAGCATATATTTTAGTATTGGGTTCTAAAATGCCTCCTAAAAAGAATTCAACACCCATTAATCCCTCATAAGGCTCTACTATGACTCATGAAGAGGAAGAAGTGAAACATGATATATCAAAATTACAAGACCAGGTGCAACAAATTTCACTCTCACAAAGAGTAACAAAAAATGAAATAGATGGTTTGAAGAAAGGCATGGAAGCTAAGATGGATGGTTTGAAGAAAGGCGTGGAAGCTAAGATGGATAGTTTGAAGAATGGCATGGAAGATAAGATATATGGCATGGAAACTAAGATGGATGGCTTGAAGAAATGCGTGGAAGCTAATATGGATGGTTTGAAGAACAACATTGAAGCTAAGATGGATGGCGTGGAAGCTAAGATTGATGGTATATAAGACAACATGGAAGATTTTAAGAAAGAAATGGAAGGTTTGAAGTAAGGTTTGGAAAATTTGCTACAAGAAAGCTTCCTAATGGCAAAAAGGTAGTAGAGGAAACTCATTATGAGAACAAAAGAATTGTTAATCATGATTTCATATACTCTAGTGTTCAATTTAAGACCCACCATATTCCAAATATAGATACGAGGAAGTTTGATGACAAGGATCTGATAACTTGGATACTACAAATGGAGCAATACTTTGAGCTCCATAATACGCAAAACACGCAAAAGCCTTGTAACAGTCTAGTTAAAAGAAAAATTAACTAGTAGGTACTGGTTAAAAAGACAATTACTATTTTTACTGTTGAAAAAGATTAGAGATATTATTTTGAATTAAAAACAGGGAATTAATTATGTTATGAAATTTTATTAAAGAGGGTTTGAAAATAAAAAGGAAATCTTTTCTAAAAAGCTGATGGTAAAAGTTTTCTAGAATGCGCGGTGGTTGGGCAGTTAGGAGATACAGTTATTCACCCCTTGAAGATAAAAAGTGAATCTTGGAAAGGGGTGAAGGTTCTGAAATTCTTGGAAGAAAGGGGGAAAGCATTTTTCTTGAGCTGGAAGGATCCAGTGGAAAATTGCTACCGAACTCCATGGAATGATCGAACTTCACCGCCGGGTTACCTGATTGGTCATCCGCAGGTCACAACAGGTATTCCACCGATATCCCGTGGCACCTGTTCAAGTTCCGGAGCTTGGGGGCAAGGTGGAGGACGTCATCACCTCCCTGCCTCCCTTGGAAGGTTGGGAGGACATCAACTAGAAAGAAGGATTTAAATCGTATACATATTCCGTGAGTTTGTAATTGTATGTCCGTAGGTGTCTTTTAAAGATAAGTAGACAAACTCGATAAGTAAGGCTTAGAGCTTTATTATTAAAAGAGGTATACGTTGTATGTGTTTACTATAGCAAGACTAATGCTCTTTGAGTAAACCCTGGTAGTCAATACATACGCAGTCATTTAGAATTCGACATGAACAGAAAAATGAATTAAAATACCCGTAGATGAAAGTGATGTATCGGTTCTCTGTTTATAAGAAATGGTGACCGCATTGTTATGTTAGATTCGTTTACTCAAAGCAGATTTACGAAGGATTTCTTATGCACATACCATATATTCAATCTTCCTAAACAGTAAACTTATAAAGACTTACTGTAGGCTTATATAGATATCGGCAAACTAGTTATTTGTCAAATATAACCATCGAAAACATTTGATGCAGAGGAAATACACAGGAAATATTCCAAAACTGTTTATGTAACATATGAATGAAATATCTGTAAAGAAAGAAAATAAGCTTTAGTAACAACGATTCTAGACAAGTAGAAACAGCATCGAAACCCTCTTTCTTCGACATAAGGGTTAACAGAAGAAATGCTTATAAACAAAGATTATTAGACTGCTAAACTCAACTTCACAAGACGAGAGAAGCGCGGCCATAAACGTTCTGGCTTCACAGGAAAGGAAAAGAAAACTGTAAACCAAATCTTTATTCATAAGTTAATAGTAGAAGGAGAAATCCTGTTAAACAAGGGTTATTGCAGAACTTAACTGAAAAACAAACTGGAACCGTAAGAAGAAATTCCATAGCAAAACGTGAAGCCGAATTGAGAAGTTGCATGCATTATAACTTATAGATGTAAAGGAGTCTAATATAGTAAACCAGAGAGGTTATTCAAGAAAATGTTCAAGTTATAAAATATCCATTATCAAAAGAAACGGAAGAGCTTGCAAAAGCCGACCCGCTTACAAGCACATGCAACCATTCGAAACTGTGTATTATGCATAAATTTCATAATAGCCTGGACGGGAAGTAACCCCGAGTCATATTACAAATTAGAAGAGAAATAGCTAAGAGTTATAGATGTGATATATCAAAAGTATCTAATAACAATTATGGATTGAACCCCAGACGCCCTCGGTCTGCTTTCGGGGTAAATCAGAACAAGCCAAGAAAAGAGTAACCCCACGGTTCGAGCCGTGCCGGGCTTTACCCAACCAGGGTTCGAAACAAAAGCGAAAGTGAAAACCCGTTGGACAGATTGAGAAGGGTAGAACCCTGAACGGGTTAAATACCTGTGCATTAGGGGCACCATATGTTAGACACACTTCACAGGATTTCGCCGCTCCAGAAAAAACAATAACCTGAGGAGAGGATTGAGATATGGCGTACCTGCAAAGAAAACATATCGATTAAGAACTCTTGCGCCCAAAAAAGAATGGGAAAGTACCCCATTAGTAAACCGACAACGATAATCTCTGAGAAGGCAAATACCTGACAAAAGGTTTTGAACCTATCCTTTACCTGAAACGATAATACAGAGGTAGGGTTTAGATAAACCGATTACAACTGAAGTAGGCAAGAAGAACTCCTCCGGGCATGAATGGCAACAAAAGGAATGGAACGGACCTTACCATCATTCTGAGTGATGAGGGTACCGCTATGGAAAGGTTCTGTCAACTGGATGAAGCGGCGACAGGGTGACTATGCGTGGAAACCCTGCAGAGGAAGCGTACACCAGTAAAACTGTTAGCCAGCTAAACAAAAGAGAAATGAAAACATAGTTACCTGATAGCAGAAGGAAGAACAGATCATTTGCGAAGAGATGGAAGAGTAAAACCTGGGTGTTACCTGTTACCGTGAGCGGGTTTAATAAACTCCAGGGCGTAACTTTCTAGGCACAAACTTCAGTTGTAACTGAGAATTCTTGGAGACATTGAACGCCGAACAGGTTACCAGAGAGCTCCAAGTCGGAGCGCTGCAGAAGAAAGCCATGAGTGCAACAATGAGAATGGCACCGCCAAGTCTGGCGGGAGTATCAAACTACCGGAAGTGACGGGATCTGCTACGGACAGAAACAATGAATGACACATGCCAAATGGCGCCAATGCTTATCCCGAGAGATCCGAGGGTAAGCCACCTTAAAGATCACCTGCGGAACGCATGCCACCTCGCACAAAAAGCATTGGGTTGATCACGTGGAAGAGACCCAATACGGGTGTGGACGTAGCACAGAGTTAAGGCGATCGCGTCGAGGCGTAAATGCACAAGGATTAGTGGTACAAGGGGATCATACGATCATATAAGTCTATAGTGTTGACAATTAAACAATCATGCAAACCTTGTAACCAGTGTATGTTTTGTTCGACATTAGTATACCATTAAGATTTGATATTTCATATAATAACAACGTTTACTTTGTAAGTTATGATTTGTAATCGATGTAGCTTATGAATCCGAACTGAAGGTTGTGTATTGTTGATACAAAAAGTTTACTTCCTATTTTATTGGATGAAGGGTAAAGTTATTATTACTTGAGTTTAAAATTATTTTTTTTATTTTTGTTGTTGAATGAATGTGACAAGTGGTATCAGAGCCGGTTACTACACTGGCACCTAAAGGTCTACTAACAAAGCTGTGTGTGTATTAGTGCACTGAGAAGAGGAAAGAATATGAGGGAAGATATAGCGTCTCAATCACAACCAAACGAGACTCAAGGTCCAACAGTTATGGACCCAGAGATGCGGGTCCAATTAACTGTGGAACAGCATCAAAAAACGAGCAAATTGCTGGAAGAACAGCAGCAACAAACTATTTTCCTGCTAAACACTGTACAGCAGTTACAGGAGGAAATGATGAGAGTCCGGAAGGACAATGAAAAATTGTTGCAAGACCAGGAAAAGATCCTGAAAAGTATATCAGATAAACAAAATCAGGAAATGCGACAACCCAGTGTGGAAAAAGAACTATCAACAGAAGCAGAGGACCAGCAAACCAGAAATAACACCACTGGAAAGACTGAAAAGAGTTATTCTCACAGGAGCAAAAACTGTAATAACAATGAAGCAGAATCAAAAAATCTGTTTGATCAACAGGATCATAAGAGGCAGAAGGTGGAGCTGCAGGGGGAGTTCCGCAAGATTAAGCCACCAATGTTTGATGGCGAGGCAGAGGAGGCAGCGGAAGCATGGTTGATTAACATCAATAAATATTTTCAGGTGTATGAATATAGTAGCAATCTGAAAGCCCGATTGGCTATATATCAGCTGCGAGAGAAATCCACCCTGTGGTGGGAGGAGGTTAAAAATGTTCGCAGCATTGATGAGCGAGACATTACCTGGGAGTCATTCCAGCAGTATTTCAAGGATAAATATCTAACAGAAAGATTCTATGATGATAAAGCTAAGGAATTCCATGATCTTCGGCTGGGTCAAATGACTATGGACGAGTATGTCACAAAATTTACTTCACTGCTACGCTATGTACCATATCTCAGAGAGGAAAAGGCCAAGGTACAGAGATTTCTGAGTAGTTTTCCTGCTTCCATGAGGGAAAGAATAGAGTTTGTTAACCCCCAAACGATGGATGAAGTTGTCTGGAAAGCACGCATGTGTTACCAGCAGTTTAAGACCAAAGGGGATGGTGGTAAGGGTTGGCAGCCCAAGAAAAATCAGAAGAGTGCTCCTACTTTTAAAAGCAGTAAAAGCAATCACTTTAAGGGGGTAGGACGAAACGCTAGTAGTAAGCAGTTTAACAGGAACCATCAAAGAATCAGGTGGCCAGCTGAAGAAAAACCCACAGAAGCATCAAGCAAACCAGAGCAAGGGCAGAATTCTAAGCCTCCCCTACAGTGTTGGGGCTGTGGGGAAGCACATTACTATAAGAACTGTCCACAACGGAAAAAGAATGAGTCTGTGGCAAACTTGCAGGAAGCATCAATAGTGGGGGACGTGGCGCGGAACATACCACGTATAAACGCAGCGTTGGAGGATCGACAGGCTGACTATCAACCCACAATGATTGAACTGGAAGGTACTTTACTTTCTAAACCTGTCTCGATTTTAGTAGATCCTAGAGCTAGCTTAAGCTATGTAAGTCCTAAACTAGTGGAGATGTGTAAGTTGAAAGAGCAGAGGTTTAAAAATTCTTGGTTAGTTCAATTAGCCACCGGGGCAAAGCGCAAAGTGACTGCAAAAATTGCTGATTGCATATTGGAAGTTGCAGAACAGCAACTGCAAGTAGATCTAAATGTTCTACCATTTGGTTCGTATGATGTATTACTCGGAATGGACTGGCTGGAAAAACACTGGATTGTAGTGGACTGTAAGGAAAATACCATTTATTATAGAACGCTAGATGGTAAACGTAAGGAAATTAAAGGAATTAAAAAGCCTGTGCAGTTACGCCCCATAACAGCATCTTAGTTAAGCAAATGTATCCGGAAAGGATGTCAGATGTATGCAATTCAAGTAGGGTATGCAGAATCTAAGGGAAAGGCAGCAGACATAAAAGACATTCCTATAGTACAGGAATTCCTGGATGTGTTTCCAGAAAACATTCCATGGTTTCCGCCAAAAAGAGACATTGACTTCACTATCGAGTTGCTACCCGGAGCCTCCCCTGTGTCAAGAGCACCTTACAGAATGAGTATACCAGAATTAACAGAATTAAAGATGCAGCTGCAGGAGTTGTTGGATAAGGGATATATCTGCCCAAGTGTGTCACCTTGGGGAGCACCAGTCCTCTTTGTTAAAAAGAAGGATGGAACCTTACGTATGTGCATGGACTACCGACAACTCAACAAGCTGACAGTTAAGAACAAATATCCTCTACCCAGAATCGACGATTTATTCGATCAGGTGAGGGGAGCCAAAGTGTTCTCCAAAATAGATTTGAGATCTGGATATCATCAGATTCGAATCAAGGATGAGGATGTTTGCAAAACAACATTCCGCACCAAGTATGGGCATTATGAATTTGTGGTGTTGCCTTTCGGATTGACAAATGCACCAGCAACCTTTATGAGGTTGATGAATGGCATTTTCCATCAGTTTCTGGATCGCTTTGTATTAGTTTTCATAGATGAAATTTTGATCTACTCAAAGAGCGAGGAGGAACATAAGGAGCATCTGAGAATAGTATTGGAAATATTGAGGAAACATCAGCTGTACGCTAAATTCAGCAAGTGCGATTTCTTTAAATCAGAGATCCAGTACTTGGGTCATGTAGTGACAGCTGAAGGGATAGCAGTGGACCCCGAAAAGATTAAAACCATCATGGAGTGGAGAGTACCACAGAATGTGGCAGATATCAGATCGTTTATGGGTCTGGCCGGATACTACAGGAGGTTCATCAAAGGGTTTTCTAAGATTGCCTATCCTATTACATCCTTACAAAAGAAAGGAAAAATTTTCAAATGGACGGATGAATGCCAGAACAGTTTTGAGATGCTGAAGCAGCTCTTAACCACACCACCAGTGCTGAAAGTTGCTGATCCCAGCAAAGACTATGTGGTGTGTACGGATGCCAGCAAGGAGGGAGTTGGGGCAGTGTTAACGTAAGAAGGCAGGGTAATAGCCTATGAATCAAGGAAATTGAGAGAACATGAACAGAATTATTCAGCTTATGATCTAGAGCTCACAGTCGTCGTGCATGCTCTCCGGATGTGGAGGCATTATTTACTGGGCAAAAGGTTCGTACTTAAGACCGACCATAGCAGCTTGACCAACTATTTTAAGCAGGCGGATTTAAACTCTAGGAAAGCAAGGTGGAATGCCTTTTTAAGTGAGTTTGACATGGACATACAACATGTTAAGGGGAAAGAAAACCGAGTTGCAGATGCCCTGAGCAGGAAATTGCATGGGATTTATGCAATGTACTTCAGCCAACCGGTAAGCCAGCTGTCAGAGCATTTGAGAGAAGAAGCACGAAAGGATCCAGAATACAAGTTTCTATGGCAGCAAATGGAAGCGGATGAGGAGCAAGGTAAGCCATCTGAGTATGGAAGCAATGAAGAACAAATGTTAACTTTTCGCGGAAGAACTTTTGTTCCTAACCGTGCAAGTCTCAAGGAGTTAATTTTAGACGAGTACCATCGCAGCAATTATGTTGGCCATCCCGGCTATCAAAAGATGCTTTCGGCAATTAGAAAGATATATTACTGGCCAGGTATGCGCAGAGACATTGCGGAATATTTAAGCAAGTGCTTAGAATGCCAGCAAGTTAAAGCAGAGCATCGGCACCCAGCGGGACTGCTACAACCCATACCCATTCCTGAATGGAAATGGGAGGTGATCTCTTTAGACTTCATCACAGGTTTACCTCAGACAAGGAAACAGAATGATTCAATAATGGTGGTAGTGGACAGATTAAGTAAATCTGCCCATTTCATACCTGTGCAATCCACTTATAAGACGGTGCAGATTGCAGACATATTTATGAGAGAAATTTTCAGGTTGCATGGTATACCCAAGACTGTGATTTCAGATCGAGATGTTAAATTCACCTCCGCATTTTGGAAAACCCTGTTTTCGGGTTTAGGTACTCAAATACACTTCAGCACTGCATATCATCCTCAGATGGATGGGCAGACAGAACGGGTAAACCAAGTTTTGGAGGATATGCTGCGTATGTATGTGATGCGGCAGCCAACTAAGTGGGAGGATTACCTGCACCTAGTGGAGTTTGCATATAACAATGGATATCAGGAGTCTCTGAAAATGAGTCCCTTCGAAGTGTTATATGGACGACAGTGTCGCACACCAATTAACTGGAGTAGTCCGGAGACAAAATTAATGTTGGGGCCAGAAATGTTGGCTGAGTTAGAAGCGGAAGTAAAAAGAATAAGACAGAATTTGAAAGCCGCTCAGGATCGACAAAAGGTCTTTGCAGATAAGAAAAGATCTTATCGCGAATTCGAAGTGGGTGACCATGTGTATGTCAGGATTAAGCCTAAAAGAAGTACTTTAAGATGGACTTCTTGCGCCAAGTTAGCCCCTCGTTACTGTGGACCCTTCCAAATTCTGGAAAGGGTGGGGCCAGTAGCTTACAGACTGGCGCTGCCTAGTCATATTAAAATGCATAATGTATTTCATGTATCGTTGTTAAAGCGATACGTGCATGATGAGAAACATGTAATTTATTGGCAGAATGTTCAGGTAGAACCGGACGGAGAGTTTCTGGTCGAGCCGCTACGTATACTTGATCGAAGAGAAATAGAACTCCGCAAAAGAGTAGTTGTCCAGGTGAAAGTGCAATGGAAGCACTTTGGACCGGACGAGGCTACTTGGGAGGATGAAAAATTCATGCAGGAGGCATATCCGGAACTTTTCACAGTTATGAGCTGAAAAACACCGAGGACGGTGTCACCCTTAGGGGGGAAGATGTAACAGTCTAGTTAAAAGAAAAATTAACTAGTAGGTACTGGTTAAAAAGACAATTACTATTTTTACTGTTGAAAAATATTAGAGATATTATTTTGAATTAAAAACAGGGAATTAATTATGTTATGAAATTTTATTAAAGAGGGTTTGAAAATAAAAAGGAAATCTTTTCTAAAAAGCTGATGGTAAAAGTTTTCTAGAATGGGAGGTGGTTGGGCAGTTAGGAGATACAGTTATTCACCCCTTGAGGATAAAAAGTGAATCTTGGAAAGGGGTGAAGGTTCTGAAATTCTTGGAAGAAAGGGGGAAAGCATTTTTCTTGAGCTGGAAGGATCCAGTGGAAAATTGCTACCGAACTCCATGGAATGATCGAACTTCACTGCTGGTGACTGGATTGGCCGTCCAGAGGTCACAGCAGAGGTATCTCCACTGATATCCCGTGGCACCGACCAGATTTCTGGAGCTTGGGGGCAAGTGGAGGACGTCATCGCCTCCCTTGAAGGTTGGGAGGACATCAGCTAGAAAGAAGGATTTCTCTAAACAGATAAGTATATTCCGTGAGTTTGTAATTCAGAAGTGTCTGTAGGTGTTCTTTAAAGATAAGTAGACAAACTGATAAGTAAGGCTTAGAGCTTTATTATTAAAAGAGGTATACGTGTATGTGTTTACTATAGCAGTACTAATGTTCTTTGAGTAAACCCTGGTAGGTCAATACATAACAGTAGTCATTTAGAATTCGACATGAAATAGAAAAATGAATTAAAATACCTATAGATGAAAGCGATGTATCGGTTCTCTGTTATTATTAAAAGGACCAGATTGTTATGCAAAGATCTGTGTTTACTCAAAGCAGATTTACGAAGGATTTCTTATGCACATACCATATATTCAATCTTCCTAAACAGTAAACTTATAAAGACTTACTGTAGGCTTAAATAGATATCGGCAAACTATTTATTTGTCAAATATAACCATCGAAACATTTGATGCAGAGGAAATACACATGAAATATTCCAAAACTGTTTATGTAACATCTGAATGAAATATCTGTAAAGAAAGAAAATAAGCTTTAGTAACAACGATTCTAGACAAGTAGAAACAGCATCGAAACCCTCTTTCTTCGACATAAGGGTTAACAGAAGAAATGCTTATAAACAAAGATTATTAGACTGCTAAACTCAACTTCACAAGAGAAGCACGGCCATAAACGTTCCGGCTTCACAGGAAAGGAAAAGAAAACTGTAAACCAAATCTTTATTCATAAGTTAACAGTAGAAGGAGAAATCCTGTTAAACAAGGGTTATTGCAGAACTTAACTGAAAAACAAACTGGAACCGTAAGAAGAAATTCCATAGCAAAACGTAAGCCGAATTGAGAAGTTGCATGCATTATAACTTATAGATGTAAGGGAGTCTACTATAGTAAACCAGAGAGGTTATTCAAGCAAATGTTCAAGTTATAAAATATCCATTATCAAAAGAAACGGAAGAGCTTGCAAAAGCCGACCCGCTTACAAGCACATGCAACCATTTGAAACTGTGTATTATGCATAAATTTCATAATAGCCTGGACGGTAAGTAACCCCGAGTCATATTACAAATTAGAAGAGAAATAGCTAAGATTTATAGCTGTGATATATCAAAAGTATCTAATAACAATTATGGATTGAACCCCAGACGCCCTCGGTCTGCTTTCGGGGTAAATCAGAACAAGCCAAGAAAAGAGTAACCCCACGGTTCGAGCCGTGCCGGGCTTTACCCAACCAGGGTTCGAAACAAAAGCGAAAGTGAAAACCCGTTGGACAGATTGAGAAGGGTAGCACCCTGAACGGGTTAAATACCTGTGCATTAGGGGCACCATCTGTTAGACACACTTAACAGGATTTCGCCGCTCCAGAAAAAACAATAACCTGAGGAGAGGATTGAGATATGGCGTACCTACAAAGAAAACATATCGATTAAGAACTCTTGTGCCCAAAGAAGAATGGGAAAATACCCCATTAGTAAACCGACAACGATAATCTCTGAGAAGGCGAATACCTGACAAAAAGTTTTGAATCTATCCTTTACCTGAAACGATAATACAGAGGTAGGGTTTAGATAAACCGATTACAACTGAAGTATGCAAGAAGAACTCCTCCGGGCATGAATGGCAACAACAGGAATGGAACGGACCTTACCATCATTCTGAGTGATGAGGGTACCGCTATGGAAAGGTTCTGTCAACTGGATGAAGCGGCGACAGGGTGACTATGCGTGGAAACCCTGCAGAGGAAGCGTACACCAGTAAAACTGTTAGCCAGCTAAACAAAAGAGAAATGAAAACATAGTTACCTGATAGCAGAAGGAAGAACAGATCATTTGCGAAGAGATGGAAGAGTAAAACCTGGGTGTTACCTGTTACCGTGAGCGGGTTTAATAAACTCCAGGGCGTAACTTTCTAGGCACAAACTTCAGTTGTAACTGAGAATTCTTGGAGACATTGAACGCCGAACAGGTTACCAGAGAGCTCCAAGTCGGAGCGCTGCAGAAGAAAGCCATGAGTGCAACAATGAGAATGGCACCGCCAAGTCTGGCGGGAGTATCAAACCCCGGAGGTGACGGGATCTGCTACGGATAGAAACAATGAATGACACATGCCAAATGGCGCCAATGCTTATCCCGAGAGATCCGAGGGTAAGCCACCTTAAAGATCACCTGCGGAACGCATGCCACCTCGCACAAAAAGCATTGGGTTGATCACGTGGAAGAGACCTAATACGGGTGTGGACGTAGCACAGAGTTAAGGCGATCGCGTCGAGGCGTAAATGCACAAGGATTAGTGGTACAAGGGGATCATACGATCATATAAGTCTATAGTGTTGACAATTAAACAATCATGCAAACCTTGTAACCAGTGTATGTTTTGTTCGACGTTAGTATACCATTAAGATTTGATATTTCATATAATAACAACGTTTACTTTGTAAGTTATGATTTGTAATCGATGTAGCTTATGAATCCGAACTGAAGGTTGTGTATTGTTGATACAAAAAGTTTACTTCCTGTTTTATTGGACGAAGGGTAAAGTTATTATTACTTGAGTTTAAAATTTATTTTTTTATTTTTGTTGTTGAATGAATGTGACAAGCCTACACATTGCAACTTTATATTTAGAACAAAATCAGTTTGTATGGTATCGATGGCTTTTTTCTCGTAAACCACTGGTCACTTGGTCAATATTTACGGAGGAAATGATATCACATTATGAGGATACAAAGAGGAACACCTTCTTTAGCCAATTGATAAATCTCAAACAAAAGGGTTCAATGATGGAGCACATTGAGGACAGGCGCGCAAAGCCGAGGCGAAAAAATATTTTGGATTTTGCCTATTTTTTATGTTTTTTTGTTGCTGATGGATACCTATTTTGATGATAGGTTGTTGTGGAGGAAGCGGGATTGGCCCGAGATCCGAACTGCATTAGCTACTAATGCTGGGGCGCGCCGTCAGCTGGCACAATGGGGGCTCCTGAAGTTCATGAAGAACGAGCTTCTTCGGTCGCAGGACTGATTGCTACACTACTTGATCTGACACTAGTGCAAGAGGCGCAACATGTTCGTGTTGCGTGGGGCGAACTTGGTCATCCTTCCTGAGGCGGATGTGTATTTTGTGACAGGGTTACTACCTCATGGTGAGGGGCTTAGTTACCCACTCCCTTCTGAGAGAGTGGATCTGGAGAGGTTTCAGAGACGTCACTGTGGTGGGGCGGCTCTTAAAGAGGGGTGCATCAGTATTGCATCCATGACAAATTTAGCATAGCGCAATGGTGGCTCCTAAAGTTTGTGGAGAGTGATCTTCTTTGGTCACAGGAGCCTCCTTGGGGGCCACGGGAGCCTCCTATGAGGAGGTGGGCTCCGATGATGCCGTGAGGCGGTGGTGGCATGGTGGGGCATTATTGGAACGCCACGACAGAGGCCTGGTTCGAGGTGAACCCACAGATGTTCTTGCCATTCCCATATGCGGGGATGGATTTCCGGGGGGATCCAGATATGGGTCTCCCTCTTGGTTATGCTTGGGGGCCAATAGGTACATTTTCTATGTTTTTTTCATTTATTTGAGTATGTATGTGCTTATGTGTTTTACTAGTGCCATTGACATAGTTTTGGTTACTCTTGCAGACATTGGCGAGGTGGGTCACCTTGTGGCTCGGTTGGCCGGCCATGATCCTCTACGGTGACCTAAGGGTGGGCAGGGAGGAGATGCTGCTGGAGGACCTGGTGGTGGTGCTGGCCCTTCAGGAGAGGGCAGCAACTTGACTGCCGCCAAGACTGCAGCTAAGCGGGCTCGTGCCGACACAGAAGTGGCACGTGCAGATACAGCAGATGCTCGTATCGCGGAACTGACTGCTCAGGTGTTAGTTCTAGAGGATGCCTAGGGTTGAGTGGACTACTTGACCTAGGGGATGCCTGCTCGGAGATTTATGGATGATCTCGAGGAGGTTTTTTCTGAGACTGTGATGGCCCACGAGATGGATTATTGGCCTGTTTTACGTCGGGTGGCAGTCTCGGTGGTGACAGTAGCTCTAGTGGTGGCACCAGGAGCGATTGTGGGTCCAGGTGCCCCTCCTGAGGGGGCACCGCCCTAGAGTATACTTG
This sequence comes from Pinus albicaulis, assembly GCA_034641835.2. NCBI lineage: Eukaryota > Viridiplantae > Streptophyta > Pinopsida > Pinales > Pinaceae > Pinus > Pinus albicaulis. Next base: position 1,313,632,278 of record CM076579.1, read on the forward strand.
TACATGGGGAAAGCACCATGTGGATGCTTCCCCTATTTTTGACGACTTTTTGTATCTTTGGGCTGGTCATTGGGTCAACGACACTATTTTTGTACTCAGACATATACATTGTGATATATATATAAGAGATATTTTTTGCGGCTCTACATGTAGTGTCACCTATTTTTGGTTTATGGATGATGTTATGCTAATGGATATCTATATTTTTGGTTTTTATGTATGATGGTCTATTCGAGATGCATTCTAGTTTAGAATTTTGTTAGCTATGCGATCAACTGTTTGGTTTTGATTCCTTGGTACATGTGTGAATGTAATATAGTCAAATTGTCTGCTTAATATTTTTGCACACAAATATTTTCTAAACAGATGTGTATCTCTTGTCTCAAATGTTTGGTTTAACTACGACACTACTAACTGGGAATCGAGGTAGACATACATATGGTGTATGCCCTGATGGATGGCATCGCACATAAGTCTGATGACAACGTCATATTCTACCTGATTATTTGTTGTTGAGCCGATGCACAAACCATTTGAGCAAAGTGGTGATCATTCAGGGTGGTAGATGACCCAGGCAACTGCAGCTAAAATTTGAGATCATCTTGATGCTCCATCAGAAAATCCGAAATAGGGTTCAAGTTGGTGACCCATAGTGGCACTTCGAGCGCTTTTAAATAATTATTTTGGTCAAAAAATTTCAGCGGTTAGGGTTGTGTATGTTCACTCTAGGGAAAGGTCGTTTTGGACCTTATGGGTAGAATTTCTTGAGGTAAAGGCCATTGACAGGGTTGCCGAGGAATGTCCCGTCTGGTTCCGTCAAGATGTATGCACCCTGTCGGAGGCAATGTTTGATGATGTAGGGTCCTTTCCACAAGGTTTCGAACTTTACTGGCCCTAGGGCTTCTTTTGCGACATCATAGCGGAGGACTATCTCTCCCTCGGTGAATGAGCGAGGGTTGATGTGGCGGTCTAATGATGCTTTTACCCTTTTCTTGTGGGCATTATTGTGTTGCAGCGACTGTCATCGAATTTTGTCCATGAGCTCTAGTTTTACTACGTGATGTTCTAGAGGTTGGGTATCATCAAGGAGTTCGATGGTGGCATGCAAATTGATCTTGTGGAAATCAATGCAAAAGCGCAAGGTACCTTGATCTTTTGCGACAAGAATAGGGTGGAAATCCTGGGATGTGGGGGCAGTTGCAATCCTATTTCCGATATGTGATGATACAAATTGTATATGGTGGATCATGTCATCGACTTTCGGTGGGGGAAGAATCTCCGTAATGGGATTTTGCGTGAGCGCAAGTTTGGGTTCCCCACTAGGATGGTCAATTTCCTGTAGGTGGAAATTGTGCCTGCCGCAGAGGTGCCTAAATGTTTCCATTAGCGGGCATATCTCTGGTGTGTGATTTTGGCCAGTGCAAATAGTGCATGGTATCATTGTGCCAACGGAGTAGATTTTATGGGAATCAACGCTACTAGACGTCCTTGATGTGGACGCTTGGAAAGGATCTGTTGTTGAAGAAGTGGTCTTCTGCTTCCATTTCCTTATTGTTGGCTTTGGTGTGTCTAACCCTTTGGGGGAGTGTAGACTTAGTGCTACTCTTTCCGCTCTTAGCTTGGGGAGGTGTACACATTTAATAATATGGTGAAAGTGTGAACAAATTCGGAAATAGGTGCGCGTGATCTTCTCTTGATTAGAGAGAATTTTCTGAGGGAGAGAAGAGACTATGCGAAGATTGTTTGCAAGGGGTTTTAGCTCTCTTCACTGGTTGACTCGGTGGTCATTCAGGTCGCATAGTCCACATGTTATCTTTGACTTAGCCTGGGTTATGTTTGGTTGGTGTGTCATCCTATTTCGCACACCAAGCCTATGTGGGGGTGGGGTTTTTGACTCAGCGATGTACCTTTTATACCACTTACGGAGGTCATCCTTCCTCTTCTCTATGGTATGAATCATATCGATGGTAGGACGAAATTGTGAGGCATAAGTGCAGTGTCGCTCGTAATTATTGCCTTGACATATTAGGCATAATATCCTTGATATGGGGGTTTCGTCGTGCTCAGTTTGAGGTCTGGCAGGGAACCAACGTCGTAACGCTGCTAAATCAGGACAAGTGGCGACCGCATGATTGGGTGTTTTGCATAACATACATGTTGGTCTTCTCTGTTGAGAGTTGTTGGGGGTAGCTAGGGGTTCTCTGATTGGTCGCTTGTCGACTAACAAGAACATGATGGATCTGCTCGTCACATCTTCTTGGGTTGTGGAGCTGTCTATTGACTCCGCATCCATGTCATCTTCTTGGGAGAGGCAGACTATGGCTGAGCGTAAACTAGCTAGGGCTAACCGAAATCGAGGGATATAGTGACCATTCTCCAAAAGGTGTTTGTCGGAGCATAACGTACATGTGAATTGCGCTGCCCGCAATCCAACGTAGTAAACCCTTTCTATAGGATACCATCTATGGATGAGTTCCAGGGTTGCGCACTCTTCAAGGAAGTGGTCACATTCATCGCATAGTGTGCAACGTATAAAAGGAGGGGGCATGACTAGGGGTCTTTCTTGTGCCTTTCATTCTTCCTATAGGTATAGGATGGTATGAGGTTCATTTCCGGATGCCTGGGTGGAAGGATCCTCCTGATAGGATCACTCGATGGCATGTAAGGCATCCCTATATCACGGGATCTCTAGGAAATGATGGCTATAGTGCCCATAGTTGTTGCAGATAGTGCATGCGTGATTGGTACGGAGTGCTTTGCCTTTACGTTTGGTGGTAGTTTTCTTTTTACAGGAACGTTGTGTCGCGATGTCTGTCTCAGAGCCAAGGAGTGGTTTTAATTCATCTAGTTTTGGACATACATGGGTAGGGTAGCCTATTACATCGCATATGGCGTAGATTGGTGAATCCCGTTGTATTGTGGGGGTCGCCATCTTCTTTCCTCTCTTCCTAGTTTTCTTAGTTGTGATCACTGGTTTTTCAATGGGAATTTCCCTTGCAGGGGTGGTTTCGACTGTTTCTTGGATAAGTGGGGCCTCCTCGGGGCTAAGGGGCTTTAATCCTGTGGCAGTGACATGGGTGGCTCTTGTTCTTTCAAGAGGAATGAGGTACCAAACTGGTATTGCCAATTATATGTTTGTTAATACCAGGGTTTCCAAAACCTACTGGGAAACAAAACCAACTGGGGGTAGAGGAAAGGGGTTTGGGAGGCGGCGTAGGCTAGAGAGGCTGCTGTGGCTGATGAATCAGTTCCATTACTGCTTGTTTCAGTGTCCTAACTAGTTTCGGCTTGATGTGGACATAAAGCACACCAAAGCCCCCGTGACATCGGGTAATGGCTCAAAGCTTATGGGAGGATCTCTGAGGAATGACCCTAGAACAGACGACGATTTGAACTGGCCGGGGCCATATTCTTGGTACCATGAGAGAGAATCCGAGGATGTATCTACATAGGGTAGAATTACATCAGTGTTTGTTAGGGGTCGCTTCTCGCTATGCATCAGTTGGTCTACAGTAATGATATGATCCTCTTAGGGGAGCATCATGATACGGAAAACAGAGGAGGCTATGGTAGACATGGCGTACATATAACTCTGCCCAAGGAGTATATTGTAGTCCAAGTGAGCGTCCAATACTTCAATGTCTATGTGGACTGTCTTTCCGGCTAAGCAGACCAGGACGTTTTGGTAGAGGCCGAAAAGGGTTGAGGGATGACTGTCGTATGCACTAAGCGTGATGACTGAGGGTTTTAGTTCGGGAGACCCTAACTTCTACCAAACATTTTTAGACATGATGTACGTGTATGCACCCTTGTCTATGACACATCAGTGAATTGTGATATTCTAGACCAAAATTGGTATTTGGAAGGTGACCATGGAAGGAAGCCTGGGGTGGCTTTGTCTAAGTCAAAAGCCATTAGGCGTGTATTGGCAGGGTCGATAGCACCTAACGCAGAAAGTAGGGCTTTTCGTTGTTTTGGGAAATACTGAAATACTTCCAAAGCTTACATAGCAGCAAGAGATTGTGCTAAATCATCCACGATACTATAAATATGGGCCGCTTTGGAGTAGTTTCCTGCTACCCTATTGGGTCCCTTCGCCATTTTTTGCAATGGTTCGATAGGTATCTTTGAAATGGTCAAAGGTGTATTCGGTGCACTAGTACTTTCCCCTAACGTATTGGTGTCTGGTGGGGTTTCGTAATTGCGATTCCGTGTTTGGAAAAACATCTCTTCGCTAGTCATGTAGATTTCATGGTTGATTTTCCCGGATTCATCTGTATTTTGTTGCTGAGTGCTGACCATCCCTTGATGGGGGAAAGGTTCTTGCATCACAGATGTTTTTTGGGAAGATCCTCCTTGTCCTCGGTTACTCTATATCTTCTTCAGCTCAGGGAGATCGGGATATTGGTGAGTATAATGGTCGTAATCACCACATATCGAACAAGAATGGTTTGTTTGAAGAGGTGGCCTTTTGCTCTATCGTTGGGCATTGCTTGGCTCCTGGCTTTGATTCCGGTTGGAGTTGCCTCCAGCCTGGGATCACGGTAGGCGTTGTTGGTTATTGCCCCCTTATCCAGGGTTCCCTTTTGGCTTGTTTTTTTATTATTTCTTCACCGTGTTAGGATGGTAGTTCTCCTGGTTGTATTGGTGTGGTTGTTTTTGGGACGGCTGCACAAAGTTCACCTGTGCATTGGTCTGCATATGCGGGTCTTGTGCTAGGGACTAAGCATAACGCGGTCCCTGGTTTGCACCTGGATGTTACAGGGGAGCTCTTCTATCATTGTTTATTTCTGCATATTTCGTCCCCTGAGCCGGAGAATAAGGTCCTCCCTGGTGATACGTTGGTGCCCTATTGGTCAAATTTTGCTAAGGCATATGATGACTTTGAAAATCGAGTTGAGGTACATTCTGGGTAGAACTTTATGTGTAACCGGGATTTTGACTACGGATGCCTAGGTATCCTTAGGTCAATGACCCAATTAGTCCGTCTGCAGAGTTTGACGCGCTTGGAAATCATTGATAATTTTGCAGGCACGGGGCATTAGGCAGGATGTTGTAAATGTATCCTAATTGCGTATAAATCATCTCAAGCTATTGGGCTTTACTAATGGCGTCCTCTTCAGATGTGGGCCTTTGTTGCGCCACATCCTTTGAAATCTCTGTCATGAGAGTTTTCAGGAACAAATCTAAAAGAACACGATTGTCGAGTTTAGCTTTACATAAACTACAATGTCGCCTCCATTCTGGAGATGGTCCAAGATATGGACGGCAGGGGTTTGTCTAAAATGTGTCAGTAATTCCATTCTGGAATCATGGAGAATGGGTAACTGAAAAAATGTAAGGAACGCGGTGGCGAGGGCACCAAAGGTTCCATGTGAAGCTGAGGGTTTCTCCCCATACCACTTCGCAGCTACTCTAGTCAAAGTGCGTTGAAATAGTCTCAATTGAATAGTGTCATCAATGATATTGTTCGATGAGCACCACAAGTGGAAGGTCATGACATAATTACCTGGGTCTTCCACTTGCTTTCCTTCGAACTTTGGTATATCCGAAGGGAGCTTCGTGGGCATGGGAGGCCATGTAGGGTTGTATGCGATGGGGTCGTTTGTCAGCTTGGTTAAATCGAGCAGATTCAACGAAGCTAATAAAGGTGCCTGGGAGGTTGATGCCATTGCAATGTGTGAACACACAAAGTTCTGGATAGGAAGAGGGTTGGTTTGTGATGTACCCTGTTGTGTATTCGGCTGGCTTCTCTAATGGGGACGCACTCCTCTGCCCCCTAGGGGTTGTGGGAGGAGTGGTGTGTGGTGTGATGTTGGGAGACCAACTAGGGTTCCCAACTAAGTATGCCCCAATAAAGGATGAACCAATAATGGTAGCAGCGTTCCGTCTTTGACATCTAAACGGCAAAAGACCTATAACCCCTCCTGGTAATGGGGGGAGGTCCAAAAGATGCCTAGATCGATGAGGTCCCATTGGGTCTATTCTGGTGTCAACTAGGTTTGGTTTTGGAAAATTTTGAGAGGAAAGAGTCTATGATCAAAGCGAAATTCTGGTCACATACATAAAACAAAGCAAAAAATAAAATAAATTTTCCCTTTAAATTAATTCTATGTGATCAAGCAATAAAAAAAGTGGTTTTCTTTGTTTGCGCATGATACTCAAAATCCTAGAAGACCTATTCATCCTCACAAACTCAAATGTAACTAGGCCTTGAGAAGATATCTTGTGAGTGCTGGCACAACGTCCCATAAGATTTGCTGACGTCCACAATCAGCCAAAGAAAATCCACCAAGGTAAGGGTAGAGGGTCTGGCACTTGCCTACACCGTCACCTATAGGGAAAGGATGCCCTAGTTTTGGTCACTAAGTACCACCATCCCATGTGAGCATTCCATTCTTGGGCTTCTTGGTAAGTCAGCTAACAGTATCGAGTATCATCCAAGTCAGGTAGCCCTGAATGATACCTGCCCGCACTACGCCTAAGCCTAACCCCCTCTGAAACAGGTCTCTGTCGCGCTCGGGTTTTCTTTTCTGTGGGCTAATAGGTGGATTTGAAGCTCCCTAAATAGTCAACTTCTATGTTTCAAGATGAAGAATTATCAAGGCCACTTATTGGATGTCTACCCCTTTGATCCGAACTTAAGCTATAAATTCTTTTGTGCCCCCTGTGGGAAGAATTTAGTGAGTTTGGTTAAGTTAGTTTTAGGTGTCTTTGCTTCGCTTAGTGAGTGAATGTGTGTGAGAACAAATTAGACAAGCACATATTTTGAACGTGTGCATATTCGATGATCCTTTTCAAAATCCCCCATTTAAACTATGTTGTATTGTTCCTTGCTCAAAATAAAAACATGTGCGGATATGGGCCACTTTCTATTTTTCCTAATTAATCTATGCGATCAACTATAGGGAGATGGTGAGTTGTGAATAGGGAGCGTTCATATGCTTACCTAGGATCACCGGAGGGTGCAAAGGTAGCAGATATCACTTGCTCTTCTATAAACAATTCAATCCTAGTCCCAAAAATCCTAGTACAAAAATTGAACTAAACTAATAACTTTTACACTAGAAAAAAGAAACTAGTTACGCATGCGTGGTCTTGGGCCACTTACTTTGGCTAGTTATCTAGGTGTGTTGGTACCAAAATTTGCAAAACGTAAAAAAAAAATTGGAATGCAAGTTATTTTGCCCCCCTACTTAAACTATGTATGAATTTTGCAAAAAACAACTTGAAATAAAACTGACACTAAGCCTACAAAAAGTAGCTAAGAGTGAGTTTTAGCAAGCTGTGAGGTACCACAACCAGTGTTGGCAAGTGTATTAGGGGCTTCCAAGCACTTTACAAGCAGTAAAAGATAGAAATAAGGGATAATTTTCTCTTTATGTCTTTTGAGCGCAAAAGGTTGAAACAGGCGCGATGTCTGCACACAAGTCAACTCTGAACGTGTGCCTTGGGCACGTCTATGGGAAGGAAAAGCATGCAAAGTCCTGATAAGTTATTGTTTGGAAATTTTATGCTTCAATCTGTCACTTGGGATGAACTAGGGACTGTAAGAGAAATCAGGGGAAATTCAACTCTACTCCACAACACAGACAGAGGTCTCTGCAAAAAAGGCACAACCACATAAACTTGGTAATAAACGTTAGTGGAGTAACCAATCCTATTGAAGTGTGTTTGGTGCAAGTATGTATGAAATCACACCAACTTAAACAGTGTGGTATACCCACTTAAGTTATTGGTAACAGGCAGAAAAAGAAGTGGAGTCAATCAAGTTAGTGGAACAAGCTAGAATCATTAGCATACTAGATAGAGAAATAGCATGCATATATAAACTAAAACTAAAATAAAAACTAAAAAAAATAAACACAAGCTCTGAAAAGAGTCAAATGACAAAAATAATACGAACGGTGGCTCTAGGCCCCTCTTATTGAATGTTGGTAGGAATAAGAGTGAAAATTTACCCTCTTGCCAAAGGGCCCCTAGAACATGGGTTCTAAGTCTCGATGCAAGGATGTTTTTATCCCAAGCTTTCCTCGATGCATTCTCCCTCTCTCTCTACCGTGGTGCATTGAACTTGTTGGATGGCCAAAAATTGAGTCCCCTCTATCCTCAACTTCGGATCACACACTACTGGTATTTCTTGGGAAATTCTGGAGAGCATAACAATGTGTTCACCCATTCTTCATCTCATGGTGGCATTATATAGGATATTTCAAATCCTCCTTCCCTCTCTTGGTACATTGTGGATGGTGACCGAAGAGAGGGGTATGATTCCTTTGTGTGCTCCAAATATTCCATTGTGTGCTCACTTGATGTCTAAGGACGCATTGGTGGCTGTCCTTAGGCGGCTTCAAGTGAGGAATCACTCGTCCTATGCTTTTTGTGGTCCCGGAAAGTGAAATTTCACCACTCCCAGGATTGCGCGCATTTCGGGCCATAAAGCGTGCAAAGGTGCTCTTCACGAATGATAATGTGCGCAAAAGCATTTAGGACTTGTTCAAAATTGATTTTAACTCATACCTTAGATATTTTTAAATACTTTCCATATTCTGTAATGTGTTCCACTGTAATGTGTTCCAACCCTTTAAATCCTTCTTCTCGACATTAAATAATGTCGTCTTATGCTTGTACGATTTTCTAGTGTTAACAAGGACTTCCAAAGTTGAATATAAGGGTAAATAATATTCTAGAGATATATGGGATTGATGTATTCATAGGGACTCTAAAGGATAACATCCAACATGAGGTTCGCCTTTGGGAACCTGATACATTGGAGAAGGCATTCAAGTTGCCAAGAAAAATTGAAAGAAAAAATATGGTGACAAGGAATCCTACCACTCACAACTATAAAGATGGAAGTGTTGCTACTCCTAGACTTTCACAACCTATAAGGTTGACACCACAACAATTGGAAGAAGAAATAGCAAAAGGGCTTTGTTAGAGTTTTGATATAAAATACACTAAAGGTCATAAGTATGCTGAGGAGAAATTATTTTATATAGATTGTGAAGAGGAGGAAGAAAAGGAACAAGAAACTTCAAAAGAAGAGGATATACACTGGGAACCAACCCTAGAGGAAGAAGAAATGAATCCGACCATATCCTATAATGCATTGGCAGGAATTACCACTCCTCAAACTCTCAATATAGAAGGAGATATCAAGAAGAAAAATGTAATAGTGCTTATTGATTCAGGTAGTACCCATAATTTTATTCATTGTAAGGTAGCCAAGGAATTGAATTGCCTCCTATACCCAGTGCTAGAGTGTCAAGTGATGTTGGAAAATGGAGGAACTATAAATTTCTCTAGAATGTACCATAATATCAAGCTAACCATGGGGGAATATGTATTGAATAGTCTAATGTGTTGGGTATGTGTTATATTCTTTCCACGACTAAGCACGCGCAATGGGGGGGTCACAGGGGGGGCGGTAGCCCCCCCTGTCGGGGTTCGGGGCAGCGCCCCGGCGAAAATTTTTGGTCCTTAATTTCCGGCGGGTAGTCCGCGTCCATGGTTTTGTGCATGGTTTTGCACATCGTATTGGGGTACGATGGTTTTCGGCCCCTGGTATTTTTGTAGATCCGGTCAAGGGAACTACGGTTATGTTCTAATCCATGGTTTATGAATTGGGGTTTATGTATGCTTCAGCATGTATATATATGTGTGTTGTAACACTAAAAGGAATATAATGAAAAATCAAGTTGGTCGTCCCGATTTGGGATCCAGGGTAAAATCTCTGTGTTTATCTGTTTTATGTTTTATGCTCTCGCTATTGTTTATTTTCTATTATAAGATTAGGTGTGTAGATAATTTACATTGGTTAAAACCTGCATCTGGTATCAAATTTGTTGTTTCGGCTTCAAGGGGACGCCTTTGCTACTGAGGGTTTTTTTCTTGGGCCTGAGGTAGACCCTGTTCAGTGGGAGATCTGCAGGATCGATTCTTGCTGTGAAAGAAGATGGCGAGCGGCGGGAAGATAGAGATCGAGAAATTTAATGGTCAGAGTTTTGAGTTGTGGAAGCTCAAGATGGAGGATCTTCTGGTGGATAAAGATCAGTGGATCGCGGTAGATCCAGGTACTAAACCAACGGCAATGTCAGATGAAGACTGGAAGAAACTAGATCGGAAGGCTAAGAGCACAATACGGTTGTGTGTCTCAGATTCAGTATTGTTGAATGTATCTGGGGAAGCTACGGCGAAGACCTTGTGGGACAAGCTAGGGACTTTGTATCAATCTAAGTCTCTGGTGAATAAGTTGTTCCTGCGGAAAAAGCTGTATAACCTGAGGATGAAGGATGGAGACTCGGTGACAGAGCATCTGAACGCCTTCAATATTGTGGTAACTCAGTTGTCGTCTGTTGATATTAAAATCTCATATGAAGATAAGTGCATCAGTTTGTTGTGCTCTCTACCAGACTCGTGGGAAATTCTGGTTATTGCAATAGGTAGCAATACAACTACCTTGAACTTTGATGATATTGTCTCAGCCTTACTGTCGGAAGAAATGAGACGGAGAAATATGGAGGGTCAGAATGGAGATGCCTTATCTGTACGAGGAAGGTCCCAGAACAGAAACAAGAATAAGGTTTCGAGTGGGAGATCTAAATCTAGAGGGAGATCTAAATCTCCTGGAAAGTTTGTAAAGGTGTGCGGGAAATGCGGAAAGGAAGGGCACTACAAAAAGGAATGCAGATCTAAAGCTCCTGAGAAAGCAAAGGGATCTGATGAAGGTCCTTATACAGAGGCAAAAACCAGCTCGGATGAAGGTGGGGATGTGTATTTGGCTTCTTCTTCAAATACACATGTAGATCATGAGTCATGGTTGATTGAGTCAGGTGCATCCTTTCACTTCACTCCCCATAGGGAGTGGTTCTGCGAGTATGAGAAATATGATGGTGGTGATGTCTTCCTAGGGGATGATAGGAGGGCCAGAATCATCGGACGTGGAAAGGTCAAGCTGAAGCTATAAGGTGGAAGGATTAGAACACTTCCTGGTGTTCTGCATATTCCTGCATTGGCCAGAAATCTGATTTCTGTAAGCAAGATGGATGATGCAGGTGTAAAAACAGTGTTCGAGAAAGATGCCTGCAAGATGGTTCGGGGAGCACTGGTATTAATGTGGGGAGTTCGGACTGGAACTCTGTACAAGCTACAAGGTAGCATAGTTATTGATGAGTGTAACAGTTCTGTGGTTCCTGAAAGTGGGACGGAAAGCCTAGCTGTGTCTGGAGAAAAGACCATGCTATGGCATCAAAGGCTTGGACATATTGGAGAGAAGGGCCTTCGGATACTACATAGAAATGGTATGGTAGAAGGTATGTCTAATTGCTCTCTGGATTTCGATTTCTGTGAACATTGTGTATATGGGAAACATAATCGGGTGAGTTTTCCTTCTGGTGCTAAGAGGGCGAACAAGATATTAGAACTTGTGCACAGTGATGTGTTTGGACCTGTGTCAGTTCCATCACTGGGAAAGTCTGTGTACTATGTTTCATTCATAGATGACTTCTAAAGGAATACATGGATATATTTCTTGAGGAAGAAATCTGAAGTCTTTGACAAATTTAAAGAATTTAAGGCTCTGGTGGAAAACCAGACAGAGAAGAAGATAAAGGCGTTGAGGATAGATAATGGTGGGGAGTTCTGTAAGAAGGAATTTGAAGAGTTCTGTAAGAAGTGTGGTATAGCACAGTAGAAGACTACTCCATACACACCTCAGCAAAATGGAGTTGCAGAAAGAATGAACAGAACACTGATGGAAAAGGCAAGAAGCATGCTCAGTGGTACTGGGTTAGGACAAGAATTCTGGGCAGAGGCAGTGGAGACTGCATGTTACTTATTTAACAGATCACCTTCATCGGTGTTGGAGGATAAGACTCCACATGAGGTATGGACTGGTAAGAAACCCTCTCTTTCACATCTAAGGGTATTTGGATGTGATGCATATGTACATGTTCCAATGGAGAAAAGGACCAAGTTGGATAATAAATCTGAAAGGTGCATCTTTATTGGGTATAAGGATGGTTTAAAGGGTTACAAGCTTTGGAACCCAGAAACAAGGAAGGTTGTCTATAGCCGAGATGTAGTGTTTAGAGAAGTGAAAGATGTTGTTAAACATGAAGTCCTACCAAAGGAACCTGAGAAGATAGAGTTTGAGCTAAAGGAGGATGAATCAGACTCTACAACAGAAGAAGACTTAGAAGATGAAGAGCCACAAACTCCAACTTTGAGAAGATCAGTTCGGGAAAGAAGGAAACCAGAAAGGTATAGTCTGTTGGGGTTCCCATGTTTTGGCAGATTTGGCAATACCAAAAGATGAGACAACATCAAACCACTTTGGGGCCCTAGGATCTAGCCCTCCTGGACCCGGAGAGGGATCTCTCCAAAAAGAGCAAAGAATGATATGTCTTTGAAGCTCAAATGAGATATTAGGCTAGTTATGAAGCACGAAGGGGGAGTTTCTACACTCTGCTCCAGTTGAGGGTTCTTTGGGTTGGTTAGGGGGTCATGGGTAGAGGGTAATGAGTTAGGGGATTACAAAGCGATGGAGCTTCAATGACAAAGAGGATTGGCGAAACCCGATTGCCATCCGTGGGCTATGGGTCAACAGGAATTCTTGCAAACAGTATAGCCAAGGCTTCCAAAGGGCAAGTCATCTACACTAAAGGATCTTTTAGATAGATGATGGAATGGACAAATAAGGAGAGAAGGTGAAAGAAGGAAAGACAACCGAATTTCTGTCTATAGATCAGGTCAGAGGTCATTTAACTCCAGACCTACTTGGACATACTCAAAGGCAGCTCTCAAAGAAACAATGGGGCTGCTTATAGATCAGATCAGAGGTCATTTAACTCCAGATCTGCTTTAGCAACTCCAAGGGGGAAAATAGAGATAAGATAAACAAAGGGATCTCAGAAAGGTAAACTGGTCATGCAAGGATTCTAGTGGACAGGGCTAACACTTATCCCCAGTGCTCCCAAACTTTCCAGCTTAAACCCCTCAAGAACATCAAAACGTGTTAAACTAATTCATACATGATGATGAGCAATACCATCTGTGGCTGGTTAAATCAAACATAAGCTCAAACTCGGATAACTTGAAAAACATAAAGGTAGGGAGAGCGAGACGGCATGGGGCACTGTGAGGGTGAATCCTATACCATTGACACAATCACTGGAAAGACATGATGATGGAAATGTAATAAACGAGTAAGAAAAACACGTATTAATAGACCGGGATCTGTGAAATGTGCTTTGATTAGTGATACACTTACGATCATGTACAATATGGCTCAATGACTAATACAACGGTTTCTCTCATTCTTACATACAACTACTCACTCTCTGCCCTCCATAGTGACTAACGAGTCGGATGAATCCCTCTAACAATGAACTTTTGCTGACAGACAATAACCTTTTCAATGTGTTTTGGGATTTTCTCATACCGGGAAAAAGAAGGAAGGAGGTAGATAAACAAATTAATGAGACTCATTAAGACAGTAAGGTGGAAGTGTTCACGCCCATACTGCTTAATGGCTTTCTGCAGCTCTGTATGTACTCTGTAATCTGTCTGGGGAGTCTCTGTCAGGTCGACTTTGACCCCGGATATGTTCCTTGGAGTCCTTTCTGGTGTCTGGAGCTCTGCGCTAGCCTTCTGAATAAATGAACTAGTGAAAGATCTGCAACTTCTCCATACCTCCATAACTGCTGACCAACAGTCTTTAATGAAGCTCTGTCAGGGCAATTAATCGTTCCAGGGCTCGAGGGGGCATGGAGATTTCTTTGTAGGCGGGTGACCTTCTGGAGAAGAGTACTTCTGCTGATATTTAAACACAGATAACACTCTTTGCATGCTTAAGTCTTCAAACTGCGCTTGAATCCTTTGAATGCGGGATTAGACGTTAATTATATCAATAATGTGCATTAATCCCTTTGAATCTCTTATGTCGACTTGCTGGCGATGCCGAAAATACCTCTCTGTGCTAATCTACACAGTGGAAAGAGACTGTAAAACCGGGCGGTGGTGGTGGAGTAATTGCTGCGGAGGCGGCGGAATGGTGGCGGATAGTGGAGAACCAATGGAAAGAACACAAATCAGCTTAACAGTGTAAAAACCCAACGACTAACTTTGGGCGAATAACAAAGAAAACCACCAACAAACAAGGGAGCGGAGCCTTGGAAGTGGGACCCGGCAGAGGCGGAGGGCGATTAAACCTGAGCCGTGGATTTGCACGGGAAACGGACGGTGGGGATCTAATCGCACCATCGCAATCGGAGGTCGGACCGATCGTCCATCGCAACACATATTCAAAAAGTTCCGATTGCGATTAGAGGGGTGGTGCGATTAAGCGATAACCGTCAGATCATGAAACAGATGGACGGACATGATTGAATCGGGAGACGGAGGAAAGGCCTGCGATCAGCGATCGGAAGGAAAGAAGTGATTGAGCGCTGGCCGTCGATCTGGAGGAGGAACGGACGGCAGAGATGAAATCGGCAGGGTAGCGCGATCGGGAGAGGACTTGTGATCGGGAGTTGCGATGACCGTCGGATCTGCCAAAGGATGGACGGCGGAGATTTAATCGGAAGACGGAGGGGAGAGCATGCGATTGCGATCGGAGGTCGGGATGCGATTGAGCGCTGACCGTCGATCTGGGGGAGGAATGGACGGCGGAGATTAAATCGGGGGATCGCAATCGGAGCTGTTCCAATGTGACTTGCGATTGCGATCGAAAGGGGGGTTGCGATTGAGCGATAGTCGTAGGATCGCGGGACAGATCAACAGTGGAGAACACAATCAGGGGGGATCTGCGATTGGCGGAGGACCGTCGGATCATCGTGAAAATGGACGGCGGAGATTAAAGCGGCGGATCGCAAGCGGGGGTCGGACAAGAAGGCTTGCGATCAGCGGAGGGCCATCGGATCGCGGGGAGATTAGCGGTCAGGATTGAATCGGAAGATCTCAATCAGGGCGGCACCATTGTGAGTTGCGATTGCGATCGGACGGGGGTTGCGATTGAGCGAAGACCATTGGATCTGTGGGACGGATCAACGGTCAAGAATGGATCATAGGGATGTAATCGGGGCGGCACTGCTGAGGCTTGCGATTGCGATCGGAGAAGGGCTGCGATTAGAGGCCCGTCGTTGGATCATCAGGGTAGATCAACGGTGCGGAACGCACCACGGGACTTATCGTAATAAAACAATCGCATCGGGTTTTTTCAATGTTACAAAAGATTTTCGCACCCGCCCGGCTTCCGATTGCGATTGGCCCCCAAGGCTTAAGCGCTTGGTCTTGGGTGACGAGCATATGTGGGGAAGTGGTTGAAGGGGCTTAACGGGAAAGGGGCTAGGGCCTGTTATAAAGTCGGGAAAGTGGGTTTTTGGCCCGTTTTAAATGGATTTTAGGGCTGGGGAAGGGGAACGATAGAGAAATAAAGGGGGAAGAAGGGAAAACAAAGGGTAGGGGAAGAAATTAAAGGGGATTTTAGGGGGGATTTGAAGGGTAAGAAGGGAAATAGAAGGGGAAGACAAGGGGAATGAAATAGAGGTTAAGTGGGGGAAATGAGAGGGAAAAAGGGGCCTTTGGGCATTTCTTCACATAGCAGAGAGGCTTTAAAAGGGGAATCAGCAGAGGGGAAACTATCAAAGGATAAAAGACACATGGAGGCTTCAAGGAGACTATGTTTTCAGAGGAAATGCAATCCTTGAAGACTCAAAAATGATTTAGCCCCCTATTTGCTTGTCAAAAATTTCATAGGGGGGCTAACAGTGGCTCCACATGGGGATGGCTTCTTCTTGAAGGAGTCAAGAATTCAGAAATTGATCTCTTGGTGTAGGCCAGATGCCTGCTGCTTGAACCATCCATCTCTTTCTTTGATCTGCTGCCACAAGCTATGAAGACAACATATCAGCAGAAACAATTCTCCCAAACAACTACCTACCCACACTACAGTCCTATCATTTTTTCTTCTTGGGTGCATTTGGACTTGCAGACCCTTTACATCATCAATCTTTTCAAACAGGAAAAATAAACCTATTCTACCTCTACCCTTATTACTCCATGAGACCAGATTAGATTATTGGTCTCATATGTTTCTCTACCTACTCTACTACCTGCTAGGATTAGACTGTCTAGCAGGTTTCTTCTCTACATTCTAAGGCAGAAATTGAAACAACTAATCTATATGCTCATAGGCTGAGCTTTATTGAGCTTCCTACCTACCCTACTCTAACTGGAAATCTCTGATGTCCTAGGTGATATGATAAAGCCAATACAGCCAGTCAAGTAGTAGTGAAAAAGGATATGAGCACTGGCTGCCTGTCAGAGATAACCACAGGGTGCTCTGCTTGTGGTTCTTCAAAACTGTGGTCACCATCAGTAGTGACCATTCCTGATGAATCTGGCCCATGCTAAGGATCAATGCTGGAGCGTTCGAGCATATCAGGGCCTCCATGTACTCTGCCACAGGATCAACGAACAACTGATGTACATTTTCTTCTTTCAGGCCTGCCATGACTGGTAGGCTGTCTACATCCTGGGCAGCTTCAATTACTGCATTTTCCACTGCATCTTCAAAGGGGCTTTGAGGAACCGGATCGTCTTCTTCTTCTACTTCGAAGAGCAGCAGAATCTCTTCTCTTTTGGGGGGCGGGAGACTTTCCAAGAATTCTCTTGGGTCTCTGAACTCGTATGATTTCTCTTGTGAGCTCAAAAGTTCGAGCTCAGCTTCATATCTGTCAACCACCAAATCAAGAAACATCTTCTTAAGCGCAGGTAGATGATTGAGTGCTGAGCCAATAGGGACAACCTTTGGAAGGTCCTCCCATTCAATTTCTGCCAGTACACTCGCTACTCCACTCTGAAACTCTGCTATGAGGCTTGGATCTATTTCTGCACATTGTTCAGAGTCCTCCATTAGCGAAGTGACTGGATCTTCGGCGTGGATGATGTTGTACTGCGACATGGTCTCCCAGTGGAGTCTTATGTGATACCACAGATAATCAGTGGCCAGCTGATTACCAGCGGAGTCTTTTAATCATTCAGGAATTGTGGAGTCGCCAGGTGGATGATTCACAACTTACTGTCCACCACAGTGGTTTACCAAATCAAAGCTGACTGATCTGTCCCCAGTGGAGTCGCCATTATGTTGGGGTTCCCATGTTTTGGCCAGATTGGCAAGACCAAAAGATGAGACAACATCAGAACCACTTTGGGGCCCTAGGATCTAGCCCTCCTGGACCCGGAGAGGGATCTCTCCAATAAACAAAGAATGATTTATCTTTGAGGCTCGAATTGAGATATTAGGCTAGTTATGAAGCACAGAGGGGTTTTAAATGATTTGGTTGAAGGGTTTTTGGGTTGGTCAGGAGATCATAGACTGGGAAAGTAATGAGAGAAAGGAAACAAAACAGCAGGAGGCTTCAGCAAAGAGGATAGGCCAAGACTGTGCCATCCATTGGGCTATGGAGTCATGAAAGGAGAATTACTTGCAACCACTAGTTAAGGCTTCCAAAGGGCAAGTCATCTACACTAAAGGATCTTTTAGGCAGATGATGGGATGGAACATTAAGGAGGAAGTGAAAGAAGGAAAGCAACCGAATTTCTGTCTATAGATCAGGTCAGAGGTCATTTAACTCCAGACCTGCTTGGACATACTCAAAGGCAGCTCTCAAAGAGACAAAGGGGCTGCTTATAGATCAGACCAGAGGTCATTTAACTCCAGGTCTGCTTTAGCAACTCCAAGGGGAAAACAGAGATAAGATAAACAAAGGGATCTCAGAAAGGTAAACTGGTCATGCAAGGATTCTAGTGGACAGGGCTAACACTTATCCCCAGTGCTCCCAGACTTTCCAGCTTAAACCCCTCAAGAACATCTAAGAACGTCATCAACTAATTCATACATCAGCCAGCAGGCAATAACATCTGCTGCGCTGGTTAAATCAATTGAAACCAACTCTTAGATAACACATAGAGCAGAAAACATAAAGGTAGGGAGAGCAGACAGCATAGGGCACCTAACAAGGGTGAATCCTATACCATTATTCTGATGCCTACCAGAAGAACATGAAACAATATGGAAATGTAATAAACAGAGTAAAGAAGAACATCACCAATAGTAATAGACCAGGATCCTGTGAAATGTGCTTTGATTAATTGATGCAACACCAGTCATGTACAATATGGCTCAATGGCTAATACAACCCAGACTTTCTCCTCCCAGCCTATTACATACAACTACTCTGCTACTCCCTCCCATGACTGTTCTAACAGTCAGATGAATCCCTCTAACAGCGAACTACCAGCAACTGAACAACAACCTTTTCAATGTGTTCTCGGGGATTTCTTATAGGAGAAAAGGAAGAGACAGAGGTAGATAAACAAATAAATGAGACTCATTAAGACAGTAAGGCGGAAGTGTTCACGCCCATACTGCTTAATGGCTTTCTACAGCTCTGTATGTACTCTGTAATCTGTCTGGGGAGTCTCTGTCAGGTCGACTTTGACCTCAGATATGTTCCTTGGAGTCCTTTCTGGTGTCTGGAGCTCTACGCTAGCCTTCTGAATAAATGAACTGGTGAAAGATCTGCAACTTCTCCATACCTCCATAACTGCTGACCAACAGTCTTTAATGAAGCTCTGTCAGGGCAATTAATCGTTCCAGGGCTCGAGGGGGCATGGAGATTTCTTTGTAGGCGGGTGACCTTCTGGAGAAGAGTACTTCTGCTGATATTTAAACACAGATAAGACTCTTTGCGTGCTTAAGTCTTCAGACTGCGCTTGAATCCTTTGAATGCGGGATTAGACGTTAATTATATCAATAATGTGCATTAATCCCTTTGAATCTCTTCTGCCAACTTGCTGGCGATGCCGAAAATACCTCTCTGTGCTAATCCGCACAGTGGAAAGAGACTGTAAAACCGGGCGGTGGTGGTGGAGGAGATGCTGCGGAGGCGGCGAAATGGTGGCGGATAGTGGAGAACCAATGGAAAGAACACAAAGCGGCTTAACAGTGTAAAAACCCAACGACTAACTTTGGGCGAATAACAAAGAAAACCACCAACAAACAAGGGAGCGGAGCCTTGGAAGTGGGACCCGGCAGAGGCGGAGGGCGATTAAACCTGAGCCGTGGATTTGCACGGGAAACGGACGGTGGGGATCTAATCGCACCATCGCAATCGGAGGTCGGACCGATCGTCCATCGCAACACATATTCAAAAAGTTCCGATTGCGATTAGAGGGGTGGTGCGATTAAGCGATAACCGTCAGATCATGAAACAGATGGACGGACATGATTGAATCGGGAGACGGAGGAAAGGCCTGCGATCAGCGATCGGAAGGAAAGAAGTGATTGAGCGCTGGCCGTCGATCTGGAGGAGGAACGGACGGCAGAGATGAAATCGGCAGGGTAGCGCGATCGGGAGAGGACTTGTGATCGGGAGTTGCGATGACCGTCGGATCTGCCAAAGGATGGACGGCGGAGATTTAATCGGAAGACGGAGGGGAGAGCATGCGATTGCGATCGGAGGTCGGGATGCGATTGAGCGCTGACCGTCGATCTGGGGGAGGAATGGACGGCGGAGATTAAATCGGGGGATCGCAATCGGAGCTGTTCCAATGTGACTTGCGATTGCGATCGAAAGGGGGGTTGCGATTGAGCGATAGTCGTAGGATCGCGGGACAGATCAACAGTGGAGAACACAATCAGGGGGGATCTGCGATTGGCGGAGGACCGTCGGATCATCGTGAAAATGGACGGCGGAGATTAAAGCGGCGGATCGCAAGCGGGGGTCGGACAAGAAGGCTTGCGATCAGCGGAGGGCCATCGGATCGCGGGGAGATTAGCGGTCAGGATTGAATCGGAAGATCTCAATCAGGGCGGCACCATTGTGAGTTGCGATTGCGATCGGACGGGGGTTGCGATTGAGCGAAGACCATTGGATCTGTGGGACGGATCAACGGTCAAGAATGGATCATAGGGATGTAATCGGGGCGGCACTGCTGAGGCTTGCGATTGCGATCGGAGAAGGGCTGCGATTAGAGGCCCACCGTTGGATCATCAGGGTAGATCAACGGTGCGGAACGCACCGCGGGACTTATCGTAATAAAACAATCGCATCGGGTTTTTTCAATGTTACAAAAGATTTTCGCACCCGCCCGGCTTCCGATTGCGATTGGCCCCCAAGGCTTAAGCGCTTGGTCTTGGGTGACGGGCATATGTGGGGAAGTGGTTGAAGGGGCTTAACGGGAAAGGGGCTAGGGCCTGTTATAAAGTCGGGAAAGTGGGTTTTTGGCCCGTTTTAAATGGATTTTAGGGCTGGGGAAGGGGAACGATAGAGAAATAAAGGGGGAAGAAGGGAAAACAAAGGGTAGGGGAAGAAATTAAAGGGGATTTTAGGGGGGATTTGAAGGGTAAGAAGGGAAATAGAAGGGGAAGACAAGGGGAATGAAATAGAGGTTAAGTGGGGGAAATGAGAGGGAAAAAGGGGCCTTGGGCATTTCTTCACATAGCAGAGAGGCTTTAAAAGGAATGCAAGAAAGGGGAAACTATCAAGGGATAAAGACACATGGAGGCTTCAAGGAGATCAAAGGGTTTTCGTAGAAATGCAACTTTGAAGACTCAAAAATGATTTAGCCTCTATTTGCTTGTCAAAAAATTTATAGGCTAACATAGTCCATCTCGCTCGTCTCTGTGTTTTTCCTTAACTATAACCGAGATGATGAACCCGTAACCGTCAGTGGAGGCAAAAGATATTCGCAGGATGGAAAACTATGGAAGGAGGCCATGGTTGATGAAATGGCATCCTTGCACAAAAAAGATGCATGGATTTGGTGGAGTTGCCGGTCAAGGAAGCCCATCGGGAGCAAATGGGTGTTTAAGAAGAAGATGAATGTAGAAGGCAAGGTGGAGAAATACAAAGCTCGGTTGGTAGCCAAAGGTTATTCCCAGGTGCCTAGAATTGATTTTGGTGATATTTTTTCTCCTGTTGCCAAGGTTACTTCTATTAGATTACTTTTATATGTTGCTGCTGCATTTGATTTTGAGATAGAACAGATGGATGTGAAGACATAATTTCTTCACAGAGATCTAGAAGAGGAGATCTACATGAAGCAACTTGAAGGCTTCATGGTGAAGGGTAAGAAAGAACTGGTATGCAGGTTGAAGAAGTCTCTGTATGGGTTAAAACAGTCACCAAGGATGTGGTATCAGAAATTTGATACCTATATGCGGGGACTTGGCTTCACCAAAAGCAAGGAAGATCATTGTGTTTATTTTAAATTAATTGGTGATCATGTTATATATCTGGTCTTGTATGTGGATGATATGTTGTTGATTGGAAATGACAAAGAAATTATCCAAGATTTGAAGACCCAACTGTTCTCCAAATTCGATATGAAGGATCCGGGTGCTGCAAACTATATTTTGGGCATGGAAATTAAGAGAGATCGGGCAAAGAGGAAGCTCTGGTTAAACCAGAGGAAGTATGTCGAGACTATATTGCGGAGGTTCAATATGCAGGATAGTAAACCGGTGAAGGTTCCTATTCCTGTAGGTGTAAAGCTGTCTGCTGAACAGTGTCCCAAGACACAAGAAGAAGAGGAGTATATGTCCCGTGTTCCATATGCAAGTGCAGTAGGTAGCTTGATGTATGCAATGGTCTGTACTAGACCAGACATTGCACATGCAGTGGGAGTATTGAGCAGGTTTATGTCAAACCCAGGGAAGGAGCATTGGACAGCAGTGAAGCGGGTTTTCAGATATTTACGTGGCACTAGTGATTATGTCTTGTGCTACCAGGGAAGACCAGGATTGGAAATAATGTTGGACATTCGTGGTTTTGTTGATGCAGACTGGGCTGGAGATCTGGACCAAAGAAGATCTACAAGTGGGTATGTGTTTAGCCTATTTGGAGGCGCAGTCAGTTGGATGAGTAAAAGACAGTCCGTAGTGGCTCTTTCAACTACAGAGGCAGAATACATAGCAGCCACTCATGCAAGCAAGGAAGCAGTTTGGTTGCAGAGATTGTGTTCAAGTATGGGGTTGGTACAACAAGCTATAAGGATAGACCGTGATAGCCAAAGTGCAATTTTCTTGGCTAAGAACCCTGCTTATCATTCAAAGACAAAGCACATTGATGTTCAATATCACTTTGTTAGAGATATGGTTGAGGCCAAAAGGGTGTTGCTGGTAAAGGTGGACACTTTGAAGAATGTTGCAGATGCATTGACGAAGTCTGTGAGCACTCAGAAGTTCTCTTGGTGTAGAGAAACAATGGGTGTTGAAGAATTGGGCCAATGAATAAGCTCCTATTCAGGCCCTCAGAAAGAAACTTACAAGTGGGAGAATGTTGGGTATGTGTTATATTCTTCCACGACCAAGCACGCGTGGGGGCAATAGCACCCGATAGCCTCCTTGCGCCGGGCGCAACAATGGGGTCACAGGGGGCGGTAGCCCCCTATCCCGGTTCGGGCAGCCGCCTCCGGCGAAAAATTTTGGTCCTTAATTTCCGGTGGGTAGTCCGCGCCCATGGTTTTGCGCATGGTTTAGCACATGGTTTTGGGGTACGATGGTTTTCGCCCCCTGGTATTTTTGTAGATCTGATCAAGGGAACTACGGTTATGTTCTAATCCATGGTTTATGGATTGGGGTTTATGTATGCTTCGGCATGTATATATATGTGTTGTAACACTAAAAGGAATATAATGAAAAATCAAGCTGGTCGTCCCGATTTGGGATCCAGGGAAAAATCTCTGTGTTTATCTGTTTTATGTTTTATGCTCTCGCTATTGTTTATTTTCTGTTATAAGATTCGTGTGTAGATAATTTTTGTTCAGGGTTAAAACCTACATAATGATTTCTATTCCAATGGGTAATGTTGATGTTGTACTAGGAGTACAATGGTTAAAATCTTTGGGGATGGTAGCTTTTAATTTTCAGGAACTTTTCTTGACATTTTTTTCGAAAAGAAAGGAATTTTAATTATAGGGTATCGCAGGGAAGCCTAGAAACATAATAAGCTCTAATGTCATGAAAAATATTTTTAAGAAATAACAACAAGGCATCATTGCACAATTATGCTCACTAGAAGTTCCAACATCAAAATCATCTATTTCTCCATATCTCCAAAAATTCTTGGACAATCATTCCAAGGTGTTTGAAACTCCCAAAGGACTCCCACCTATTTGTGATCATGATCATGCTATTCATTTGATTCCAGGAAGTGTTCCTCCGGTCCTCAGGCCTTACAAATATCCTTATGTCCAAAAGAGCAAAATTGAATGTATGACTGTAGAAATGCTAGAGGCTGGTATAATTCAACGTAGTCAAATTTATTCCTCTACTCCAGTAGTATTGGTGCACAAGAACGATGGATCACGGTGCATGTGTCTGAATTATAAGGATCTCAATAAGCTCACTATTAAAGATAAATTTCCCATTCCTGTGATTGATGAATTATTGGATGAATTACATGCAGCAATTTATTTCACCAAGTTGGATCTTCGTTCAGAATATCATCAAATTAGAATGAATACTAAAGAAATTCCAAAAACAACATTTCAAACTCATGAGGGTCATTATGGATTTTTGGCCATGCCTTTTGGCCTTACGAATGCACCTTATACATTTCAAGGATTGATGAATTCCATTTTCAAACCCTTAGAAAAAATTTGTAAGTATTTTTTTATGATATACTAATCTATAGTAGATCTTGGAAGGATCATGTTCAACATGTTGACAGGGTGCTCAAACTATTGGAGGAGAAACAATTATATGCAAAAACATCCAAATGTTTCTTTGGAGTACAAGAGCTGGAATATCTGGGTCATATTTTATCTCAGGAGGTTGTTAAGTTTGACCCTAACAAAATTAAAGCCATTAAGGAATGGAAAGTCCCCACAACCATAAAGGAGCTGCGAGGATTTCTCGGGTTAACAGAGTATTATCGCAAGTTTGTTAAGAATTATGGGAGAATAGCAACACCTACAACAACATTATTAAAGAAAGATGCATTTTCATGGAGTCCTGAAGCAACTCATGCCTTTGAACATATTAAAGAGGAAATGTGCCAACCACCAATCTTAGCTACACCAGACTTCACAAAAACCTTTATTGTGGAATGTGATGACTCGGGAAATGGAATTGGTGTTTTTTAAATGCAAGAAGGAAGACCCATTACTTTTTAAATCCATCCAATAAAAGGAAAGTATTTACAGAAAGATATTTATGATAAGGAAATGTTGGCAATACTACATGCACTAAAGAAATGGTGACCTTACCTAATGGGAAGACACTTCAAGGTAAACATTTACCATGATAGTCTTAAATAATTTTTGGAACAAATATTATCTTCAGAAGAATAGCAAAAATGGGTCACAAATATGTTGGGTTATGACTTTGAAATCATCTACAAAAAAAGGAAGCTAAATTTTGTTGCAGATGCACTCTCAAGAGAGGATGGGGATGTGAAAGCATTTCTTTGTGCCATTTATATTATCCAACCAGATTGGATAACCAAAGCAAGGGAGGAATGGAAGAATGACGAAGAATTATGGACACTCATTCAAAACTTGCAGTAAGATCCTAGTACATCTGATACATTTAGTTGGAAAAATGATTCCTTGCGGTACAAAGATCGCTTATATATTTGCAATAATTCCCAACTAAAACAAAAGATTATTTTGGAATTTCACACCTCTCCCTTCGAAGGACACTCGGGATTTTTTAAAAATTACCATAGGGTGAAGAAAGAATTTTTTTGGGGTGGCCTTAAATCAGATATTCAAATTTTTGTGGCGGAATGTTTGGTTTTATAGCAAAATAAAGTTGAGACAATTAAGACCTTGGGTCTGCTACAACCTTTATCCATTCCAAATCAACATTGGGAGGAGGTTTCAATGGATTTTATCACAGGTTTACCTAAGTTTGAAGGAAAGAGTGTCATCATGTTGATAGTTGATAGACTTGCCAAGTATGCACACTTTTGTGCATTATCTCATCCATTTAAAGCGAGTACAGTTGCTACTGCATTCATGGAAACAATTCAAAAGCTACATGGAAACTCAAAGATTATTGTAAGCGATAGAGATCCCATTTTCACTGGAAATTTTTGGATGGAATTATTTTCTTGTTTGGGTACTTAACTAGCTCATATCTCATCTTATCATCCTCAATCCGATGGGAAAAATGAGATGGTGAACAAATGTTTGGAAGGATATCTTCGTTGCTTTATATCTGATAAACAAACACAATGGGTCAATTGGTTACCTCTGCCTAAATGGTGGTAAACACTTCCTTCCACACTGCAGCAAAAATGACCCCATTTATGTCACTTTATGGATATCATCTGTCGTCCATCACATCAACTTTAAGAGAAAATTCTAAGGTTCAAGCAGTGGAATATCACATCGAGCATCAACAACAAGTTCTCCAACTCTTAAAGGATAACCTAAATTTGGCACATAATTGAATGAAACAATAAGCATATCAACATCGCAACGAGAGAATTTTTGATGTAGGTGACTTGGTATTTTTATGGCTACAACCATACAAACAAATGTCCCTCAAAGCATCTAAGAAGGATAATAAATTATCGCCAAAGTACTATGGTCCTTACAAGGTGTTGCAAAATATTAGTACTATGGCATACAAATTGGAGCTTCTTGCATCTTCCCGAGTGCACCTAGGTTTCCATGTTTCATGCTTAAAGAAGGTTATCGGTTGCAAACTTCCGGTTCAAACAATATTTCCAAACCTTGATGAGGAAGGAAAAGTGATATTGGAACTTGAAGCAGTCATGGAAACAATAACTCGACAGCTATGAAATCGATCAATTTCAGAGTATCTCATCAAGTGGAAGAAATTATCCACTGAATATTCCACATGGGAGGATGAGAATTTTATACAAAAACATCCAGAACTGCTCAAGCATTGAGGACAACACTTTTTTGAAGGAGGGGGCATTTTAGGGCCATATATTACTAGTCTATTCCCTTATTGTTGTTATTGTAGCCCCCTAATTGTTATTTTTGTACCCTTCTATTCCCCATATTGTTATTATTGTGCCCTTACATTATTATTGTTAGGTCGGCTAGGATTATATTGTGACCCCATGGACTCTTATATATGGAAAGGAGGTTTTTTTTGTATCATATAAGAATTTTTCATTTATGTAATGTAAAGGAGGTTTCCCCCTAGAAGAGGCTTATTTATACGTCGTTGATCTATCTTTTATTCTATTTTGTGAGTTGGTTTAATAACATGTTGCAATTCTCTAAGATACACATGCAGGTCCAAGGGGATCTTCATAGGAAATAAGAACATTATAATACCCTTAGGGATTGACATCAAGAACCAACTTCTTTTAAGAGAGGAGATTGAGGATTTATGCACCTACAAAAATAGCAATTCCAGCAAAGAAACCATCACAAACTCTAGCAAATCAGAGATGGGCCCTACAAAATTCTAAATCAAATAGGATTTAAGACCTACCAACTTGATTTATCTCCATATCATGGATTTCACCATGTCATTAATTAAATGTATTGAACTAAATTTGTAATATCCTGATTTTGACCCTTCAGAAGTATTTGACCGAATTATATATATACATGCCAACCAATTCAATTTATATGAATCATATCAACTAAATAAGAGATATTTATTTATCATCCTATGAGCAACATGTCATATTAACGATTCCCATTGGATTGAGATACGTTCTTAAGCTTATGCACTATCATCACTTGTAGGGGCATTAATTCCACTAAATTAAACAATATTTAATGCAAACTCCCCACTAAGGTTAGGTGGATTATGGAGATAATTTTTGGCCTCCTCATATTCAATGGCAATTAGGGACCCTTGTTGTGAACACAAGGATGATGTGACACAAGATCAAACCAAGATTTATTTACGAGCATTCATGAGCTATGAGATAGTGATTAAATTCTAAGGATTTTCTCTTCTAACTCTATCAAATATGAATGTGATGGACCTCTTAGAAGTATTTTTATTAGTACTCATCATTTACTATATTTAATTCCTTGAAAACATGTCAAATTTGATTGTGACCATCCTCTTTTTGATTGTGTATTCCCTATGAGAAGATGATAAATAGAAAGGTTGTGTGTTTCTCATCTTATTCTTGAGAATTTTTATTTTTATTTTTATTTATTGCATCGTTGGAGATTTCTATGGGTACGGGTATAGTTAGTTGATATGCAGATAAATTCAAATGTTTATTATGTTGTGAAGTATGTTCATGTAGAATATATTTTATCCTAAATTAAAATTTTGTAAATATCTTGAATTCTTCAAATTTCAAGGGATTTTTCAACTTAATCTAGTGGTAGACATTTCTAACAAGTTCAAACTATGCAAGAACCCCTTTGATAGTTGTTCCCCAAACAAGATTTTTTCTCAAATCAATCTCTCTTAGAGTGAACCCTAAAAGCATAGGTTGGTTAGTTGATAAATTGTTAATATGTTTTGTCGGTACTAACGAATCAAAAAGTGCCTAAAAATTAGGATTGATATATCCAAGGAATGCATAATTGTTGAGGCATATTATATTCAAAGTGTTTGCATTAAGAAACGGATGTAAAGGACCTATAAAAAAATTGTGGAAGTGAAAATTGGTATCCTATGCAAATAGCAAACTTCACTGCAATTTATGGATGAAGGTGATGACCAAGGGGGCTTCACTGAAAAAGCAATACCATATCACGTGTGTTCATATTGGGGCATAAAAAATGAGGAAAAAATGAAATAATATATTGAGCATATAATAGGGGGGTAAAGGGGTTTTATATTTTGTATAAAAATATGAATATTATAAGGTATTGTTCAAACAATACATTGGCCACGCGGAGGAAAAAAACAAGTGAGCTAGAGAAATGGAGGTTTAGGAGTATTGTGGGACTATTGAGAGTAGGAGGGAGAAAGAAAAAAATATGGTTATATTAGGTCCGTAGTAGCCCAATATTCAAACCGATGGCCCTAGTATTGACATGCAGTTCATGGTAATTTTAAATTATTAAAGTAAAAGTGACATTCTCCTTACCATGAAATGACTCAGGGTGTTTGAGAGCGGTTCTGCCCTCATTAGATTTCATATGGAGAAAGTATAATTTTAAATCTCACTCAAAATCTAGCATACTTATTAGTTTTAGATGATTTCAGGATTGGGGGGATTGCAATGTTTCCATTAGCTTTTCTCATGTAATAGAGTATGGAAATCATATTTAATCAAGAGAACCAAAACCTCTATGTACCTTGATGTTAGTGACATTGGTTGTCGAACTCCTCTATCACTACCTACTAAAAATGTACATGTCACTCAGACAAAATCTTGACTTGACATGCTAAGTTTTTTCTATCTTATGATAATCCCTACAGGGGGATATTAATGACAAACATCCCAAGATATGCAATGATTTTGATGATATGTATGTATTTATTGTAGCATGATTTCTTTGGATGTTAGAGGCCATCCAGAGCCTATTTGTTGATGTATTTTTTTGTTTTGATATGGATTTCACTCGATGTTATTTTGGTTATGTGAATCTTTACATGCTATATAAATGAGAACTTATAATTTGTGGACCTGTGGTTGATGAAGATTATAACTACTAGATGAATGAAGTTATATGGTATAATCAATTTTTTTATGTTATTTATCACAAATTCATAATTCGACATGATTTTTTTGACATATATGCATCAAAATATATAAAAATCAATCCCAAAATCGCTCCCAACCTGGGAAATTTTGAAAACCGCACTCCTTGTTCCTGCTTCCACTCCCACTTCCTGCATCTACTCCTACTTCCTGCTTCCACTCCCAAGCATCCTTTCTCCAAAACAGACATGCATCACATTACTAACACCATTGTTTACCTATTTCTCAACTTGTGATCCTCCCAATGTTGGGGTAGTAGAGAAGACAACAAATATGGAACCTTCACCCTTTCCTTACATTAGTGATGAATAGGTTGAATGAATTTGAATAATACAACCAAATAACTATTGCTTGGTAGAGGTAACATGCAGGTCACATGAGATAGTGAAATAGACAATTGTTTGGAAGAGGGTGCATTCATGCTAAGGGAATGCATGTCATACCATAAACTAATTCCAGTTTAGATGATGTTTCAAATTTATAAATTCCAGTTTTAGATAGATTTTTTCTATTATTATAGATTTTCTTTTGTTATTTTTAGCATGCATGAACTATTCATACTAAGAGAGTGAAAATCCTTAATCAATTATAATAATTAAGCATGAGAAATTCTCGTCTTAGGTAGAGGACAAAAATATCAGGGAAGGGGTACATTCTTGCATGCTCCAGTTCATCTTTTGATGGAGAAACACATATTTGGAACTTTTATGATGCAAATATGGTGCACTAGGTGATCAAGTTACCATTATGATTTGAAAAAGTCCAACCAAATAGGATTTTCCACGTGTATTCATTGTACTTTCTCTCCTCTTCCTATTATATAAGCAAGATGAAAGGTGTGCCATTGTCTTGGTTATCAAGGTTTTATTTTGAAATGTTGTAGTCTATGTTTTTTAGTATTCAATGGACGATAAACACAATTGAGAGTTCAAATCTATATCCAGGAAATGATGCATCCACGCTATTTATTCATTAATATCGATTATCTTTTTCACCTTGTCCTGAGGATGAACCACATTAGATGGTTCGAAACGTCGACAAAATACTAATGTTGTGATTAATCCGAAAGACATTTTTCTAAGTTCAAATCTATGTTCAAATTTCCCACATTATGTATTTGTAAATCACCCAACTTATAACTGCCTCTTTTTTATTGAAACTTTCAAATTTTTAGCTACCTAGTATCTAGGTTATTCTTTCTAGGTGTAGAATTTGCTTACCAATGTTGATGAAAATAAAGGGATATAAATATAAAGGGGTGCTATCACTGGAAAATCAGACAGGCAAAGGACATCATGAAATTTCAAGCAAAAGGATTTACAGGATGGAAAAACATTACAGAATCTGGAAAATTTAACTTTTCCTAAGGTCAAAAGGAAAATTTATTAAGTCGCGCACAAAAGGCACTGACACAAAGTGCTTCGCGTGGCATCTTATTCGATAGTAGTGGATATCTTCACAACTATCCCTCAAATAGTCGTGTGATCCTGCATATGGTGGAAGGTCACCATCCGGGACCACTTTTCACACTTCAGGAAGAATATTCTCCACTCAAGGTCACCAAGGACAGTCGCCTAGAGCCACCTTGAGGCCTCAAGTGTAGCACACAATGGAATCAACCTCCACTATTTGGTCACTATCCACAATTGTACCAAGAGGGAAGAATATTTGAATTTTTCCTATAAAAGACCACCATGAGAAGAACAATTTAGAACACATTGTTATGCTGGCCAAATTTCCCAAGAGAAAACCTGCAGTGTGTTGTCCAAGCAGCAAAGGAGTGAAAGGATTCATTTATTTTCCATCCAACATCTCAATACCAAAGCAGAAGTGAATCATTTGTCCATTATCCGATCACTCATTTGAGGAGAAAAGAGAGGCTTGCAAGTAGCTTCAGGGAAGATCCCTCCTTGCTTTGAGTATTAGAGTTCCATAGCTCTAAGGACTCACTGCGAGTGTTTTAGCATTCTACCTCTTTTTTACCACTGGTAGCTAATAAAAGGGTATTCGTTGTCCGTTGGTATTATTATTTTGTTTAAACTTGATATTGAACTTGTGTTATATTTGTATTTTTTGTTCTTGTTTCCTCCTCTATTGTAGTATACTATGTTTTATAACTAGTTTTTCTACATGCTATGATGCTTCACTAACCATCTAACAACTCATTTTTCCCCTGTAAAATTGCTTGTAGGAAAACAACCTCCCCTAACAAGAACCGTGCATTTCGTACATCCTCGTGTCAAATGCACCAATACAGGATTGCGACTCCACTTCTTTTTCCTCTTAAGCTAAGTGGTTGTTGTTTTCCAGAACCTCTCTTCTGCCCAGGATTCTTGCAGGACCATTTCTTCTCTTCCTCAGCTTCTCTCATTCACCCTCTATGAAGAGATTTAGTATAGAGAAGGTGGAATTTCCATGCACAGCAAAATTGCGCATGGTCAGCCCAGACATACATGCAAGTCGCACGCCTGTGTAAAAATAACCCGCGCAGAAACCAGTGAGCACTTTTTTCACTGATTTTCTTCATTTTTAGCAATTTTAAAGTGAGTGGCAGCCCATAATACATCTCCCAGCACTGTGTTATGGTGTTTCTTTACTGTTAGGACGTGTTTTTGGTTGAACTTTAACTTAGCTATTACATAGTTCTAATTTTAGTTTATATCACAAATTCACATAGTTTAATTAGGGGGCAAGTAAGTGGTTTTTAAATCCACGCATGCTATCTGAATGAACTATTTACTGATAACAGACACCAAACACATAGGATTAATTAGTAGGAAGTAAGTGGGCCATATTCACGAATCTTTAGCTAGTTTTCATTTTTTCAAAAATTTTGCATTAAGTTTAGTTTAAATTTTGCATTAGGATTCGGGAATAGGATCAAAGTATCAAAGAAGGCAAGTAATCTCTACCACCCTTGCACCTCTTGGTGATCCTGGGTACGCATATGAATGCTTTCTTTTATTAGTTTGCCATCTCCCTATAGTGCAACATTTAGTCTAATTAGGAAAAATTGTAAATGGCCCATTATCTGCATATTCTTTATTTTCTGAAAGGAACAATCAAACATAGTGTAATGACGATGTAATGTAAAGGATCATCACATATCCACATCCTATAACATTGTGATTGTACACTTCATTACACACACGAAGCTTCAGTAAGTTAGGACCTTGGTCATCTTCTTACCGTTGCTTCACCAAGGCACACCTTAAGCAAATTAAGACTCCTTAAAACTAACCATTAATTGAACTCATTAAAATCTCCCCACAAGGGCCACAAAATAATTAATATTTCAGGTTAGGACCATTGGGGGTAGGCATAAAATAAGCCATCATGGTCATTTTAAATTCTTGAAACATAGAATTTGACTGTTTAGGGAGCTTAAAATCCGTCTATACACCCATAGAATAGAATTCCCGAGCACTACAGAGACCTGATTCAAAGGGAGTTAAGCTTAGGCCCAGTGCGTGCGGTACTATTTGGGGCTACCTAACCCATCTAGTGCTTGGTACTGGTAGTTGAATACCAAGAAGATCAAGACTCTAACACTCACATGGAACAACGGTAATTTAGTGGCCAAATATAGGGCATCCTTCCCTATAGGTGATGGTGCATGCAACACTAGATCCTCTTAGCTTTACCTTGGTTGATTCTTCGGTAGCTAGAAGGCGTCGCCAGTTCTTTCGGGACGTTAGCCCCAGTGCCCATCAGAAGATATCTTCGCAAGGCCCAATTACATTTGAGAGTGTGAGGACGATTAGGTATTCTATGATTTTGTATTATCATAAGTGAAACAACCAAAACCATATTTTTTGATTGATTGATCACATAGTATTAATCTAAAGGAGAAACTTACTTTTTATTTTTCGCTTTGTTTTATGTATGTGATCATATTTTTCTTTGATAATAATCTCTCTCCTCTCATAAAACTAAAAAATATTTCCAAAATAAAACCGAGTCGACACCATACTGGACCCAATGGGACCTCGTCGATCTAGACATTTTTTGGACCTCCCCCCATTAGATGGAGGAGTTTTAGGTCTTTCGCCATTTGGGATTCAAATACGGCACACCACCACCCTTATTGGTTCATCCTTTATCGGGGCATCTTCAATTGGAAACCCCCAAGGGTCAACCTACGCCACACCTGTGGAAACCCTCTCAGGGTCACCACATACAACTCCTCCCACAACCCCCATAGGGCAGAGGAGCGCTACCCCTTTGGGGAGCCGAAAAAACACACAGTCAGGTACGTCACAGGGTAAAATCCCCCAGACATACCCCATACACAACCAAATTCCTGTGTTTTCACAATTCACAATGGCACTCAATACTCAGTTACCTCTCCTAGCATCATTAAACCTCCCAGATCTATCAAATCTAACAGATGATCCCACTGTGAAAAACCCCAATTGGCCCCCCTGCCCACGAAGCTCCCTTTGGACATTCCAAAATTCAAAGGGAAGAAAGCGAAAGACCCTGGAAATCATGTAATGACTTTCCAATAGTATTAATGATGATGATATTCGACTAAGACTATTTTAGCACACCTTAACTGGACCAGCTACGAAATGGTATGTGGAGTAGCCTTTTGCTTCACATGGAACCTTTAGCGCCCTCGCTACTACGTTCCTCACATATTTTCAATTACCCATCCACCAAAATTCAAGAATGGAGTTACTGACTCATTTTAGGCAAATGCCAGTTGTCCATATCTCGGACCATCTCCATGAATGGCAACGACATCAAAGTTTGTGCAAATCCAAACTCAATGATAGATTTTTACTAGACCTATTTTTGAAAACCCTCATAGCAGAGATTTCAAAGGATGTGGCAACCCAAGGACCTACTTCCGCGCAGGATTCCATTAGTAAAGCCCAGCAACTTGAGCTTATATACACCCAGTCAAGATACATTTACAACATCCTTCTTAATACCCCGCACCTGCAAACTTACAAAGAATTCCCAGATGCATCGAATACTGCATATGAATTGATAGGGTCATTGAGCCAAGGTCACCTAAGCAGTAGTATCCCGTACCCCGGTTACTCGTATGATCATAACCAGAACATCACGCAACCAGGCTACCATCAAATTCATCCCACACCTCTGCAGAATATGACTAATAGGGCATCGTCATACCACCATCAGCAGGGATGATCATACCCCCCTTCACAGGATACCGAGTGCGCAGCTAGGAATGCTAATGGAAGAGCTCCCCCCCAACAACCATATACAAACTAGGGACAGGGACCCCAATATTCCCCCTCCCCAGCACAAAACCCACTATTGTAAAATAATGCACTGGTGCTTCTCAAGCCAGCCACACCAGTCTTACAACCAAGAGAATCGTAGTCATCCTCCTAACACGGCAAGAAAAATGCTGAAAATTAAACAAAAGGGAGATTATGGACAGGGGGTGGTAACCAACAACGCCCTCCGTGATCTCAGGCTGGGGGTAACCCCAACCGGAATCAAAAACAGGAGCCAAATAACTCCCAAGGGTAGAACAAGAGGGCTAATATGTGGAAAAACCATTCTTTTGCTATTTTTGGTGAGTATGGCCATACACTTATCACTGTCCGAGCTAAAGAAGCTTCAGGGTAACCGTGGACAAGGGAGATCTACACAGCAAACCGTTGTAATGCAGCAGCCCTTCCCCCACCAAGGGGCAGTTAGTACCCAACAAAAACAACCACCCCAAAATGATTCCAGGAACAACAGCCACGAAATCTATATGACTCGCAAGGAAATGTTCTTTTAGACAAGGAATCGAAGCTATGATACCCCTATAGATACCAATTCATCAAGGGCCAGCACGAATGCACCTACCGCACCCTTAACTATATCCAAAATGCCTAGTGAACCCCTGTCGAAGATGGCTAAGGGTCCAACAAGGCGAGTAGGCCACCAATCCAAAGCGGCCCATAACTATAGCATCGTGCATGATTTATCATCTCCCACTGCCATGTCAGCTTTAGAGGTCCTGCAATCTTTCCCAAAGCAACGGAAATCCTTACTTTCTGCGTTGGGCACCATCGACTCTGTTGATTTGCGCATAATGGATTTTGACTTAGATAAAGCCACCCGCAATATTCCTTCACTGGTCACTTTCCAGATACAGTTGTCAGTCGATAACATCACTATACATTGATGTATCATTGACGAGGGTGAATCTACATGCATCATGTCAAAAATCATTTGGCAGAAGTTGGGATCTCCCGAATTGAAGCCATCCGACATCACACTCAGAAGCATACAACGAGCACCCTTCTGCTCCTGTCGGTCTCTATCAGAATGTCTCAGACAACTTGGCTGGCAAGACGATATTCATAGATATTGAGGTTTTGGACGCTCATCTTGACTACAATATACTCCTTGGGTGGAGTTATATGTACGCCATGTCTGCTATAACATCCTTTGTCTTCTAGATTATGATGTTCCCCCATGAGTATTGCATCATCACCATTGACCAATTGACATATCATGACAAACGACCCATGGCGGTCGCAGATGTTGTCCTAACCTATGTAGACACATCTACAGAATTTCTCATGCGGTACCAAGAATATGGCCTCGAAGAATATGACCACCAAGTCAATCAATGTAAGGAACTAAAAAGCCTTACAAATGGCCTTCACAAGGCCACTCCCACCCTGCAGATCAATCTCTCTAATCAAGAGAAGATCACACACTGTTATTGGAGGATTTGCTCACAATTCCACTATACAATGAATTATGAGTACCTCCCAAGGCTAAGAGCGGCAAGAGAAGCGTTAAGTCTAGCACCCCCAAAGGAGCTAGACCTCCCAAAACCAAAAACTCAGAGATGGAAATAGCAGAATCTTTCCCTGACGCCTAATCGTTTCCGAGCATCCACTTCAGGGACAAAGAGTAGCATTGGTTCTCATACCACCTACTTGGTAAGCACCATTTGCACCGGTCATAACCATGAAACAGAGGCATGCCCCCTAATGGAAAAATTTAGGCGCCTACGCACCAAGCACAATTTCCAAATCCAAGAAAGTACAAGTAATATTGGTACGCCTTGTGAGGAACCTAGGCTTTCTCTCATGCAAGCCACCACGAGGGAAATTCCTCCCACACCCAACGTCGACGACACAAAACATCACATACGATTCATCTCTTCATGCATAGGAACCATGACTTGTGTTGTCTTCTCATCATTCATAGGTGTCGAGACCACTGCAACTACGAGAGTAGATTTACCAATCACAGTGCAAACCCAATCTGTCTGCACCCTATCGACCGCATCTGGTTTCACTGCATCGACTATGGAATCGTATTCATGTATGTCGACCAGCTCTGTTAGGACTGAATCACCTCCTCATGGCCTTACGTAAGCTCTAACCCCCTTAGGATCCTTGTTTCACTTATACAAGGATATTCTAGAAGCCATGGCGGAACCAGATTATCCACGGGATGTAATGCATCACCGCTCATTTTTTCTTCCTGAAAAAACGTTCAGCCCTAACGATCCAGGAAACCAAGTGATATACACGATCGAGTCAAAATATTTCCTTCCATATAGGATAGTCGATTGGTTTAAAAATCCCATTCTGGTGCTTGATGCGTTCAAAGAAGGGAACATGTCTAACATTTCTCCAACCATCAAAGTAAATATATCTGGAAATCTTGAGAAAGTTGAAGAAATCTCGCTGGGGACAGGATGTTCCGGGTTCCCCAGATGAAGTAACCTCCTACACCCACTTGTTGCAAGAGTATAGAGACATCTTCGCATGGGACTATTCGGAAATTCTAGGGCTTAGTCCTGCTATAGTAGAGCACCATATTGACACATGGCCCGATGTACCACCGGTACGCCAGAAACAACGTAAACTGCACCCATCCAAGGCAGAAGCAATTAAACGAGAAATCGATAGTCAGGTTTATCTACCCCATCGCTTATACATCATGGGTTTCCAACCCTGTTCCTATCATGAAAAAACACGGTACCATTTGAGTCTATACTGATTTTCAAGATTTGAACAAAGCTTGTCTAAAGGACAACTACCCTACCCCATTCATCGACCAAGTCATCAATGCTTGCGTGAGACACGAGGCCCTCTCCTTCATGGATGGCTTCTATGGATATAACCAAATCCAAATTCGGCATACTGACCGGTACAAGACTGCATTCACCACCCCGTGGGGCACGTTCGCATACCAGGTTATGCCATTCGGTCTTAAAAATGCTGGAGCCACTTTTCAGCAGGCCATGAACTAAATATTTCATGACCTGGCCCACCTGATCCTCGCCTGATTGCATGACCTCACCGTTCGATCCAAGAAGTGATCTGATCACCTCGAAGATCTACGACTAGTATTACAATGATGCCAACAATACAACCTACGCTTGAATCCTCTCAAGTGCTTCTTTTGCATCACTACAGGTCTAATTCTAGGTTTTATTGTGTCCCAACAAGGGATTAGAGTGGACCCCCTCAAGGTCCAAGCCATCAAAGAGGTACCACCACCCCGAATCCTCAAGAAACTCCAAAGCTTACAGGGAAAAGCCAATTTTCTTAGACGTTTTGTCCCAAATTACGCCACTTACGCTCAAGGATTCCTACGCATCCTCCATCTGGATATCCCATTCAAAGGGGACGATTAAGCCCAACAATCATTCGAGGAGCTTAAAGACACATTATCTTTAGCACCACTGATCAGTCCACCAAACTACAACAAAGATTACACCCTGCATCTGTCAGCGTCTAAAATCACTTTGGCCAGGGTGTTAATCCAGGAGGCCCCCGATGGTAAAGAACACATAATTTATTACGTTAGTAAAAACTTATCTGGCCCCACATTAAGGTATGAGCCCGAAGAGAAAACTACCCTAGCACTAATACACGCAGTCCAAAAACTTCGGCACTACATTATCTTAATGACTACAACAGTTGTCACAGATATCAACCCCATGAGATACCTGCTGACCCGTCGTTTTATGAACCATAAATATGCTCGGTGGATAGTTATACAACAAGAGTTCGACATACAGTTTAGCTCCCCCAAGAGCAAGAAAGCTTTAATTTTAGCTGAGTTCACCACTCACCTCCCAAGTCAGACCAAATGATCACCATTCAACAATTCACTACCTGACGAACATCTCTTCCTAGTGACGACTTACGACCCTTGGTACGGAGAGATTCTCTTATTCCTACAAACCCAAAATCTCAAACCAAATCTCACATGTGACGAATTCAGGCGCATACGCCACCAGACCCCTTGATACCTCCTCATGGGAGATGTTCTTTATCAACGTGGCATCGACACAATTCTACGTCGATGCCTCACTCATGACCAAGTTGAGCAAGTGGAGCTTGCAGTGGCCACCTCTCCGAAATGGCTACCGCCCAAAACATTCTGCAGGTAGGATATTTTTGTCCCACCTTATTCCGTGACTGCATCTCAACAGTTAAAAGGTGTGAGCGATGTCAATGCTTCGCTCACAAGGCAAGAGCACCACCCACTCCCTTGCACCCGGTCATTGTAGCTAGTCCCTTCTGCAAATGGGGGATCGACTTCATGACTTGCAACCTCGCGTCGTCTAGAAACCACAAATACATTATTTTCGTCGTCGACTATTTCACCAAATGGGCAGAGCCCATGCCCACATATGACAACACGGCAGAAACTGTTGCATGATTTTTGTTCAACCACGTCATCACTCGGTTCGGTGTACCCAAAGAGTTAGTCTCTGTCCACGAAAAACATTTCGAAAACAAAATTTTCCAGGAACTATCTCACCACCTAGGATTCACATGCGAATTCTCTTCACCATACTACCCCCAGTCCAATGGACAGGTAGCTATGAACAAAGTGCTCAAAAAATGTTACAGCGTATGGTGAATAACCATAAGACAAACTGGCACCACATGGTTTTCTCCGCCATGTGGGCATACTGCACGATAGTGAAAAAATCAATAGGTTTCACACCCTTCCAACTGGTGTACGAGGTTGAAGCCATGATTCCCATAGAACATGAAATTCCCAACTTACACGTTTCCATAAAACTCCTCGATGATACCCAGCCTCTAGAAATGTTAGTGAAAAAATGGATACCTACAATATCTAGTGAAAATAGTGTTGAAAATGCAGCAATATGATGGAGCTTAGTGAAATGAAGTCGCCTTCACTAAGTGGGCCCGCAGGCAAATTCTGGCGCAAAATCTATTTTTAGACTATGTCTATTTTTAGACATATGGAGCATGGTCCAGGGGTTGCAGTATGTTATTCTTGGAGTATTGGTCATGTTGGTAAAAATATATGGACCTCTATTTTTGACCTATAGGTCGAAGTCTATTTTTAGATCGCCTTCTCCTTAGGCCATAGGGCAGTCAATGTTTATTTAATTTTAAGACACACTATAAACTCGCTACACTCACCACACTTCGCCCGAGCTCGAGGGTTGCCATGGACAGAGAATGATGCTATTCTCAGGGTTTCCATGAGCTTGTGCATGGTTGACTTGGCTAGGACTTCAAGAAAGGGTTAAGTTTGGTGGAATTAATGACAACCTAGTGGAGTTGTGGTTCGGTTTAACTCATCGCATCCAAGTTGAGATTAGTTTAACTAGCTAATCAACTAGTTATGAGGGGAGTGAATTAAATATTATTTAATTCATTAATTAGTAACTCATTATTCAACTCAAGAACACATCAGTTCACTACAGTGCATGGACAGTTCAGTGGAGACCAGTGAAAGAGGTAGATGAAAGGGTGGTGTTAGCTATCAGTGGCGACATCAGTTGTGCATGAGATTTGCACCACACTTGGAGGAATTTCCCATGATGATTGCGCTGTCAAGCCAAGGAGATTCGAACCTTGGATCTCTATATAGACAGGCCTGGATTGCGCAATAGAGGCAAGGTAATTGGCGGTGAGTTTTGAACCAGTAACCTGTTCAAAACTGAGCTAGTTTGTGTGTAACTTCATGAGAAAGTACTGAGTACTTGTGAGGAGTATTGTACTGAGTTTGTTACATGTTTTCTCCATTATAATATACACAATAGCTGTGGGGTTTTCAGATATAAGCTTTCCCCATACATACTGTGTTAATGTGTATGATGATTTGATGTGTTATCGCTTGATTTTATTTCCGCATGTTTGATGATCTGAGTGGAAGAGATTATGTGTTGCATATAAATTTGAATTGTATGTGATCAGGATAGTCTCGGTGGATAATTAATCATTATTCAGCAAATTTCTACAAATAGGGGATTTTTAAATTGGGAATGTGTATTGGGTTTTTATTGGTAGGGGGTTAAATAAAGTGATTTTTAGAGGTTTTTCCAATATATAGTCTAATTAAGGGTATCGTTTAATATGCCATGAATGCAGGTGCTATGTTAGAGGTTAATTGGGTGAAGCCCTCATGGTGATGATATAGATCACATTCTATAGCTTCTTGCATGAGATAGATCTCCAATTAAGTGCAATTGACAATATAACCATTAACATGTGTGATTGTCAATATAATCATTAACATCTTCCATTACAATTCAACATTTGATGTCAACCCATCACCACCAAGAACAACTCCTTTTCCAATCATCTTTCATCATACCTAAAAATTAATTACAAATAAATAAAATAATATAAATATTAAAAATAAACCTTAACTTAAACTATAATTCAAAATATATATATATATAGATCAATAAAATACTCATTATTATATAATCAATTGTGAAAGAAAAAAAAAACTATATAATAAAATAAATTAATTAAAAATAATAAAACATACTATAACCAAAATTTTATATATAATTTATTTAAATTAATTAATAAAATATCAAATCATATATATAACACGTCACAAACAAAATAGAAAGTAAGAATTAACCTCTAATGAATAAAAATAATAAATATTTAAAAAAACTAACATCTAACCCTATAATATAATATTAAAATAATAATAAAAATTATAATAAATAATAAATAATCTATATATATAGAAAATGAGTAATAACATAATATTAAAATAATAAATATAATTATAATAAATAATAATAAAATATTTTGTATATTGAAAATGATAAATATTTTATATATAGAAAGTGAGTAGTGAGAAACAACAATGCACCTCTAACCATCAATAACCAAAATAATAATAATAATAATAATTAAACAAAATATAAAACAATAAAAGTTAAAAAAAATTATACGGATTTTAAATTTAATTTAAAAATTTTATATTATTAAAATGAAAAATAAAAAAATTATATTTATAAAAATAAAATATTCATAAGAAAAATTTAATACATAATCTAAAAAATTCACAAAATAATTGAGAGATTTCGATAAGATTATGAAAAAATTATGCATAAATTTTTAAAATCACTCGATTGAGACAAAAATTGTGGTCTAAGCTATTTTATTACATCCATAGACAATTCCAAAACTTAAACCACTCTAAATAAATAAATATATATATATATATATATATATATATATATATATAATAAAAAAATATTTAACCACAAAAAATAAAAATAAAAAATATTGAAAATATATATTTCAAAATATTATATATATAAAATATTATAATAGGTTAAAAAAAAAAAGTCAAACAAGCACTTGACAAAAAGAAATTAACAATAAGCATTTAACAATACAAACCAATAAAGTAGCAAATAACACAAATACATATTTCAATATAAATGAAAAAATTTCGGATAACAAAGAATTACAAAGTCGTTAATAGTTAACTTTTTGTCCTTTTATAAATATTAATTTTTATTTTCGAATAAAAAAGAATTAGAAAGTACTTAATAGTAACTTTTTTGTTTTAAAAATATAAATTTTTATTTATATTTATAAATTTTATTTTGATTTATGGTGATGTGAAGAAGTCCATGAGGGTGATGCGGGAAGCATTCTAAGAGCTAGTGGATTTTTTAGATGACTTGTTTGTTTGTTTGTTTTTGTTTTGTTTTTGTTGTATTGTTTTTGTTGTTTTTTTTCTTTTTCTGAGAGGAAAAAAAGTTGTTCATATTATGGAATAAACAATACATGGTTTCATAGTAGAAAATATAGGCATTATTCATTAGTCACTAATCAGTAGGATAAAGTCTCACCATCACAGGCCTTGACTATTACATTGAGTGTCACATGTCATTTACTTATCAAAACTTTCTCCAAAAAAGAGGATCTCGAAAACGGGAGTGAAATTCCATCGAACATAGACTTAATAACAAATCTTGCATGTGAGCCAAATACCGCGGATGATAACACTACCACCCCGATCTACAATGACAATAGAAAACAAAAGCAAAACCCCGAAACAACGCTCACAAGTCGATAGCCAAAGATGAAAAACTAGTAAATAGACTGAAATCAGGCTCGCTTGAAGTTGGACCGGCTCGCTTGATGAAGAAGAGGGAAAATCTTCGCATATAACTATGAAAGAGTAGTAGAATCCCACTGAATGGGCCCCCTCGATCATAGAGACGAGACCACATATTCCTGTAACAACTGGGAGCCTTTGAGATGTGAAATATAGAAGTTGTCGGGAGGGACAAAGAGCCCCTTCTTTGATAACAGATCAACACGAGTGTTGCTCTCTATATATATGTGAATCAATGGCGGGCCATTGAGCTTTGCAAGGAGAGATTTAATACGATGAATCCACCCCAGTAAACCTTTAGGTTGAAGGAGAGCCTTACCAGAAAACCCATCCAAAACAATCTTAGCATCTCCATATATATTCAAAGAGTGGAAATGTAAATTGAACGCCAACCATAAGCCACTCCATAATGAAAGTATGTTTTCCTTGATATTGGATCCCCTTCCACCGTTCCAAAGGATCTAGAATCTTTCCAGATTTTCAACTTAATCGAGGCATCGCATCCGCACAAACCCCACTATTGCGCTCCATCAAAGAAAACCGTCGGGAGATATATAGGATGAGGCCTGATGCGGTGTGAAAGATCCTTCATAATAGGAGGTGTATATGGT
Organism: Pinus albicaulis; assembly: GCA_034641835.2. Classification (NCBI taxonomy): domain Eukaryota; kingdom Viridiplantae; phylum Streptophyta; class Pinopsida; order Pinales; family Pinaceae; genus Pinus; species Pinus albicaulis. The sequence continues at coordinate 1,313,674,945 of CM076579.1, forward strand.
TGAGCATTAATCCAAGCCACAATGGCCCCGTGTATTTGAGCAATGATAATAGGTCTTCTTCAGAAATAGCCCGATTTCAAGCTAACCATATCTCCCAAATGAAATAGAAAGGCAGAGCTTTGTATTTTCCTTTGATCGCTCCCTATCTTGCATAAGTGTTAATAATGTTGTCCGGTATCCACCCCAGATCAATAAGGAATGAGAGAACATAGACGAAATTTTTAGAACAACCAGACAAGACAGAAATAAATGGGAAATCAATTCTTCATGACTGATAAAATAAATTTACCTACCTGGTCCATGAAAGCCTCTTTTGATGAGATTGTCCCAAGTCAACGCCCGCTCCTTCCAAACTAACCAGCCAAACAATAAGATTTTATGAGGAATATTCTAGTGCCAAAATGCCCTGAAGGGAGACAATGCACTAACTCCAATATGATTCCTGATGATGAAATTGTATATGTCCTTCACAACCAACCCATCTGTTTTCATAAGGCCATTCCAAACAATCTGGTCACATCCTTGTTTAAAGCTAAAACCACCTTCCTGTAAACAAGCAACATATCTCTGCCAAGAACCAGCATCCTGATCCTGTAAATCAAGTTGAGCTGCAGATTTCCATTTGGGACATCCTTGTTGCCATGAAGCAATCAGTTGTGAGATGAAAAAGATACCTCTATGGGACAATATATGAAAAAGCATGTCATCAATTTGTTTTCCATCTGTAAGACCCAAAATCCTGTCACAGCCCAGGGTGATTTGTTGTTCGTTCCCCAGCCTCCATACCAAACACTTTGTGAATAGATCCATGACTTTCTGGAACCCCTTCCATATGAGACTCGTGTCTTCGTTTAACTAAAGTGCTTCTATAAATCTACAAGAGAGGGTCTCCCTCCAGGTATTTAATGTGAATGATAGCAGACTAGATGTCGCCTCCATTTAAGGCTCTCCATAGAGATTTAATTAATAGGGCATTAGAAAAGGAATGAACATGCAAAAGGCCCCGTCCCCCAAAATCTTTAGGCACTGTGATGCTATCGAGCTTGCAAAGGTGAATTTTATTTCCTTTAGATGCCCCTATCCATATAAACTGTGAAATTGTGGCATTTATGAGGGAGATCGTACAAACAGGGAGGAAGAACAGATGAGCCCAATATACCACGAATTGTTGTAAAACTACTTCAACTAAAATATATCTGCCACCCAAGGACAAACACATATGAGACCACTTAATAATTATGCCTTTGAACTTGTCAACTAACCAGGTCCAGTCTGTCGTTTTATAGCCACATGGTTTCAATTTAAACCCCAGGTAAAAAGTGCCCTCCGAAATATGTTTGATCTGAACCCCCAATAAGCTGGCACTGAAATCGATCTCATTAACATTGCCTTGCACGTGAATAAGAAAGTATTTACCTTTTTTAATGTATAGCCTAGTAGCAGCACTGAAACAAATAAGGAGGTAATGCAAATAAAACTATTGATTCCTGATAAACCTGCCAAAAACAAGTAAATCATCTACAAACAAGGAATGTGAGATGCATACAGATGGGGAGAAGGATATGCCCTGGAAAAAACTAGTGTGCTTCTCCATCTTCATAAGATTGTTGAACCTGTCCATAACAAGAATGAAAATTAAAGGAGAAATATCACATCCCTGGTGAAGACCACGCCCCACCTCAAAGAACTCTGATGGAAATCCATTAATGCTAACCGCATACCTAACTGAAGAAATTCAAGCCATGATCCATCTAATATTAAGCAATGAGATGCCAATCCTTAAGAGAAACAATCTTATAAAGTACCATTCCACGCAGTCATAAGCTTTGAATAAGTCCACCTTCATAATAAGTGCCTCTAATTTTTGAGATTGTACTGAATGTAAAACCTCTTGGGATGATGCCACAACATCATGAATCGAGCGTCCCTGTAGGAACCCGTATTGTTCAGCTGAAATATATCTAGAAAGCACCCCTTTTATCCTCAAGGAAATTATTTTTGAGGAGATTTTGTACATGACATTTCACGAGGCTATTAGCCTGAAATCTGTAAGGGACCGAGGGCAAGATGACTTATGAATCAAAGCAAGAAAGGTTGAGTTGATATCCCCAGGGATGCTCCCCAATTTCCTAGACTACTCAATAATTTTATGAAATTCATCCCCCATCATCTCAAAGAAGTGAAGGAAGAACTTAGCAGGTCAACCATCCGGCCCAAGGCTCTTATCTTGAGCAAAATATTTAAGGACCATATCAATCTCATATTTAATAATGTATTTCCCTAGCTTTTCATTTGCGCTTGAGTCAAACATAGTGGACATATGGTCCAGCACCCACTTTTGATATGTATGATCGATTCCAGATTCTGCCTTGTATAATTTGGAGAATTAGGCAAAAGCTTCCTTCTGAATTTCCACGGTAGAGTAGACCAAGTGACCTACCAT